>JARWKJ010000025.1:23455694-24055694 GCA_029959095.1 Rhinichthys osculus | reverse complement strand
AACAAAAGGACGGAGTATGTTTTTATGTCTACATTGTTCAATCACGTTTCACACACACACACACACACACACACACACAAACTTTTTTCTAATCAGATCAGGCAAGTAATATTCTGTCTTGGCACACTTGATTTAACTTTCAATCTTGTGTACTTATTTCATGTGTCCATTAAGTCCATGAGACCGTAGGGTGTCTCATTTTTCATTTTAGGTTTCAGAAGGTTGCTCACGCATATGATATGTGCCCTCAATGCACACTTTTGCAGAGCCCACACCAATGCAAGCTCTACAGTACACATCTTCTCAACAGTCAAAGCGGGGTTAAGTTATTGCCCGTCATGCACAGTAACCCTAAAGGCACCAGGGTGGCGGTGCCACCGGCTTGTTTATATATATATATATATATATATATATATATATATATATATATAAATATAGCTGCGAGCAGCGATGAAGGGCCAAAGCCGGTGGCACCGCCACTCCGGTGCCTTTAGGTAACTAAAGGCACCGGGGTTGCGGTGCCACCGGCTTGGGCCCGTAATCGCTGCTCGCAGCTATATTTTTTTTTGTCTTAACGGCCCATAAAACTCGTACATCGGCGGCCCATTTTTTTTTTTTTTTTTTGCTTGGCGGCGCTGGGTTAGTGCCGGTGTAATGCATTGGTAAAAAAAGTCAGCGTTAGTGTTTTTCTGACACACCGGCCCATGAAACATGTCATCATGTGCTTATATCTTTCAATATAGAAATTAGTACAAAAGTTTTTCAGTGCATTTGTTTTACAATATATGGCGATTACTATCATGGGATTAATATTATAACTATTATTATGTAGTAGTGTAATGTAGACAGACTAACTAAAAGAGGTTTGAATTTTTATTTGTTTAATTTGCACACTGAATATGGGTTGGAGCTTTTTAATTTTGAACTCTCAAAGTGCACCAGACTGCTGAATTTAACATTAAAGAACACAAAATTTTCTTACGGGGAGCATGCCCCCGAACCCCCCCTAGAGAAACAGAGGTCCACCTACCACAGTTTTACCTAAAATCCTTTGAGAAACACTGGTATTGCTGTTCCAATGGAGCTTATAGTTTCTTTGGGGTTCATCACGGTGGAGTAGCTATAGTTTAATTGTATTAATAAATGACAATTTAGCACTTATTTTATCTGTTAGCTCTCACTCGTTCCTACTCGCGTATTACATGGCACACTTATTTTTATTTATTTTTTTGGGGGGGGGGCGCAAAAATTGTTGCTGCATACCCCTCTGACACTGGGTAGTTGCGCCCCTGGGCTAGACGTCCGATACACAAACGAATGACTCATTTTAACCATTCACTTTAACCCAACACTGAACACACGAGACCTCTGAATCGGTGTATAAAAAAAATCGGTAACACTTAATTAGATTAGTTAACATTTACTATTAATAAACTGCACTTCTACAGCATTGTTAATGTTAATTTCAATATTTAGATAGTAAAGGCGTGCACGCAGTGGCGTCAGGTCTGCCCTCGCGTCGCGATGCACGTTGCACGCAGCAGCCAGACTTTCTTTACAGTGAACAGCAGCGATGAATAATAAAAAAATTTTTTTCACTGTACAATTCAAAAGATTAAGCCCGAGGTCCGACCCGACCCGAGTCATTTGCAAATATTTTCGACCCGAACCCGCGGGTCCCGTCGGGTTTGTCGGGCCGACCCGACCCGTTGAGAACTCTAACAGGAATCGCCGGGGCTGGGACTGGCAGATCCGACCGACAACACAGAAAAACACATAAGCTGGGAAAAAAACACAATGAACCAGCTCAGGACAGAAAACACAGGGAGATTAAATATGGAAGGAAACTAGGGATGACAGGATAGGGCAAATAAACCAATGGCCAGGTAACAAGCGGGATGGGGCCAAAACTAAAGCCTGACAGAAGAGCACATGACACACAGAAACAAACAAAAGCATTTGCATAATGTCCCACCTGTCCTCCCTCATTACCGACCCTATGCATAATACACACAAACACTCAAGACACACACATAAGAGCGCACGGCCCCAAAGCCATACACTCACACAAACATGAGACGCATGCGTGACAGGATCTTTGTGACCTGAAATACAGTAAAACCAGAAATATTGGCTTGTTTATAGTTAGGCTACTTATATTTTTCATTCTTGTTCTGTTCTAAATACCGTTACATTTAAAGGATTTGTTGTGGAGTGAGGGGAACTATAATAGCCTATAGCTATGCTCATGGTGTTTATAATGTTTCTTCTAGCCCTACATTATAACATTAACATTTACCGCACTTATATGTGACTTACCTGGGGTTTTTTTTGTCGTTTTTTTTTTTTTCAAAAACAAATATTTGTAGGGGATTTGTTAAGCATGCTGCAAACGAAAGTAGGCTATTCATTTGTTAAAACTCTTGCTGTCGTCGAACCGGCTAATTAGCATCCTTGTGTTTATAGCTAGATCAAGTCAGTGCAGGATCAACTTTGCCTCGAGGATCAGCCAGTGCATCATCAGAAGCGGTGGTTAAGAGCTGGACTTGTGTGCCATCTAGGGGTTTAAAGGAGAATAAAGGCAAATGCACCTTTGGCCCAGTTGTAAACAAGTATTCTTATGCTTAGCTTGACTTGTTTGAATGTAAATGCTTGTAGGCCTATATATGGGTCGCGTCAATTAAAAAAAAAAAGGGTTGCTCTTAAAAAGGTTTGACGACCACTGTTCTATGCTGTCCGCACTTTGACCTTTCCCCTTCTGTTACTGTTACACAACTCATTTTGTGGTGTTAGTAATTTGACTGTCCTTCTCTCTGTAGAATT
Organism: Rhinichthys osculus; assembly: GCA_029959095.1. Taxonomy (NCBI): domain Eukaryota; kingdom Metazoa; phylum Chordata; class Actinopteri; order Cypriniformes; family Leuciscidae; genus Rhinichthys; species Rhinichthys osculus. Next base: position 24,052,871 of record JARWKJ010000025.1, on the reverse strand, counting down.
AGAGATCAGAAGGCGTGAAGACGAATACCGGTTTACAAGTAAGTGATTGTTTAATGTGCTTCACTTTTACATAAAATAAAGTATCAGAGGAAACACGGTTGATTTTCTGGAGTGACCCTTTTGTATCGGTTTGTTATACAAACATTATAAGACACTACATGACTCCAGGTTTATGTACACATATCAGCCCTCTGTGATACTGGCCGCTTCACGATCAGTTGTGCTCATCGCTCGCCTCCATAAAGTTGGATAAAGTGTCTCAATGTCCTAGTTAGTAGCTATGTTTCCATCCACACGTTTTTATCCGCATTAAGTGATATCGAATGAAAAATGCCTTATGGAAACAGTAAAATTCGATTGAATTTCATGAATATCGACTCAAATGAAATACGATCGGTCTCATCGAATTTTATCTTGATCGATATACGGCTTATGCGATAAACGCGGATGGAAACGTTATTATGGTGCGATCCATTTTGCCTAGTAAAACTTTGTTCGCAAATGTTGGCTTGAATGTTGTGCAATTCGGTGAGAAAATGAATGGAAACACCTTAACATGTCTCAAATCAATTCGATATACCAATTTGATCGCAAAACAGCATGTGACGTCATTACGCACAGGTTTTTATCCGCTTTAAAGCCGTTTGATGGAAACACACTTTCACCAGCTTTATTCGCATGAGTTTTTTTTTACCGAACTTCAGATAATTCGATTGACAAGTGAATGGAAACATGGCTAGTGTGTGAGCTTGGCCAGCACACGGCCTCTGCCCATCCTGATGTCACACGTTATTTATAGCGTGGAGGTGGGCCCGTAGGTCCGGCTCATACTGGACACGCTCGAAACTAGGCCGTTCTGATGACATCATTATGGTTTGAGTAATAGATCCTGAGATATGAAATGAAGATGTGTGTCGGCTCGGGTATAAAAGTGAAATAGATTCTAAATTAAAATCTTTGTTACAGCAATAGTTTTCCCATTATTAATAATTATCATTTTTTTCCTTCCATAAAATACTATTAGATATTTTTCCAGCAAAAAATTACTCTAAAAACAAAAATAGCAAATTCCATACATGACCAAAAGTAGAACTTTGAGGAAACTAAATGTCAGCCGCGTCTGTGTTTGGTTATTGCATGTTTTCAGAGAGATGTGGCCACAGGAGTTGTGGGCAGGAGAAGCGTCGACAGCAGGATGCCTGTGGAGTCATGTGGCTCTTCTGTGTTTAAATAAACTACACATGCTTTACTGGGTTGAGGTGAAGTGAAGTGGTGCTGTTCTTTCAGAGCTGCTTCAGATCGCCGGCATCAGTCCCCATGGCAACGCTCTGGGTGCATCGGTTCAGCAGCAGACCAATCAGCAAGCTCCTCAAGACAAAAGGGGCGGGGACGTGCTTGACTCCACCCACACTGATATCAAACTGGAGAAAAGCAATGTTGTGCTGCTGGGACCTACTGGGTCAGGTTAGTGCAGGTTTTCCACATTACACTTTATCGCACCATCTTGTGGACAATTTTTACAGTAATTGGTGCATAGCCTCGCGTAGACATCCCGGAGGGACGAGGATCTGCCATTTACAGTTTAAATTAGCAGATGCCTAAGCTTGAATGGCTATATTGATAAATATTTATCCAATTTATATTTTACTGGGAACCTCATGAAAATATCAAGGATTTCCCCCAAATATGAAAATGTTTCGAAGCATTAATTAACATTTTAATTCATGTTGAAAAAAAAATATATATATTGAGAATTTTTTTTTTTTTTTTCGTTCTATATTTATATGACAGTTAAGCTAACCTCATATTTTCATTACCGTAAGGGAACAGATAATGTTATTTAAATTGTAGACTGTAGAGTACATTTGTAAGTATTTGTTGTACTAAAGTTAATAATAAAAACGACAACAACAACTGAAATATGTTGCTGCATATGTTGTGCTGAACAGGATTTGTATTGCAGTAATGATACAAAAATTAATAAAAAATGTATCATGATAATTAGGAATTTAGGAGAAATGTGCTTAATTTTCATGAAAATGATGCGAAAAAATCTCAATGACCATAAAATAGGCTTCATTTTCTTAATGCAAAATATTATTTTTATCTTATATTTCGGGGGGGATGGGTGAAATGAATTATTTATTTGATTCATCCTTTCATAATATTTCAGCACTACTGTAGTATTAAACACAGAGCAAGAGCAAGAGGCCTGCTAAGTGTCATACTCAGAAAACCTCAGAACTAGTGTTACATTATCAGCAAAAATAATCTGTGCCATGTCTGAATACATTTTTTTTTTAAATCAAATGATTTTGCTAATTTTGATGTTTATTGAAGCTTGAAATTGTGTCAATCCTTTCATGATATTGCTCACACTGCCCCAGGTAAAACCCTGCTGGCTCAGACTCTGGCTAAATGCTTGGATGTGCCGTTCGCCATCTGCGATTGCACCACCCTGACCCAGGCGGGATATGTAGGCGAGGACATAGAATCTGTCATTGCCAAACTTCTGCAGGACGCCAACTACTCTGTTGAGAAAGCCCAGCAAGGTCAGACTCTCCACAATGTCAAACACTTCATCCTAACACCTCAACATGACACCGTTTTCAACTAAAAAACAAATGCCCCCTCTCTTCCACGTACACTGCAGTCACGCCTTTTCCATTAAGGGACAATATTTTCCTCTTTAAATTGATTTTCAGGTGCATTTTTACCTTTACAAGGCAACGTTTTTCTAACCCAATTAAATGTGTGTCATGTTTTGTCAAATTCAAAAAAATTCCATTGATTGATTTATTAATATAATAAATAAAGCAATAAATTAATTTAAATAACTAATTTTAATCAAATGAAATCCGTATCAACAAAAGCCGTCTTTGCATTGCAGTGGCACAAGCTGCATCTCGATGTCTTTACACTGTTTAATGCTGCTCAGAGCTGACACGAATGCAATTACAATGCCATAAATCATGTTTTAGATATTGTTTTAAAGTCCCCCTGTAGTAAATAATGCCTTGTATTTGACTTTTTACGGGACTATAATGTTCCCAATTTTATACTAGATGTGGCATTTTGCCTGTTAGAAATACATGCTTGGTTTTAATGTTATTTAAAGATGGAGTAGAATTGAATGAATGGCAAAACTCAGCATTGTGTTCATGTTCCCCCCCTGTCACCTCACACACCCCAAAGGGTGGCCGCGGGTCCTTAAAAAGTCTTAAAGGGGTCATATAATGGTACATGCACTTTTTCAAGTTGATTGTACTGAAATGTGTGTTGGGACTGTCTGTACACAACCATCATATAATGATAAAAATCATCCAGTGTTTTTGTTTTAATCTCCTTATATGTTTTCCCCTGCCTCAAATCGAGCCGTTCGACCGTGTGACGTCACACGCTCGGAAGCCCCTCCCACGATTGTTGATTGACAGGAGTGTTTCAACACAGACCCGCCCTCGCTCGTGAGAGCTGTCAATCATAGTCTGCGCGGACCGGCGCGGTCATTGTTGAAATGCTGGAGCACTGTCTATGAGCAGAATGGCGTCAAAGTGATTGTGGTGTTCTGTTCTTGGGTGTAATAACGAACACAGTCATTTTAATGTTCCTAAATTCGAACCGCTGAAGACGCAGTGGCTGAGTTTGTTTTCGAAGGGAATATTCCCCACGATCAACGTCAATGCTCTCATGTTTGCGCGAATCATTTCTCACCAGACTGCTTTATAAACGAGGGTCAGTATAAAGCTGGTTTTGCTAAAAAGCTGATCCTGAATAAAGAATCGGTACCAGATATTCGTGTTCCTGCTGAACCTCTAGAACAACTGAAGTGAGTGTAACGTTTTATTAAACTTTATATTAATATTTATATCTTTGCAAATCGCTTCACGATGAATGCGGCTAAGGTTTACACTCAGGGTACATTACTGCATGTTTTCTATGTACGACGTTCTCCATATAATTCATAATCCCACGTTTATAATGAACAACGCGTTATGGTTATTGTGTTATTGTGTTACAAACGGTGTATGCACAGAACAGAGAGGCGGGGTGAGCAAAGCTCATGTTCATTTAAAGTCATATGCACTGTAACGGCGTGCTGAAAACAGAGCTGTTTTTGACCAGGTAAAATAAGTGTTTACTTACAATACTAATGAGAATTTTTAATTAAAGTATATTACAAACTTTTAATTTAGACCCTAAAGAATCATATTAGCTTGTACAAAAATGGCATTATATGACCCCTTTAAAATGTCTTAAATAAAGTTTTCCTAATAAAAGGCCTTAAAAAGTATTAAAATGTCTTAAATTCAGATTCGATGGGTCTTAAATATTTCTGGTCACATTACCGCTAACATTTCTCCAGTGTGACGGACCCAATGTCTGTCAAATAACCAGTGAAGCATCGAAGCACGAAAATTCATGTTTATTTTTACGTTTCTGTCAATCTGAGGTGTCGTTGCCGCAACGCGTTGCTATGGGTTGCGTCACTTGCGTCAAGTTGCGTGTCTTGCTTCGGACGAGGGTCTAAAACTCTGGAGTAACGTATGGACGGCAGCCGTAACCGTAGCAAAAGTTATGTGTTTTAAAATGACAATGCACTAGTGTAAACATAGCTAGGTATTCCACAGTCTGCTCGGAAACTGATGTTCTCGAGCCAAATATAGTTATTTCAGTGAGTATATTGCTCGACGGCAGGAAGGAATAAACAAAACGTTTTTTTTTTTTCAATAATAAAAGGTAGTGCGTCGATTCAATTAAACATATTACAGAATTCATTGAAGCCTGTTTGTCATGTATAATACACCGACCAATCGTTATCTGGCACAAGTTAAAAATTTCATTAGACAATGTGAAGTGGAGCGGTAATTTTCCAGTCATTCATAAATCGTTTGAAAATTGGATGGACAAACGAATTAACATTTATGAAGTGATCTGAATTAAACAATGGATGTTAATTGACTACAAAGCACTGCACAAAACCAGCACCAAAAGACACATTACTGGTAAGTAGTATTAAAGTCACTTTTTATTTAGTCTATGTATATTGATGCATCGTTTACCATTTGATCAAACTATCATAGTTGGTTAAATGAAACCCAGGCGCGACCTACAGGCCTATTGTGTGTAGTCTCTTATGTGATCAAGCCTGCATTTATTTGATCAAAAATACAGAAAAATATTATTACCATTTAAAATGTTTTTCTATTTTAATATACTTTAAAAATATCATTTATTTCTGTGATACAAAGCTGGATTTTCAACAGCCATAACTCCAGTCTTCAGTGTCACATGATTTTTCAGAATGTCAGAAACAGTTTTTTTTTAACCTGTGATACTTTTTTCAGGATTCATTGATGAATAAAAGGTTTAAAAGAACAGTATTTCATTCAAATAGAAAGTCTTCATGTCACTTTTGATCAATTTAGCACATATCAAAAAATAGCCCATTATTTATTTTAATTTTTTAAAAGAAAAAAAATATTACTGACCCCAAACTTTTTTTAACGGTCGTGTATATTGGTACAAAATATTTCTATTTTAAATAAATTTTTCTTTTTTAAACTCAGAATCCTGAAAAAAGTATCAAAGGTAATGAGTATATTATAATAGTAGTTATATATTATAAATTGTGGAAATATTTCACAATATAAATTTTTTTTCTGTATTTTAGATAAAATAAATGCAGCCTTGATGAGCATAAAAGGCTTCTTTCAAAAACATTAGAAATAGTAGTGTCCAAACTTTTGGCCGGTACATATATTTTATATATATATATATATATATATATATATATTTTATGTATATATGTATATATATATATATATATATATATATATGCCCCTTTTTACATGTGAGCCCCTGCCCCTGAGGAACTCTCTGCACGTCCCTGATAAACAGCGATTGATAATGTATTTCTGGTAGCGCTGTTGAGACTCGCTGCCTGTCTCTGTGAGAGATTTTATAGTGAGAAATCAAAACAAATGAGCATAACAGCACACATAAAAAACTCACAGAAGATAAAACATACTACAGTAAAAATTCAAAATGTTTAGTTTTTTGTTTATAACATATCATATAGTTAAGTAACATAACATGACGGGAGCTATTTTGCTGAATCTTCTCACGATTACAAATGTTACATTGATTCATATTGATTCATACATTGAAGCAGTTCATATTAAATTACTTCAATTACTTAGGTTAAATATTACATATACGCATGTAATAGAATGTGTATTTTAATCACAGGTTTGGTCTTAAATTTTATTCAAAGTGGCATTAAAAAGGTCTTAAAAAGTCTTAAATGTAACTTGTTTATATCTGTAGACACCCTGACCCCAGTTTGGGAACCACTTGTTTACACAACCACAGCGTTTTGTAAGCCTGAAAATGCACAATTTTTAAAACGGGTTTCAAAGTGCATGTTTTTAAAAACAGAATTGTTATCGTCTCTGTGTAAATTACAAACACGCGAATTTGTGGAAACGGTGAGTTCATGCGCATATGCATGTTACGTGTTCGGTTTATAGGTGTGTGGTGTTTCTTTACAAAGTAACATCAACCACTGGCCTGGCATGAATAATACAGCGTTTTTAGTCGTTTTCGTGAATCCGTGTCAGTAAACCGATCAGTAACTGATTTAATTGGTGACCATTAGAGGAGGTATTTCAAAAATGTGTGCCGATATTCCATAAAATACGTTTTACTGTAGTAAAGAGCTAAAGATAGCCAGACTGATGACGTACTTTTATAACATTGTACATTTATGTTCTGCATTCCAATGAAGCAAGCACACTAAAATAATGCCGCCCAACTATATAAAAACGTAATTTAATACGCAATGACATATTCTTTCATTATGAGGAACAGAAGTTGACTAATATAAAACGCCTCCATGCTTGACCTTTAAACATTTCACTGAAACATTTTGATTCCTCTTTCGAAGTGAACGTTTATTTTTAAAAAGGAACGCTTGTCTGTGATTCGTCTCTCTCAGGGATAGTGTTCCTAGATGAGGTGGATAAGATCGGCAGTGTGCCTGGGATTCATCAGCTGAGAGACGTCGGGGGGGAAGGAGTTCAGCAGGTACGTGATTATATTTCAACCACATTCATCTCTCCCGAAGCTGTATGATGATGCCGTCTGTGCCAGTTACTGACCCACTGAACTACTTCACACTGCTGGAAATCTCTTATCAGAGTCACTGTCTGAACCAACGGCAGGAATGTTGCGTAGACATAAACGAATGCATTATTTTTATTTTTTTACAACTACTGATTAATGTTCCCTCTAATTTTTTTTCTTGCTGAGCAAAACTTTTTTCTATTGGGTGGACATTTTTCGCCACCTGAGCAAAAATATTCTTTATACCTGACCTGTACAGCATACGTAGAAACACAATGGTTTCAACATTCAGTTGTAACTTTTAACTTTAATGTGCCATTTCTATTTTATTTGACCCTTGATGTAACTTATTGGTATTAAATCATATTTTCGAAAAACAAGCAGTTAATTAAGAAGTCACTAAATGAAGCACATTCCAGGTTACCTGATATTTTTTTTACAGTGCTGTTAACTGTACAGTCTTTACCAATATACTATGAAAAATAATTTACAAAATCTTCTGCAGGACAGTTCAATTCTTTACAATAATAGAATATAGTATGAAAGAAAAGTAAGCTGTTACACCGAGATGGTTTGGGAAAACCATAAAGTGTTTTTGTACAGTCAATTCATTGTGTACAGGAAGCATTAAACCATCAAAGTTCAATGATTGTTTATTGCTTATGAATTTCCAATATTTTCTTTAGCAGGGGGTTTCAAACTTTTTAATGGCAAGGAGCCCTAAACAATACCCTTGTGAGATTCTTTATTTTGGCTTATAATATAATAAAATATAGGCATAATATAAGAAAAAACGAATTGAAGTATTTGAAGTGATATAATATATCAGTTTAAATGCTTAAATTTGTTTACATATTATATTATTATAATATGAAAACAAAGCATTTAAATAGATCTAATAGCTAAATATTTTCAAGAAAAGTGAATATAATATAATCTTTTATAATCTAACCATCCCTGAAACTCCCACACACACAAAAACGTCTATTTAAACTAATGATGTATTTTGAGTTTGCAAGCAGGTGGGTGTGTAATTGTTACCGTTCTGTGTCCATCAACCGTTATTTCCACCACTTTAATCAAACCACTCTTCTTTAAAACATTATGATGTGATTTTATTTCACATGTCTTTGTGTTTCTCGTTGCCTCTCGTATTGAGCTATTTGGTCCGCACACACACACTCACTGCCAATCACACGCGCTCACATCGTTCTCTTTCTATGAAACCTGTAAACTGCATTCACCAGTTTTCTCTCTATAGCGGTTGACCAGAGGACTGAAATTATTTCTCACTTAAACTACAATCAAATGGATTTCCCCACACATTTCGCGTCAGTCCTCTGTGTGGCATTTTATTCTTTTCTGCGCGGCCGCCGCTTCAGAAGTGCGCGGCGGAGGCATCAGAACACGCGCAGCTTAGAGGGAACATTGCTGCTGATATATTAGTAGTGTACTAAAATGTGTGCAGTTTTGTTTTTATTTATTTGAGCTATTGCTTAACTCATCATCACATTGTGTACATGTAAATCTAAAGAGCTACGAGCAAAATAAACAACAGAAATTGTTGTTGGTCAGTTGGATTTCTCTTCCATATAAATGTAGCTTAAAGGGTTAATTCATCTCAGTTGGTGTTAGTTGCTCGACTGATTCAGACCATCCTGAGCCACAATATTTCTGTAAACGTGCATATAACAAATTTGTCGTGGGCAATGACACAAAAACGGGCTCTGTGGTCAAAAAAGTGGTTTTCCAATACCAACTTTCTAATTTTTGGACGATTTTAGATGAACTGGTCCTAAACAGTTTTAGTGTGGACAGAAAAATGACATGTCTCTGGAAACTTGTTACATTGTACATTAGCGAACATTGTACATTTCTGGTTTTAAAATGAAAATGAACATAAAAAAAAAAATGATCAATAATAAATGGGGCTGCTCTCTCACTGGAATCTGGATCTGACAGACAATGTGGGCAACTTATATCAAACAGTGAAATGAGCTTCAGAAGTGTGACTGGGTTCGTTCAGGATCAGATGTACTGTAGCATATTTGTTAAGGTTAATTGCACATACCAGGTGGTCTGATAAGTAGTCAAGGTAATGAAACACTATCTCCTCGGTTCATTGCTGACCTACTTGCTAAATAATGGTATTGTGTTGAATTGTCTTGTCTAGGTTGAGTTGCAGTTGTTTATTTGCGTCCAGGGCAAGATTCCATCAAGTCAAGACACACACTGGTCGAGAGGCAACAATAGGTTAAGCTAAAAATCTTGTAAAACAGTGTGTCTTAATGAATGGTCCCAGCAGTGTTGTGTTATATTGACAAAAAAGAAGCGAACCAAGAACTGAGCCTTGAGGTACCTCGTGGCCTACTGTAGCTGATGTGACCTGGAAGGATTGACCTGTGAAGTAGGACACAGAGTAAGAGTAGCTCCAGTGATGTCCAATGCAGAATAGCATAGACAGAAGAATCTGGTAATTCACTGTGCCACACGCAACAGAAAGGCGTAGCGGAATTATATGTTCTGTAATGTCTGTGATTATTGTCGATGTTGAAGTTTGTGTGTGTCTGCACAGGGTTTGCTGAAACTGCTTGAGGGAACGGTCATTAGTGTCCCAGAGAAGAACAGCAGGAAGTTGAGAGGAGAGACAGTGCAAGTGGACACAACCAACATCCTGTTTGTGGCATCGGGTGCGTTCAACGGCCTGGACCGAATCATCAGCCGGAGGAAGAATGAAAAGGTGATTGTTCTACAGGTCAATTATTTGCAGGTCGTTTGACACTCTCAGTGTGTTATAGTTTCTTCTTGTGCCCTACAGTATCTTGGTTTTGGGACGCCCTCTAACATGGGCCAAGGGCGTCGAGCCGCAGCGGCTGCAGATCTGGCCAACAGTTCAGGGAATGAAGTGGACGCAATGGCAGAGATTGAGGAGAAGGACCGGCTCCTGCGGCACGTTGAAGCACGGGACCTCATCGAGTTCGGCATGATCCCAGAGTTTGTGGGCCGTCTGCCTGTGGTGGTCCCGCTGCACAGTCTGGACGAGGAGATGCTGGTGCAGATCCTTACAGAGCCTCGTAACGCAGTGGTCCCTCAATATCAGGCCCTCTTCAGTATGGATAAAGTAGGTATACCACACACACGTGACATTATGGGCACTTTCAAATCTAGTTATTTATCTTCTGGTTTTCTGATTTGTTGCCAGTGTGAGCTGAATGTAACCCCAGATGCATTAAGGGCAATTGCCCGTTTTGCACTGGAACGGAAGACAGGAGCCAGGGGTCTCCGCTCCATCATGGTAAACAGCAGAAAACATTCATTTGGTTACGAATGTTCTTGTAGTGTCTCTGATGTGTGTATTCTCTGGTCCTTCAGGAGAAGCTCTTGCTGGAGCCCATGTTTGAGGTGCCTCAGTCTGACATCATTGCTGTGGAACTGACTAAGGAGGTGGTCCAGGGAAAGTGTGAACCACGCTACATAAGGTACAACGAAAACATTGTTTTAAACAAAGTACCATTTTAATTCGTCTTGTTATTCACTACACTAACATTTACTATAAAAGGAATATTTCACCCAAACATTCCTAGCAATGTTCCATGAAAAAATACAGCAGTGAATTAGGGCTGCCCCCTAATAGTCGCTATTACACGAGAAGAGGCTTCGTCAACCAACATTTTATTAGTCAGTTAGTCACAGGGGAAAAAACTCCACAGGAAATAGTGAAGTCAACAGATCGTTGACTGTGGTTAATTACCTTCTGGTAATTACAGTATGTCGAATCCAAACGTTCGCCTATCATCCATCGACCTCAAATATGGATTATCATCTGAAACATGCAAGTAACTTGGCCACTCTAACGTTAACCTAGATAAATGTGCGCTATTATTAGGTGATATTATTATCCAAAGGAGGGAGAGCGTTTTCACATTTAGCTCCGAAGCTCTGGAATAGCCTTCCTGATATTGTTCGTTGGTCAGACTCGTTCTCCCAGCTTAAAACTAGACTAAAGACGCATCTATTTAGCCAGCCATTCATATACATTTTTGATCTTACAGTTACTGTAAATTCGGCCTCTACTTCATAAACGCTAGAGGAGAACTGGCCCCGACTGAGCCTGGGTTCTCCCAAGGTTGTTTTTTCTCCATTGGGTCATCTGATGGAGTTTTAGGACACCATCGGGTCACTTGATGGAGTTTTTCGGTTCCTTGCCACTGTTGCCTTTGGCTTGCTCTGTTGGGGATATTCAAATTAAATGACCCATCATACCACTGATCAGCTCTACCAAACTTGGATGTCTTTTCCAGTAATAAACGAACACTGTTAAGTTGTTTTGATTTATACTGTGAAGCAGCTTTGATACAATCTGTATTGTGAAAAGCGCTATATAAATATATTTGACTTGACTTGATATCCAAGTGTTTGTGCGGAGGGAGGAAGCTGAAGTATAGCGCACTTACTGCATGACATGGAGAACTTTAAAACCAATCAATTCAAATCGAACACGAATTATGAAATCCGTATGAAAGGTGCATTTCTCTAAAGGTCCACTACACAGCGGAGATGGTGAGTCGGCATCGTCAACTTCATCTTTTCAGCCGACACTGGCTCAGAATACACTAGTTTATTAATAAATCATTTTTTCCGACACATTCATGCTCATGGGTATTCCCCCCGGTATATATTTAAGTAATTAAATGAATATAAACGTGAGATTAGTCGACTAATGGCTTAAATGAAGGACGACTAGTCGACTAGAAAATCTTTAATCGGGGGCAGCCCTACTTTATTAGCATTTTTTTTTTTAAGAATCAGTTATTCCTTTTAGTTCTTCAAATCACTTTGTAGATAATTTCCATAATCCATTCATCCATTCACAAAACTGAAGCATGAACAAACTGAGTGATTCTGTTATTTGGCTACTCAAAAAGTCTTTTGCCTTTTAAATATTTCATTTTAGAAGCCAATGAATTAACATAGTCCGTTTTTGATATCAGTATGTGCAAAATAAACGTTGATGTTTGTGTATTTGTGATCCAGAGCTCCCAAAGAAACAGAGGAAGAGTTTGAGGAAGACACCTGGATCAGGCATGCTGACGCCGCCAACAACTGAATGTGAAGCTATTGCTCCAGCATCATGTCATTATTGCTCAAGGCCGTAAAATGCCATCATGATGAGCCGGACCTAGACAGAGAGCGGTGTTTGTAGATTTTTAAATGACAGCACAATGATAACCAGTTAAAAAGAACACTTATTACCATTTAATATGGTACGTTTAATAACCTAAAGAGGAAAGATATGAAAGTGTTTTTAAAATAAAATAAAAATACACTAACATAGTAAAGCTCTAGCTTATTTTCAATCTCTGGTGATCGGTCTAAAGAATTATTATGTTAATTGGTGATTTCTTCTTTTTTTCTTGCTTTTTGTTGGTGTGTGAACATTCTAATGGAACTATACAGATTATGTGAAATTTTTGTTGAATTTTAGTATTTTTGATGCCTAATACAGCCATGACATTGGTCTCGTTTCAGCAGGACACACTCTAGCTCAGTGATATCGCACATGTGCTTCTCGTATGCCTCTGTTTTATCCCTGACGTTCAGTTCTACAGCACAAGCCTCTGTGTACAGTGTTACGTACATCTAGTTTTAGGTTTTTCCATTTTGAGACAACTGTTAACTTAATAACTGAACAAAAACAATGTGATAATAAACTTGACAGAAGTTGCACACGTTTTCTATGCAGGGGCAGTCATTGTGTACTCAAATCCCATTTTGGTTTCTGTTTAACTCTTTGTACACAAATCAAAAGACAGTTCTATCATTTAAAGATTCCTCTGGGTTCTCTCATGTTCTCATTTTTCTGCCCACCATTTATTTCCTCTTTAATAACAGAAACCAAATCCTTTGAGATAACAATAGTAGCATGCATTTTTGAGTGATGAAAATAACTTTGGAAATGCCCTAAAGAACAATGAAAAAAACAAGTTCTGTGAATTTGTTTTTGTTTATGAGGCATTCATATCATATTCCTCCTTCATTGTCCCCAGGGTGGCAGCATAGAGCAACATCACTAGTATTTTGTTTTGGGTGATTGCCAATTCAAATAATTAAGTAATTCAAAGTTAAATTCATAGTAGAAATTGTATTACCATGAACATAGGCTTAAAAATGCTTTATATTATTCATCATATAATTGGAAAACTGGCCATTTTGTACATGTATTAACAAAACAAAAAAAGGTTGCGTGGTTGTCATGCTGTACTTGTCCAATTAATGGTTTTATGTAATTACACAGTAATAATGCTATAAAGTATGTAATTACACAAATAATAACAAATAATGCTCCTTAAATTGTTGTAAGCCACTAGAATAGTTTCTACCTTTCACAACATTAACTGTTTTGCTAACAAATACAACAAGAAACCCAGTCGGAAGTAAATAAGCAGACTTCCAGGTTAATTTATTTAGCAGTGTGATACCGTCACATAATATAAAGAAATAAATTTTTTAATAAGCATAAAATAAGTTAAGGCTTTAGTTATTTATGTGGACGAAGCATATGGGAGTCAACCTATAAGAAACTGTCAAAATAGCGGAATACATTGAAATGTCCTGCAGGATAACATGTTAAATCCATCTAAATTATTATTATTTAGGCAGTTTTTATGACCATATTAATTCAAAGACTATGTGGATTTTTTTTTTAATCCATTTGTCACATCACTGGTCTATTGAAATGTATAGTGAAATAATTATGAAATCAAAAAGCTGATTTAAAGAGGTTTAAGGGGAAAAAACAGTGACCGGTTACAGCATCAAAACCCGCAAGCATGAACTCGTTCCCTTATACAAATATATATAAACTTTAAGCTAAAAAATGTTGAAAAATAACGTCATTTGTCCATTGGTCAGCTATACCCAAATATTACACATCCCTTTATTCCCTATACATTTGACATATCCCTGAGATTACAAGTTTGACTGCAGAACAGTGACAGGAGAGAATTTGAGAATAATGAAGTTGTAGGTATAAGAGACACTGGATGTATAGGAAATGTTCGGTGTCCAGAGTGTCAGTGGTGATACTGCCTCCTGTCCACAGTCATCCTCCTCATCACGTCGCCGCTGAACTGGTACGTGAGTTTCTTCTTGACCTTTTTGACCTCGCCGGTCTTGCCGTAGTTGCGCAGAGCCCTGGCCATCTTCTGGTAGGTCATTCTCTTGCGGTTGCCCTTCTGCTGACCCCAGCGGCCGGCGAGTGTCTCCTTGTGTTTGGAGGAGAACTGAAAGATGCCTCGCTCTCGGTCCACCCACCAGATGCAGTCCCGCATGTCTCCGTCCTGCAGGAGGTCCAGGAGGAACTGATAGAGACGCACTTTCCGTTTGTTTCCTGTAGAAAATGACTCATTTTAAAGTCTGGCTGGCACACAATCCCTTTGGCTTCCCTTTTGATACGAATTTCTTTTCAAACACAAATTTTAAAGGGATATTGTGGGTTAAGTACACTTTGAGATCTGTAGATAGCATTAGTGAACTGCTGTTAATTACCATATAAATGTGCATACAATAATGTTTATGGGGAAAGATATTCTGGAGTGTTTAAAAAGTAGAAACCTGGTATTTTGGTAATGTTCTTATATTAAAGGGATAGTTCGCCCAAAAATTCAAAATCCCAAATCCAAAAATTCATTTATCCCACGATTTACTCACCCTCAAGCCGTCCTAGGTGTATATAACTATCTTCTTTCAGATGAACACAGTTGGAGAAATATTTTAAAATATCTCTTCCAAGCTTTATAATGGTAGTGAATAGCGGTTCTTATTTTGAAGTCTAAAAAAGTGCATCCATCCATCATAAAAGTAATCCATGCAACTCCAGGGGGTTAATAAAGGCCTTCTGAAGTGGGTTTATGAAATATCCATATTTAAAACTTTATGAACTAAAATAACTAGCTTCCGGCAGACGGCCTATCCAAGTCGAATAGGCTTTATGCCGAGCGTCACGTGACCAAGCCGGAAAACAGGTCACATCGCTTCCGATTCAGGTCTTTTGTATGTGCTTCATGAAAATTTTTCCGGATTTACTCAAGATAACTTAAAAGGAGCACGCAAAAATGAGCACAACCAATGTCCCTCGCATGTGCAGATTGATATTTAAAAGTTTTTTAATTTTTCTTCTTCACACTAACGTTTAGATATTTAAACAGCATAAAACACCAATAACAAAGTGAACTTAGTAGGTTAGCTGATTACCTTAAAAATCCATAGATATCGTAGTTAGTTCTTACGGCCGTTAACACTTTCTCTGACAAGCGGATGCAATGAGACCTGTTTTCCGGTTTGGTCACGTGACGCTCGGCATAAAGCCTATTACGCCAAAAGAGTGACCCGTGACGCATGATGTAGGAGTAGCGTAAGTTTAGACGCCTCTCGCGTTTCAAACAAACTCAAGCTCCTCCGACATCTCTCTTTAAAAACTCTCGTTTTAGACTTTTAATTCATGACTTGTGTTTTGTTTTGCTCTATCCGCTGCGCTTCCGCGTTCATCAATGCGTCGGGTCAAAGGTCACTCTTTCACTGTAAATCGATGCGTACGGTCGTCTGGCGGAAGCTAGTTATTTTAGTTTATTAAGTTTTACATATGGATATTTTTCTTGCACATTGCTTCGCTTTAGAAGGCCTTTATTAACCCCCTGGAGTCGCATGGATTACTTTTATGATGGATGGATGCACCTTTTTAGACTTCAAAATCAGGCCATTCACTGCCATTATAAAGCTTGGAAGAGCCAGGATATTTTTTAATATAACTCCGATTGTGTTCATCTTTCATTTTTCATTCACTATCCCTTTTATAATACATACTTTTGAAATAATAAGAGTGCTATGGTAGTATGCTACAGTGTTGTAGTCCGAGACACACCTCATGTTGGACTGGGGCTCGAGAGCTCACCTGAGAGAGTGCTGGAGGTGCACGGGTGTCCGTCGTGGTCCTCCTCTCCTTCGGACACCTCAAAGGGTGGACTGCGTCCCCCGGGGTCCTCCTCATCAGTACTGCAGTGGGGGAGCGGGGACCGCGGGTACAGCGGGTGGGGGACGTACGTATACTGTAGAAATACACCAACAGTCCTTAGTCCTACCTCCATATGAAGGTTATCATGCTAACTATGACACAGGAACTCACAAAATCAAGGCAATCAGTGACCAACTCAAGAGAAAACATGATTTTTAATAATAAATAAAAAAAGCATGAACCTGCAACCCTAAATCTAACCCCCAGTGGGGCGTGAGTAGGTTATACGAAAACATGTGAATGAGATTGTACGAATTCATACGTATTTTTCAACAATTTGCCAAAGCATAAAATAGTTTTAACAAGCAAAATATAAAGCAAAATGTCTGACAAATGCAAATGAGCAAGCAATGTTTTTTTTTCTGAAAAGTTTATCAAATGTACATTCCCACACTTATTTTCGAGCAGAAAATGCTGGTTTAGCATGATCTTATATTAGTGGTACCAAATACTTGGAAACCACAGAATTGCTCTTCATTGAAAGAGGAAGTGGAAAAACTCAGTGTCAACAGAAAGGGACACACAATGATGTGGTCCCAGATTTACAAATCAAGTGCACATCACGTTTTGCTTCCAAATCGTCCCGGAGAGCCACAAAGTTTCAATTCTATCAGCAGAATCCTACCAAACAAACTTTTTATATGGCCTGTTTATTATTTAGCTATATTCGTAATCATAGGGTGTATCTAAAATGAAAGTGTACTCTTATTTTAAACCCGTTTAAAGAGATAGTTAAACACACGTAATACGTTTATCCATTCTTCTCATTGACAGTTGCTCGGCTGTTAAATCTCTGCCCTCCAGCTTTCAAATCTCATTCAAAAATGCTGTGCCTAAATGCATTGAGGCAAGGGGTAAAGTTTTGACTGGTTAGCATGATAAAGTTAAGTTAGTAGCCTACTTTGAGATGTCGCAACTAGCAAAAAACAAACTATCATACAAAACATTGGTCTCCATTGTTGGATGTTCAGATGTAACCTTGTTTATTGATGAAATGGATCACACATATTTGATTGCACTATCGATGCTTTGCCAGAGAGCAGTGTTTGTGCAGGGCAAGTTCAGTCGCTAATGACGCACTTCAGCCATCAACTAATCAGGACGCCATTTTACTGTGGACCATAAGCCTCGCGGTGTTACGGCTCAGCGGATTGGCTCAAAATATATATTTCTGGAACTGCAACATCGCGCAAAAAAAAAAAAAAAAAAAAAAAAAAAAAAAAAAAACGCAGATAAAGGGCCAGATTTACTGACCCGGGCAAATTAGCTCGATTCACTCTACCGACGACGAGCAGATTAAAGAACACTCAGCCGGATCATTCCCATAATGACCTACACAATCTACCAAGAGCAGCACAAATCAGCGTCTGGTTTTAGACATGCTTTTTTTTTTTTCGGTAAATAATGATGCAAAGACCAGTAAATTCACGAGCACAAACCTTAGTAAATCACTTTGCATGATTCATTTAAATCTTCTCCTCCCGTACATTTTGCGTCTGAAAGGGAATCTCCTACAAATGCAAATGCGATAAGATCAGCCGCAAAAATAACCCTGTCCACGACTTTACAGCGCTAATTTTTGCAGTGGATGCAGCCGGTGTAGACGTGTGTCAGTGTGTACGTTAGAGTTAGGAGGAGTTAGTGTTTGTTCCAGTGTTATAGGCAGTCATCACTGTGATTGACAGGACTAACTGGCACTAACTGGTTTGGGGAAAAATCATGCATGATCTTAAACAACAACAGAAGCTAATTTGTATGGAATTAGCCTAATTTTATGAGGCTTTTATCGTGTTTTTTGTCATTTTTGGAGCTTTGCAGCACCTAATTCACTTTTGTTTTATGGAGAAGAGCAGCTTGGATATTCTGCTAAACATCTCCATTTATATGCCGAACAAGGACAATCTGATGGGTTAAGAGCAAAATAAACTGAGTAAATCATTATTTTTTTAATTAAAAAATAAATAAATAATAATTTCTTTACAGTAATTGTACTGTATGTTTGTGACCTGCTCTTGGTCAAAAATTTACATTCAAATGGCTTATTTTACTAAACCAAATTCAAAACTCCTAGTTTGCATTAAACTCAGAGGCTGTCATGAGGTTTGACTGTGATTGTGTTTAGCGAACGGTGTGTGTGTGTGTGTGTGTGTGTGTGTGTGTGTCATTGTGTAGCAGCAACAGTCTTCAGTCAGGAAAGACAGAGTTGAGCAATCAGTCTGTCTCCTCCACTCACATCCTGTCCATCTCTCTTTCTTTTCCTTTAGCATTTCTTTCTCTCAGACCTTTTCACTGATTGCAGTACTCTATTTGTTACTTAATTAATATTAATAATTAATAATAAAAAGGAATATTCATTTCTAATTTTTAGTAATGACACTCCTAATGTCTTTCTTATTTTATATAATATTTTACTTCATTTTTTATTGTACAGTTAATAGTCAACACACTAAAATCTATATTTTCCCAGCAACTAAATAAATAAAAAAAGGCTTCTAGGCTTCAAACCCTTAAAAAAGGATTTTAGGCTTCATATAGGAAAACAGAACCATTTCAGTACATACGATTCAAATAAATAATTAAGTAAATATAAGAGATGTTATACCATTATGACACTAACCTGTGGAGGAATCACAGGTAGAAGTGTTCCCATCCCTGCATCCACAGACGGGTGGAAGGACTCCACGTCTCCATAGCGGTATGTGGTGGGATGAAGCTCGGTGAAATGGTTTCCTTGAGGCGGCTCAAACTCACTGTGATGAGCGTGAACACTTGTGTAGTCCCAGCCACTTTCTTCCATGAGAAACAGCAAGGAGAACAAAACTGAGCTCAAAGTTCACTTAAAAACGGCTTCTTTTGATTGTTTTTCTGCTGTGAAATGACTTGTTTTATTACAGTATCATGACCAACAAACCAGTCCCGGACATTCAGAACCTCAGACAGACAATCAGTGGGACATCACACTATGAGATAACAAGAATCACAAATATATATTCAAAAAACTCACCGGGATGAGTCTCTGGGTCAGTACTGAGATATGGGTAGAAGTCATATATCGGCCGGGGGTCATGGTCGTACGGAATGATTTCTTCAGACAACTGAAAATACATTCAATTGTTTTTCTTTCACTTTTAAAATGTGTTACAAATTTACAAGATGTTGTGTCACTAACTGACTCCATAAATTCGACTTCTATAATTACACTATGCCCAACTTAATTACATTTAAAAAAAAAAGATACAATTTTACTTTAACAAAAGTTTTTTTTAGTTTTGCCTGGAAATGTTGAAATTGGAAAGACAAAGAGAAGACAATCTCATATACTTACAGGAGAAATAACACAGCTTTCCATTCTGTAATGCAACATGAAGCCCTTCAATCATATAACTTCTCTTGTGGTGTCTATCTCACAGTTTCACACTTATTTACAGAATATTGCATAACGTGGAAATTACTTCACAAGAGCGCTGTACTGTGGTATCTCTTTTCAAATGGGCAAATGTTGTTTTTAAACTCTTCTGCCTTCAGCTTCACTGTTCTGGTGTAAAAAAAGACTAAATTTCCTGTATCGCCCATGAGCGATTAGCCTAACTTTACTGACAGATCTGGCCTCTGATAGGTCAAATGTGGCGATGACTCGTGATTTTTCATCTGTGACACTGTCAAGGGATGTCAACCAATCATGATCCAGTTGATGGGATGGCCTTATGTGCATCTCCACCTTCTCTTAGATTATTAATATCTTATAATTATTATCTGGTATTAGAAGAGTTGACAGATGATGCATTTTTGACCAAAAAAGTTCATTTTAGAAAGATTATTGAGTGAATTGAATGAGGTAGGCCTTCATTAAACGGCATCAAACTTTCTACTACAAAATAGATTTTTTAAACGATTTTTTTTTAGGTCTTACTCATGGATTATAGTCAACAGTTTTGCACCATTGTGCTAATAAAATCCATTGAGTTGTATTTGTAATGACTCGCACGAGCAGTAATCCAGCTTCTGGAAAACCCTCAGTCTCTCTGAGTACGGTGAACAGGCCGTGATGTTGTGGCCTCGAGTCAGTCAATCAGAGGGACATTTTTACATGTGCTATTGTCTGAGAATCATAAACTTCAGCGTTTGGCCAAAGTGAAGTTCCGAGAGAACTTTGTTCCCTTTTTAATCAAAGCATTGTACTGTTATCATAGGTTTTGAGGAAGCAACTACTATTGCAGCAGAGACAAATGTATTATTCTGTGTTTGACTTGGATTTTCATATGCTAAACTCAATTGACATTAGGTAGTTGTTTTGAAAGGGGAAAATCTATCTATCTATCTATCTATCTATCTATATCTATCTATCTATCTATCTATCTATCTATCTATCTATCTATCTATCTATCTATCTATCTATCTATACTGTAAAAAAATGTAAGCTAGTACAACTAAAAAGTACTCTTAGTACTAATTTCCGCTAGCTTTTTCTTGTTGACTCAACTTTTGTAAATAACAGTTATATGAACTGAAAATAAGTTGTCTGTGACAAAAAAAAAAAACCTGTTTAGTTGAGTCAACTTGACATTATTTGTTTTCTGGAGAGGTGCAACTATTCTGTAACAAATCTTTTGTAGGTGAGCCAATTCAACATTTTTTGTCTATTGGAATTTTTTTTATTGAAAATCATTTGTTCATCACTGTTTTGGTGATGAGTGTTTCCTTTGGTTGGTCAGTTTGGCTTTTTGTGTGAGTTTGTGGTCTTTGAAACAGTGTTTAGAAAAACACATAATTTTTTGCTATGAGAAAGAAACCAAGATGATCAAGTTTTCAGCCTCATAAACTAGCATAAATCCCTAAACCTTATTTCCGACCATAAGTGATTTTTTTTTATTAATATTTTACCAGCAAAACTTTCTTGCAGCAGATCAGACATTCTGGATTCTGATTTTAAAATACATTATGGGGAAAAAAAAAGTCTTTTGACACACACACAGACATCAAGAATCATCATATGAATCTTAACAATGGTGACATGCTTCATGCCGCAATGCATGCTGGGAGCCACCATAGTATTAAAATCATGGCTCCCAGCATGCATTGTGGCATGAAACATGTCACCATTATTGAGATTCATATGCTGATTCTTGATGTCTGTGTGTGTGTCTAATAAAAAAATTCCCTCAATGTATTTAAAAATCACAATTCAGAATGTCTAATCTGTTGCATAAAAGTTTTGTTGGTAAACCTAATGTATTATTCAAAAATCTTTTGATCAGGAGTAAGAGTAGTGACCTATATCCTTTTTGCTGTTATCTAGAATTTTTTTTATGGCTTTCTTTGCAACAAATTATATGCTTTGCTAAACACTGTTACAAAGACCACAACACCACATAAATGCCAAGTCTCAAATTGACCAACTCAAGGAAACGCTCATCACCAAAATGGTGACCAAAAAAAAAAAAAAGCTACATCTGAACCTGTTTATTCTTAATAAGAACTTCTGTTTCCAATAGACAAAAAATGTTGAATTGGCTCAACTACAAAAGATTTGTTACAGAATAGTTGCATCTCTCCAGAAAACAACAAGTTGACTCAACTAAACGTTTTTTTTGTGTGTGTGTGTCACAGACAACTTATTTTCAGTTCGTATAACTGTTATTTACAAAAGTTGAGTCAACAAGAAAAAGCTAGCGGAAATTAGTACTAAGATTTTTTGTTTTGTTTTAACAGTGTGGATTTTTGCTGAACCAACACAACAAAATCAGTCATTTCAACTTTTTTCAAGTTTTGTTTTTTACAGTCTATCTATCTATCTATCTATCTATCTATCTATCTATCTATCTATCTATCTATCTATCTATCTATCTATCTATCTATCTATCTATCTATCTATCTATCTATCTATCTATCTATCTATCTATCTATCTATCTATCTATCCATCCATCCATCCATCCATCCATCCATCCATCCATCCATCCATCCATCCATCCATCCATCCATCCATCTATCTATCTATCTAATCCCCTAACCCTACGTATCACAGAAAACTTTTTTTTACATTTTCAGAAAACATCAGTTATTATGATTTATAAGCTGTATTTCTCATGCGGACCAAAACAAGTGCAAGGATTTCGGATCTTATACCCACATCCAGGGACATTCTTTTTCCATAATGTATGAATCAAGTGTATGACTTGACTTGACTATAGGGTATACCTGAACCACACACACACACACACACACACACACACACACACACACACACACACACACACACACACACACACACACACACACACACACACACACAGTAATTGGGGAAGTTTGCAACTTTCACATTCACTTCCCTAAATGTAAATGTGACAGCCTTAAATGGACACTTGTGTAATGTCATCTCTTTTCTGGAGTTGAGTACTCTGCAAGTATTTTATTTTTGTATTTAAAAAAAAACCCCTGACCTTTATTGAGATTAAAATGTTTTTTGTTGTTGTTTTTTTTACGTAATATAACAATATAATAAAAGAGCTAAGATTCTGATTGTGTTCTGAGTTATATGAAGTGGTATTTTGAAATGTCCAGTTTTGATCGAGCTGACCCGCACACACTGACTCCTGAGTGGGAACCCAAAGGTTTTGTCTGTGTGCTCTGTTTTCCCAATAGTGCATTGCAGGGTATTTTCAGGCACCACAGGAAGTCCGTTACATCTACACACACACGCACACACTCTCACACACAGTCACTGTCTCTATTGCACAACAGCCTGAAGTGTTGTATAACTGTCTCACTCTAGAACAGAGGGCAATAGACGCACAACACCGCAACATTAAGCTTCATAAGATTTACATTTATAAGAATACTGTATATTGTTAACAGTAATCACTAAAAACTTACCTTATAATAAAGAAAAAGAAAAAGCAATGACAATAATGTATGTAAAATGGTAAAATCAAATAGGAAACGGTTGGGAGTTTTGTTGTTGTTGTCATAAGATCTATTAGATATGCAGGTTATATTAGGTGTCTTTAACTATTATGCACTTGCATTAAAAAAATACGTACAATGTTTATTGTGTTGATGTTGTACTGCAAAACACTCTTGCTGATACTGAGGTGGATACGGGGAAGGTTAGGGACAGGTTTGGTGGTTCAAGGGTCGGTTAAGGTGGAAGGAAAGGTCAACATTATAATTATGGAATTAGAGAAATTAATTACATCTGTATTTTCATTTCTTTCTTTTATTTTAAATGCAATGTAAAAACATGTATTTACACAATAAGTGCATTGTATCACACGATTACAGTTTTTTTTAATTGCTTACAATGTCTATTGTAACTATGGCTCCTTTTCTCTAAACTCTACACACAAAGCAACAAAACACACACACACACACACACACATGCAAAACATCACACATCTCTTGCAAAAGCAAACACTTTATGCAAAACTATTTCAACTCTTTTTCAAATTTCAAAAATTGTGTTTTTGTATATAACTCTACACACAAACCATCAAATGATTCACCATTTACATGCCAAGCTACACAGATATGAAAAATGTAAAACACTGTTATCTTGTGTCTTTTGTTTGTTCGGTGTGACACATTTTGGTAACAGGGCTTTAACAATTACAAACCTAATTCATAACATAAAAAAGAGAACTCGTGTAATCTGATTTAACCTCTTAAGGTTGCCAATCAATATTCTTTGTTCAGAAGTTACCATTAACCATTTGTTGAAAAGGGTAATACATATCTTAATTTTTTCAGGCCTTATTTTTTTGCACCTTATTTCTGGAAAGTGCCTTGTGTAACTTGGATGCCACAAATGTAAAAGCACAGCTCTCTATAATGGAGATCTAAAACACACGTATCACAGGGCATGATGAGTGAGTCATACGGGATGACCGTAACAAAGGCGATGAGATGAACGACAGCTGTTGTCTTGGTCTTTATCTCTGTGAACAAACTTCCTGTAGGTTACAGCCACTCCAGCCATGATAACCACACTGCACTCTGACTAGCCACACGTTTAAGCAGGTTTTCTCGCTTTCTCTCATCTTCAGGTCTTTCGCAAAGACACAAGAACACTGTTCTACTGGAAATCATGTACGATTCTTAGTAATTGTACAGTAGTGCCGGAAACACCTGTAAAATACAACACTTACAATAAAATAAATAAATGTTTTTTTTTTAACATTGTTAAGTTCCACATTGAACTTTTTATTTCCCAGTTCTTCAGAAAATGATCTACAGTGCTGCTTGAAAGTTTGTGAACCCCTTGCAGAATCTGTGAAATTTGAATAATTTGAACAAAATAAGAGGGATCATTCAAAATGCATGTTATTTTTTATTTAGTACTTCCCTGAATGAGATATTTTACATAAAAGATGCTTAGGCCTACATGTAGTCCACAAGACTATTTTGAGATCCATCTTTTCACACTGAGGACACTTGAGGGACTCAATTATTAAAAAAGGTTCAAACATTCACTGATGCTCCAGAAGAAAACACCATGCATTAAGAGATGAAAACTTGAATTTGAAGCTCAAGGTAAATTGTAATTAATTTGTCTTCGGGGAACATGTACAGTAAGTATCTTCTGTTGCTTCCGAAGGGCAGTACTAAATGAAAGTATTCTTTCTTTAAATTATATTTAAAGAAAATAAGAAAAATGTGGACATCTTCATCCCAGGGGTGGAGCCATGGGTGGGCCTGAAATATTTATATTTTGTAATAAAAATAAAACATAGGCTAACTTTTCCTGGGCGCACTGGCGTGAACTGCTGCGCGCTCGCGTGTATGTAGCAATGGCGAGACCAAGATTTAACGTTTTCGGTTTGTTTCTCGTCGTCAAACCCAGTATATTCAGAACAAATATAGCACGATTTGCATGGGATTATTTTATGACATTTGAATCCTCTCTTTTTTTTTTTTTTAAACTGTATGAAAGCGCAGCAGGGATTTTTTTTAATGTAGGCTATTTTTGTGTTCCGAAAAAAAATAAGGTAGCCTAATAAGCCTTTAAAACAACATCAAGGTGAGTAAATAATTAGTGAATTTTCATTTTTGTGTCAACTGTCCCAAAGACAGTCACAGAAAAATAGTGAAGGGGTAAATAATACACTTTAAACAGATCAAATACAGCGTTTGCTAAGCGACGTAGGTCTATAGTGGCCTTTAAACGAATTCACCGAATTGAGATCTCTATTTCACCTTTTTTTTTTTTTTTATCATAGGGGAATTGTTATGAGCTCTTTCGGAGCATGTTTTATATGACAGATGACGTTGTCAATGAACAAGTTCTGTGTATTGATTGAACCTGTCGGGCAGTGTTGTTGATCTGTATTGTTGAAAACTTAAAACAATTAAACAGAATTGTGAAATATTCGGGCTCATGTTATACGAGGAGAACTAAACTATGTTTTGTGGAAATATTAGATTCCTGACCACTTTTACAGTCTATAGGCCTTAAGTCTAAAGAGAGATGCGTTCTTCTTTGGTCCGTTCTATGCACCGAAACTTTTTACAATGCAACACAATATTTAAAGAGCATCAAGCTATTAAAATCACTATTATGTAAGCACAGATAATATAACAGTATATTAGTCAGTCCTTTTTATTAGGTTAAACAGTGATTTGATAACATTTTGATTATAAGGCCCACCCACAATTGCTCTGGCCCATCCAAAACTGGAATTGGAATATAAAATTTTTGGGGATCTGGAGGATTTTTCTGAAGAACATTGGGCAGTTAACTATTCAGGACAAACAATGGACTCAAGAACAACTATTACAAAACAAAAAAACAGTTGTGGATCATCCAGGTAACGACAGACAGTATTAAGAATCAAGGTTACATAAACTTTTGAACAGGGTATTTTTTTTTGTCTTTGTCTTGTGGACTATATGTAAACATCTGTTATGTAAAATTTAGGACAGTACTAAATAAAAAATAACGGTAATGCTTCCTTTTACAGTACAGTACTTACGTGTACTTACAGTGTACTTACCTAGAAAGTACTGGCTAATATAAAGTAAGTACATGGGTTAGAGGTAGGTTTAGGGGTAGGTTCAGGGTTAGTACCTAGTTATTACCCGGTAATTATAATTACTATAATAAGTACATAGTAAGTACATGGGTAACAGGACTGTAAAAGGAAGCCTTACCAAAATAACATGCATTTTGTATGATCCCTCCTAGTTTGTTAAAACTGTTCACATTTTCACAAATTCTGCAAGGGGTTCACAAACTTTCAAGCAGCACTGTATGTACTGGTCCACTATATCATCTTATTTGTGTAAATTAGCTGTCTGACTTAACACAGGTATGGTGTGCCACAAGGCTAAGTCTTGGGTCCCTTCTTGTTCTCCATGTATATGCTCCCTTTTGGTGATATTATTAGGTGCCATGGCATTAATTTTGAAAGTTAACACACAGCTTTATATATCCTCCAGATAAAATTGCAGATTGCATTAAGGAGTTTGTAAATTCGAGGACCAAACAATTAAATTATAATCATAATTATACTAATATTTGTCTAGATATTGTTCAACATATTTGACTTTTTGTAATTTGATAGCTACATCTCTATTGTCTCTAGAACAAAAGTTTCCCACCGCAGAAATGTTGCTTATACTGTCATAGTTATGTCTTGTTTAGTTAGTTTAGTTGTCATAGTTTTCATTGTCATTGCTTGAGTCACACATTAGTTGTCATGGTTTCTTATCAGTTACACACCTGTTCCCTGTTCCGTTGATTATCGTTCTAATTTTCTTCAGTTCATGGTCTCATGTTAACGTTACGTTTGTTTTTGTGTTTATTAAAATACAATTTCTTGTTCATTCTGCGTCATACTTGGTTGATTTAATACATGCAACCCCTGGCAAAACACAAGACCAAAAGGCAAGATTTATACAGCTAATTAAACCATGGATATCCCGCCAATACATGTTCTCCGGCTGGAGCAGGGGGGTCACTCCCTCAAGGATCACACAAAGGATTTTCTTGACCAGTCGCGCATAACCCATTATACAAACTCTTGCTATGTGTTTTCTACTACACCGGGCTTAGCAAGCGGTCGAATGCACGTCTGACTGTGGAGGTCCTCAAGGGATCTTCGTCTAATATATGGAGTGGGTGCTGGTTCAGTGTGGATCTCCGTTCATTGTCTGCCCTGTTGAAGAGTACAATGCCAGCCAATGAACTGGATAGGTCCAGTTCCAAATCGTCTTAGTCATCTCTGGATTACTCCAGTTCCAAGTCGATTAAGTTATCACTGGTTAAGCCCAGCTCCACGTTGTCTAAGTCGTCACTGGTTAAGCCCAGCTCCAAGTCATTGCTGGTTAGGCCCATCTCCAAGTTGTCGTTGGTTAGGCCCAGCCCTCCTCTTCTACCAAAGCCATCCGGTTCCTCATTCTCGTATCCATTGTCTTCCTTCAGCCCCTCGGCTCCTCTAGTGGTTCTGCCCTGCTGTACGGATCTGCCTAGGTACCCAGTCATCAGCTCCGCCTTGGCCTGTGGATCCCTCAGCTCCACCTCAAGCATCCAAGCCCTGGACTCCACCTCGGCCCTCTGAATCATCGGCTCCGCCTCGGCTCAATGGTCCCTCGGCTGCACCATGGACTGTCATCCCTCAGGCTCGGGCGGGCTTCCTCGTCCCTCTGGCTCCACCTTGGTCCATTGTCGATCTGGCTCTGCCTCGGACTTCCGAGTCAGCAACTGTGCCTTGACCTTCCACCCCACCGTCTCTGCCCTGGTCTGCCAAGCTCACGCCTCTACCTCCGTCACGCCCGCCTGCAGCTCTACCATGGTCATCCAGGCCTACAGCTTCGCCCTGGCTCTTTGGCTTTTCGGTTCCGCCTGAGACTCCACCTCCAACTGCTACACCTCAGTCGGTCATCTGCTCGGTTCCACCCAGCCTCTTGCTTTTCCCGTCTCTGCTCTGGTTCCTTCGCCCTGGCTCCTGCCACCTTAATCTCTTCCCTGGTCATCATCTTCTTCCTCTGCCTGCTCCTCATCCTCCTCCAGAGCCCACTCCCTCTCTCCTCAACTTGGACTATGATTTGAGTAACGTACTACTTACCTGTTGGTTCCATTTCCATTGACTGGGGACAGTTGTGGCCTAATGGTTAGAGAGTCAGACTGGTAACACAAAGGTTGTGGGTTCAATTCTCAATACTGGCAGGAAATGACTGAGGTGCCCTTAAGCAAGGCACCTAATCCCCTATCGCTCCCTGGGGTTAGGTGCCAATGTTTAATGGGTTAAATGCAGAGGACAATTTCCAAGTATGTGTTTCCGTACTTGGACTTCTCATTCATTGTCCTAGATCACACAAATCTTTGGTGGATTTAATACATGCAACCCCTGAAAGTTACAGGAAATTCTCTTCTTATTATTATACTGAAAAAGTAGACCATCTATTCATAATTAGACCTGATTATTGCAACGTACTTTTGGGTGCATTCCAATCATCTTTCCACTGTTTACTGGTACAGTTTCATAGCATTTTTTCTTACATGTAAATCCTGTAATGATCTAGCCCATCAACTTCTCTACTATCCGTCCCCCTGCCCCAGAGGATGACAAGAGGGAAAAGTGTTTACAAATTTTTTTTTTTAAATTTTTCTTTTTGTCATCTTTGGCTCGCTTACTGGGGACTGTAAGGCACTATTCTTTATAAAGCTGTTTTGAAATGATTTTTATTGTGACAAGTGCTAAAAATATATGTAAGAAGGATTTAATTAAATTCCTTCAAACATCTCATGAACCAATTCACTCTGAAGAATCTATAATTTAACATTAAGACATTTCTCCAAATAACCTATAGACACTAAGAGACCCTAAACAGAGAAAAACTGTTCCTGATGACTTTTACATTTTTTTTAATAAAGATGCAAAAAATTACATTTGACAACCTATTATTTTAAGTGCTGCAGTACTCAATGACAGCATTCAGAGGATAAAGACGTTCTGAAAGTCATGCCTAAAAGGTCAAATGGATCACTGCTCAACTGTGGTGATCCAATATGCAGTTTGCAAGTGCTAAACATGGCAAGCAGAGCAGTACTGATGCTCTACCTCCATCATCTGGCAATAAAGAGTTTCTTGTTTATGTCCACATCTGCTGGTGATGAAGACTTATTTACGGCTAAAAAACAGCTTCAGTATAGACAGGCTTGAATTCCAAGACGTTCTTAACTGGTTTTAGATGAGCAATGCTATCCTGTGATGATAATTATAATAATAACATTAATAACATTGCTTTACAAACAACATTCATATGCCAAGAGTTATTTTTTTTTTTTTAGATCTATTCAGTTAGATTAATACTGCATAAAGTTGCACTTAATGGGGGAATTACAGAACAATTCGTTCAGGTCGTATATTTCATATCGTATGCAGGGCCGTCGCTAGAAGGCTAAAAGGTGGTGACGATTCTAGGAGCCTCCTGAAAGCCGTGGGCCCCTAGAATACAGAGGGGGTCCCACTCAAAGGAATGAAATTTCAACCGAGGGGGGCCCACAGCAAGAACCCGCACC
Source organism: Rhinichthys osculus (assembly GCA_029959095.1). Taxonomy (NCBI): domain Eukaryota; kingdom Metazoa; phylum Chordata; class Actinopteri; order Cypriniformes; family Leuciscidae; genus Rhinichthys; species Rhinichthys osculus. The sequence continues at coordinate 24,023,159 of JARWKJ010000025.1, read as the reverse complement.
GGGCCCCGGATACTCTAGCTACAGCCCTGCTCGTATATGGGGGAGACCGAGGATTTTTGGTGCTATATCTCTCAAAATTTGATACATGCAGCAAAAAAAAAATCTTAATACAATTTTTTACTTTCCTTCCAGAATTTCTTTTTGTTCATAAAATGTACAATGTTGCTCACAGTAACATGCCACTTCTCCATGTGTGCTCAAAAAAGTTATGCGAGTGTATGATATTGATGGCATCATAGCTCTTTTCTGACTACAGTAAAACTGCTCCAGCGTGTAACAACACTCCCCGATCTCCCCTATGTATATGTAGGCCAATGTTTGTATTTATGTATGTATGTATGTATGTATTTGTCTGCTTTATTAAGGAATTAAAAACAAAATCTGTTTTATTGTTAAAAATCACGTTTTTTATTATTATTATTTTTTAATTAGGCTATTTTTTATATATATAGCTTATCTTTTAGCAAAAATCGATTGAATTGAATTTTAATAGGCCTACTACTACTAACCAACTTCTATACTACTACTACTACTACTACTACTACTATTAGTAGTCTACTACTAATAATAATAATAACAGCAAATTATAAGAACATTTTAGTTTTAGCAAAGGTTTTTTTTTTTTTTTAAGCAACAAACCAGAGAAGAAAAGCATGTATATTCTGACAGTTACTAGTTCGACTAGCGGCTCTCTTATCTTCTTTTTATTTTTATTTTTTACAATAAGAATTGCTGAGGACAAAGCGATTATTTTTTGATCGAGACAAAAATCTCGATGGTCCTGCATTCCTATATATATATATATATATATATATATAAAAAATTGTTGACGTATCGACAGGCTTTATAAGATTCGCCCGAATATCCTTTATGGAGACAGCGGCAACACAGCTGTTGTCTGACGAATCCGGAGCGCTTTCATCAGCAGTCTCCAGTGTCGGCATTGGCTCTCCATCATCCCGACTCCAAACGAGCAGCAGCAGAGGACAGACATGTCTGTCTAGAGCTCCAACACCATTTGTATCGTCTTGTTATGTCGGGTTTAGGATGATATGGGTTCGGTGCAAAATGTGACAGTTGTCCGCGGGCATCATGAGGATATTAACAGCATCCGGGCTCTTCCTGGCCTTCTGTTCCATCTGGCTCTTGACCATGGCCATCAGCACAGACTACTGGTACGAAACAGATGCGCGGAAACACCGGGACCGATGCAAAAAATATGCCAGCAAGAGAAATGACCCAGGATACATTTATATTTCCAACCAAAACCTCCCTCTCCGGATGCGACCGGAAGCGGCTCCTCTGCGGGGATCCCTGCACCCTGCGCCCGCCATGGAGTCGCGCTGCAGCCGCCGCTACAACTCGACCACAACCGGGCTGTGGAGGAAATGCCATCGAGAAGGCTTCGACCTGGAGAACGAGGATCTGATTTTTAAAGGTGATGATGCTGATCAGGCCCTGTGTGAACAGTAACCAGATTCCGCGTTGATTTTGAACAGTTCTAGTGTGTTTGTTGAGCTTATGTGAAGGAGTGTTGAAGAATGTTTGGCGCTATCCAGGGTGCTGATCTCTCACATCAACACTAGACACACGCTCATGTTCACACATTCATCACATTTATACTAAAAAACAGAAACAGATGGAGTCTGTCAGGGCAGTGCATGGGATCCATTTGACATAAACACGTGTTCTTTTTTAGGTCTGAGAGACCCCAGGGCCATTTTAATAAAGGAAAACACTCTCAACTACCTCTGGAATATGTTACGTTCGTTTCCCCTTTGAGTTTCCTTTTGATAGCTCCAATATCAAAAGCAGTATTCTAATTCTACTTAATCTGAAAAGAATGTATTATTTAACGCATTAATGCATTTGCAAGCTTCTTAATGTGATAAATGATAAAGTCTTTCAGGGCAATGAGATGCAGATGCCTTAGCAGGACGTGAGAGTAAATTGACTGATGTTGTTTGAGGTCCAGTTTGAATGTTTATTGATCATAATCCAAATAAAGGATTTGGCACCAAAGTTAAGTTCCTGTAAATGTCTTACACACAAATGTCTTACTACTTGTGACTGTTCCAACGTTCAAACACACGTGCACCACATCTGTGTTAACGTGATCCTCACTGTTATTACTGAAGTTTCTGTGAATTTCTGCAGGTTTGCTTCAACGCTGCACGCCGGTGAAGTATTACTATTCCTCAGCGAATATCCCACGAAATCTGCCAGTGAACATCACCAAGACTATCAGACAAGACGAATGGCACGCTCTCCGTAAGTCAGATTGTGCTCTTGATCACACTCTTAACATGTAATAAGTGTATTATGAGCTGTATTAAAGCATCAGTAAAACTGAACTACACATCTGCAATGCACATCTTTATTGAATCACTGATCTAATCTGCTTTCAACTATCAATTGCTTGGTTTCACACATTTGACCTCGTTTAAATCCATCTCTCAAAATCAGAGTTTCTCTCTGGGTCTGTGAAGTAGACTTGACTTTGAGAGACGTTTCTCTGGCCTTCCAGAACAGATATAATGTTAGAATCTTCAAATGCTTCCAAAAACACTTATTTTGCATATTATGTAATGAGAATACAAAACCTATAACCTGACTGACATAATATGTGACAGATTGTTCATGATGTATTTATTTAATATACTGTATATATTTATGATGTACTTAAACAATCATATATATATATATACACTCACCTAAAGGATTATTAGGAACACCTGTTCAATTTCTCATTAATGCAATTATCTAATCAACCAATCACATGGCAGTTGCTTCAATGCATTTAGGGGTGTGGTCCTGGTCAAGACAATCTCCTGAACTCCAAACTGAATGTCAGAATGGGAAAGAAAGGTGATTTAAGCAATTTTGAGCGTGGCATGGTTGTTGGTGCCAGACGGGCCGGTCTGGGTATTTCACAATCTGCTCAGTTACTGGGATTTTCACGCTCAACCATTTTTAGGGTTTACAAAGAATGGTGTGAAAAGGGAAAAACATCCAGTATGTGGCAGTCCTGTGGGGGCGAAAATGCCTTGTTGATGCTAGAGGTCAGAGGAGAATGGGCCGACTGATTCAAGCTGATAGAAGAGCAACTTTGACTGAAATAACCACTCGTTACAACCGAGGTATGCAGCAAAGCATTTGTGAAGCCACAACACGCACAACCTTGAGGCGGATGGGCTACAACAGCAGAAGACTCCACCGGGTACCACTCATCTCCACTACAAATAGGAAAAAGAGGCTGCAATTTGCAAGAGCTCACCAAAATTGGACAGTTGAAGACTGGAAAAATGTTGCCTGGTCTGATGAGTCTCGATTTCTGTTGAGACATTCAGATGGTAGAGTCAGAATTTGGCGTAAACAGAATGAGAACATGGATCCATCATGCCTTGTTACCACTGTGCAGGCTGGTGGTGGTGGTGTAATGGTTTGGGGGACGTTTTCTTGGCACACTTTAGGTGCCTTAGTGCCAATTGGGCATCGTTTAAATGCCACGTCCTACCTGAGCATTGTTTCTGACCATGTCCATCCCTTTATGGCCACCATGTACCCATCCTCTGATGGCTATTCCAGCAGGATAATGCACCATGTCACAAAGCTCGAATCATTTCAAATTGGTTTCTTGAACATGACAATGAGTTCACTGTACTAAAATGGCCCCCACAGTCACCAGATCTCAACCCAATAGAGCATCTTTGGGATGTGGTGGAACGGGAGCTTCGTGCCCTGGATGTGCATCCCACAAATCTCCATCAACTGCAAGATGCTATCCTATCAATATGGGCCAACATTTCTAAAGAATGCTTTCAGTTGAATCAATGCCATGTAGAATTAAGGCAGTTCTAAAGGCGAAAGGGGGTCAAACACAGTATTAGTATGGTGTTCCTAATAATCCTTTAGGTGAGTGTATATATATATATACCAAAATAAATACACTAAACTAGTTTTTACAGTAACACCAACTAGATTACAACTTTGATGGTCAGAAAGTTGAAATCAGTTTTAAAAGTTTGAAGTCTGAAGGTATAAGTAGTTTGAAGTGTTTTAAAGCCATGTAGTCAATCATTTATTTATATGGCACTTTATACAAAAGCTTTAGCAGCATCACAGTAATACACTGACAGATGTTCAAATTTGTAAAAGGTATTTGAACCACTTGTAGTTTTTAGTGGAACATCTTAGTTAATGTTATATAATACTGAAACAAGTAAAGACAAGGCCTTAAAATTGAAGCATTCAGCAAAATTCTGCTCTGCAAAAACAACCAGGACAAGTTGGGACATTTTGTAAAATGCAATAAAATCAAGAATCTGTGATTTGTTCATTCTCTTGAACCTTTATTTCACTGACTAAAATACAAGTAAAAAATTGTCACTGACCCACTTAAGTGTATTTCTGTATAAACAGATTTTGATGGCTGCAAAACACGGCAAAAAAAATAAAAGTTGGGACAGAGGCAAAATAAAAGTGAAAAGCTTATAAAATATTTAAGTTAAACTCTTTTGAAACAGTCCACAATACGTTGGTGAATCGGTAATAAGTGATTGAGTGTAAAAAGAGCATCTTTAGAGCAGCTTTTCTCTTTTGTTTTGCTTCTGTCAAAACTTTTTTTTTGCAGTGTGTTGCAGCCAACAAAAGAGCATCTGTCTTTGACTCGCCACTTTATGCCAAATATCATGAGAGAACTGTCAAACAGTTCAAAAATCACATTTCTAAATGCTACTGTGTTAAATACAGCCACGTGTGCTCAGGAGTACTTTGGAAAACCGTTGTTACTGACACAGTCCGCCGCTGCATCTAGAGATGAGTCTCTGTTACACAAGGAGAAGGTTAGGGCGAGTTCTCTGGGCCCGAGCTCATCTCAGATGATCCAAAACACAGTGAAAATATGTGCCACGGTCAGAGGATTTCACATTTCTGCTTGTTTTTGGGAAAAACAGACAAGAGTCCTCAGTCCCAAAGACGAAATGGACCATCCAGACTTTCCTCAAAAGCATCTGTCCTGGTATGGGGTTCATCATGGGCGACTTGCTTATGTGTGAAGGTACCAGTGATGTGGAGGCATATTAGAGTCACGCATCTTTCCTGGAAAGTAAGACAGTGCCGGATCTCATTCTGCACATGCTACAACAGTGGTTTAGATACTCTACACCACAGAAGGGATGTGCCTCACTGCAGTCCAGATCTGTCTCTTACTGGAAATGTATGATGACCCATCATGAAGAGGAGACTCGGACAGTGACGACCACAGGCTGTTGAGCAGCGCTCTTGTATCAGGCAACATTACACTTGCGAAACTGCAACAATTAGTATCCTCAACATGCCTCTGTCCCAACTTTTGTGGAGTGTGTTGGAGCCATCAAAATCAAAACTTGTTAAAATACAATTAGGTTGTTCAGTGAAAACTTTAAAATCTCTTCCTTGTAAATTAACAAATCACAGATTCTTGATTTGATTGCATTTTACAAAATGTCCCAACTTTTATGGATTTGGGGATGCTTTTAGCATTGTCATCATGTTACAGTCTACTGAATGTACCCTTGTGAAAAAGTACACTTTAGAATTTATTTATATAAAGACTACGTATTATGGAAATAATGCACTTTCAAATAATATACATAGGTGTGAACTGAATGTTTTCAGACACTTAATTGCATGTTAATTGAACTAAATAAAAATGTACTGTAGTTTAAATTTACATTAAATACATTTTTGACCCACTTAAATAGGACATCTTTATTTGTTATTTCATTATTGCATATGTTGTCTTTGAAATATGGTTAAAGTGTACTGTTGAATGTACCGACTAGCAGTTATGTTAAACTAAAATAACCTTTAATGTAATTTCTATTAAAACTTCATGTATTTAAAGATATTTGTAATAAACCAAACCCTGATCCTATTCCTAACCCTAACCCTACATGTTGTTACCGGTAATTATCATTAATCAGGGCTTAAATGTACAATTACACTGTAACAAGAACAACAACTTAAAATAAAGTTTAACCCACGTTACTTTAGGTTTCCTATACATTTAAGCACTGATTAATGATAATGAAGTGTTACCTGAAGTTGTAAGTACATTTAAATATATATATTAACTTTCAACACACTACAGATTATAATATTGCACTTTACATGTGCTGTATTATGTAAGCCAACACATCAAAATAAGTGTACAACAAACGATTATAAAGCCTTAATGATTTATGTATATTTATGTAAACAAACTGTCCTTAAGTTTTGTAAGAAATGCCATGAAAGTGGTCTTAAGTGACATTTTATTTGATTAATATGATATAATCTGTGAGTGAACATATACTTCTATACACGATTTGAAGTAGCCTACTGTAAACGTTCACATTCAATACAATTAAGCATACTTGTTTTTCCCTATGGCTCCTTAACCTCTCTGTTTTCCGTGCAGATTTGCAGCGGATGACTGCAGGTTTTATCGGCATGGCTGTGTCCATCATTGTGTTCGGCTGGACGGTTGGATTGCTGGGCTGCTGGAAGCACAACGAGCTGATGCAGTATGTGGCGGGACTGCTCTTCCTGATGGGAGGTGAGACTCACTCAGGTCTTGTGTAACACTACCAACAACCACTAGGTGGCAGCATGTTACTGCGAGAAGAAGAAATGGCAGGTTTGGAAAGGCATATCACTCCTAGTAGAAGTGTGCACTGTGCACAGTATGCAGTGTTTCTGTTTGCACAGCATATTGAATTCCACAATGCAAAGTGCTCAACTGGACTTTTTTATTTCCATTGTGTTGAATTAATTCTTTACCCGCCAGCGTTTTATTTTTAAGTTGCCAGCCAGCAATATTTTTGATTATATTCACAAAACTCTCATGGCCTCCAGAGTATTTTGTTGTATGAATATGTAAACAGTGAATGTATCAGACGAAAGAACACAGCATCTGCATTGAAACAAACAAACGAACAAAAATAAAATGTTCTATCTTTTATTTCAAACGGTGTTTTATTAACAAAGTTCGGAAGGAACAAATGATCTATCCATTCAGCACGAGAGCAGGCCTATATATAAGCAGCTGACGTTTTTCTGCATCCCTCCACCACCCCGTCTCTGTCACGGTTATGTTCAGATTGTCTTAGTTATCATGGACTTTTAGTTTGTTTTCATTCACATCATGTGTTCCTTTGTTGGATTTTCCTGCCACTCCTTTGTTTCTATGGTTACTGTTATTAGTTGATTCTGTTCAGGTGCCTATCATTAATTATCTTGTTTGAAACACTAAGGGTACGTTTACATGACAACGATATGCTTAAAATGGAGACCTTTTCAGACGATTGGCAAAACGATCCCCATTCACACGGATTCGCGAAAAAACGACTAAAAACGCTGTAATCTGCTGCCAGGCCATTAGATGGCGATGAAACACTGTACGCATTTGTAATACCAACCCGATCTCACGACCAATTCGTCCGAATTTGACAAGTGATTAAAAGATGGCTAATTCGTAACAATTCGTACGACCTCACTCGTACGAATTAGTACGATTTTTGCTAAATCGTACATATTTGACGAGTTGCCCAATTAGTATGAATTCGTACGAATGACCTACCCCTGACCCCGCCCCTAAACCTACCCATCACGTGGGTTTAGACAAATCGTACAAATTCGTACGAATGAGGTCGTACGAAGGTCGTACGAATTCGTACGAATTAGCCATCTTTTAATCACTCGTCAAATTCGGACGAATTGGTCATGAGATAGCGTTGCAAATTCGTAAGATTTTTGCTAATTCGTACATATTTTACGAGAAACCAAATTCGTATGAATTCGTACGAATGACCTAGCCCTGACCCCGCCCCTAAACCTACCCATCACATGGGTTTAGACAAGTCGTACAAATTCGTACGAGTGAGGTCGTACGAATTGTTACGAATTAGCCATCTTTTAATCACTCGTCAAATTCGGACAAATTGGTCATGAGATAGCGTTGGTAATACGCATGTGCATGACGTCATCGTCTTCAGAGATTCGTGTTTTTATTGTTAACACGGAGACGGTGTCGTGTAAGTTCTTCCCTCACAGTCCTTCAGTGTTCGGTCTACATTACATGTAGTGTGTGCTGCCCGCCCGTCTGATTATTATTTGTATTATCCTCATTAAACTTTAACATTAAACGTATTTGAACTTTATTCTTCATCTTCGTCTGCCATCCTGCAACCACCCGCTTCTTCTGGGCTGCGTTTAACTCCACTTTTCGACATACACTTACGAACTTCCTAAGCACTTCCCCTCTGGGAAATCTTTGCCACCATTTTCAAGTGCGTTCAACTTCGTCAAATTAACGAGGGAAGGGCATAAAAAATTCAAACAGTCCTGGGCTGAGTCCGCAATCGCCCCCTTTACCCTCGAATAGGGCGTTATTTGAGGGGACAGCCATTTGTAGTGGTGTCCGAAACCATAGTGGACGTTATTGAGTGCACTTATTCAATCCCACAATGCACCGCAATAACGAGTGTACAACCGATGTACGCTCAACGGCTTTCCGAATTCGCTCACTCGTTTTCATTTATTCCTTCACAGTATTAGTGGACAAACATAGGGAATAGTGAATGAGGGTTAAGGGGGCGATATCGGATTCAGCTCTGGTTTACGCACATTTTCTTCTTCTCTTGTTTTTGAATCCTGAATTTCTGTACTATTTCAGAAGATTCGTAACAGCAGTGAAAAAATGGATTGCCGGAATAACTTGTCAATGGCGGGGAAGTGTTTTATCATAAATGATGGAAAATGTCGTTAATGGCGGGGAAAGAGTTAACTGAAAATAAAATGCCAATCTTTTTGTCTGTTTTAGTTCATGTCGTTGTTATAAACTCACTGTGTTGTTTTGTTTGTGATTGTGCATCACAGGCACCTGCTGCATCATTTCCTTGTGCACATGTGTGGCTGGTATTAATTTCGAGCTCTCGCGATACCCGCGCTACCTGTACGGGCTGCCGGAGGACATCAGTCATGGGTACGGCTGGTCCATGTTCAGCGCGTGGGGCGGGCTGGGTCTGACGCTGCTGGCTGGCTTTCTGTGCACACTAGCGCCCTCTCTGCACAGTCCCCAGACCACCACCACACACAAACCCCGACAGGAGAACGGCATGGTGTGACGCTCGCACACTCCCACCATACGCGCATATAAGTTAGCACTGACATGTCATTCTGATGCAGACAAGTGTCTTTTCATATCAGAGAAAAATGGCAAATAAACAGTCACATACAAAGCAGACATTGTGCAGACACACTGCAAGACTTCTGTAACAGGAAGGGGGAAATAAACAACGATCCAGAGTGCAGCTGTTAAACTTACTGGCGTTTGAAGGGAAAAAACTGCTCTGCACTAAAAAAATAAAAATAAAATAAATCTTTATCAGTATTATCGCCTAGTTTTCCAGAAATAAAAACTACCTTACAATTGCTAAGATATCCCTTGTTAAAAAGAAGTGCACTTAATTGTGTTGAATGTGCACTTGTAGTGTACTTCAAATCTTAAAAGTATATTTTTACAATCTGTTCTTGCAGGCATAATAATATTAATAAAATAGAAGGCCACTTAAGTGTACTAAAAAAGCACTTTCATGACTGACTGATCCTTTACACACTTAAGTACTTTTTTAAAAAGTGAACTTTGTGATAATGTCAAAAAAAAGTTTTACTTTAAAGTACATTTTAAATCATTGTGTTAATATTTGGTCATGTTTTAAAGAAGTACACTTATTTTGATGGAGACTAACAAACAAAACACATGCAAAGTACATCATTATAATTTTAACTGTTGTGTGCAATTTGATGTTACATTTTAAGTTAATATAATGGAAATGTACTAAACTGTATTTAGTATATTTCAAATATATTTAAATACATGATATACAAGTTTCAATATAAATTACATCAAAATGTATTTTAATTTACTATAACTCGGTGCATTTGGCAGTGCAGATGTAGGCTACAGAAGAGGGCCAAACTAACTGCACTGAATATAAATTTAAACTATAATGCATTTTCATTTAATTATCAATAAGATGCAATTAAGTGTCCAAAAAGCATTACATTTAGTTCAAACTCAAGGATATTATTTTAAAGTATATTAATTAGTACCCCCAATTACAGTAATAGTTTGCTAAAGTGAACTTCTATTTCACAAGGGATAACCCTTTTTCCAACAAGCCCAGGTGTCAAGAACATTTATATTGTTTTTAAGGTTGTTTAGATGTTTTTACTGGAAAACTAAGCAAAAATACTGATTAGACTAAACACAGACAGACAGACAGACAGACAGACAAACATCTTCTCTGGTCATAGCTGATATTTTACTGAAGATTTGCGTCTCAATGGTGCTCTCTTTCTGTCTTTATCTTTTGCCTGTAATTATGTTCATATCTTTTTTCTGTCTATCTCTCTCTGTCTTAATGATTGCGTCTTTTGCTTTTCCCATCTGTTTCTCTCCTCCTTTCCTCCTGTTTATGTCTCTCAATGGATTTAAAAGAGTGGCAATGTCTCAGAGAATGACAGATTAATATTTTCATTTAATAAACTGTTCAGTGTTTTTGGCTTTGCCTGCTATGTAGTAAAGAAAACAACAGATCAAGGCACAAATAATACATACTTTTGTCCTCAGTGTCTTCCTATAAATGCTTTTTTTTTAAACTGAAAACTTCGAATAGCACAGGCAAAGTGAATTTTGGCATCCATATGTGAAAATGAATCCTCTCTTTGTGCACAACCTCATTATCGAGGAGTCTTTTGAAAAGCAGTGTTAAGAGAAATTAGACTGGACATAGTTTGTTTTTAAAATTATGATATGATTTCATGAACATTTTTTTTTCTAATAAAATTATCCTGATTCACCATTCATTGGCTATTATGTGATTCACTTTGTTGTTTTGAATTTATGAAACAATGTTCAGTCATAATGCCAGTGAGTTTTGAACATCATGTGGGTGGGAATTTTTATTCCAGTATATTTTCTGGCTGGGTACACAAAAACACAGTTAATGAGACCACATTCCCTCTGTGGTTGTAATGTTCTGCAGCCTTTGAACTTTTATTGACTGCTTGAAATGGCATTTCTACCAGAAAGACTTGGGAGAATAAATACTGTAACAATAAATACATTTATTGATAGCCCAGCAAGAAATAAAGTTATTTGGCGTAGGCCCCGTCCATAGCTCGCAATCCGAGGGTCCGGACTCTGCATTTCCTGCCTGAAGACGAAGGCAGGGGCGCCGCCGACCCCCTGTGAGGTATAGGAAGGGACCATCCTGGTGGTGGTGGGGAGGATATAGGGGAAGGGACCATCCTGGTGGTGGTGGGGAGGATGGAGGTGAATGAAAGCGACAGCATCTGCGAACTCAAACATGTGTAAGTACTGGTCTTTTATACCGCAAGTATTAGACACGATTGGATAGATGAGAAGGTAATAAGTGACGTAGCAATTGAGTCTTCCTGGCAGAACTTAACGCTAAAGCTTGCATTTCATATTTCCATTAATGTTCTTAAACCAGGTGAAAATATTCAAAAGGGCTAAACATAAACATTTAATAAAGAGCAGGACACATTTAAGAATTCTAGGATAGTTTGAAAATGTACAATGTTAAAAGTAAAATTTACAATAATAATAAAAAAATAAAAAACAGGTACAGTATAGTATAGTTGGCAAAACTTTATCAAACATTTCATGGATGGCATTTTAGGGATGGCATTTTAGTGACTATTTACAGTTCTTATTTATTTCTTTTTACTTATTTACAGTTCTTATTTATTTCTTATTACTTATTTATTTCTGGATATACCACTAAATGATTGTTAAAGTCCCCTGTGGTGAAAATCAAGTTCCTTTTTGAAAGGGAACTCGAACTGCGTCAAAGTGCTAGGGGAAACCCCTCAGCGTGACTGATAACTGAAACACTGTATAATCACGGCAACCTTGTTGGCCGGCTTCAGCCATGACGTCATGCTCTAGCGCGACCAGGAAGTATAAAAGGGGCGCCTAAAGACCATGTCATCCTCTTTACTGCACTGTGAGTTAAACAAAACTATGGCTAACAAGCGCTTAAGGAAGTATGCCGACCCGTGTGAGAGATTTCTTACACCTGGTGACACTCACAACCTTTGCGTGCTTTGTCTGGGTGAAGAGCTCGCGCGCTCTGTTCTCGAGGGGATAGAGTGCGTGGACTGTGAGCATTTTTCAATAAGAACGCTCCGTTCTCGTCTGTCTTTTTTCTTGAGGGAAGAAAGACAGTCATCTTTGCCCCGCGGTTCGGGTCCCACTCGTGCTGAGGCCGAGAGGAGACTCAGATCGTGGGGACCTCAGAGGGAGCTCGCCGATGAGTTTGAGAGAGGAGTAAATCTCTCAAACTCGTCGGAGGGTGACGAGAACGTGCTGTTGGGCGGGGATGCGCTTTCTGAAGCATCCTCTGGTCTAACAGCCAGTGCTCTATTGGCTTCGAGCCTGGATAAGCAGGATCGGGCTGAAGCAGGTGAATATACTGAAATGGCTGAACATGCCCAGCCACCCTGCCCCATGTATGCGGAGCTGGTGGAGGTGATGGAGCGCGCCACCACTAGGCTTGAGTTGCCATGGCAGCGCTTCAGAGGGAAGCTGCTCATGGAAGGCTTGACGAGCGCTTTCTCTCTGGTCACACCCCACCAGCCCCGGTGAGCCTTCCATTCCTTCCCGACCTCCACACGGAGGTTGTGAAGCCATGGAAGAACCCGTACTTCTCTCGCATTCACCGTTTCCAACATTCTAATTACTTGAATGTGGAGGGAATGCGAGAGCACGGGTATGTGTCGATGCCTCCCGTTGAGGAGACATTTGCGACCTATCTCTCGCAAGGGGAGGCATCGCCACTAAGAGCTCCAACCCTGTCATCTAGACCAGTGTTTCCCAACCCTGCTCCTTGAGGCACACCAACAGTGCACATTTTCGATTTCTCCCTTTTCTGACCCATATATTTCTGGTCTTGGAGTCTCTACTAACGAGCTGATGAGTTGATTCAGGTGTGAGCGATTAGGAAGAGTTGGAAAATGTTTAGTGTTGGTGTGCCTCCAGGAACAGGATTGGGAAACACTGATCTAGACCACTCCAGACCACATCTCATCTGAATGGCAGGACATACGCGGCGGCAAGTCAGGCTGGTGCTGCGCTGCACACGATGGCTGTGTTGCAGGCATACCAGGCTGACCTGCTGAGGGACCTGGACCAGGGGCAAGGTCTAACCCCAGACGCGGTGGCTGAGTTGCACCGCACCACAGACTTGGCTCTCCGGGCCACCAAACAACCGTGATCGGACGATCGTTGGCAACCACGGTGGCCACGGAGAGGCATCTGTGGGTAAACCTGACAGGCATCGGGGGAGAAAGAGAAAACTTTTCTCCTCGATGCCCCGGTTTCGCCCTCTGAGCTTTTCGGGACCTCCGTTGAGACGGTGGTCGGAAAATTCAGGGAGGCGAAGGCGTGCTCAGCGGCATATAGATCTTGTATACCGCGCCGACTGAGTGGCGACTAAGACGGTCCAGGAAGCCCAGGCTGTCTGGGTGTCACCGCCGGGGGCGCGAGTCCAGGAGGAAGAAGCAGGGTGTCAGGGAAGTAGCTCAGGCCAGAAGTGAGCGTCCTGGCACGAGCAGCGACAGGCAATTGCCTCCTTCCCTGTACACACCCTCCTTTTCCTCTTTCCTGGATAGGATGGGTTCCCCTTACGATGTGGTGAGTTTGTTACAGGGCCTTTGTCGCTTTTTGTTCACTAAGTTTCTGGCAGCCAGATCTTAAGTCGGCTAGTATTGCAGTGATGATAAGCACAGGTAACAGGTTCCCTCCCTGTGGGCTCGGAGGCGTGGTTAGGCTTCCTCTCATTCCAGAGAGTTATCTGCTGAGGCCTCCACTCTCTAGAGCTCGACAGAGTGTTTATGTTCTTTATGGGGTTTCTTTTTCTAACATAGTGGTTTCTCTAAATAGAAAAACTAGTTTAAGACCACTTGGGTGTGTGTACGGCAGGCCTCCTCTTCTTAGAGTCTCTTTGTTAAGGCCCCTGCTCCCCATAGCCCTGTGAGGCAGTATATGTCTCTAAGTTTAAGACAGTGGTAAAATCACCCCTCTTAGGATGACGTTGTACTCCTCTAGTTAGCAAGGGCGTTTTTGTTAAAGTTCTCCATCTCTCAGATAGCGCCGAGTAAGCCTAGTACTCCCCTGGTTTCTTGGGTCATTATGCAGAGTACTTCACCTCTAGTTGAGTTCTAGCAGGCCCTCACAAAGCTTGGGCCTCTATACTCCCAGTAGGCAGGTGTGTTAGGGTGACAGGCTCCCAGTGTGAGCCTCCCTAATGCAGCCAGGCCACCCCAAATGCAGACTCCAGTACTCCCCTTAAGTTTAGGGTCGTCATGCTGAGTACGTCTCCAGCAGCCATATTTCTAAAATGCACATAAGGCTCAGTCGTAGGCTTCCTCTCATTTTTAGAGTTGTCATGCTGAGGCATCCTTCCTCCAGAATTCCTAGCAGATAGATCTGGTCTCTGCATCGGGAAGAAGCCTCTCTCTTAATTCAGAGAATTATATTTTCTTCGCTTCCTCAGCTCTCTGACCTAGCTGATTTTTAAAGGGTATGGTAGGCCTCCTCTCCCTTAGGAGAGTCATTCTGCTGAGGCCTCCATGTAAACAGGCCTACAGGTAGAGCTTGAGAAGTGGTCCCTCCCTTTCTGAGGAGGTGTTTTAGGACCCTCGCTCCCTGAGCTCTGGTGTTACTCAAGCTAGCTGTCCCATCTATGTGTGTCAGGCCTCCTCTCCTTCGAGAGTCATCATGTTGAGGGCTCCGTACAAACAGCCCTCCAGGTAGAGCTTGAGAAGTGGTCCCTCTCTGAGGAGGTGTTTTAGGACCCTCGCTTCCTGAGCTCTGGTGTTAGTCAAGCTAGCTGTCCCATCTACGTGTGTCAGGCCTCCTCTCCTTCGAGAGTCATCATGTTAAGGCCTCCGTACAAACAGCCCTCCAGGTAGAGCTTGAGAAGTGGTCCCTCCCTCTCCGAGGAGGTGTTTTAGGACCCTCGCTCCCTGAGCTGTGGTGGTAGTCAAGCTAGCTGTCCTATCTACATGGTTAGGCCTCCTCTCCTTCTAAAGTCATCCTGCTGAGGCCTCCATATACCAGCCTGTTAGCTGGTAGATGCCGGTGTAAGTCTGGTAGGCCCCTCTTTCTAATAGAGTTATCCTGCTGAGGCTTCCAGGCGAGCCTGTAGCTGTATTCTAGCATGTGTCAGGCCTCCTCTCCTTCGAGAGTCCCTCTGCTGAGGTCTCTATGCAAACAGCGTTGCAGGTAGTAGTAAAAAAAAAGAAAAAAAGAAAAAGAAAGGGGCCCCTCGATAACAGAGTTGCTTTAGGCCCTTTGTCTAAGCTCTGGAACTATGAACTTTTCACATTTTAGATTAAGTTCTGGAAGAGCCACATTGGTGTAAGTGGGCAGGCCTCCTCTGCTCTTGAGTCATCCTGCTGAGGCCTCCGATTCCCATACTAGTAAGCAGGTTGTTGGCTTCAGCAGTAAGCATGATAACCTCCCAGGAATGGGGGTTGACTCTGTCCCCTCGATAGTAGCAGGCTAGGGCCCATAAGCTCTGGGCCATACTCCCTTAAAGGAACCCCCCTCTGAAAGTCGAGCTGTGGTTCCCATGCCCTTGAGCTGGCAAGCCCTATGTGTGATTCACGGAGTGTGATTCCCCTCACTTAGCATGGAGCTCGGGCAGTGGCTGTAGGGAGTAGTGCTACTGTTAGCCTGACGTGTAAGCAGTATGGGGCTTTAACTTTTAGTTAATGTGTTTTTGCTTGTAGCCATAGTTGCTAAAGCATTCCCTCAGCATGGCAGCGTGAGTTGATCATTCCCCTAGAGCTTTGACGCAGTGCAAGTTCCCTTTTGAAATAGAACGTCTCAGGTTACGACTGTAACCTATGTTCCCTGAGAACAGGGAACGAGACATGCCTCCGGTTTGCTTTTACAGTCCCTTCAGACGAAGAAGTGGATGACATGTTCTCTAGGCGCCCCTGGTTGCACTAGAGCATGACGTCATGGCTGACGCCGGCCAACAAGGTTGTCGTGATTATACAGTGTTTCAGTCATCAGTCACGCTGAGGCGTTTCCCCTAGCGCTCTGTCTCATTCCCTGTTCTCAGGGAACATAGGTTACAGTCGTAACCTGAGACGTTCCATTTCAAAAGGGAACTTGCAATGCGTCAAAGCTCTAGGGGAATGATCTACCCACGCTGCAAAATTTTTTAATGTTGTTTATATGTCTATGTGGTGTTTTTAATATACTTTAAGACAAACCATGTACAAATTCATAAGTCAACACCATTGCTGAGTATTTTCTCCTTAAAACTGCAGTGAACCAAAAACAGTCTCAAAAAGTTTCTGACATCACAAACTACCTTGTAACCAATCAGATCAAAGTGTGATCATCAATGAGTGGATCTCTGAGCTGGTGTGAGTGAGTAGTTCATATTTATAGAACCGCCTAAATGAGGCAAGGGTGTAGAGTTACATTCAAGCAATTTTAAGGAATGAAGAAAAACTATTCAAGGACATTTTTTTAAAATATAATTTTGGTAATCAAAGATGAGTTTTAAGTGATACAATGATTGACTACATGGAGACTTTTTATATACCAACCTACTCAAACTACAACCATTTTTTTTAACCCTTAAATGCATGAATGTTTCGCCAATCATTATTACATATTCGGGTGTTTAGCGACCCAGATCTATATCTAACACGAATGGATCTCTACCTGTCGCGATACTATAAAACTCTCTTGATATTAGAGTAACAATTACAGAAGAATAAAGTAAAGCATATTTTGTTACCCTTTGGAGCTTGGAAGGGTTCAGTTTGAGCAGATGCTTTATACCATCATCACTGTCCTCGTCAGAGCTCATTTCCCAGTACATTCAGCATCTGGCTCATATTTGTGATCTCAAACATACTCTCAAAACTAGCATTTCCAACATCTTAAAAATCAATGTTTTGATCGCTGACAGCTTCTTCACCGGATCCACCATCAAGTGGCAGTGACACTATACAATAAAGGTGAATTGCACATATTTAGTCATCAAAAATTCAATTATTGTTTTGTAGAAAAATATATACTTACGCTGTTACAGACCTCGGGTCTTTAGCGACCCTATACAATTTTTACAAAAAATGAATGGGAAAACGGGCATTCTTTTATAATTTTGATTGATTGAGGCATACTAAGAAGGTTTATGTCTAACTTTAAAAAAATGAATGAGGAGGAGTGTAGTGAATGCTGTCCCAGGTCCCTAATGACCAGAGAGGTGTGTGTTTAAGGGTTAAATGTTCTGATTTGATTGAAATGTCAAGGTTGAGCCAGGGTGCCCGGAGGACTGAGGCAGAGCTGGAGGAAAGATGGAACCTGACAAAGCCAAAGCGGTGGAGGAACGTGGCTCAGTCAAAGTCCCGGAAGTTCATGGCATAGGCAGAGCAACGACTAAAAACCAAATCAGAGCCTGAGGGACGAGGGAGCCTGGTGAAGCCACAAGGACGAAGGTCCCAGGTGGAGCCGAGGGGGTGAGGGCTCCATTCCATGCCTTAAAACTCCACAAGGATATCGTCCTTGACGTTGTTGCCAGCTCATGCACTTGGTCAGACTCTCTATTGGGTTCAGGTTCCGAGGGGATGTTGAAATAGGTTAGTTGATCTAATAGGTTAGGTTAGAAGGAGGCATGAACCGGTGAACGTTTAAACATTTTAATAAAAAATAAAAAAACAGTAAAGTGGCAGCCCCTCACGGACAACTAGTGCACACACATAAAAACAACATAACATAAAAGTCCCAGGCCTGGTCCTTTCTCGTCTCGTCACTCCTCCTTTTATTCATCCGCATCTCCTTCCGTGAGACTCAAGGCCGGTGCAGCGCAGGTGACACTCATTAGAAATCACGTCGCTCCCACGGCCTTCAGCCTCATCCTGCTCACCACATTCAACCACATAAAAAATAAAGACAACACAAAAAGAACTGTGAGAACTGAGGACTATAAGGGACTTTTTAACTAAAAAACTTTGTATGCGTTTTGGCTTTTCATTTACACGACAGCGCATTTTGGTGGCCTGAAAACACAAAAGTGTATGCAGGCAGACATGGAAAACCAAAACTAAAACACAAAGAAACTGAACATAATCCTGATACTGGCTAGAGCGATCTACATAGAACTTTAACACTCGGACAGGGCAGAGCAAATGAAGCTTCCCGTCCTCCTCAGAAACAGAAGGAGAAGGATGGAAAGAGTGAAGGTTGACAACCTGAGAGCAAAATGATGTGGACAATACTTTGGGCACATATCCAGGCCTTGGTCTTAAAGTCACCTTGACCAGACCAGGAGCGAAGTCCATACATGTCTTGCTAACAGAAAGAGCTTGCAAATCCCCAACCCACTTCAAAGCAGTCAAAGCTAACAAAAGAGTAACCTTGAGAGTCAGAATCCGCTCCGGAGCTGACTCCAAGGGCTCAAAGGGAGCCTCTGTTAAGCCCTCCAGGACCACTGACAGGTCCCAAGAGGGAAATCCAGGCTGGTTTCAGGCGTCTAACCCAGCGCATAAATGCTGAGACTAGCCTTAGTTTACCCAGGGGGATCTCATCCGACTCTCTATGAGCTGCAACAGCAGCAACGTATACTCTCAGAGTGGTAGCGGCCGATCCAGAAGCAAACTTCTCCCGTAGGAACTCCAGCACTGAACCCACCGGGCAACTGACTGGATCCATAGCATGTGTCGAACACCATGACTCAAAAACCCTCCACTTGGAGGAATACAGCCTTCTCGTGGAAAAGGCTCTCACATTCGCAATGGTCTCCTGGACGTCAGCGGGAAGACCAAAGCTCAAAGCTAGCGGCCTTTATCCTGCCCTGAACCTGGGATAGTAGATCCTCCCTGACCGGAATCTTCCAGGGAGGGGATTCCAGAAGAGGAACTGGCTCCGAGAACCACGGCTGGGACGGCCAGAATGGGGTTACAAGTAGGAGACGGATTCCCTCACCCTGGACAGAACCGCCTGGATCAATTTGACAGGCGGGAATGCATAAAGGTTCTGCATCGGCCATGGGTGGGCGAATGCATCTATTCCCAACGGTGCTGGGGGGCTCAGGGAGAACCAAAGTGGGCATCTTCTGCTTTTCCGAACACGAAAACCGCGCCCCAGCCGGTCAGAGAGGCATCCGTCGTAATCATTTGGCGACCGAAAACAGCGCCCATTCTGACCCCTTTCTGAAGGAAGAGGGGGTCCCGCCAGACTGAAAGGGCGCGGGAGCAACTGTGCGACACCTTCAAGGGGCGAAGAGCCGGTCCTGTCGACCGGGCCCCTGAGAGCATCATCTAGGGGTAGCACAGGGGAGGCTGCGGCCATGAGGTCCAGAAGCCTGCGGCAAGTGCCCACAAAAACACGATGGCCGAGCCTGAAGCGGGCCAAACACGTCACGAGACTGGAAATACGGGCAGGAGCCAAATGGGCCTGCATCAGAACGGAATCCAGGCGAACCCCTAAGAACACTGTGCGTTGAGCTGGGATGAGAACACTCTTCTCGGTGTTTAACCTCAAACCGAGAGACTGAATGTGACGAAGGACAATGTCCCTGTGGTGGGTCACCAATTCCGTAAGCTGGTCGTGAGCCCGGTCACTCCTCCTAGTGGTGAACTCCTTCCTGTGAAAGGGAGGTTCTCTGGGTCGAGATGGGGAGGGGTTAGACGACTCCCTAACCCTCCTGGGCATAAACTGCCTGAAGGCAGACTGGGATTTTGCGGAACTTGTCAACCACAGTGTTGACGCCTCCCCGAACAGTCCAGACTGAGAAACCGGGGCGTCCAGGAGGAAAACGTCCTCCTTGTCACGGATCTCTGTGTGGTTGAGCCACAGGTGGCGCTCTGCAGCAACTGCGCCTGCCATAGACCGACATATAGTGTGCACGGTGTGTTTGCTGGCTCTTAAGGCCAGATCCGCAGTAGCCAGTGTGTCCTCGACCGCTGGGATGATGGAGTAGCTCTGCTCTACAGAACCAACGAGGTGGGGGGCGAATGACTCTTTCTCAAAAACCACGAGCCTAGAGCAGAGGGTTTTGAGAAGTAGATTTTCACAAAATTTACATTTTGACGAACCTAGAACAGCCTCGCGCGCATGCGCAAAACCCAAACATTTAACACACTTACTGTGAGGCAGTAGCGAGCGCATGGCGGCAGGCAACGCAGTCGTTGAAGTGCAGATGAAGAATGCTGATGCTAAAATCCGAATATTTAGGCCAGAAAAAACGAGAACGAAGGGCTAGAATGGCCGCTTCATGAAGGCAGAGAAATCTGAGGAGCAGATGGCGCGCGCGAATTGGCGTGATTCTATATGGGCTTCAGACAAACGGCACACCCAGAGGCCGTTCCCACTGCATCTTAGCTACGCAGTGTTGAGTGAACCTATGAAAGAGAACAGACATAACGCATCTTAACATTAACGGAGACGGGACAAGGAACTGATCAGAACACAGGGCTTAAATACACAGGGACTAATGAGTTCATTAACGAGACGACTGGTGAACAGGATAACTAATCAGACACACTGGGAAACTGGGTCAAAATACATGCACAGGGAAAACAAAAACAAAACTATCAATCTGTCATAGTGAATGGCATCATATCATCCCCATTCCAGCTTCAGCGAGGGACGAGTCAAGGATGGCCATTACTCTTCATTCTATTTATAGAGCCTCTAGCTGCCTCAGGAAGACAGAATGATAATAACACCAATCATGAAATTTCTCTAGACGCTGATGACTTATTACTCTTCATACAAAATCCCAAAACATCACTAACAGAAATAATTCTGCCACAGACTACGCCTTAAACTGGACCAAATCAACAATCTTACCATTGAATATGAAGTCACATGACACTAGTATGGACACACCATTCACAATAAATAATATTACATTAAGAATAAACATATCCCAGAATCTCTCCGACTTATTTAACCTCAATTTTATTCAACTATTAAAAACAATAGAAGATGATCTAACTCAAAGCAAATTTGATACGTTTCTAAAATAAGTTTATACAAACACTACAATGAGGTCTAGCAGCACCAGATTTTCAGAACAGGCAGAATGTCAAGAAATAATGTCAAGAAATGTCTGATCTTCTATCAAAAAAAAAGAAAAAAAAAAGTGATCAAATCAACTCTCACTGCCTGGTGACAAATCAATACACTGACAAGCCATGAACTCACACCACAAAACTCTTATATATGGCATAATCCTGGTTTTAGATAACGGTCTGCAGAACTACTCTTATCTTCTGTACAAACACAAATCCCTGAAGTGTCAGCAGAGCTTGTGTCAACTAGGCCTCGACACGACAGCCGATGATCCTCAACAAACCCGTCTCATACGCGCGTGATGACACCGATCTTCAACCAGATGAACTGAATAATATAATGTTCCGATCCAATCTGACTTCTGACCTGTAATGCTGCCTGAATCATAATCATACAATGTTGGTTCATTGGCCCCCGACTTAGCCTGGGTTCTTCCAAGGTGTTTTTCTCCATTCTGTCTCCTGATGGAGTTTTGATTCCTTGCCACTGTCGCCTTGGCTTTTGGCTTACTGGGGACATTTAATATTCAACAATATTATTGATCTGCCTGCATTGACACCATTATATGAGAACTGAACTGAGCTGGATGATGACATCACTGTTATATATATATATATATATAAATGAACTAAATTAATAACTTTTTTACAACAAAAATGAACCATCACTGAACTTAGTTAAGTTCTTCTAGATCTGCTGTACAGCAGAAACAAACTTTGCTGCATTGTTTTCCTGTTATCTCTGTAAAGTTGCTATATATGTAAAAAGCACTATACTGTATACAAAAAGGTGACTTAAATTGACTAGACAAATATCCAGTTAATTCTGTATAAAATTGTACATAGAACACATCACACAGCACAAGATGTTTAAAACGGTATTAGTAACTTCTGACAGATGTACTAACTGCAATCTTAATATACCAGACTCTTACTTTCGTGCACCCCAATGCTTATTTTTAGGATTTGTAAAGCTTCTATTTCAGTGCCTGAGGAAACATCAGTCATGAACTTTAGTTTGGGTTCCTGAGATCTTCACTCCTCCAAACCACATTCACCATGACCTCGGACAGAAGATTTGCCTCATCCAAGCTAAGCATTTTTTGGATTCAAACTAAACTAAAAGCAGTTCATTCAAAAAATATTGCTTGACTAAGAATAATTTCAATGTGCCGCGGTTTAGCAAAATTGTGCTCTTCTCATGTGGTATAACAAAGTTCTTATTGAATATTTTTTTTTTCTTCTGATTGGCCCGTTGAAGGCACACAATTCCAGTGTTCAAATCTTCTTTTTTCTTGTTGTCTGTGGGTAAAATGTGGAACATTTTGTTTTAGAAAATCATTTGTCACTTGAGTATGAGTCACTGTTCACGTCTAGAAAGGGTAGATCTGTCTTTTTTAATGTGGTAAACATTCAGATTTTCAAAATCAACTCCATATCCATATGTGCGTCAGAAAAATGACTGGAAAATTGGAATATCAGGAAAAATGAGGAGATTCATGCTGTGAATGCTTCAGTGTTTTTTTTTTTCAGGCTAGGATGTGAATATCTGTTTCAGTAAAACTCTTTGGAAGAAGGGTTTGCTAACACAGCATCTCACTTTCTTCATATGCTGGAATCTGAAACAGAAACGAGAGGATTCACGTCTGTGTGTTTGCACAGATGTCTGACATCTAACTTTGTACAAATCCATGAAACTCTTAGTTCAGTAGATTTCTGGAGCCTTCAACAAATAGGTTACGAAATAAAGCCTGAAGTATTTTATTATTTGTGGTTTTTACCAAATGCTGAGTAAAAGGTTGTTGACACTGACCAATGTGTCAATCTAAATAGTATTTAAAAATGTTTTATTTTCTGTTCCTTTCTCACAGAGTTATTATTAAAACAGGTTGTGTGCTCGCTGTGTGCTGTATTTGTCCAATCAGTGTTATTAACTTCATAAATATGCAAACATGAAATAACAAATATTTTTAAAAAATGAAGAGGGTTTACAAATGTAAAATCGCAAAAGCTGACTACCCAGGATTAATTATTCCAGGATAATAGGCCTATATGAAATAATGTAGGTAATGATAATGATAATGTTTGCCCAGGGTTAAGAATGACATTTTCAAGTGTGAAAAGTCAATTTGGATCCCAAAATGAGTCCTGATGCTAAAAACTCGGAGTGAAATCTCATTAAAGTGTTTGTTTATTCATTGCCTCCTGTTTCTGATTTGTTCTGTTTTTCACTTTGAAAGTCAAAATATTCATCCAGACTAAACATTTCATGAAGAAAGTGTGAGTGCTGCTTGCACTGTGCAAAAGTCACTGCCATGACACTAAGTTGGGTTGTTACTATTGTATTGCTAAATGGTTACTAGGGTACTCTGAGTGGTTGCTAAGATGCTGCTCACAGGCCCAAGTCAAAAGAGCCTATTCTCAAGTAATGATATTCCAGTCTCTACCTAAAATAGGGGAAAAAACATTTTTATACCAAGTAATTAAATACAGAGTATGGGAATAATATAGTTTAAATGAACCTGTACTTCAGTGCAAACTGAATATATTATTTTCAGACACTTATTTGTCAATTGCATGTCAATTGCAATTAAATGAAAATGTATATGCATTATAGTTTGAATTTAGAATAAATGCAGTTAGCTGAACTTTAGAGTGTTTTTTGACCCATTTAATTAGGACTGTACACATTTGTTGTCTTTAAAGCAGCACTATAAAAAAGTGAAAGTGTACTGCAAAACTGCGCCACATCTGGTATGTCGATTCAACTCGTACCAGATGTGGGCCGGGTCTGGGCCGACACTGGGCCGTTGCTGTCTGGGGACAAACATTTATGATCAACTGAAATATACTTTAATGTAATTTCTGTTTGAAACTTGTTTGTTATATGTTTAAATATATTTGTAATTAAACATTTGTAATAATGAAGCTGAAATTTAGTACAAAACTAAACTTTTAATGTAATACCAAAAAGCATATGACACTTAACGTTATAAAAGTACTTAATAGATCATTAATATATAGTATATCACGATCACCAGCTGGAGTGTCCTGGTTGTTCTCTAAAGGGCACTCCACCCCGGACTGTTGTCATTCCCTCATAGACTACATTTCCCATAACCTACTGCCCACACTAATAATCCCTGATTACTTCCACCTGTGTGTTATTACCTTGTTTGGCTCACCCTTTATAAGCCTGGTCAATTCAGTCATTCATCGCTAAGTCTGGTTTGTGTCACTGCAATTCTAAGCCATAGTATCCTGTTTCTCCTGTGTCCTGCCTCTTTTGATTTTCTGCCGGTTCCTTGGATTTCCCCGTCTGCCTCCGCCCTGCACTCAGTTAATGTCTGGATTGTGTGTTTGTGTATGACCTTTGCCTGTTCTGACTTAAATTGTGGATTACCCTTATAATAAACTACTGCATTTGGATCCTCAGCCTTCGTGTCTCTGTGCAGTGCGTGGCAGAGTAAAAGTACTTTACGTGCACTTTATTTATTATATATAGATTATTAATACATAATGATTTATTTCGATAGTCCACTTTAGACATTCTACTAACTGTAAGTAACTTTGCAGCAACATGTCAACTAACTGTCATTAGAGGATTAGACTGTCTGCTTAAAGGTGCTCTAAGCGATGTCACGCGTTTTTTAGGCCAAAACATTTTTTGTCACATACAGCAAACATCTCCTCACTAACCGCTGGCTGCCTGTCCCCTGAACACACTGTAAAGAAACGCGATCTCTGTAGACAGCCCAGGCTCCACAAACAGCAACAAAAGCAAACTGCGGCGACCCGCTCCCCGAAACATAACAAACTGTTCCAGCCAATGACCGACAAGAAGGGTTTGGGGGCGGGGTTTGGGGGGTTAGTGTGCGGATGAGGAGGAGGGAGGGTCTATCTAGCCTCCGTTTTATTTGACAATAGTTCGAACGTCAACAAGAAGTGACGTCACCCAGGATCGCTTAGAGAACCTTTAATATCTGCTAACACTTTATTTTGTTGGTTCCCCAACAGACATTCTATTGACTATAAGTAACTTGGCAACTACAAGTCAACTTATTCTCCTAACCCTAACTTAACAGTCTACAACAGTCTACTAATACTCTAATGAGAGTTAGTTGACATGTAGTTGAAAAGTTACTTGTAGTTAGTAGAATGTCTAAAGTGGACTATCGAAATAAAGTGTAACCTGTTTTTCAAAGTAAAACTTTTAATTTGACATCATCATTGGTGCACTTTTTTTGTATCACTCAAGCCCATAGTTTTTAGTCATGCAGGCGCCACACACTGAAGCATTTCACACAAACTTTCTCCAGTGGGCAGTGCTGCTCATAAAAATGCACTTAACTTCATATGTTTCATTATCCGTAACCTGAATAATGAAGCTATAGTGGTTGTGGTTTGGAGCTGGTGTGCAGAGCGCCTGGAGGCTGGATCAGGCAGGGCAGGACGGAGAAGGCTTGTGTTTGGACTGGGGTCCCACTTGGGGAAAAGGGACTCAGAGGTGAGACACACAAAGGAAGGCGGCGATCAGGATCAGCTCTGTCTAAGCAAGCCAAACTTCAGACCGCCCTATATTTTTTCAGCCCTTCACTAAATACCTCCTCATAGGAAAGTATTATCACTTATCAGATTTCTTTAAAATTTATTTTTATTTTACACTTTATTTTACAGTGTCCTTCTTACATGTTACATGTAGTTACTATAGCGATTACTATTGTGCATAATTACATGCAACTAACACTAAACCCTAACTAAGTACACTAGTTACATTAGTACATTGTATAGTTAATTGTTATTACTCAGTATTTAAATGTATAATTACACTGTAACAAGCCTTTTTACATGTTTCTCCACCAGACACTGGGTGTGCATGAAAAACGTGATTTATCCCTATCAAAACACTCTGAAAAAATCGAAGAAACTTTTGGGTTCAGCTCCAAACACTACTCAGATGTTGTTTATATGATAATGACTGATGGAGTAACTGAAATAATATAAAACACACTTAACAGTTCAGCTTAGAAATGGATGAAGCTGTTCTATGTTGACATAGTTTGTGTCAGAGTTGTAAGTGTGTGTGTGTGTGTGTATGATAGTAGGTGCGGGGGTGCCATGATGAGCTCCAGCTGCTGTTTGTTTACCAAGGGCAGATTCCAGGAAGACACACTCACACATAGGCCTTAGGAGCTAATGACAGTTACTACACTACCCCTAAACCTAACCCTCAGAAAAAACCTGTTGACGTCATTACATTTATAGTCATACATGATTTGGCTGACTTGTGAGCATTTCAAATATTGAGAACCACATCAAATCACATGGGTTTTCAACATGCTTCATCATATTTTTGAGGACATTTTCATATATTTATTCTCACAAGTATAGCCAAATCTACACACACACACAAACAGTGTGTAGCTTGCCTAGGGCAACCGATATGTGATAAATTGTAAGTGCAGATTTATTATGTGCAAAGTAACAAACTACACTACCAAGAACACAAATGGCTTTACTGAAAGCTTGACTTGAACTATCATGAACTTACTAAACTTGTTATAGTAAATATTCAATGCTCGACAACAGACAAGATAAATATGAGGGTATTTATTTACACAAAAACAAATTACTTAAACTAGGAACACTTGGACTGAATTTAAAATGAATGTGCTGAATTCAATGAAAACTTACTTTTCAAGTGATTTTTATTTGTATCTCTGTGTTATATAAATACCTTCAGGGACATAGTACATCTATAATTTTGACATCATTCTTTGAATATGTGTTTTTCAATGAAAGGACCCTTTTCACATTTCTGGGGCTCTCAGATGTGTAAGTCTTCATAGTAGGGAAAACTTCTATAGTGGTGAACAGGAGACGACAGCTAATGCACTTTCTGCATTCCCATTTGCTCCAATAGCAAAAGAAAAAAAAATCCATGACTTTGTAAAAGAGGAAAAAATATAGCAAGATTAATTACAGCAGTCAGAAGAGAGAATGATGTCAAAGTTGCCATCATTTTCCCAACTGCTGTACTAGAAACACCCTTGCAGCAGTAAATTTGTCTTCTCTAATTTACTGGCAACGTAATGACAAAGTATAGCATTATAAATGTAGATTTACTTTTTTTTTTTAAATGATACGAAAACCTTTCCTCGATTTGCAATGTTGAGAACTGTGTAAAGCCGTCATCACAGTCTTTGAAAAGGGTCCATAACATATAGTAGCAACATGGTGCGAGAAGCTGTGACATGGTAAGGAATTGGCCAAAGTATGGGCTAGACCAGGGGTGGGCATCTCTGGCCTTCGAGGTGCCCTAACACTCATTAGCACTCGCACCAGTGGCCTCGCTCCATTCCCACGGCTCTCTGCCCAGACCTGCTTGCCACACCTGAAGACCTTGATTAGCTTGTTTACATGTGTTTGATTAGGGTTGGAGCTAAACTCTACAGGAAAGTGGATCTCAAGTAGCCATAGAGTGATAGGGAAGGATGAGACTGACAGGGGGTGTGAAAAGGCTCACAAATAGAAACTAAGAGACTAGATAACCATGAAAACTGAAGTTCTTGGGTCTGCAGCTTTAGCCTTTATGCTTACTGTAAAACAAGAAAGTAACGTTTTCTCTTTCAGAGGTGCGGAAGGGACTCAAAAATAGGGCTCTAGTACAAGTATATTCATGAAACAGTGGACCTGGTGTTTTTCCAGATGGGTGATGGGCACTGGTGGATGGGGCTCACTTGCATTGTCTGATATCCTGCCCTGTCTCTGTGACATGACTGGGGACATGAGAAGTGTCTGTGACCAGGGTCGACCTTGGTCAGTGAGATAAGAACCCTTCTCCTCCATGTGCACGGAAAGAGCAGACGAGATTCCCCGGGATTATGGGCTGTATTGATGTCAGGGAGTGTATACAAGTTACTTTCTTGACCAATAGCATCCTCTTAGAAAGATTGAGATACTGGGTGGGTGTCATAGCAGCAAAGGGAAAACAGGAAGCAAAAGCGAGTTGCTCAGTTTATTGAACAGCAGTGCTGAACAAATGACACGTACGTGGAATGGATGGCGCAGGGACTTCGATGGTCAGTGGTGAAAACAGGAAACGAGACGAGGTGAAACAACGATGACGAATCCACACCAAGACGACGATAATCCACACCAACGACAATCCATGGAAGACACGA
Source organism: Rhinichthys osculus (assembly GCA_029959095.1). Taxonomy (NCBI): domain Eukaryota; kingdom Metazoa; phylum Chordata; class Actinopteri; order Cypriniformes; family Leuciscidae; genus Rhinichthys; species Rhinichthys osculus. Next base: position 23,994,816 of record JARWKJ010000025.1, on the reverse strand, counting down.
ACACTCGAAGACAGGACTGGAACACTCGAAAACAGGAGACAGCAAACAACGATCTGACAAAGACGACAAAAACCGGTGAGTATATATATGGTGAGGAAATGAGCTGCAGCTGGTGATGGTATGATGATCAGCTGGAGCGGATCAGGTAATGACACAACACTCTCATGCCCACTACGCACGTGCATTCATACAACAACATAAACACAAGACGAGAAGGAACCAGAGAATAGTATACCGTGACAGTGGGGATATCTGGCACTGTTTTAGACTGGTTTATCTTATTTGTTGGATAGGAGGTTCTGTGTGTCCCTGAATAATTTGCACATCTTCTTATTCTACTATGAAGTATGGTGTGCCACTGGGGTCGGTCTTGGGACCAATTTTATTTTCATTATATATCCGCATGCTTTCCTCAAATTTTACACTGTTACACTGTTGTCGCTTACCTTTAGGGCACATTATTCGAAGACATGGTGTCTCCTTCCATTTTTATGCAAACGATACACATTTGTAGCTGCCCATTAAAGGTGACATATCATGCCCCTTTTCAAAAGACGTATTATAAATCTATGGTGTCCCCAGAATGTGTCTGTGGAATTTCAGCTCAAAATACCACCCAGATCATTTATTAAAGCGTGTCAAAGTTGCCCCTTTTTGGGAGTTACAGAGAGACTCAGGAAGAGGTTCAACTTTTAGACGCACATGGACGTTTCTGAATGGTTAGTGGATACATGGATGTAGTTGTTGTTGAGTTACATTGATTAATCTCATCGACTTGCATACTGTCTTGTTTAACTTTTACACAAGTTGACAGTTCCCTGAGGTCTTTATAAGACAGCTATGACATTTTTTGGTCAAATAGTGTTCTGTGCTCGTCTGTGCAGCAACGACAGAGCAGTTTGCATGCTTTGCTCAAATTTTACACTGTTACACTGTTGTCGCTTACATAAACCAAATAACGGCACCACAGGTGGAAACGTGCAAATTAAGGGGCGGTAATATTATAATAATATCCCCTTCCTACGTCAGAAAGGGAACGAAATCAAATCGGCTTATTTTTTGTCATGCTTGCAGAGAAAGGCTTACCAAAACAAAGTTACTGGGTTGTCACTTTTCACGTTTTTAGGGTTGGTAGATGCACAGGGGAACTAATTAAAGCACTTAAACACGGACAAAGTCAGATTTCCATTATGCTGTATGTCCCCTTTAAATCCACTGACCCTGCAATGTTGACTTCATTGAAGGACTGTCTTGGTGACAGCATTTGACAAATCAGATTCTGTCACGTGTCTGTCCTGTCTTGTATTGCACATGGGTGTCTTTGTTATGTTGGGCCATGTGCTCTTGTCATTGTTTGATCCCTTCCCCTCGTTACCTGATTAGTGTTTGAGTTCTTCCACCTGTTCCCTCTTGATTTGTTGCCTATTTAAGTCTCTTCTTGTTTGCTGTCTTGGTCGGATCTTTGTCTTATGTTTCCCCTGTTTCTTCGTGTTCTTGGTTAGTGTTTGTCATTCTAGTTCAGTTCTGTTTTATGTTTCATTGATTATGTTTTTCCCCTTGTGGGTTTTTGCTTTGTGTTTTTGTTTTCATTTATTAATAAATATCCTTTTACTGCACTTGAGTCCTCTTCTCCACTTTTTGTAAATCGGATCGTGACAGAAAGATCCGACCACTTGAGGACTCAGCAGCATGGAGGACAAGGAGTTTGACTGGGGGAATCTGGAGGATAATTATATGGATGACGATTACTTGGATTGCCCGGACTACACCATCGCCACATTTGGGTCAACCCAATTTTCGTCCATCTGTAGGGACAGCTCAGGACCTACTTCTCGCCATCACGGATGGAGAAGGAGGAGGAAATGCCCGTCTGCCCAGCGAGAGACTGTTCACGTCCCGTCTGCCCAGCGAGAGACTGTTCACGTCCCGTCTGCCCAGCGAGAGACTGTTCACGTCCCGTCTGCCCAGCGAGAGACTGTTCACGTCCCGTCTGCCCAGCGAGAGACCGTTCACGTCCCGTCTGCCCAGCGAGAGACTGTTCACGTCCCGTCTGCCCAGCGAGAGACTGTTCACGTCCCGTCTGCCCAGCGAGAGACTGTTCACGTCCCGTCTGCCCAGCGAGAGACTGTTCACGTCCCGTCTGCCCAGCGAGAGACTGTTCACGTCCCGTCTGCCCAGCGAGAGACTGTTCACGTCCCGTCTGCCCAGCGAGAGACTGTTCACGTCCCGTCTGCCCAGCGAGAGACTGTTCACGTCCCGTCTGCCCAGCGAGAGACTGTTCACGTCCCGTCTGCCCAGCGAGAGACTGTTCACGTCCCGTCTGCCCAGCGAGAGACTGTTCACGTCCCGTCTGCCCAGCGAGAGACTGTTCACGTCCCGTCTGCCCAGCGAGAGACTGTTCACGTCCCGTCTGCCCAGCGAGAGACTGTTCACGTCCCGTCTGCCCAGCGAGAGACTGTTCACGTCCCGTCTGCCCAGCGAGAGACTGTTCACGTCCCGTCTGCCCAGCGAGAGACTGTTCACGTCCCGTCTGCCCAGCGAGAGACTGTTCACGTCCCGTCTGCCCAGCGAGAGACTGTTCACGTCCCGTCTGCCCAGCGAGAGACTGTTCACGTCACGTCTGCCCAGCGAGAGACTGATCACGTTCTGTCTGTTCAGTCTGGGACAGAGATAGAGATCCCCTTTGGCATGGCCGCCAAGGTTGTGACGGACTGTCTGGCTCGGATCTTGGAGATGCCAGTCTCTGCTGTTCCAGAGCCGGAGGCAGAGCCTATGCCTGTTCCAGAGCCGGAGGCAGAGCCAGTGCTTGTTCCAGAGGCAGAGCCAGTGCCCGTTCCGGACCCAGTGTTTGTGTCTGTGTTTGTATCTGTCCTTGTGACTGTTCCTGAGCCGGTGTCTGTGTCTGTTCCTGAGCCGGTGTCTGTTCCTGTTGGGCCATGTGCTCTTGTCATTGTTTGATCCCTCCCCCTCGTTACCTGATTAGTGTTTGAGTTCTTCCACCTGTTCCCTCTTGATTTGTTCCCTATTTAAGACTCTTCTTGTTTGCTGTCTTGGTCGGATCTTTGTCTTATGTTTCTTGTGACGGTCTTCGTGTTCTTGGTTAGTGTTTGTCATTCTAGTTCAGTTCTGTTTTATGTTTCATTGATTGTTTTCCCCCTTGTGGGTTTTTGCTTTGTGTTTTTGTTTTCATTTATTATTAAATATACTTTTACTGCACTTGAGTCCTCCTCCACTTTTTGTAAATCGGATCGTGACAGATTCTGCCTTTTACTGGTTCCTTTGGCCTGTCAGATCTCAATAAGCCAGTGGCAAAGAATCTTGGTGTCTGGTTTGACAGTGATTTATGCTTTGCGCAACACACGACTTGTGCAATCATGTTTTTATCATCTTAGAAACATTTGAAAAATCTGACCCTTTTTAACTTTTAAAGATACTGAGACATTTTAGACGTTTTTATTTCATCACGTTTGGACTACTGCAACGGTCTTTTTACCTGCCTGAATCAAAAATCTCTTGATTGGCTCCAGTCTGTTCAGAACTCAGCTGCAAGTTTTTTTAACCATAACCAAGAAACGTGATCATATCACTCCTGTTTCCTGCATTACACTGGCTCCTAGTTTGTTTTAGAATTGATTTTAAGATGTTACTGATTACATTTAAGGCTTTACATGGTCTTGCCCCCAGCTATATCACAGATCTATTAGTATCTTACACGCCAGCTCTTACCCTGAGATCCTCGGGCAAAGGGCTTTTGTCTGTTCCAGAGACACGAATGAAATCATTTGAAGACATTTGCAGCCAGGGCACCAAGGCTCTGGAACAATCTACCAGAGGAAATCAGAGGAAAGAAGATCTACCAGTCGGCTGAATCAGTGAACTCTTTTAAATCCCTTCTTAAAACATACTTGTATCGAAGAGCCTTCCCTGATTTTATTTGAAGTACAATTTCAGAAATTACTTTTATTTCTCAAATGTGTGTTGTTTTACTTCTTTTTATGTTTTAACCATAGACTGTAAAAAAGATGGACAACGCACCTTCACTCTATTCCATTGTAGTAAGTGAAGCCGCCAGTGTCCCAATATGGCATCTTGAGTCTTGAGTCTGCGTAGTAGTAAGCGCGAAGTGGAGCCCCGATATCAAGGCCCCGCCCACACTTCCACAGAATTGGTTAGTACAGTTTATGTAGGTGTTAAATAAACAGTTATGGAAATGTAGAAATTAAAGTTTAAGCATCAATCTCCTCCCGAAGATCCCGAAAAAAGCCAGTTGGCGCCTCAGTGATCAATCATGACGTCACATGCCCATTTTTATAGCATCAAATTACTAAACAAAACCAAACTTCTTTAAAGAACGAACACTTGAACTAACATCAGCGTGATGACAACTGCCTAAAATTACAGAAACCATCTTTAGAAAAAAAATATTTGAAGTGTAATGTGATTGTTTAGTTTGTCTCACGTTCATAAGAAAGAGTGGACTATACAGGGAATTACATTGGCAAAGTGGCCCACAGTCATTACATGGCACAGCATGGAGAATAGGAAGCACATTCTTACAGAGCTCTGGAGACAAGCTCAGTGTCTACCTAAGTGTAATATATACACTTATTTATTTTTATTTGGGATCCAAAATGGCGGTGTAGTTGCAGCACTCCCACGACTTTTATGTTTACTATTAACTTGATAAGCTGATTTCACTATGGCTGCTAAAGGAACCAGACTAAATCGGAAAGATCAAAATGTAGGATGGGCTGCTATGGATGAAGTTTCCAGTGAGCTTAATGTGGCGACTCTTTCTAGCCTCCTGGATGATCTCAGGAAATCAATCGATGTGGATTTTAAAGCCTCTCTCTCATGCTCGAAACTAAACTTGACTGTATGCAAGAGACTTTGTCTGATCATGCTCAGAAAATCTCAGCACTTGAGAACAATGCCAACCTACAAGACGAGCGTATTTCAGTTTTGGAAACTTCCTGTGCTTCATTGTTGGCAAATAAGGCCAAATTGCTGGTTAAAGTGGCTGATCTGGAATCACGTAGCCGCCGCAACAATATTAGGCTACTCGGCTTACCTGAATCAATTGAGGGTGGCCAGCCCACTTCCTTCTTTTCGGGGTTTCTGATGGAAGTGTTCGGTGAGGGTGTTCTGTGTTCTCTGCCGGATTGTGACAAAGCTCACCGTGCTCTCATTGCTAAACCGAGCCCAGGTCAGCGACCTCGGCCAGTTATTATACGCCTTTTAAGGTACCAGCAGAAAGTGACTATTATTATACGCGAAGCCAGAGGTAGAAGAGGAAGGCTTCAATACCGTGGGACATCTATCGCGATCTACAAGGACTACACTCCCGAAGTTATGGAACAGCGATCAAAGTATTGTGAAGTTATGTCGGACCTCTATAAACTTGGACTTAACCCTGCGCTACTGTTTCCTGCAAGACTTTCCATCATTGCGAAGGAGAGAGGTAGGAAAATGTTTTCCTCAGTTGATGAAGCCAGAGACTATGCAGCATCACTTCTTCCTGCTAACTAGAACTCTTAGGTGTTTGCAGTTGCAGAAGTGCGTTGCAGTTTTGAGCTTTGCTGCTTTATTTAAATCTGCTACTCAACTGCATTTATACCCCATATTGCTCTTTTTTTGAAGGCTTGCTTGTTTATTGATACCGTTTGGACAGCAGTAGTTCTGTCTTGACTTTTCTGTTTGAATATTTCTTCTTGTCTCTGCTGGTGGCTGGTTGTCTTAGTCTGAGGCCTGATCTGGTTTGTCCTTTTGCCCTGTTTATGATTAGCTAGTGTGAGTCTTTAGTTTGGCACTCCAGAATAGAATAGCCTTTGTCACACGCATTACTCATAATTTGTCTAGTTATTCATTTATCTGATGCCTTCACTGTGAAACCATTATGAATTGATTAATGATTAAAATATAGTAAAAAGATTAGCCATTTTTTATTTATGTGGATTTTGAGACTCCCTGAGTTATTTATTTTTTATAGTTTCTGCTCAATTATGGATTATTTGTTTCGCTTGTTGTGTTTGTTCATTCTGTTTTGTCTTATATCTGTTTTTGTTTGTCTAAATTTGTTAACAATGTTGTTCTCGCCACCTGCTCCTTATACCCTATTATATGTTATATACCTACTTATTTGTGAGTTATTGATTCAATTAAAAGATTAAAAGTCATTCATCTCAACATCAGGAGCCTTGCTACTAAAATGGATCATCTCAGGGTATGCACTCTAAACAATGCTGGGTTGTTTGAACCCAAATTTGGGTCAAATATGGACAAACCCAAATGTTGGGTTAAAAATGTAATTTAAAATTTTAACTCAACTTCAACTTTCACTTTCAACTGTAATTTTTTTAATTACATTTTTAACCCAACATTTGGGTTTGTCCATATTTGACCCAAATTTGGGTTGAAACAACCCAGCATTTTTTAGAGTCTGGGCTGCTTTACATAAACCTAATATAATCACTATTTCTGAAACATGGCTTCATAACAAAATCACTAATGATGAGGTGGGAATTGATAATTATGTTTCATATAGAGCTGATAGGACATCAAGAGGAGGAGGTGGGGCTACTTATGTTGATACAAATCTGGTTTCTGAGTGTGTCGCTCCCAATGTTGAGCCTACTAACTTTGAGTGTCTTTTTTACTAATATCATCTTTCATGAAAACAAACAGCTTACTATCGGTAATATTTATAGACCTCCCTCTGCTCCCATTGATTCCTTAAATGGTATCTTGGCTACTATTAATTCTCTTGACAGACACAATGAACTGATCATACTTTACTAGACTTTAATAATAACTGGTTGAATCGGTCTTCCTCAGGTGATAGAAATCTTTTAGGCAGTGTAAGCCTTACTCAGTTAATTAAAGAACCCATGAGAGTTGATGGCCGTTCTTCTACCTTGCTTGACTGGATCCTTGTTTCCAATCTGGAGAGGATTGTCAAATCAGGTGTTTTATCAGACTGCTTTAGTGACCATTCTATAATATACTGCATCTGGAAAATTAAAATACTGAGTTCCCCCTATAAATATATCACAATACGGCAATGTAAAAATATTAATGTTGATTATTACATACGTGATCTATTAGATATTAGATGGGACAGGCTTCAACTAATTCCACTTGTGGAAGAGGCATGGAACTTCTTCCATACTGAAGTAAAAAACGTAATTGATAAACATGCTGCTGTGAGGACGATTAAAGTCAAAGGTAGGCATTTACCATGGATAAATTCTAATTTACTTCAACTATTTAAACAAAGGGATAAAGCTTGGGTTAAATATCGCTTCTCAAAAGATGAATCGGATGGGACAATATACAGACAGTTAAGGAATAAATGTAAAACTGAAACTAGGAATGCCAAATCTAATTACTATAAAGACTGTTTCTCTCGTGATTTTAACAACCCTAGGCACTTCTGGAATCACTTAAATAACATTCTTAATAAAAAATAAAAAAAACTTCTGTGAAACAAATACGCAAGGATAATGACATATTATCTGATCCTTTGCAAATAGCTCATGCCTTTAATCATCATTTTTCGTCTTTATGTAGTTCAAAATCAGTTTGCTCTGATGGTTTGGCATGGTCTTCTTATTCTTCCATGCCTGCTGGCTCTTTTTCATTTAAAAAGATCATGCCTACTGATGTCTTTAATGTATTACAGGACCTTAAATTAAAATGCAGTGCAGGACCAGATGATCTGGAAGTTAAGTTTATCAAAATTGCAGCTCACATATTGATGTGTCCTCTTGCAGATCTTTTTAATCTATCATTAACTACCTGTACTGTGCCACAAATTTGGAAAGCTGCAAGAGTGACACCTCTTTTCAAAGGTGGAGACCAATCCGATGTGAATATTTATTGCCCGATTTCTATCATTTGTGCAGTTGCTAAAATATTTGAGAAATTAATTTTTTATCAACTAACTGAATACATTAACAATTATAACATTTTATATCCACATCAATCTGGCTTTAGATCCAATTTTTCTACTTCAACTGCTCTCCTAAAATTGACAAATGATGTCTTCACGGGTTTTGATAATGGTCATTTCATTGGAGCTGCTTTCCTTGATCTCTCGAAGGCCTTTGAAATGGTTGACCATTACCTTCTACTGGATAAGCTTCACTCTATTGGTTTGAATAAACATGCTGTGCTCTGGTTGAACTCCTATTTACATAATAGACGTCAGTGTGTTGTTTACCAAGGATTCCAGTCAGATTATTTAATTGTTGATAAAGGTGTTCCTCAAGGCTCAACTTTAGGCCCCTTACTTTTCTCGATCTTTATCAATGACCTGGCACAAGTTTGTTCTCATTGTCAATTAGAGCTTTATGCTGATGACACTATACCTCTGACCGGGATTTGCAGCAAGTTCAAAGAATTCTTCAATCTGACTTTGATAAAGTACAACAGTGGCTGTCCATTAATAAACTCCTGTTGAATTTGAAGAAGTCCTGTTGCATGGTGTTTTCCACAATACAAAATCCCCATTGTGGTTCCTGTTTTGAAATAAAGTTTTTAGATGGGTCCCTTACGCAGATTGTGGAGGAATTTAAATATTTGGGCCTGTGGCTTGACTCCAACCTTACCTTTAAGATACACATTGATAATATCATTAGGAAAGTATATGGATGTCTTAACGCTCTGTACAGATCAATCAATTGTTTTTCAACTCAAGTCAGAAAAAAAATTATTTCTCAACTGGTAATACCAAGTCTATTTCCACGTTTGGTTTATTCAAATCGTCACTTTTTTCTTTTATTAAAACTACATGTTCTTGTAATTAGGGACACCAATGGTATTACATATAAATGATTTATGTAGAAAACATATAGTAGTGTGTATACAATTATGATTTTTTGTTGTCAATTTCTTTATCTTGATTTTCTTTGGACATTTCTATGTGAGATGTGACGTTATCCTGCATGTTGCATTTTGTCATAAGGCATATTGATAAATTACGCATTACTTGTTTAATGCATTGGGTTGAGTATTTGTCAATATACTTTAATATGTGTTCTATGTTAATTGTGGGGGTAAGGGCAGGTGAGCGAGTTATTGTTTTGTATATATGTCTGTGTCTGTATTGTGTTTATGTTTTTGTATATGTACTGTGTGGTTAACCTTTGTGTCTGTATATATGTACGCTGCAGGAACCCCTTGAAAATGAGATGATACATCTCAAGGGGTTATCCTGAAATAAATTCAATTCAAATATACTAGACGAAAAGCAACAGGCTATGTCAAATGAGCAGTACATCCAAATAAGCAGTATTCATAAAAGTATGCAAAAATATTCATATACTTTTTTATCGCAATTCTTAAGTGCGCATCCAATGGACACTTTACCACGAGACTGTGAGAGGAGTCATCATATTTGTGAATGGCAGGGACCAGTAACGTGGCTAACATTTGTAGGTCACATTAAATGGCAAATTGTATTCATACTACACCCATGCTGACTTTGTGGAATGTACATGATTAAATGACAGTGACATCACACTGACAGTATGCAATTCCTAATACAGTTTCTACATCTGGGGAGCAACCGATTAACAAAGACAAGAGAAGATGATGAGAACTTTCAATAAAAAAAAAAGAGAAAAACTAACATTTCAAATTAAAAGACGGTTAACATAACAAATGAAAACAAGGAAAGACCAAAAAAACAGGAAAATTATGGAATGAACCAATAAAACAAAACATATTAAAACAAATTATATTTTATTGAACTTTTGCTAGCTTTCGAATGTGATCTTTTTATATAGCTAAGACTGATCACTGCATGGTGTAGGTACACTACTGTACCTACTTTTTTAATGCAATTTATTGTAGTTGGCACATGAAAGCTGCAATGCACATCTGATATAATCTTACTTTAAACACAAGGGATGTTTTATCTAAATCTAACAATACCAACTCAACATTCAAACCCACAACTAGAAGGTTGACAGATCAAAACAGCGTCCTTCAGTATCTTACTTAAAATAAAAACATCTTTATTTTTTTATTTTTTTTATTTTTTTTACAACAAAACCACTGAGACCAGATCCATATGAAATGTTACTGAACAGGCACAGATCTGGTAACACTAAACCATTAGCAAAGGCATTCTTTCCTTGAGCTTTAACCTCCAGCGAGAATAAACTCTGAATGAGAGGAAGACAAAGAAAACAGTCGCTGCCCACGGGACTGTGGGGAGAAAACATCTACAAGTACTTCATTCTTCTGGTTAGAAATTACAATTCAGCAGCAACACAGTGCTTTTGGTACAATATTTTGGTTTATACTTCTGTGGTTTGGGTATGTTTTATGCTTCAGCATGGTATTTTGTCATGAGCTATGACTTATGTTTATGGATGGACTACAGTTAAAGGTTAAAACTGTTCACCAGCAAATATCCCTGCATTTTTGTGGAGCTGGAAGTAGAAAAGGTAGATTGTGTTTCTTTGTATATTGCTACAGACTTTGATTATTCTTCCACATGGCAGAAAGAGAAAGAGACTTTCTGTTCTAATGACACAGGAAATACCAAATCTCAACCAGCTTGTTTAACCACCAACCCTCGAACTTCCTCAATCATCCAGCATTGAATGTCAGCGCTCAGCATTATACAGACAGCTGAAAGAGACCAGACTACTGGTCTTTAGAGTACCTAAAAAGTCAAACCGCAGTTGTTTGCATAAGGCGGATCTGATGGGAATTTTTTAAAACTTTTATACAGTCAGGTTAATTAAATCTTATTAAACAATATTTTTTATTTAAATAAAACCAGTTAAATTAGATGTTACACCTCATGAAGCGCATTTTAGGTTACCTGAATGTTTCTACACAAACCTAAATGTGACTGATAGGTATCTAACAGTTTAATCATTTATGCAACTAATCAAAAAAAGGCATACACATTTAAAGGTGTATTAAAGTTTTTGACTGTATAAAGGCAAGACACTACAGGTGAATAGGGTAACAATTTTAACTTACAGATATCACCACGAAACTTTACCAGTTGATTACTCACATGAATAGGAGGAAAAAATGTATTGTAAGTTTTATGTAATTTTATGTTTAAATATGCTAATCAGGCTATATCTAATCATATATGTGCTCATTTGCATATTTTGAAGTGACAAATCTGACCATTGAAAAAAAAACAAGGTTAAAAATTATTTTTGCATTTTGTTGATAGATTCAATGAAAAGACATTACCAGAGGGGATTATGAATATCTCCTTTACCCTGTAAATCAGAAAATACGCCAATAGCCGTAAAAAAATGATTTCTGCCCTATTTGTAGGCATAAAATGTCATATAAATCAGGCCAAGACTGGTATATCAACAAATTCCTCTGGACAAACTTTCACAATATAGTTAGGAATGCGACTGTAAAATTTGGTGTATGTAGGTGCTACAGAAGTGGAAAATCGTCACTAGGAGTGTGAGAAAAAACTCATTTTGAGAAAACGGCCTTTAAAGATTTTTATGGCAAAACTCCACAACATCCAAAACTCATTTTTGCTTCATCCATCACTGGTCATAACATCCAAAACAACACATCAACAGTCCATCACACAGGTGAATATGTCTCTGCCTGAGGGACTCACAACCACTTTAGGATCCCACAATTACAGATTTGTTTAGTATTATATAGGAAATATATTATACAAAAACTGAAATGTGTTGTTTAAAGGTTCTCTAATCGATCCTGGGTGACGTCACTTCTTGTTGACGTTCGAACTATTGTCAAACAAAACGGAGGCTAGCTAGACCCTCCCTCCTCCTCATCCGCACACTAACCCCCCAAACCACACCCCCAAACCCGTCATTGGCTGGAACAGTTTGTTATGTTTTGGGGAGCGGGTCGCCGCAGTTTGTTTTTGTTGCTGTTTGTGGAGCCTGGGCTGTCTACAGAGATCGCGTTTCTTTACAGTGTGTTCAGGGGACAGGCAGCCAGCGGATAGTGAGGAGATCTTTGCTGTATGTGACAAAAAATGTTTTGGCCTAAAAAACGCGTGACATCGCTTAGAGCACCTTTAAGGTAATTGTTTTGTATATAGTGTGTAAAGTATAGTACATATGTGATGTATGTAGATAATGTCAGAGCGCGTCACATGACAATTCTGAACGAATCATGTTGTCAGAAATTGGCATCAGCTAATGAGATTGCGCATTTCGAATTAAATCGCCCATTTTACATGATTGGTTGCTGATAAACAGGAAATGACCATATTTGGATCCGACAGCATTGCAAAGGAGAGAGAGAGCTTTCTAACCATAGACAGTAAAATAAATGGACACAGCGACCCCATAGACTTCAACGGAGAAAAGTGAAGTCAATTAGAAGCACTCACTTCCTGATGGCCGAGCGCACTGTGCAGGCTCACACTGAGATGTGATGTGAGAAACCTGTCTCTCAGTTGTACGTCTTCTAGTAGCGGTGCCAAGAGGAATCTGAATCATTCCCTTCTGAATCTTGCAGAGCCGGAGATCGTGAGTATTAGCTGTCCATGAGCTCGCAGCAGGAGCAACTTCACAACTCTCTCCCTTGACTTTATGCCTCCACGCCCCCCCGATTGCCTGCGAGCTTCTCCTCCTGTCTATACGGTAATTTCTGTACTGTGCGACAGTGTTATGATGCAATCGTTTGCCTATTTTCACAAAAACTGCTTCTACGGGACCATAACGTAAGATACAAGGTAATAGAGCCTTTTATACATTGTCGTGTTTCTTTAGAAATAAACAATGGACAAATGGACTCTTTAAACGCCTCAGATGGAAAGTTATTCGCTGTCAAAGTGACGCCAAAATGAATGGGAGTCAATGGAATGCTAACAGCAGGTGAAGGCTTGTTAGCCAATGGCGGCCCCCGGGGAGACTTCAGTTTCTGGCTGGTGATTACGCCCTTGTTTCTAACGGCATATGTGATGACAGGGTGCAGACGTGATCGCGGAGCAGCGGGAGGATTTAGATCGCCAACTTTTGATGAATTTAGGCGAAATCTACACACGCAAACAGACAAAGTGTAGTAAAATAAAGACCTAAATGTGTACTTTGGACTTTTTTTCAGCACAAGTCTGAAAGAAGACATGTTATTGAAGACAAATAGCCCAAAATCTCAAAATTGACCACTGAAAAAAAAAACTATGTTTTTGCCTGCCGTGTCTCGCCTTAAAGCTGCAGTAGGGAGTTTTGAAAAAACGTTGACTTAGCCTGAAAATTTGAACAAGCACAACTTCCAGGTCCCACCCCCTTGCTCTCTGCTGCGCTACAGCCCTCCCTCCACAGCTCGTCCTCCACAGCGGAGCCTGCCGTGAACGCGCAGGCTAGTAAACAGGGCCACCGATAACAGCGGATAAAAAGTTATATGGCACATTCACTAATAGGGACTAAACCAACAATATGCTTTACATTGACTATGGCCTGCCCATACTTTGACTACAAACTTGGTCCTCAAATCATTATGTATTTTGCAACAGCCTACATGTAACTTTATAACGTTGCACTCTTTCTATAAGTTATAAATAGCTAGTAAGATAACGGTAATATAACGGTAACTAACGTTGCAGTATGTAAGTAATTATTCTAGCGATATATAATGCTAGATAAGGTGTGCTAGTACATTATTTCAGCAACATGACAAGCCAGTGAATTAGCAGGTTTCAATTGTTGCTTAGCAGAGTGCGTGACATTTTATCTACATGTTATGCGGCTAGAGTTTTGACACCGAGTCAATGGGCTCTGTGTAATTCTTTCTTTTTCGCTTGTTTATCGTCATCAGTCTTTTTCCTTTTACCTCTTTGTTTTATAAGCACGTGCCACTCGAGAATTGGCCGTTTAGGTTGTTTCTCCGTCATAACACAGCTGCAGCACACCGGCAATCTTGAGTTTGAACGACGGTACGCTCAGTGCAAGAGAGGGGTGTGATCAGCGTGTACACGAGCGTGATTGACACTACTAAGACATTCCTCCTGGCTCTGATTGGTTGTTTCCAGTGGTGGAGGAAGTAGCTACTGAATCTCAGTACTTAAGTAAAAGTACAAATAACTAGATACATATTTACTTTAGTGAAAGTAGAAGTACCACAATGACAACCCTACTTAAGTAAAAAGTAAAAAGTACCTGATTTTAAATGTACTTTAAGTATTAAAAGTAAAAGTACTTGCATAACAATTTATTCTCTTAATGTCTATATTCTAATGATTAATACAACAGTTAATCCTAACTCATTCAACCTAATAATCCTATAATGATGTTCAATAATGATGAAAAAGCTGTTATTTTTTAAGATTTTGTCACCATTTCTGAACAAGCTTGCAATTAGGCAATATACACATCAAGCTTAATTTGACGGGGTTTGGCTGTAAACGCGATTAATTTATGGCGTAATTCTGAACCTCTTGGCTTGCCATACTAATACTAACCAAACGTAAAATAGGCTACACACGCAACCCACACCACTACTAAACCTACCCATGCGTATCCTATGCACGTAAAAACAAATTTCCGCGTATAAATTGCACGATAAACACACTGCGTGCTATAGAGACACATTTAGTGTGACCGGGTTGATATGGGAACCAAACTTCACTGGTGAGACAAACGTGCGACGAACGGACGGTCAGGAAGATTTTTTGGGAGGGGAAAACTGATCAGAAAATGTAACGAAAATGTAACAGAACGTTGTAGAAATGTAGTTGAGTAGAAAGTATAATAATTGCTGCAAAATGTAACGAAGTAAAAGTAATAAGTATGCACTATTGATTCTACTTAAGTAAAGTAAAGATATGTGAAAAATGTACTTAAGTAAAGTAACGAAGTATTTGTACTTCGTTACATTCCACCACTGGTTGTTTCTGACCGGGAGCGTGTATTTCTGCAAATTGCAATAGGACCACTGGGAGGAGCCAGAAGAGCTTGATTTTTTTTCACAGATTATCTGTCTCATATTCTACTGTCAGGACATAATGATAGTTTTAACAAATTATGTAAAAAATAGTTTCTACAAAAGTTACAGCAGCTTTAAAGGTGAACTAAGTAACTTTTTTACCTTAACCGAACAGCTTTGGAGTCATTGTAATGTTTATATTACTGATTTCGTGTTGAATGGTGGTCGCCTCGCACCCCCCTGGTGCCTGTGAGCCGCAAAACCACCCTTGCAACTTTGGGCCGGCGGGCCTCAGTGTTAGGAAGTGTCGCGTGATATCAGGTCTCGCGAGGTAACGAATTGCTTTACGGCAAAAAACAGATCTGATAAAATTCTGATAAAATGAGCATCAAACAGAAATAACCCGGCGCCGTATACATGTCGTGTTCGAGGCGCACATACAATACAGACTGCCGACAGTTAAACAGGGCGCGCGCAGCTCTTAAAGGGGCCATACCTTATTTCCACTCGTTACAGCGTCCATCCTACTGAACAGGTACCGGTGTACAGGGGGAGGGGATCCGGCCGTGAGTGCGAGCCATCTCTGCGTGAGTGCTATTCACGACAGTACAAGTACCCCACAGCGACTCTAGGGGTCGCTGTTTGACAAAAACGGAATTCCTACTTAGTGCTGCTTTAAAGCATGAAAACAGCATAATATGTTTGCAGATATTTAGGAAACATGCTGAGTTCACATACTCGTTTCTCCGAAAAACAGTTCTACAGCCAGTTATTTTACTTTGAAATGTGCGTTCGGTGTCGGAATGTCTGTTTTTGTTTTGGTCTGTGCGATACCGCCCACTGCCAGTTCACCCAATAGTATTTCGACACCATGGGATGCCAGTGGGTCAGAGATTGCAGATTCTACCCAACCTAAAAAGCCTCGGTATCCATCTAAAAATCTCTATGAACAAGAGCATATTGAAACGCAGATAAACTCATCAACTTACAGTGTCTTTGGCTTTCATTGTCAATTGCGCTCGTTCCTGTTGCGTGTCCTCAAACTGGCAACCCGCGTGAGCACCGAGTCTGAGGAGGAGGGGGCGGGGAAACAGCGGTCTCCGATATTTTGGATTTGGACTGCAGTACCTATTTCGACCACTAGCTGTCATCTTACAGACTGCACCTTTAATCTTGTTTGCTTGCATGCCCAGAGACAAAAATTGCACAATGGAAATATTCAGAAAATATTTTCAGAATTAAGACTTCTGTATTTTACATTTACAGAAACATCAATTTTTTTGGGAGGTTTATTGAGGTTGTTGCACATTCAGAAAATACCTGCTAATACATCTGAATTGTCATTACTTTTTTTTAAAAGGTTCCAATCAGAACCAAACATAAATCTGTAGAAAGAAAAACTTTTTTAGCAGGCTTTGACACTGAACTTTTGTATATGTGTTTTAAATCCAGGAACCAAAAGAATGATGAACCCATAATGAAGCATCAATTATTATTATTTTTTAATATTTAAAGAAACTCTAATCGAAAATGGTTCTCCACTATTGAATTTATTTTTTAAGAGTGAAGGAACCTTCATTTAAAACCACAAAAAGAGTTTCATGCATGGGAAATATAAGAGATCCAGAATTTAACAGAGATGCAATAACAACCCAACTAGGACTGTAGTCTGTCCAGAATATCTGTGAGTCTAAACATTCAGGTAGTCATTTTTCAGTCGGCTTAACCTCGACCCATGACTCCGAATGATCAGAGAGATAAGTTCATGTTTATCCTTGAGTCCGGAGGAGATGTCCAGAGTTTCCTGCAGGGTGTCCCTCACACTATACATGGGGTTGATAAAGTTATTGGTGAACTCATGTTCCTCTCTTTGCTCCGTCTCCTGGCTTTGCTTGAATTTTGTCTCCAACTCCAGAAGAGATTTCTCCACGTTTGTAAATGCATCACTGATTTGCACAATCTCCCTCTTCAGGTATTTCGCGTAACTGTCCTCGCCGTCCAGGTCGTAGGAAATGCTCTTCCCAAGGCTCTCCAGAACGCGCGCTGCGTCTTCAATCTGTTGTTTAATGATGATAAAATCCTCTCGAATGAGCGAGTCCTGGTCTTCCTCCAGTGGACATGGTCTGCGGTCGATCCATTTGAAAAGCATCTGGCATTTCTCCGGGTCTTCGGTCTCCTCGTAATCACCGTCGGGGACGAAGAAGTGGTGAAAAGTCCCGTTGGACATTTCAGGGAGCAAAGGTCCCGTGTAGACCGTACCGCATAGCGGCAATAAAAACAGACCAAGTGTGAAGGCTAACATGATAGATAGCTTCTGTCCACTCCGAAGGTCTGCCTGACCTGACAGAGACGATGTCCACATCTGGAGTTCCTCATATGAGTATGCGCACTAGAGGAGACGCTCATGGCTGTAATCTGAGTCCAACGCGCTTTTACGCGCTCTCAAATTACCTCACTGAACAAACAAGCACAGTGAAAGAAAAAAAAAGAGAGAGCTTTTAAACTAGCTCTTTTTTTTACGTATATATGTGTAACACTGTAATAACTCTAATTGGTTATACCATAGTTGATGATTTATTGGTCATAAACAAACATTGTAATTTACAGCATAATGAAATAGAGTGAATACAAGAGAGAAACCAATACAAATCAGCATGAATTTACTTGATCCTATGTGGGATGACTAATGGTCAGACAGTGTCCCACTTTACCTGTTTTCACACACTATTATATTATATTATATTATATTGTATATTGGTCTCATACTTTTGAATGGATATTGTGATGTCCCTCAATGCAAATGGATTTGAATCTGTTTGAAAATGTTTAACATTATCACATCTGTCAAAATGTGCAGCATTCAGCATTCTTTCTGCTTATGGCAACACTTTGTCAGCAGTATGCCAGGATAAAATACACATCAGACAGTTTCACGGATGATAAAGCATTAACAACATCACTCAAGCATATAGGTTAATAAAGAAGTGAGATAATGATGAACCAAATGCTAAGCCAAGTAAAATATAACACATTTTTGACAGTCACCATTACTGTCCTTCATATCCAAAATAAACAAATTGATTAATTTGATTAAATAAAACATGATGACAGATAGATATATAGATAGATAGACAGACGGACGGACGGATGGATGGATGGACGGACGGATGGATAGATGATAGATAGATAGAGATGATAGACAGACAGAGAGACAGACAGATAGATAGACAGACAGATAGATAGAGATGACAGACAGACAGACAGACAGACAGACAGACAGACAAAGAGACAAAGAGACAGACAGATAGACAGACAGACAGATAGACACCTTTAGGGAAATTCATGAAGTCAAACGTGAGTTATATAATGACCAATAGACCCCTTGACCCATGTCTTCACTCATAAGCATTTTTTAACCTGTTGAAAACTCAATGATTAACATGATTAACATGTGAGGTGTCTGAACTGATACTGGAGCCTAACTACCAGTTCGATCAGATTCTGTCTCAAACTAAAGAAACATGGAGCACAATAGTCCCACTGTGGGAACCTTCCAGGTTGGGGACTATGTGGTGTTTGCCCTTCTGTTTGTGGTCTCCTCAAGTATTGGGGTCTTCTTCGCCATCAAAGAGAGGAACAAACCTTCATCTAAAGATTTCCTGGTTGGGGGCCGTCAGATGACTTGTGGGCCGGTGGCCCTTTCTCTCACCGCCAGCTTCATGTCTGCAGTGACAGTGATTGGGGCCCCATCAGATGTGTACAGATACGGGGCCTCTTATGTCGTCTTTGGGGTCGCCTACACATTTGTGGTGTTTTTGACCGCGGAGCTTTTCCTGCCTGTGTTCTACAGATCAGGCATCACCAGTACATACGAGGTATGAATGTGCATTTCAAATTTGCTTTTGTTGTCAAAGATTACATGTGTTTCATATCGAGACAACTCTTACTCTTGAACCGAATAATAATAATAATAATACACTTAAAAATATTTAGGGCTAAGTTTGAGAAAATTTTCATCTGGATTACAGTTTTAACATAATAAACTCAACATGATATATTTGCAAAAAATAAGTAATAAACTCAACATGACATATTTGTAAATAATAACTGAATATTGTTTTTTCCAAAGCTAGCCACATTTTAGCCATGTTCATAAATTTTTGACAGATTTATGCTGATTCCAAGCAATTTGAATAAATGCATTAATTAAAAAAAACATTTATTTAAATAAAATCAAATTGATGCAAAGAGTTAATAATAAAATAAGCCATGGTTTTTGAGTGCAGAAATCGTATCTTTTTCATTTATGTATGACTGACAAATATGCATCACATTAAAGGAAGAAACATTTTTGTTCACCCTAAAAAAGAAACAATTATGTCATTAATTACCAGCCCGTTCTCATCCTTTGGCGTCATACATGTGACGCTTTGTACATTTCGTCGAAATCTTACGCACATGGCATCATTTAGCATCAATATGAGACGCAGAACTCAAGGCGTCATACAGGTGACGCTCGTCTAAATCCGACGCACATGGCATCGTTTAGCGTGAATATGAGACGCAGATCCCAAGGCATCATAACCGTACCCTAACCCAGACCTAAACCTACCCATAACAGTGCGTGTTATATTGACGCTAAAGGATGCCATGTGCGTAAGATTTCGACGAAATGTCATATGGCGTCACCTATATGACACCAAAGGATGAGAATGCGTTGTACTCACCCTCATGTCGTTCCAGACCTGTAAGACTTTCGTTCATCTTCTGAAGACAAATGAAGATCTTTTTGATGAAATCTGAGAGATTTCTGTCCCTCCATTGACAGCTACGCAACTACCACTTTGACAATTCAAAAAGTTCATAAAGAGATCGTAAAAATAATCCATATGAATTGAGCGGTTCAGTCCAAATTTTCTGAAGAGTCTCGATTGCTTCATATGATGAACAGATTTAATTTAGGCTTTTATTTACATTAACATGCCAGAAAGCTCTCAGATTTCATCAAAAAAGATGTTACGAAGATGAACAAAAGCTTAAGCGTTTGGAACGACATGAGTGTGAGTAATTAATGACAGAATTAAAATTTTTGGGTGAACTAACCCTTTAAGTTTATTATTTTATGTTAAAATGTAATCCAAATGAATAGAAATGTATATGCAATTATACTACATAAATCTTAAATTTAGACCTTTCTATTTTTTGTGTAGTGTGCCTTTTTATACACTGTAATAATATTTTGTCTGTAATCTGAAAATGTTTAAAGGGGTTATATAATGCCATTTTTGTACAAGTTAATATGAATGCTTGGGGTCTAAATGAAAACTTTGTAATATACTTTTATTAAAAATTCTCATTAGTATTTTAAGAAAACACTAATTTTACCTGGTCAAAAACAGCTCTGTTTTCAGCACGCCGTTTCAGTGCATATGTCTTTAAATGATCATGAGCTTCGCTCACTCCGCCCCTCTGTTCTGCGGGCGTTTTGACACAACGCACGTGGTGTTACGATCAGGCAGGAATGAAGCAGAGAGTGAATCCAATCGCAAGCACTTTAATGATCCAACAAACGTGTAATCCAGGGTAAATACAGAACAAGGTACACGGAACTAGGAACCTCGCAACATCAAACAACAACCGACAGCCAACAACTGAAACACAGGGGTTTAAATACACAGACAAACAAGCTAAACAAGATAACAAGGGGGCGTGGTTAATCAGAAACACATGGGGAGACTAATCAACAAAACGGGGAACAGCTGAACATGAAACAAGACACATGGCAGGATAACATGACAAACAGGGAATCACATGACAGACAAGAACAAGGAACAAAACACAAAACCCACACCGTGACACGTGGAGTGTTGCCTTGACAACAGTTGAGGGTATATTTTGGACAGAGAATGGCAGCGGGAGTCTCTCGCTGCGTCCCAATGTGCATACTATCCACCCTATCTGCCCTAAATAGTACTGACAATTACTAATGTCACATACTATTTAGGATGGATAGTATGCACATTGGGACGCAGCTTCTGAGGACACATCTGTGCAATCGTATCAGTTTGAACCGTTGTACCCGGAACAAGATGACAGCCGCAAAGAAGGCTCGAGCAGGACGTTTCTGAATGGTTGGTTAAGGTAACGTTAATGTCACTTTGATCTATTTTTGTATGCACTGCCACTGGCAGGGTAGAGAAGTGAGATACGAAGCTATGTGTTTACTGATGTATACGTTAGTTCATTGACAGATTGACGTTACAACTAATGGTCATGAAAAACTTTTTTTCGCGATTTGCAAAGATTAATATGAAGGTTAATGAAACTTTACACTCACTTCTTCTGGAGGTGCAGAGGGAACATGAATAGTTGGTACCGATTTTTTCAGGACCAGCTTCTTAGCAAAACCAGCTTTATACTGATCCTCGTTTATAAAGCAGTCTGGTGAGAGATGATTCGCGCAAACATGAAAGCATTGACGTTGATCGTGGGGAATATTCCCTTCGAAAACAAAACTCAGCCACTGCGTCTTCAGCGGTTCGGATTTAGGAACATTAAAATGACTGTGTTCGTTATTACACCCAAGAACAGAACACCACAATCGCTTAGACGGCATTCTGCTCCAGCGTATCAACAATGACGGACTATGATGACAGCTCGCTCAGGGCTGGGCTGTGTTGAAACGCTGCTGTCAATCAACAATCGTGGGAGGGGCGTCCGTTTTATTGACGTCACAAAAACGAACGGTTCAATTTGAGGCAGGGGAAAACATATAAGGAGATTAAAACAAAAACACTGGATAGATTTTTGTCATTATATGATGGTTGTGTACAGGCACTGCCAACACACATTTCAGTATAATCAACTTGAAAAATTATATGACCCCTTTAAAATGTATTTTGTTTTGCCAAATATAATTTGTCAAATATTTTATTAGTTTTGTCAATCAAACTGACTTTGGCTTACACAAATGAAAAATAAATACTTTTTATGGTAACTTGTATGGCACATTTTTACTTTTTACAATACATTAATATTATATGATCACATTATTGCATAATATATTAATATTACCATATTCAAATCAGAAATATAGCAAATGTCTACTACAGGACAGAAATGAAGTACCGAGTTGGAATGATCCCTGTCAGGTTTGATGTTGGCCAGATGTTGCTAGGCTTTTGGAGGTCATGACTTTTAGTAAAAAATCCTGTGTCAGCTGTAGTTATGCAAGTTAAGGCCCAGCATGACACTTATTTGTTCTGATTTGTAATTTGTGTTTTTCTCACAGTATTTGGAATTGCGTTTTGGTAAGCTTGTTCGGGTTTCAGCCACTCTAATTTATATAATTCAAACGGTGAGTGTGATTCAATGTTCATACACTTAAAATGCATATTATGTAGTTTGTTGTTTGGTTTTTGCAAATTTTTGATGCTGATTGTTCTATTGTTAACTCCTCAGATTCTGTACACTGGTGTGGTAGTGTATGCCCCTGCTTTAGCTCTGAATCAAGGTTAGTCTGCATTCATCACAAAGAAATAAAATACCTTGACATGAACCTCACATGAATCTGAGCGGGTTGTTTATTTATTTTATTTTTTTGAGACGCTTTAGGAGAATGGTTTTGTGAATGGATTTCCCATGTGAAAAAGAAGGGCACTTATTTGTATTGATTGTGCACTGGTAGTGTACTTCAATTCTTAAAAGTATATTTAAAAAAAAGAAAAAAATTATATTAATAAAATAAAATTCCACTGAAGTGTACTTAATGAGAGTCAACTTTCATGACAAAAGTATACTTTGTAACAATGTCAAATTAAAGGTTTTATATTACAGTTTTCCTCAATCGCTTTGGCCCATTTTTTAAAACAGTCTTAACATTCTCTAAACTGTAAGTTCATTGGTCAACTGTTTGCTTGAACATCAGAACTCTATTGCATGTCTGCAAAATGTAACTCACCCTAAACATTTAATTCATGTTTCAAAACCTAATGTGTCAGAAAAATTCCACAATGCCACCAAAATAAAAAGTGTCATAGTGTGAGCCCAGCGTTAAGGGTGGTGTAAGGGGTAAAAGAAGGGTCAACAGTGTAATTCTAGATTTAATTACAGCTGTTATTACATGCAGATCTTGTATACAAATACAATTTAAAAACACAATAAGTGCATTGTATCAAATAATTAATTTAAATGTTAGTACATAGTAATTAAAGACACCTAATATCAAGTGGGAACTAATATTTTTTATTTATACAGCACATTTATTTTTGTAGAAAAGTTGCAGTTGCTTGTTAATTTTTACATTTTATATTCTTCCCCTAAAACCAGACATTCTTACATATCTTCATATTGCACTTCCATGACAAGAAACTGTGAATTTTCAGTTTATATGCAACACATTTCACAAAAATAAACTGCTGTTGCTGTTTAGGGATTTAGACGTTCCCCCATGTTCAAAAATGGTAGTGATTGTGCAGGTCAAACTCCATATAGCCTACTGTATGCTTCCAGACTTGACTGGTTGATTGGTAAGATTGGGATTCCTATTTCATTACAATGGCAGGCCATTTGCCAGTTTAGCAGACATACAAACATTCCATGTAATAGATATTTATGGAATATGGAATTTATGGAATTTTGATAATTCAATTAATCATTTTGCATGTGATGGTTTTTATGATGAAAGAATGTTTAGAAGTTGTGAAGAGTGAAACTTTTTTTTTTTTTCAGTTTTGATCAACAAGCCATGTGCATTTAGATTGCTTTCATTTAGTCACTATCAACATTGTGTTGTAATACAGACACTAGGGGTCACCATTGAGAGCCCCAAACACCTCTGAAATATTCAGAAAAGGCCAATGGAATGTCCAGACCACACCCACAGACATACGGGTATACAAGGTGGCCGGCATGCACACACATTTCAGCTTTGTTTTTTGGAGCCTAAGCCAGCTTCTCTTTACTCTGCAAGAGAAACAAATCCATTCACCTCTGGAATAAAGCATTTGCTGCTGGTTCATCAGCATAAAACAGTGGATAAGTGCAGAGAGCTCCCCTGGGTGCATCAGCAGCGTTCTAAAAGAGGCAATTTCCTTTTCAAAAAAGTGAATTCCTCTAAAAGAGCTGCATGGCAGATTGCGTCTTTTTAAAGTTTTCTCTCTCCCTCGGAAGGGTACGATTGCTGTCTGAACTGTTTAGGCCACGCCCATACAGAAACAGATTTCGTGGATGCTTCATGCCTTCCCTGCAAGAGCATGCCCATTGGGACGTTGTGGTTGTGACTCTCGTACTTCTTCAAGAGGCCACGATTCTCCTCACCAGATTCAGATTCTCCCCACCGGAAGGCGACCGGCACTGAAGGCGATCTGGGGGATACAATTAGAGAGATGTCGTCTGGTCAGTCCCTGCGCGCCTCTCATTACTCAGCACACTCGTTCCCCTGTTTGAGTTTCTGGATGAGTTTGGCGCCTAGCCCTCGAACTAGCTTAATTTCTCATTCAAGGCATGTGAGGAAGGTGGGCTTATGCCTTCTGACGTAGATTACTCATCTATGCTGCTACCTTCGGGTGTGACAGTGCAGTCTGAGGGTGAAGCGGAGTTGGCAGCCATACTTTTCTGGGCAGGACGATTGGTTCTTGGGGTTGGAGCGTGATGCAGTAGAGGCAGTGTATGTGGTTTATCCTGCCTCCATGGTTCCAGTGAGGGACAGGCTAGGGAGGCGTGAGGAAGCAGCGCATCCTCGAAATGCAAACTCCTGGCCTGCAGCAAGAGAAGGGGGGCTAGGAGTGAGAAAGCAGAGCGTCGTTCACTGATAAACCATGCCAGGTATGGCCCACAGACTAAGGAAACTGCTCTTTTATGCGGAACAGAAATAAACTCTTTGAAACAAAACTGAAGATTCTGATCACCACCTCCTGGTTCAGAGCAGCTCCCTCCATCTCTGGGCCACCCACATCAGGGCCACTTAGATGGACGTTTAGAGGGTTTAGTGGCAGCCTGAATTAGCTGTGTAACCTTCCTGTGGGGGGTACGACGTGGCGGCCGGGGTGACGTCTCAGGTTACGCAGGAGGATGCCCTCTGCGACGAGCAGACTGGGGGCCAGCCCGCAGCGGCCTGGTGGCGGTCATATCACACCGGGATAGGATAATCTTGATGGCCTCCGTCTGCTTTGGGACTGTCGAGACCTGCTGGGCAAAGCCCTTGAAGAGCCCTCCTTATGAGATTGGAGCATCAAGAAAGCAGACTTTGTCGGCATCCTCATCTCTGCAGGGTTTAGCCAGGGATGGCGTTCCTGGGCCACCAAGGTGGACATTGTCTGGCCGAGGGCCTGCATCAAACCTGGCTCAGAACTACTCTCTTGTAGTTATTTGAGTGCTTTTGCCTTATTAACTTGCAGGATGGCAATCGCATGCTTTTGAAGTTCTGGAAGCTGCCTTTCTAGCAACACTCTAAGCCTTAGCAGCTAGGGCTGCCATCGTCTTACAGGCCTTGGACAGGAGACGTGTCTGGTTTCATCACAATTGCACGCTCCACTTAGGGAATCTCCACGTAACACCTGGCGGCCACACCATTGAGGGTAGTGAGAGTGTAGGAGGCTCTGAAGCAGCTTAAGGCAGTAAAAGGTGACTTCCATGACTTCTGAACCTCCTCGTGCACTTCCGGGAAGAAAGGCACTTGGGCACGACGCGGCTGTGAACCGCAGCCGCACCCAGGAACCACTTATCCAACCGCAAGAACTCAGAACAAGGTGGAGGGTTCAGCAGAGGGGACTCTTGCCTTCACGAAGAAGCAGAGTCACAACTGCAAAGCCGACATGGTTATGCTCTCGCAGTGACAACATGAACCATCCATGAATGCCATCTCAGCATGCTCACGGACCAGACATGTGAGACAGCAATCATGGTGGTCAGATGAGGACAGGAAATGACCACAAGGACGAAAAAGCATTTTTGAAAAGACGCTCGCCGCCCGTGCTTGCTCTTTTAGTGCCACCATCTTATATACCCTTATGTGCAGGGGAGTGGCCTGGCTTGCAATGCATTTTTATAAAACTTAGAAGTGATTGGTGCTCCCGAGTGAGACGCCATTTGTGTGTTGACATAATGTTGTAGTGACTTACAGATATGGAATGAGACATTTATGAGCCATTTTTTGACCGGGAATACAACACTTTGTTCCAGTTTGTACAAAATAAAAGCATTTCAAAACAAACTTCATCGTTAAACATTAAAGCACACTAGTGGGATAAACAGTGCAACTTTTTTCCCATATTTTGTTGAATAATGACAAAATCATCCACAATTATTTATTTTTTTCACTCAAAAACTTAGGTGCATAAGCTTAGATCAATGAGGCCTATGTCAATCAGTTTAAAAAAGAAATCCGAAACATATCCTAATTAAAAGAAAACAAGATTGAATCCAATATTTGGCGATGATATAGCATAACGAGCAGTTTACAAGCAATATTTAAAAGGCTGGTCATTTTTGACTGCCAACGTTAGAGGTTACAGGGTTTTCAACAGCCTAAGGGTTTAAAGAAGAAAACCACCTAAAATTCTCTCAATTTCTGTCATTCTTTTATGTGGAACATGAGAAATTTAGGCGAAAAAATCTCTATAAATAACAAGCTTCATAAAGAACAAAAAACAGACAAAAAATTATCTTTTGAGGTTATTCCCAATAAAGCATGGTTCACTAGATACTTAATATAAACGTGCTTATGCAGTTCCGGACAGACTTTGCCATTTTGACCAGTAGATACAGTTGATGCAGTTTAATAAAGTATGTAAAAAGTATTCTGTTTGTTAAATTAGACCATCTTTACTGTAGTTTATTGTGACTTTTTATTTCAGTGGTTCTCAACTTTTTTTTGATTCCAAGCACCCCACCCTCTATCCCTTTGTTCAAATCCTATCTAAGCTGATATACACTCACCTAAAGGATTATTAGGAACACCTGTTCAATTTCTCATTAATGCAATTATCTAATCAACCAATCACATGGCAGTTGCTTCAATGCATTTAGGGGTGTGGTCCTGGTCAAGACAATCTCCTGAACTCCAAACTGAATGTCAGAATGGGAAAGAATGGTGTGGGGGATGTTTTCTTGGCACACTTTAGGCCCCTTAGTGCCAATTGGGCATCGTTTAAATGCCACGGCCTACCTGAGCATTGTTTCTGACCATGTCCATCCTTTTATGGCCACCATGTACCCATCCTCTGATGGCTACTTCCAGCAGGATAATGCACCATGTCACAAAGCTCGAATCATTTCAAATTGGTTTCTTGAACATGACAATGAGTTCACTGTACTAAAATGGCCCCCACAGTCACCAGATCTCAACCCAATAGAGCATCTTTGGGATGTGTTGGAACGGGAGCTTCGTGCCCTGGATGTGCATCCCATAAATCTCCATCAACTGCAAGATGCTATCCTATCAATATGGGCCAACATTTCTAAAGAATGCTTTCAGCACCTTGTTGAATCAATACCACGTAGAATTAAGGCAGTTCTGAAGGCGAAAGGGGGTCAAACACAGTATTAGTATGGTGTTCCTAATAATCCTTTAGGTAAGTGTATACCCCTAGTACTTCTGTTGAAATAAAAATAAACTTAAAAAAAATATTTCAGTTTATTATTGTATATCTCAATTTTATTTTTTTGCTTGTTTATTTGTTTATTTATTTTGCATTTTAATGAAGATTATGTTAACTGAATTTAAATTATTTCAGAATAATTTGGTCATCCCTGGAGGTTTGGTCATCCCCTTGTGGGTCCCTGCCTCCTGGTTGATGATTTATATTAAAGTCAGCTCTACATTTAGGAGTCATTCATGCAGAATATCATGTATATACATATATCCTTTTTATTCTTTACCCATCAGTGACAGGATTTGATCTTTGGGGATCCATATTTGCCACTGGCATTGTCTGCACTTTTTACTGCACATTGGTGAGTGTTGAATTAAGATTTGAACTGACTTGATTATGATTGTAATTATAATTATTATCTTCGATTATAAGTGTGATGGTGATGTGATTATGACTGTAATCAATAGTGATTGTGATAACGATTTAGTGTGATTGATAATATATTGGTTATCATTATGATTACTATACTATTTATAGTCTAACAGGACTATGCACAGGACTAAGGACACTTAATATGTTAAGTGAACTATGCTATCTTTGTTTGTGAAGGAGCAATCATCATACAAAGCAACAATATCCAGGAGATATTGTCTCAGTTACGTAAGTAACCCTCATTCCCTGAAGAAGGGAACGAAGAAGTTACGTCAGGCGTGATCTCAGGGAATGAGGCTTACATACGTAACTGAGACGTTCCCTATCAGTCAGTCACGTTCAACATTACCATTGTAATCATCTGGTCACCCTGGCTATTCACCGAAGTAGCGCTCTTCCTTTCAGAAGAGGAGTTAGATCGGGGTATAGACTAGGGGACTCCACCTCGTCTGAGGTACTTGAGGCTCGATTGCAACACCGTGATGGTCATCTTCCTGCAGTGGGTACATGACTCATCCACGAAAGCTAGCTCAGTGTGCATGATGCCCAGACATGTGAGGCAACGATCGTGACTGTCAGCCAGAGCTAGTCTCAGCCTCAGACATCACGCCCACGGACCATTGGCAGAACGTCTGATACAGGATGTCCGGGAGACTTGTGTGTCGCGTTCTTTATCTGTCTACCTGGAAACAAATGCCATGACTCCAAAACCCCTTGTGGAAGAAGAAAGCAGTCATGTTTACAACTGTGACAATGAGTGCTTACCAGGATCAACTAAACGCTGCATTTTCAAAAGTATGTGAAGTTTGCAGCTCCATTGTTGCAGTAAACTTGCCCACCGTTCTTGAATGGATAATTTATTAGATGCACGCCGGTGTGTTATTGTGGGGACATCAACATTATATTGTCACGCCCCTAAACATGACGTGGAACAAAACAAACTGTGATTGGTTGCGTTACATGTCAGTCAAACATCCTCTTGTGCAGTACTTGGCCAAGAAAAGCTGCGACAGAGTCCAGACCTTCTGCCGTCAGTCTAAAGGTCTGGCTATGCTAGGTAAAGACCACATCCAGAAACACATGGAAACACACATTTCAGCGGTGTGTTTCTCTTGATTTCCTTTAAAGGGGTCCTATTATGCCCTTTTACGAAGTCTTTATTTTGTTTTTTGGGGTGTACCAAAAAATATGCTTTCATGCTTGATTGTTCAAAAAACAAATTATTTTTCACATATTTGACATTATTACAGCACCTCTCTCCCCAGTCTGGCCCGAACGCACCATGTAGTTCCTGTTTCGATGAAGCCCCTCCTTCCGAAATATGAAATGTGCTATGATTGGTTAGCTGGCCCAGGGTGTTGTGATTGGCACCACTTAGCGCATATTGGGGAAATGTCACGCCCCTTACCATAACCGCGAGTTCATCTGCTCAGGTGGCAATATTAAAGATGGCGTACATTTCAAACCAATTCAAGTCTGATTGAAAAGAATGTTAAAAAAACAGAAGATCATGCAGAACGGAGTTCTTGCACGGACTTTGCAAGCACGGATTTCACTAGATGTTTCTGAGTGGTATGTCTTTTGTGTGTAATTTACTTATACATTTTAGATACAATGTTATACACCATTTAATGATGATATTTGTCAGAAAACTATGGTAATACAAACAGTAATCGATCACAAAACCATGGTTAATTTTTCTAAGGGGCGGCGAACTTACAAAAACGAGAGCTTACAAACGCTACAGTAAACACTATATCAACATTAATGTTGGCTACCAGGAAAGCGGAGGCAAACAGCTTTGCCCTTTGTTTACATCGTAGCAACAACTTAAAACGTATAATTGGAACTGTTAATAGAAAGCACAACTACAAATAATAAGGCATACTTACAAGTTATACTTACAAACAACAGATTGTCCCGACAAAGTGGGAACTGCTCCATTTCAGGAGAAGCTTGCATTGTACTGGTCCTGGAAGCTGTTCTCCATAAAATGTGCAGCACACAGATAAACGCTGGGGTTTTAATGTACAGGGACAGTGTTTAAATTAAAATGTAACCACTCTAAGTTTGTCAGCCTTATTTTTGCGTATTCCGTAGGTGGAGATGAGCAACATTGTAACTTCATAAAGCCTGGAAAAAATGTGTTGTAGTCCAAACGAGTCATTCGTTGTAGTTCTTGGAAAGTGAATTCTGTTCAATAAAATATCTCCCTTTGGAGTGGACTTGCAAATCTGCTTATGCTCAAACAGCAACATTACACACTAACTAAAGTTGAAAAAGTGAAAAAGCATGATAGGACCCCTTTAAAAAAGAGCTGATTCACAGCGAATCTGATCTTTTTAAAGATGCCGTTCTGTCCGTGTCCTGCTGGATGCAGTTGATATCTCTCTCCCGCTACCCTCGATGGTGAGGCGGAGCAGGAGGTTCCACAGATGAAGAGTGAGATCGTGGTGTACTTGTGCCCGCAAAACACCCCCACCTGGAGGAATTGTCCGAGGCTCCCTTCCAGGGCATGCAACTTTACCTCATCGCTCACAGCGAGAGCTTACAATGCCTCTGGCAGCCTCTACACACTGCATGCAATGGCCATCCTGCAAGTCTTCCTTCGGGCTACGAAGGTCACGCCACAGGCCCTGGATCGGGCAATGTCCACATTGGTGGTCTAGGAGTGTGACCTGTGCCTAAACCTTGCAGAGATACGGGATGCTGAGAAAGTTTGCTTTCTCAACGTCACCATTGCCCAAGGCAGCCTCTTCAGTGATACTGTAGTGTAGAGGACTTCGCACAGCAGTTCTTGGCAGTGACGGAGGCCATTGAGAGGAAAGCGTGCAGCACACAATAACACATTCATCTAAAGCTGCTCTCAGCAGTGTGGGTGGCATCAGGAGGTTTGCTAACAGTATACCAGCAGTCATGTATTTTGAACTGACATATAATTATATACATACAGTATATATATAAAAAAATGGTTTAAATTAAAAAAAAAAATTAACACTTTAGAATAATGCTCCATCATTAATAAGTAACTATGCAGGAACTATACTAATGAGTAGTACTACCTTAACACCTCAACTACTATTAACTAATATGGAAATAAGCTTAACTAATCAGTAAGTAATATCGAATTTAGGACTAAGATAGTTTCTTATTAGGTAATCAATAATTACTTAATGAGATTGGCATCATTAAGAACTAATAGGTAATTATGACAAATGATAAAGAATTACTAATTAACTACTAATCACAACATTAACATGTCTGAGACGTAATCAGTCATCATTTTTACTCTAAAAATAGTCATAAAATGCATCACTAATTACTCAAGCGTTACCTAGTCACTCTTCAAGGACTACTAGTGATCTGGACCATTATTTTAAAGTGAAAAAGATGTTTCTCACTTTAAAATACTGGTCCAAATCAATAGTTCCTGCTTTGTGGTTGTGGTGAGGACAATAAATTAAGGACAATTGTGTCTTCCGACATGACTATAAATTAAATGTATAGACAATAAAAATGAAAAGTATCAATTACTCTGTTAATATATCATTATCATACCTAGAAATTATAATCTGTTTCATGAGAAAACATGAACTGTTTGAATTAACTTTTGAAATGTTTGATCGTTGAAATATTACTGTAAATTTAAACCTTGGAGAAATGTTTAAGTCTTGTGAATGGGGCATTCACATGGACTCAGTGGCTGGTGATCAGACAGAAACAGGAGAAACAGTGCCAGTGTGTGTGTGTTTAGGGTGGATTGAAGGCTGTGGTCTGGACAGATGCCTTCCAGATGGTGGTGATGGTGGTCGGGTTCCTCACTGTTTTGATCCAGGGAGCGAATAGAGCGGGGGGGATTGAGACTGTTTGGAGCACAGCTCACACAGGAGGCAGAATGGAAGTCTTTGAGTATGTATGTGTTCAGACACTCAATATACTGGTTATACTTAATAAATAAAAATGCACTTTATTTAATTTTAGATGTACTATTATTACATGTCATTATTGATTTATACATTGTTTACCAGCATCAATGAGTACATTTAAATAGTGATAATTTGTAACAGGTTAAAATATTTTTCCAGCTTTGACGTCAATCCTCTAAGGCGACACACGTTCTGGACCCTGACTGTAGGGGGCACTTTCACGTGGTTGGGTATCTATGGGGTAAATCAGTCAACGATCCAGAGATGCATCTCTTGCAAAACAGAAAGTCACGCACGCTGGTGAGCTCCCATTACATGTAACTTTCCATAATATTCCCAAAATCTGGTCATGGATTTTGATAAAAAAAAAAAAAAAAAAAAATCCTTTTAAAAATCCGATTACTATTAAATTATTTAAATAAAAACATTTATGTATTTATACAAATACATTTATCTGGCCATTTTGCAAATCAATATGTTTAATTATTAACAGTGGTGAAAATTAGTTCCCTTTCGTAGTCACTCCGAGTTACGTCGGATGACGGAGAATGGGGGTTTCGCCAGAAAGCCAATCCTCTTCGAGTATTATAAAACGAGCCAATGGCAAAGAAATGCCATGGGTCTGCGGAATTTGCATAATGTATCTCCGCCTCACCGCGTGAGTATTTAAGGAGAGACACCTGCAACAGCAGATCATGTTTTCGCTTCGGAGCCAAGAGAACCTCTTCACTCCACAGCCACAACTGAGTTTACAAGTGACTCACCTCTTCGAGACGAGCGAACTCTCCAGTGTTGGTGTGACGGCGGTATCCAGCGAGTCTTCACATTGCCTGCGATCTGTGCAGTGGTCTGCCTGACTTTGTGTTTTCTCCCTGGTCGCCTCAGCATTGCAGAGTTTTTCCTCTCCTAAAAGAGCTGCACGTGGCACGTCTTTTTAAAGATGTCTCGCCCGTGTTCTTCTGGTTGCGGTCGTTATCTGTCGTCTTCTGATGGGCACGAGCGCTGCTTTGTGTGTCTGGGCTTTGAACACGCTAAAGCAGCGCTCGTGGATGACTCATGTTCCTTCTGTGGGAACATGACCATCGCAACACTTAGATTAAGACTCAATGATCTTTCAGTGAGAGTCCCCGCGTCCACCACCCGTTCTGCTTCCTCCACGAGGGGTGGTAGTTCGGCTGGGGGACAGGGTGATCTGAGGGTGACGGTGTGGAGCAATCCGACGATGCGTCCTCGGACCACGCCCCCATCCGCTGTGTTGCAACCCGCGAGTGCCGCGGTGACTCAGGCGGGTCCTTCTTCGGAAGCCCCGCGTGTTTCATTCGGCGCTCCAGAGGATGACACGATGTCGATCGCGGCATCACAAGGTGGGCTCGAGTCTTCGGGAAGTGAGGATGCGGCTGCGTTGCCTCCTTCGGGAGTCCCAGCGTTGCCCGTGTCGGATCCCGAGATGACAGCCATGCTGTCCCGGGCAGCCGTGAGCATCGGGCTAGAGTGGAACCCTCCGCCCTGCCCCGAGCGCTCGCGGCTGGACGATTGGTTTTTGGGTGCGGCTGCCGCCTCACGGCCTCAGCCAACCCCAATTCCTTTCTTCCCGGAGCTGCATGAGGAGCTGTCGAGATCATGGAAGGCTCCTTTGACCTCCCGTGAACGCTCGTCAGCTTTCTCCGCCTTTCCTCCCCTCGATGGCGCAGCTGCCCATGGGTACACTGGGATTCCCCCGGTGGAGCGCTCTGTTGCGATGCAACTGTGTCCTCAGAGCGCCTCCTCTCGTGGCAATCCTAAGCACCCGTCCAAGGCCTGTAGATTCTCGTCATCTATGGTGGCGAGGTCTCACAGAGCTGCAGGACAGGCGGCTGCTGCCCTGCATGCGATGAGCACCTTGCAGGTCTACCAGGCCCAGCTGCTCAGAGACATGCACGAGGGCAGGACTGACCCAGGGACGTTTGACGAACTGCGTGCCGCCACTGACCTCGCTCTCCGGGCGACGAAAGTGGCCTCACGCTCCCTGGGTCAGGTGATGGCCACTAATGTGGTCCAGGAGCGTCACCTTTGGCTGAACCTGGCCGATATGCGCGACGTTGAGCGGACTCGTCTGCTCGACGCTCCCATATCCCAGGCCGGCCTCTTCGGCGGAGCGGTTGAAGACTTCGCCCAGCAGTTTTCAACCGCACAGAAGCAGTCTGAGGCGATTAAACACATTCTGCCCCGACGGCCAGCTGCTGCCTCCACCCAGCCGTCGGCACAGACGCCTCAGCCTGCTCGCCGCCGAGGGCGCCCTCCCGCGGCTCCCGCCCCTCCCGCACGGCCCCAGCAGCAGCCTTCACCCGGGCCGCGTCGTGGAGGAAGCCGCAGGAAGGCGTCCCAGCCCCCTCAGGCCCCGCGCCCCGCTAAACGCCAGGCCAAGCGGCGCTCCTGAGACGGGCTGCTCAGTGATGGTGTCGGTTTTTTCACAGGAGGCGGTTGCAG
This sequence comes from Rhinichthys osculus, assembly GCA_029959095.1. Classification (NCBI taxonomy): domain Eukaryota; kingdom Metazoa; phylum Chordata; class Actinopteri; order Cypriniformes; family Leuciscidae; genus Rhinichthys; species Rhinichthys osculus. The sequence continues at coordinate 23,960,498 of JARWKJ010000025.1, read as the reverse complement.
GCCCCCTCCTTCCCCCGGTGGAGGGCCGGGGGAGAATCTTTTGTTCTCCACTCCCCGCTGCTCACCCACGGGTGGGCAGCACCCTAATGTGGTTAAAGAAAGAACCGAAATGTCCATCACTGAGCACACAGAGCCGGATGACAGTGCGCGACGCCCCCGTGCCTCGCCACTCTCGTCCTCCTCTGTCTCTGAGGGCGAGGATGACAGTGCGTGCCGTCCCCGGACCACACCACTCTCATCCCCCTCTATCGCCAGACCCCTGGCAGAGCAGACCCCCGTGGAACGCTGGTCCTTCCCTGGTCTCCTCTGTCAGGGCGCGGAGCTTGGCCGTGCACACGCTCAGGGCCGCTATGCCACCCTTGCCTGTGCCGGTCACTCCGCCTCACTGCCCCTCCGGGGGGACGCCTGTGGCTCGGATGATTCCGCTGGATCAGTTTTTGGGGGCTTGGTTAGAGCTCCCCAATCTGTCCCGTTGGGTCGCCCGAACTATCAGGCTCGGCTATGCGATTCAGTTCGCACGGTCTCCTCCCCGCTTCAGGGGAGTCCGCTTTACTATGGTCGGTGGCAATGCCCCGATCATGAGAGCGGAGGTCGCTACCCTGCTGGCGAAGGGTGCAATCGAGGCTGTCCCTCCAGCCGAGATGAGGTCAGGGTTCTACAGCCCCTACTTCATTGTCCCCAAGAAAACCGGTGGGTTACGGCCAATCCTGGACTTGCGCGTCTTGAACCGCTCCCTTCACAGGCTGCCGTTCAAGATGCTCACGGCCAAACGCATTTTCGAATGCGTGCGGCCACAGGATTGGTTTGCAGCGATCGACCTGAAGGACGCCTACTTTCATGTCTCCATTTTACCTCGACACAGACCGTTTCTTCGGTTTGCTTTCGAGGGGCAGGCATACCAGTACGCGGTTCTCCCATTCGGGTTGGCTCTGTCTCCTCGCGTCTTTACGAAGGTCGTCGAGGCAGCCCTTGTTCCCCTACGCGAACACGGGGTTCGCATCCTGAATTATCTCGACGACTGGCTAATATTAGCTCACTCTCGAGATCAGGTTTGCGAACACAGAGACCTTGTGCTCCGGCACCTAGCCCGTCTGGGCCTTCGGGTCAACTGGGAGAAGAGCAAACTTTGCCCCGTGCAGAGGATCTCTTTTCTCGGTATGGAGATAGACTCGGTCGCCATGTCCGCGCAGCTTACGAGCGAGCGCGCACACTCACTGCTGACTTGTCTTCGACAGTTCGAGGGCAAGAGTGCGGTCCCACTGAAACTTTTTCAGAGGCTCCTGGGGCATATGGCATCCGCAGCCGCGGCAACGCCACTCGGATTGCTTCATATGAGACCGCTTCAGCTGTGGCTTCGCGATCGGGTCCCGAGGTGGGCATGGCATCACGGTACGCTCAGAGTTCCAATAACTCCGACCTGCCGTCAGACCTTCACCCCGTGGCGGAACCTCAGCTTTCTACGGGCCGGAGTTCCCCTAGAACGAGTTTCCAGGCATGTTGTCGTCTCCACAGATGCCTCTGCCACGGGCTGGGGCGCCATGTGCAATGGACATGCAGCCGCGGGCTCCTGGACAGGACCCCAGCGCCTCATGCATGTCAATTGCCTCGAGTTGCTGGCAGTACGCCTTGCCCTGCACCGCTTCCACGCGTTGCTCCTGGGTCAACACGTACTTGTCCGCTCGGACAATACCGCGACTGTAGCGTACATCAACCGTCAGGGTGGTCTACGCTCTCGCCGTATGTCGCAACTCGCACGCCACCTCCTCTTATGGAGTCAGAAGCACCTGAGGTCCCTTCGTGCTATTTACATTCCAGGAGTGCGGAACCTTGCAGCCGACGAGCTGTCACGGCTCCGGCCAACCTCTGGCGAATGGAGACTCCATCCCCAGTCGGTCCAGCTGATATGGGACCAGTTCGGGGACGCACAGATAGATATGTTTGCCTCCCACGACTCATCCCATTGCGCCCTGTATTACTCCCTGACCGAGGGCACGCTCGGCACGGATGCACTGGCGCACAGCTGGCCGCAGGGCCTACGCAAGTATGCGTTTCCCCCAGTGAGCCTTCTCGCACGTACTCTGTGCAAGATCAAGGAGGATGAGGAGCAGGTCATATTGGTCGCCCCATACTGGCCCACCAAGACCTGGTTCTCCGAACTGATACTCCTCGTGACAGCACCTCCTTGGCCAATTCCTCTGAGGAAGGACCTCCTTTCTCAGAGACGGGGCACCCTATGGCACCCTCGTCCCGATCTTTGGAGACTCCACGTGTGGCTCCTGGATGGGACGAGGCAGGTTTGAGTACCCTGCGGCTACCATCACTTCCGCTAGAGCATCGTCCACGAGACATATCTATGCGTTGAAGTGGAACCTCTTCGTTAACTGGTGCTCTTCTCGCCGAGAAGACCCCAGGAGATGCTCGATCAGCGTTGTGCTTTCCTTCCTGCAAGACGGGTTGGAGCGAAGGCTGTCTCCCTCCACCCTGAAGGTGTATGTGGCCGCTATCGCCGCATATCACGAAGCAGTTGAAGGTAAGTCTCTTGGAAAGCACGACCTGATCCTCAGGTTCCTGAGAGGAGCGAGGAGACTGAATCCTCCTCGCCCTCCTCTCGTTCCCTCTTGGTACCTCTCAGTGGTCTTAAGTGCCCTGCAGAGGGCTCCCTTTGAGCCTCTGCAATCAGCTGAGCTTAAGATCCTGTCAATGAAGACAGCGCTCCTGGTTGCGTTGGCCTCCATCAAGAGGGTAGGGGACCTGCACGCATTCTCCGTTGACGAAGCGTGCCTGGAGTTCGGGCCCGGCCTCTCTCACGTGATCCTGAGACCCCGGCCCGGATATGTGCCCAAGGTTCCCACCACTCCCTTCCGGGACCAGGTGGTGAACCTGCAAGCGCTGCCCCGGGAGGAGGCAGACCCAGCCTTGGCACTGCTCTGTCCAGTACGCGCACTCCGTGCTTACGTAGACAGGACGCAGTGTTTCAGGACCTCAGACCAGCTCTTTGTCTGTTATGGTGGGAAGCTGAAGGGAAAGGCTCTCTCCAAACAAAGGTTGTCTCACTGGATAGTGGACGCCATTGCTTTGGCATACCAGCAGCAAGGTCGACCATGCCCCCTTGGTGTGACCGCCCACTCCACCCGGAGTGTGGCGTCCTCTTGGGTTTTAGCGCGTGGCGCCTCGCTAACAGACATCTGCAGAGCTGCAGGCTGGGCGACACCTAACACATTCGCCAGATTCTACAATCTCCGAGTGGAGCCAGTCTCCGCCCATGTACTGTCTTTTTCAAGCTAACATGGGAGCTGTTAAGTGTCTCGCTTGCTCGCCATTCCACTCCACGGACTGGATACGTGCGATATTTCCTCAGGTGAGCCTTCCCCTCTGAAGCCCTGAGTTCCTCCAGCACTGTTGACGCTGGCGCCAGTGTCTATTGCCTGTGCGTAGGCTAGGTGCCTCCGTGTGCATGGTTCCTCCTCTGAGTAACCCCCACATGTGTATTTTCCACTGTAAGCCTCTTTGAGCATGTGTCTTTCCCTCGGCAAGTCACCTGCCACTCCTGGAGTTGAAAGTAGATGCCACCCTACGGGCTGGTCACTCCAGTGTTCCTCCATATGAAGCCCCCTCGGGCCATATGTGTATTCTTAAGTCCTCCCTACGGGTAGGCATGCTGCGGCATATCTCCCCTGAGATATGCTTCCCAGTGTACCTTGGTATTCCTGTGTTAGTAGGACTCCTTCGTCCGTGCCTACATCACGACAGGGAGGTCAGACTTCGCAGGGCACTGGAAGACAGCTGTGAAGGTGGCGTGATTACACGGGGACCCCCATTCTCCGTCATCCGACGTAACTCGGAGTGACTACGAAAGAGAACATCTCGGTTACGGATGTAACCCTCGTTCCCTGAGTAGGGAACGGAGACGTTACGTCTCCCTGCCACTTCCGCTGTACCGCTGGGTAGACGCCTGAGTTCAGTCTCGGCTCCTCAGCGAAGACATGATCTGCTGTTGCAGGTGTCTCTCCTTAAATACTCACGCGGTGAGGCGGAGATACATTATGCAAATTCCGCAGACCCATGGCATTTCTTTGCCATTGGCTCGTTTTTTAATACTCGAAGAGGATTGGCTTTCTGGCGAAACCCCCATTCTCCGTCATCCGACGTAACGTCTCCGTTCCCTACTCAGGGAACGAGGGTTACATCCGTAACCGAGACGTTCATTATGTAATGACATATTTTGTGAAATTTGTATTTTCCTTTTTTAAATGTTTTACTTTAATGTTCTTGTAACTTAAACAGTACATAGCGACATCAAAGTCATGTATGAACTGATCAAATATATACAATGTAAGTCACTTTGGATAAAAACATCTTCCACATCCCTATATGCTCTTGAATATTTCTTAACCCTCTGGTGCTGCCAGTGTGGCGGTCACAAATGACTGTTTTTTTAAATCATATAAATCATTTTTTTATTTCAATGAAATGAAAGCACTATATTTTAGTTCAATAATGTTTGTTATTTAATATTTTGTATTTTAAGGGATTTTATGGAACGAAATTATATTTATGGAATAGTTATGATCCATTTATTACCTCTTTACCACTTTTTGAGCATAGGCCTGAAAAGGACATTTACAACTTAAAGTGTTGTAAATCTTAAATGCTTTGGAGCACAGAAGATTGGTCTCTTTCTAAAGAAGACACTTGGATTAGATTATTGCTAAAGTGAAAGTAAAAAAAAAAAGTGAAACCAAAAAAGCTATGGATTTTTTAAGTTTATTATTATGAAAAAAAAATCAAAATACTATTGTTACATTTTATATTAAAATATCTATTTTCCAAAACATGTTTTAAAACTGTGAGAAAATCAAAACCATCAATCTAAACAAGTTGTGCTCCACATTTTTGGTTGATTTGTCAAAAAAATAACTTTCAGTAAGATTTTGTTTGGGCGCAGTACCAAGCGTTTCCTCTAGATGAAATTAATCTCCTATTTGTTTCCAATGCAGTCATTTTTGACCGTGAACAAGTGTGTCTATTTTTTATTCTTTCAGGACCATGTAACATTTTCGAATCATGTTAATGATTTTCTTTTGAGTGTTCACATAGCAAGTGGCAAAAACCTTAACCTTTAGAAATAAAAAAAATAATAATAAAACAAACGTAATTGACCGAACACCACGTTAATCTAACTTGTACTTTTTTTTTATAGATATTTTGACATTTTTTACCCATTCTTTAACTTAAGTGCAATTTCCTTTTTTACTTCTACTACTCTTTGCATTTCTGATTTTACAAATAAAGACTGCAAGAACAAAAAAATGAAATGAAAATTCAAGTTCAGTTCGAGTTCAGTTAATAAAAAAAATGGTCTTTCTTTTGTCTTAGGGCTCTGTATCTGAATCTGCTGGGTTTGTGGATCATTTTGTTCTGTGCTGTTATATCTGGTCTAATGATGTACGCTTTCTACTCTGACTGTGACCCCTGGTCAAGTGGATTGGTCTCTGCACCAGACCAGGTGATGATATACATTTATTTGAAATAAACCTCTAAAATATAATCACCTGAATGAAACATTAGAGCATCCACATGTCAATGGTTAAATATAATTTGTTTAGCAGTATTATTATTGGCACTCACTAAAGTGAGGTAAGTCATATCGTTAACGTTAGCGTATCCATTTCTTCTCAGCTCATGCCATATTTTGTGATGGAAATTCTCGGGGCATTTCCAGGACTGCCTGGGTTATTTGTCGCATGTGCATTCAGTGGGACTCTGAGGTAAAGCGGAAGCATTTTGTCCCTCAATGAGTCAATTACAAAAGTTCACAGTAACATATGCGTTAATGTAGTAATATAGCTTACATTTAAATAAAAAAATAATTTGCTTAAGACCCCGAATACTATGTTTAATTATAAAGATGTTTCTTAGATTTAGAAATACGGTACCACTGATTTAGAGACATATAGCTATTTCATATAGCTGAGCAATACTTCTGACCTATAAAAGGAGACATCATGTTCTGTTTCTCTTTTTTAGCACAGTAGCTGCCAGTATCAATGCTTTGGCCACGGTAATGTATGAGGACTTTGTGAGCCAGTGTTATGGAGATCTGTCCAACCGAGCAGCCAACTGGATCAGTAAAGCACTGTGTAAATACACCCAATGTGTTCAAACCTTTTAAGGGCTTTAATGGAGGATTCTCATAATGAGAATATTAATTGTGTCATATGGCATAAGAGCAGATTTATCACTGAAAAGACTTTTCTCGGTGGATCAGTACATCATTATGAGTCACAGCGGGGGAAAAAAACAACCTGAAAAGTCTGTTCGTTCTGCAACTTTAAATGGGCAGAAATGGAAATTCAAGAGATCATTGGATCTTCAGATTTTACCAAGAAACGTCTGACGTTTTAACAGGCAGAAGTAGGTCAAACAAACGGCAGAGTGAACCAAAACAACCCGAGTAGCTGAACACTCGTGTGAGCACCACTTTATAAAGCTGGTCTAGAAATCATTGAGGAAGTTACACACTCAGCACTTGGAACATTAAAGAATGATCATTTCACCATAAATGAGTGATATTTACAGATTTGAATGATCTTGGAGAACATTGTGCTTTAGAATACTTTTAAAAAGAGAACTTTTAATGTAAACTCAATTTTGCAATGATGAAGTTGAATATATTATATATTAAAAATATATTTCATTGGATGCTTTAATATAAAATGCCTCATAAATACACATGAAAAGTATATATTTTTTTTTTCAAAAACCTCTTCAACAATTATCTTACAAAGTAAAAATAGGAGATTTTACCATTATGAAAGATTAAATATTGCATTTGATGTATGAGCAACGTGCCACTTAAAATTGACAAATAAAGTATTATTTTAAAATTCTAATGTCATTGGTAAATGAGATGTAAAAATGTAAAAAATTAAACGTTTATACATTTTGTTTGCTATTGTTTCAGATGTCTCTAGTACTCCAAAATTGAGAGAAAACAAAACTTGTAGAATGTGCTTTAGCGTGTTAGTCAACGCATCAAAATAAGTGTACATCTTTAAAGCACGACAAAAGATTATTAAAACATAATGATTTAAAATGTACTTTTTAATTTTACTTTATTACAAAGTTCACTTTTGAGGAGTGTTACATGTGTTAAGAAACATTTATGAAAGTGTACTCTCTTTAAGTGCTTAAGTGGCTTTTGTTGAATTAATTTTATATTATATGTACAGTTTTTATACTTTTAAGAATCCTGTAAGTACACATTTAATACAGTTTAGTACACTTCTTTTTCACAAATGGAAGTTGATGAACCATGTGGTTTCACATCAAGATCTAATGAATTGACAATAAGATTCGAAATGCCTTAATCTAGCGTTCCATTTGATTGTGCAAAACTCATCGCCATTGATGCATATTCTGTTATATTGCTTCTAATGTATCTTTTTTTCCATTCATAAGGTGAAAACTTTTAAAAGAACTCTCCTCTATGTCAATTTCATAAATTATTTATATCCATTGCACAAATGGTGTGAGATGTGCCAAATTGTCATACTTAGGGTTAGGGGTTTGTTCAAATTACTAACCCTAAATATAAGATTAGTAATAGTGATGAATGTCATCAATACTGCTACACTGACTAATTGTCTGCTGATGCTCAGGTGTGGTGTTTGGTGTGGCCTGCACTACTATGGCCGTGGGTGCTTCATATATGGGAGGAATTGTGCAGGTATGTGGCTCATGGGATTCTCATTTGGGTTCAGATGATCTGTTACTGCTTAATTTCCTGTCGTTGAGTATCTTTTTCCTCTTGTGCCTCAGGCGGCCCTCAGTATCCATGGCATGTGTGGAGGCCCAATGCTGGGCCTGTTTTCTCTTGGAATCCTGTTTCCTGTCACTAACCAAAAGGTTCATCTAAACTTTCATACCAGACTTGTGAAGGGGGGTAATGGTTGGATTTAACGTTTTGTTTTCTCTCAATTTTGGAGTACTAGAGACATCTGAAACAATAGCAAACAAAATGTATAAACATTTAATTTTTTACATTTTTACATCTCATTTACCAAAGACATTAGAATTTTAAAATAATACTTTATTTGTCAATTTTAATATAAAATGCCTCATAAATACACATGAAAAGTTTTTTTTTTTTTTTTTTTTAAACCTCTTCAACAATTACCAGCTATAATATTTAAAATCTTACAAAGTAAAAATAGGAGATTTTACCATTATGAAAGATTAAATATTGCATTTGATGTATGAGCAACGTGTCACTTAAAGCTAGGGCTAGAAAATGTTTTTCTATGAAGTTTATATAATTTTCTATATAGTATAATATACAAATCAATAAGACAAAAATCTAGTTTTTTTAGAGATAAAATTTTAACAAAAGCAATTTTCCCCTATTTATCTGCAGAGTATAAAAAATACGATTAACATAAAATGTACATTATTTTATCATTTTTAATTTGCGCTTCACTAAAGTTCATATTGTTCACATCCTTTGTGATTTGTGGTCTTTATCTTTAGGGGGCATTTGGGGGATTGATTGTGGGCATCAGTCTCTCATTCTGGGTAGGTGTGGGAGCTTTCATTTATCCAGCACCCAGCAATAACACACATCCTCTTGAACTCAGCACTGCAGGCTGCAACTTCAGCATCACAGCCGATGGATCCAACCAAACATCACTCACCGCGAGCGCTCTCTCCTCTGACAGGTGCGATGTGCTTTTATCAGTCTTCTGAAGTTAAAATACTGAAGACCCCACTTTTGTGCACTCAGTTGTCCAAGAAAATAAGAATGCAATTTCTATAAAAATATTATCACAGACTAGAAATAATGACCAACATAAAATGAAAGTAAATTATTACATTTTCTGACAGTGATTTTTTCTATCCTTTTTATAAGGAATAGATATCTAGTTCAGTCATGAAACCCTGGGGTGAAGGACCCTAACATGCAATCTGCAAGCAATTACATAATTACTACATGGCACAAACTGATTGGCCTCTGCTAATCCTGCAGCCAATGAGACTGCTTGCTCAACATTTAAATAGTCTGGTTCAGTGTTTGTTGTTGAACACTATAGAGTTCCTCTGAAATCCTCCACCTCCCCCAGCCCCACCTGCCTAGATCTGCTACATGTATGTCTATTTATGCAGCAGCATATCTTACATGCTCACAGAAGTGTGTCTGTGTATCTATTGACAGTAAAGGTCCTTGCTAGCCTGGGTTTCCCCATACTGCCTTGCCGCAGCACGATTTTATTCACGCTGCTAGGTAGTTTGGATAGCATGGACCAAATTTTCGCCTCATCTAGGGAACCAATCACAGAACGTGGAGGGAGCAGCAAGACGATGACGACGTCTATGCGACACACCGAAGCAGTTTGTTTATACCTATGGATCCAACATGGCAGCAGACGTGAAGTTACCTTTCGATGCAGCCTTACGGCCGTTTCACACCGCAAGCGTGAGCGGCACTTGAGCAGCGCGTCAGCGTAACTACATCGTCACTGCAGCTGCAGACGCGCAGAGTATTCACACTGGAGGCGTTTGTACAGTCAAGTCAAGTCAAGTCACATTTATTTATATAGCGCTTTTCACAATACAGATTGCATCAAAGCAGCTTCACAGTGATAACATGAAAGTAGTACAACACAGTTCAATAATATTGTTGAATATTAAATATCCCCAACTAAGCAAGCCAAAAGCAAGGCGACAGTGGCAAGGAACCAAAACTCCATCAGATTGGATGGAGAAAAAAACCTTGGGAGAACCCAGGCTAGTCAGGGGCCAGTTCTCCTCTGGCTAACAATCATAGGGTTTCAAAGAAGCTTTACAGTAAGTGCATATCAGAAAGTACCTGGAAAAAATACATTTAGTTAATCATGTAATATTAAGGGGATAACATATCGCCGGCGTTGAGTCGTCTCTTCGCAGGCGTTGAGTCGTCTCTTCACAGGCGTTGGTCTTCTCATCACAGGCGTTGGGGCATCCGAAATCCCCGTGAGAGGCAGGATACAAAACTGGAGCCTACGAACGCCATTTTTCTCGGGACAAGCGTCCCGAGATAACAGCAGAAAGGCAGATGGGAAATAATTAGCATAGCTGATGTTCATAATGATTTCCATTACACGGGAGTAGGTGTTAGAAAACCATAATCTCACAACTCTCCGCAACCCAAACTCTCCGCAACCCAACCGCAACCATACGGACCGACCCGTTTGTCTATAAGGCTGTCGAGCCCCACTGGTGCGTTAAGCAGTTTCAGTGGCAAACGGTTCCGTATGGCATAGCAGAGGACTAAAAGGTAAGCATTATGTGAATGCTTGACTAAAGAGACACGTCTTTAGTCTAGTTTTAAACTGTGTCAGCGAGTCAGAGCATCGGACCGTATCGGGAAGGCTATTCCAGAGTTTTGGAGCTAAATGCGAGAATGCCCTCCCTCCTTTCGTGGACTTCGATATCCTAGGAATGACCAGAAGCCTTGAATTTAGTGATCTTAGAGAACGCGGTGGATTGTAGGGCGATAGAAGGTCCGTTAAATACATAGGAGCTAAACCAGCTACAGTGTCACAGCAGCGGCTCCAAAGCTACATAATAAGCGAGCAATTCTTTACAAAGACAACTATACATTTGTATTTAGAAGATGGTCATTTATAACATTGATAGTCTTGAAAGTTTGTAATGGGGAGGTGTACAACATTCGCATATAAATGTTAAACAACAAAAGAACCCAAAAAATGGCTCCAATCTATTAGTTTCAGTCATACTTTCGATATGTTTACAAGACTGCAAACTCCGCGGATAAAAAAAAAAACCACACAAATAAACCACACACTCGGGTTTGATTTGGGTTGTGCTAGCCATGTAGCTGTCTGTGTGTTACATAAACTAAAATAACGTTTATATATAGGCTACTATTTTCTGGCTAGTTTACTTTCGTTTTTTTTATATATATAATACACAACTTTCACCCAAACTGAATAATTAAAAACAAGCTTTTACCGGGTAGCCTAAATCTTCTATAAATATTTTTGAGTCCTACTCAAGTTCTTGTTAAAACTCACTAGACATGCTTATTCTGTGCATTTTGGGCACTTTTTGTGTGAAATCATAATTAAAGTGAAAGCACACTTTTGATGGACAAAAATAAATGAGCGTGAGCAGTGCAGCAAAAACAGACTCGACGCCGAAACCCCCGCTTCACTGCTGCTCACGCGCCGCTCCTGCTCGATGCTCATGAGCTGCTCCTGCTCCCGGTGTGAATGCACTCATTGATTAACATGCACGCCGAAAAAAATACGTGCCGCTCACGCATGCGGTGTGAAACGGCCGTTAGATACACGCCATTGTGTAAACATAAATCTCTGACCCATCGACGTCTTCTTCCTCGTCTAATTTCTGTCGCTCTACATACGTCATCTGGTATAATTGAGACGATTGGCTATGAGCTACATACAGGTGCATTTGATAAACATTCTTAGCACCCAATAAATGGCTCTGCACTGTAAAAAATAAAATTACCATTTGTCCAGCATACTGTGCTTTTTGAGTCACATATATTAGGAATTGTGAATAACTGTGAATCTACATAAAAATACATGTCAATCCAACAAAATTCTCCAAAATGTCACAGCAACATGTTAAACAAAGTTTTCTGAATAAACTTTTTTATGTTGAACGGCAATGCTAAGATCTTAACAATTTGCGCATGCGTTATGAGAAAGAACATCGCGCCAAATGCACGGGGTTTCCCTTCTCCATTTTGTGATCTCCTCATTTTATCGGTGACATGATGGATTCCGCTCATCCTAACTCCTCGAGGATCTAAATATTGCCCTACGGCTGTAGGTGAGTATTAATATTACTTTGAATGTCATGCATGCAATGAATCGTATATTCCCAAGCTGAAAGTGTGTTATTCAGTGTTGATTTAGTTGACGAATAATTTTCCTCAACGACATTTTTTTTACAGACGAAAACGAGACGATAACTAAATAAAAAAAAATGTTTTGAATGGAAAAAACTATGACGAAAATCTATTGGAATATTGGTTAACAAATAAAAACTAGACGAAAATGTTAGATATGGATGATTTGGGAAGACATCTAACGTTAGTCAGAATATGTCCTGCTTGTGTGGTAGATTCATGTGGGCAGGGGAGCTTGATGCATGTCTCATAAAACGTTAAACAATGTAATGTTAAAAGTCTGGGAGAAAGAGAAGAGCAGACATATGGATATATCTGAATAAGAGTGATTACGCAAAAAGAGAGCTCATACGGTACGGTTTTCTGCGAGCACACACCCGAAGCAGCAGCCGAGCGTGCACTTAGAAATCTAACGTTAGGCCTAACTTATACGTTACAGCGCGAGTTCTGAATTGAGCTCTCTTTCGCGTCTGAATGGACAAATACACACAATATTTTGTCTATATGTGCGTTTTTGGAGATAAATCTCTTAAACGCAGTCACTTATGTCTTCATAGAACGTTGTGAGAATATTGAATGTGCATTTGGTGAAATTGGATCCGCACATTCTGTCTTAAAGTAACAGAAATATTAATATAATATGCCCTTAATATTAATCAAACAACTTAAGAAAAATAGAAAAATCATTCAATGCTCTTTAATAGCTTTTACGAGGATCAAGTATATGTAATTTATACAAATAAAAATGTCTGCTTAAAAAAATATCGAATGATGTATGCAAGTTGTTATAACGTTAGCCTCATTCCTTTAAAAAAAAAAAAGAGTTCTAAGTTACTTTTGTAGAAGTGGTTTCATTTAATGTTGAGATATTTTTATGTCACAGCAGTTAAATCTGTGTCTGTATTGCAATTACTTTAAAAGCATTCATATTAACAGGTTAATAGATGTTTTCTCTGGGAGTATAATGGTTTTGGACATTTTAGAGAAATTCTAAATTGATGCATTTCAATTTAACTAAATCCATTAGATTTTAGTCGACTAAAATCGTATTGTATTTTGTCATCCTAAACTAAACTAAAACAATTCAGATGACTAAAATATGACTAAAACTAGTCTTTGTTGTCAAAATTAACACTGGTGTTATAATAATTATTGTGTAAGGTTAAAAGTCAAATTGTTAAATAGAAGATAATCCATATATAATTTTAACTATGTTAAGTCTTCACTCATATGTTGGTTGTAATTATACATTAAAAGACATATCATATCTTTTTTTTTTTAATGTAACGTTAGGGCTTGTGGCCTAACATTTTTTTTATGTTTGTGTCACTGTTCAGAGAAAGATTAGCTAATTAAAGTTCTCTACGTAGATTATGGTAAATTCGATAATTTATTTTAATCTTTTCAATTAAGGGATCAGGACCCCAGCGCAAATTCAGTATATTATCCTGCTTCTATTACACGATAATGCTTGCCAAGTAAATAATTAAATAATAAATAATTGTACACATGATAAAGTTTCAATACAATAGCCAAGATAAACTAAACTGAAATTAGCAAGTAATATGTCTGTTTACTAGGGCTGTCAACGAATATTCTAAATTCGAATATATATTCGAATAGTTTTTAAAAAACAGAAATTCGAAGGTGAAAATTAATATTCGAATCATGTGGAAAAACACGCCCGCGGTAGCAGAGGCGCGGCTCTGCTTTGCGAGTGGCAAAATTCTGAAGCTTAAAATGTAAAACGCATTTTCCAGCTGCACAGACAGATAGCACAGTGAGTGTCTGGCTCACTCATTGGCTGTGCTGCGTCAACTGCACATCCAATGGCACGGGCGCCTCCAACGTGTGCGCCAATGAGCTAGCATTACATCAGACACGTCAGAGCCCGCCAATGGGGGGGTGGCCAGACGCCCTCGAAATAGCCATAGTAGCAGGCTAGCAGCAGTTTACCACAGCACAGCTCGCTCGGAGCGTTTAATGTCGGTTCTATATACTGTAAAACTTCAATTAATGTTAATAATATTTGTTTCAATCACCGAATGAAGCCTGCTATATTTAGGACAAGAGTCGCGACCTTAAATTGCTTGCACAAAACTCTTGATCAGCACTCAACATTTGTTTATTGTTGTTCATCTAAACCGTTATGCGCAGAGAGCGTGAGGGCGAGAGAGAGAGAGAGAGAGTGCCTGCGAGTGCGAGCGAGAGTAAGGTCTGCGCTGCGGTCTTGGCCATTAGTTGATTTACTTCGTTTTGTGTAAGTTAATACGTTGTCAAATATGTTTAAACTTAAATAAACTACCTATACAAGTAGTTGTGTCTCTTTGTATTAATTTGTCCTGTTATTAACGTAATGCGCGTCATTGACAAAATGCGCAACCAGATATTCGAATAGTTCGAATATATGGGTTTTTTTTAGAGGGAATATTCGAACGTCATTTTTGAGTAACGTCTTACTGCGTTACAGTAGGTTAAATCATAACAAGGAAACTTTACGTGTGATTCATGTCATCGCGACATACTGTAACACATTATACTTACAGTGTGTGTAAAAAAAATGATGTGATCGTCCTCTGCTTTTTTTTCTGGGGTGCATTAGACGGCCAAACTGCAACTAACCGGACACGAAAATTCGCAAGAGCAACAAGAGATTTGAAGCACATGGTAGACGCGCCCAATAGATGCTTCGCGCTGTGATTGGCTGAATGTTAGTTCACTCAAGTCTAAGTAACAAATCAGAGAACACGGGTGGAAATATTGGCGCTGAGTCAAAAAAAATGAAAAAGAAATAGAAAAAACTCTAGCTCGCTATTCTTGGTCCTCGTTGAGAAGCATCGCGACGCGGAATTATGAATTATTCTACTACAAACTGAAAGATTACCCACTCAAGTAGAAGGGTGGGGGCACACTGGGGGGCCAATCAGTTTTCAGGAGGGGCCAGTGCCCCCATGGCCCCTCCCCTGTCTACGCCACTGCCCGGATCCCTCTACTGCTCTGGCATACCTGTTTGGCCTTCTCTATGCTCTAAACTTCTCCTATCCGAAAAACCTCAAGTACACTTTTGATGCCATTCAAAATTTGTTCATGGAGCTTGGGTCTGGATGCACCCAACGTGTGCTTTCTCTTAAAAACAAACTGATTTAATTGAAAATATAACACTGGTTGCATATCTTGTCTCCAACAAAGACAAACAATACCAAATTTTGATTGTGGATGCACCTTAAACAAATGGATGTTGGTGAGGCATAATTTGTGCCTGTTGATTAAGTTTCCAAGCATTCTATTGTTGGTTACAAACAAGTTTTATACAATGTTTAAAATGGACAGTTTTACTCCAAAGACGTTCATATTTAGAAACCGTGCCTTGCAGTGTTGTGGATACTTTTTTGTTGCTGTTCTTAATTCTAGCTAAAACAGAATTTTAAGCTCTTTTACAATGAAACACACTGCACTCTATTATTGATAATCCTTCAAATAGTAAAACTGTTTAGTCTAAAAAAAAAATCATTTATGCTGTCATGTAAAATTTTTTGGAAATGCTAGTGAATATCACAAAACCAGATTGCATTTCAGTGCTGTTTAAAATTGTTTTGAATGTGTATGGATCTAAAATTGTTTTGAATGTGTATGGATCTGGCATTGACTGACTTGTTTGCCTATGATTTTTTTCTAAAGGCATTTTAAGCAAATTTGGACAAGTATTTCCATGTCTACATTTTAGTTTTATTTGTTCATTAAAGGGATAGTTAAATGAAATGAAATTAAATGAAAACATTCTGTCAACATTTACTCACCCTCATGTTGTTCCAAACCTGTATGAGTTTCTTCCTCTGCTGAACGCAAATGAAGATATTTTAAATAATGTTGGTAACTAGATAGTTGACAGTAGCCTTTTGACTTCCATCCGTATTTTTTTTTCCTTCTATGCAAGTCAATTACCAACATTCTTTAAAATATCTTAATTTGTGTTCAGCAGAGAAAAAAACCTTGCACAGGTTTGGAACAACATGAGGGTGAGTAAATGTTGACAGAATTTTTTAATTTCTGGGTGACAATCCCTTTAAGATTTCTATAACATTGCACTACATTCTTAATGCAATTATTACAATGTGCATGTGTTTACAACTGAAATAAACTGATAAAGAAATAAATCCATGTTTGTCATTTGTAAATAGATGTAAAATCACTATATATATATATATATATATATATATATATATATATATATATATATATATATAAAGGATAGTGTGCTGACGCTTTATTTTACCAATTAAACTTTTTACATCCAGGAAACAGAAAAAAATTAAATTATCTCAACAACAGTAATAGTTGTTTCAGTTGCTGTGACAAGAATATATTTATTCACAAAATACGACAATCAAAATTGCATGAACGAACAAATGTACGTTGGCTAAACAAAGTATTATTACTGAGAAGAAATAAAAAATAATTGTTGAGACAACTCAAAAGTCTTACTGCATCAAGTTGCCTTACATTTTTACGTTTTCTCAACTATTTATTTTTTTACAGTGTGGGCATATGTAAACCACGCCTCAAATACGAGAAAATGAACATGTGGTTCCCAGACCCAAGTGACGTTAGCCAGGCTAGGTCCTAGCACACATAGTCCGAAATTGTCGTCCGAAATTTCTGCACGTTAAAGTAACAACAGGTAGTTTTTTGCTCTCGGGCTCCCCCTACAGTTGGGAAACAGTATTGTCCTCTACTACTGTCGTAAACTGTCATCCTACATGCACGTGCATTTGTTGACAACCATGATAGCCCTGAACACTGTAGGAGGAGGTCACATGCAGGTGTTCTCGCGTGTGTGAAATGTCTTCATCCCAGGTACAGTGGCATATATTTCAGCATGTCATATGAATATAATTTCATGTGTTTTATTTACATGTTACCGTTTTACTGAATCTATATGATACTTCAATGCAATGTTTGAGTGGTTGATAATAACCATATATCGTCAATATTATAATATCAAGCTACCATAAATGAATCTGCAAATTTTACAAATCGATTTGCATTATAGCTTGAGGCAAGACAAATAAACAAATATCACAGACATGTTAGGTATCCTAAAATATGATTTTATTAATAATCTTCCTCCTTTCTTTGTACATCTTGAGTAGACTACACTTTTTAGGTCAAACATTTGCTATTTGCATTTCATCGATTGCAAAGTTCAAATCAGAACAAGAAAACTAGCGATAGCTAACCATCAAAAACGTCTCGGTTACGGATGTAACCCTCGTTCCCTGAGTAGGGAACGGAGACGTTCCGTCGGATGACGACGAATGGGGGTTTCGCTTAGAAAGCCTATCGACTTCGAGTATACAAAACGAGCCAATGGCAAACAAATGCCATGGGTCTGCGGAATTTGCATGGCGCAACTCCGCCCCACCTCGTGGGGATAAAAGGAGAAAGCCGGCAATATGCAGATATGTTTCTTCGCTGAGGAGCCAAGACTGAACTCGGCTGTTCCAGCGGTACAGCGGAAGTGGCAGGCAGACGGAACGTCTCCGTTCCCTACTCAGGGAACGAGGGTTACATCCGTAACCGAGACGTTCCCTTTCGTTGTCACTCCGAGTTCCGTCGGATGACGACGAATGGGGATACCAGTCTAATCACGCCACTTCTCAGCTGTCTTCCAGTGCCCTGCGTAAATCTGAGATCCCTGTCGTGAGACTAGCACGGACGAAGGACTCCTATTTAACACAGGAATACCAAGGTACACTGGGGAGCATATCCCAGATCTTTTAGGGAAGTATGCAATTACTGCCAACCCAGAGGGGGGGACTTAAAAATACACATATGACCCGAGGGATGCATATGGGGAATCACTGGGGTGTCCAGCCGCAGGTGGAATATTTCAACCCCAGGGGTGGCAAGGTGGCTTGCCGAGGGAAAGACACATGCTCAGAAAGGCTTACAGTGGAAATACACATGTGGGGGTAGCTCCGGGAGGTACCATGCACACGGGAGGCACCTAGCCGACGCGCAGGCAAGAGACACTGGCGCCGACGTCAGGAGTGCTGGAGGAACTCAGGGCTTTCGGAGAATCTCACCTGAGGAGAATATCGCACGTATCCAGTCCGTAGAGTGGAATGGCGAGCAAGCGAAGACACCTGAGCGGGTCCGATACTAGCTGGTTGAAGCGAGTACATGAGAGGACACAGGCTCCACTCGGAGATTGTAGAATCTGGCGAATGTGTTAGGTGTCGCCCAGCCTGCAGCTCTGCAGATGTCTGTTAGCGAGGCGCCATGCGCTAGAGCCCAAGAGGATGCCACACTCCGGGTGGAGTGGGCAGTCACACCAAGGGGGCACGGTCGACCTTGCTGCTGGTATGCCAAAGCAATGGCGTCCACTATCCAGTGAGACAACCTTTGCTTGGAAAGAGCTTTTCCCTTCAGCTTCCCACCATAACAGACAAAGAGCTGGTCTGAGGTCCTGAAACACTGCGTTCTGTCTACATAGATGCGAAGAGCACGTACTGGACAGAGCAGTGCCAAGGCTGGGTCTGCCTCCTCCGGGGGCAGCACTTGCAGGTTCACCACCTGGTCCCGGAAGGGAGTGGTAGGAACCTTGGGCACATATCCAGGCCGGGGTCTCAGGATCACGTGAGAGTACGCCGGCCCGAATTCCAGGCACGCTTCGTCAACGGAGAATGCGTGCAGGTCCCCTACCCTCTTGATGGAGGCCAATGCAGTCAGAAGCGCCGTCTTCATTGACAGGAAGTTAAGCTCGACTGACTGTAAAGGCTCAAGGGAGCACTACGCAGGGCGGTTAAGACCACTGCGAGGTCCCAAGAGGGTACGAGAGGAGGGCGAGGAGGATTCAGTCTCCTCGCTCCTCTCAGGAACCTGACGATCAGGTCATGCTTCCCCACCGACTTACCTTCTATAAGATCATGCTGTGCGGCAATAGCGGCGACATAGACCTTGAGGGTGGAGGGAGACAGCCTTCGCTCCAACCCCTCTTGAAGGAAGGAAAGCACGACGTTGATCGAACATCTCCGGGGGTCTTCTCGGTGAGAAGAGCACCAGTTGACGAAGAGGTTCCACTTCAACGCGTAGACGTGTCTCGTGGACGACGCTCTAGCGGAAGTGATGGTAGCCACCACCGCTGGTGGTAGGGTACTCAAACCTGCCTCGTCCTGTCCAACAAAGATCGGGACGAGGGTGCCATAGGGTGCCCCGTCCCTGAGAAAGTAGGTCCTTCCTCAGAGGAATCGGCCAAGGAGGTGCTGTCGCGAGGAGTATGAGTTCGGAGAACCAGGTCCGGGTGGGCCAGTACGGCGTGACCAGAGTGACCTGCTCCTCGTCCTCCCTGACTTTGCGCAGGAATTGCGCAAAAAGGCTCACTGGGGGAAACGCATATTTGCGGCCCTGCGGCCAGCTGTGCGCCAGTGCATCCGTGCCGAGCGTGCCCTCGGTCAGGTAATAATACAGGGCGCAATGGGTCGAGTCGTGAGAGGCAAACAGATCTATCTGTGCGTCCCCGAACTGGTCCCAAATCAGCTGAACCGACTGGGGATGGAGTCGCCAATCTCCCGGGAGGGGCTGAAGCCGTGAGAGCTCGTCGGCTGCACAGTTCAGGGCTCCGGGGATATAAATGGCACGAAGAGACCTCAGATGCTTCTGACTCCATAAGAGGAGGTGGCGGGCGAGTTGCGACATACGGCGGGAGCGCAGACCACCTTGACGGATGATGTACGCTACGGTCGCGGTATTGTCTGAACGGACTAGTACATGCTGGTCCCTGAGCACGGCTCGGAAGCGGCGCAGGGTGAGCGGTACAGCCAGCAACTCGAAGCAATTGACGTGCCATAGGCGGTGGGGTCCTGTCCAGGAGCCTGCGGCAGCACGTCCATTGCACATGGCACCCCAGCCCGTGGTAGAGGCATCTGTCGTTACAACAATATGCCGGGAAGCTCGTTCCAGGGGCACTCCGGCCCTTAGAAAACTGAGGTTCGACCACGGGGTGAAGGTCTGACGGCAGGTCGGAGTAACTGGTACTCGGAGGGTGCCGTGTTGCCATGCCCACCTCGGGACTCGGTCGCGAAGCCAGAGCTGAAGCGGTCTCATATGAAGCAATCCGAGCGGCGTTGCCGCGGCTACAGATGCCATATGCCCCAGGAGCCTCTGAAAAAGTTTCAGTGGAACCGCACTCTTGCCCTTCGAACTGTTTCAGGCAAGTCAGCAGTGACTGCGGGCGCTCACTCGTAAGCTGCGCGGACATGGCGACCGAGTCAATCTCCATACCGAGAAAAGAGATCCTCTGCAGGGGCAAAGTTTGCTCTTCTCCCAGTTGACCCGAAGGCCCAGACGGGCTACATGGCGGAGCACCAAGTCCCTGTGTTCGCAAAGCTGATCTCGAGAGTGAGCTAGAATTAGCCAGTCGTCGAGGTAATTCAGAATGCGAACCCCGTGTTCCCGGAGGGGAACAAGGGCTGCCTCGACGACCTTCGTGAAGACGCG
This sequence comes from Rhinichthys osculus, assembly GCA_029959095.1. Classification (NCBI taxonomy): domain Eukaryota; kingdom Metazoa; phylum Chordata; class Actinopteri; order Cypriniformes; family Leuciscidae; genus Rhinichthys; species Rhinichthys osculus. The sequence continues at coordinate 23,940,064 of JARWKJ010000025.1, read as the reverse complement.
AGGAGACAGGGCTAGCCCGAATGGGAGAACTGCGTACTGATATGCCTGCCCCTCGAAAGCAAACCGCAGGAACGGTCTGTGTCGAGGGAGGATGGAGACATGAAAGTAGGCGTCCTTCAGGTCGATCGCTGCAAACCAATCCTGGTGCCGCACACATTTGAAAACGCGTTTGGCGGTGAGCATCTTGAACGGCAGCCTGTGAAGGGAGCGGTTCAGAACGCGCAGGTCCAGGATTGGCCGTAACCCACCGGTTTTCTTCGGGACAATGAAGTACGGGCTGTAGAAGCCGGTCCTCATTTCGGCTGGAGGGACAGTCTCGATCGCACCCTTCGCCAGCAGGGTAGCAACCTCCGCTCTCATGATAGGGGCATTGCCACCGACCATAGTGGAGCGGACTCCCCTGAAGCGGGGAGGAGACCGCGCGAACTGAATCGCGTAGCCGAGCCTGAACGTTCGTGCGACCCAGCGGGACAGGTTGGGAAGCTCTAGCCAGGCCCCTAAGGACTGTACCAGCGGGGTCACGCGAACCACAGACTTCCCGTCGGTGGAGCAGCGAGGCAGTATGGCTGACCCAGACGTGGACGGCATAGCGGCCCGGTGTGAGGGTACAGTCATAGACCGCAGAGTCCTGACAGAGGAGACCAGGGAAGGACGAACGTTCCACGGGGTCTGCTCTGCCAGGGGTCTGGCGACAGAGGAGGATGAGAGCGGCACGGTCCGGGGACGGCGCGCACTGTCATCCGGCTCTGGGACAGAGGAGGACGAGGGGTGCACGGCCCGGGGGCGGCGCACCGTGTCGTCCGAGAACTCTGTGTGCTTAGAGATGGGAAGTCAGCTCTCTGGTAAAAGAGGTTCTCCCCCGGCCCTCCACCGGGGAAAGGAGTGGCCCTGCAACCACCTCCTGGAGAACTGCAACCCATCTCTGAGCTGCCCGTAGCGGGAGCGCCGCTTTGCCCGGCATTTGGCAGGCTGCGGGGCTGGTACGGGCTGGGGCGCTTTCCTGCGACCACCTCCACGGCGCGGCCCGGAGCTGCTGGGGCCGGGCGGGAGGGGGCGAAAGTCGCAGGAGGGCGCGTTCGGCGGCAAGCTGACTGAGGCGTCTGAGCCGGCGGCAGCAGCTGGCCGCGGGGTCAGAACGTGTTTGGTAGCCTCAGTCTGCTTCTGGGCGGCCGAGAACTGTTGGGCAGAGTCCTCGGCCGCGCCGCCGAAGGGCCAGCCTGGGATATGGGGGAGTTGAGGAAGCGGGTTCGCTCAGCCTCGCGCATATCAACCAGGTTAACCCAGAAATGTCTGACCACACAAGTGGACATCACCTGACCCAGGGAGCGTGCAGTCACCTTCGTCACTCGTAGAGCGAGGTCGGTGGCGGCAGGCAGTCTCTTAGATGAGCCCTGAATCAGCCCTACCCTCGTGCATGTCATTGAGCACCCCGAAGGATGGCAATAACATGCAGTGAGATGGCAGCCTGTCTGCTGCTCTATAGGTCTTTGCCACCGGAGTAGACAAAAAACCTACAGGCATTGGAGGGGTGCTTAGGGTCGCCACGCCAGGTGGAGGCGCTGTGGGGGCACAGACGTGCTGCCACAGAACACTCCACGGGGGGAACCCCAGTGTACCCATGGCCGCGGCCTCTCGAGGGCAGAGAAGGTGGAAGAGGCTGCTGAGCAGTCGCGAAGTCAAAGGAGACTCTCACGATCTCATAACCTCTTCATGCACATCCGAGTAGAAAGGATTTTGGGTTCGCCTCCCCAAAACCAATCATCAGCCTTGAGTGCTCGAGACATGGCAGAGTAATCCACACATGCCCGAAACTCGCGGCTGCCCGGGAAGCATAGCTGTCAACTCTGGATCAGACTCGCTATGTCACACCCGAGAGTGGCAACATAGACGAGCCCTCACTTCCAAAGGACTCCAGCTCACCTTGTGACGCGGCGATAGACATGATTTCATCAGCCGGGGAACTGAATGAGATGCCGGCCCGCCGGCGTCCTTAGGACGCGGCTCTGACCAGCTAACTCATTCAGAACCGCGTGGGTTGCAATGTTAAAGAGAGGGGTGTGGACCACGGATATTAATCGGCGGTTTAGTTCCACACCAGTCATCTCAGGTCACCCTGGCCACCAGCCAAAGTATTCTCTCACGTGGAGAAAATAGATCGGGGTGTGGATGAGGGGACTCTCACTCAGTTGAGCTCATTGAGTCTTGACCGTTATATTGCGATGGTCATGTTCCTTTAAGAGAACGTGACGCATCCGCGAGCGCTGTTCGAACGTGATCGAAGCCCAAACACGTCAAAACAGCGCTCGTGCCCATCAGCTGAATCTATCAGACTACCGCACTCAGAAATGCACGGGCAGATCGTCTTTAAAAAGACACGCCGCATGCACGCTCTTTTTGTGTGAGAAAAGCTTGCAGCAGTGCTGAAGCGCCCAGGGAGAAGCACACAGCTGTTCAGATCAGCAGGCAGGAATGTGAAACTCGCTGGAACACGCCATCACACCAACACCGACTGGAAGCTGCTCGTCTTGAAGATTCTCGAAGATAGTCAGAGAATAGACTGCAGGAGTGAAGAGAACATCTTGGCTCCGAAGCAAAAACATATCTGCATATTGCCGGCTTTCTCCTTTTATCCCCACGAGGTGGGGCGGAGTTGCGCCATGCAAATTCCGCAGACCCATGGCATTTGTTTGCCATTGGCTCGTTTTGTATACTCGAAGTCGATAGGCTTTCTAAGCGAAACCCCCATTCGTCGTCATCCGACGGAACTCGGAGTGACAACGAAAGGGAACTAGAATATCGTTTACTAGCTACCAGATTGATAATTCGCTACCACTCTAGCGAATTAGAGAGGTTAGAGAGAGGCATTCTTTTTTCGATGGGGGGTTCGATGCTCCCTGCACACGCAAGGTCTCTCGCTCGCTTTCTCTCTCTGCCGTCCGCGCGCGTTGGAGCACAGTCTCTGTCTCGCGTGCGCGCTCGCTCTAGATTCCGGGAGATTTTAACTAATTTGCGGTATAACTTGTCGATCACAAGTGGCTCAACAGGTAGAGATCTATAGATAAACTCATCTTTCAGGCATTTGACCGACCTGGTTGACAATTTAGCGTGAGAAACCGGGGGTGTGGCGTGTGAGCGTGTGAAACCAATTAAATGCGGGTGTCTCACGGCCAATGCGTGAGAGTTGGCAGCTCTGCAATGTTGATCCTCGTTCTGCCTTTAACGCGATCACTTTCTCTTTTTCTCTTTTTGCTTTGCTCCGATAAAACCTTTGCTTTCTTGTTTTTCTGTGCTGCTTCGGCCATGACTATAACATTTGGCTCGCAAGTCCGATTTTAAGGAAGTGGGGGTGGTGGTGGAAGTGACGTATATGCCGTAAAGCAGTCGAATTTTGTAGTTCTCTTTGTTCGCCGGTTACTACCCGAAACCCGAAGTTTAAAAGTACGATTAAAAACGCTACAGACCCCGTCAGGCTATGGCAGACGTGTCATTCAACCTATTGTAAGTCGATGTACCATCACAAGAGACTTGGAAATATATTATGAAGGCTGAAAAGTTACCTGTTGTTACTTTAAAAAATAAATACGACCTCACGTTGAGTCAATCAGGCTTACACACTGCCTCCGAAACTTTCGTCAGTCATAAAAAAATTCGGATCGGGTTTGATTTTCTGTGTTTTTTGCATCCATGGCAAGCATTTTGATTGGTGTTTTGACAACTCAGAGACACCGAATGACGAATACGAAAAAACGTATACGAAGATTTCGGACTCAGTGTGCAAGACCTTTTGTCAATACTTGCTCTGCAGCAACAGTAGCAGCAGCAGTGTGGCAGATGTAGTCCAGCAAGACCACATACTTAAACTTTGCCATTTTGAATAAGATGCTAAAACTATTTCAAAAGTTGTCATGATTGAAATGAATTAGTTTTTATTTAAAAAGTTTTTATAATATAATATAATAATCTATTGACAGTCCTATTTTTACAGTACAAATGTAAACATGCTGCACTTCCATTATAATATAATTTAATAATCATTTGTTGACAATTATTCATTACTTCAATGAGTTCATTGTTTCTGCCTTAAATTATTAAAATGTGATTTTGACTGTGATTTTGTATATGTACATTTCTGAAATACATTACTTAGACAGTTACCTCTGATAATAAATCACTCTAAATTGTAATGTGGTTTACATTTTCTGTAAAGATGCTTTGAAATGTTGTGTATTGTGAAAAGCCATATACAAATAAATGTGAGTTGAATTGAATTAATATGATGTAAATTATCTCCGTCTTGTGTTCAGGTATTGGCTGGCTGATTCATGGTACTCCATGTCCTATCTGTACTACAGTGCAGTGGGCTTTATTGGCACTATAGCAGCAGGCCTACTTATCACACTGCTGACGGGTGAGAGCAAAATTTCATTAGCTCATCTATTCAATCACATACTGGCAGCAACAAAACACCTTGAGTTATTACTGTATATCTAACAATAAAAAAATCTGCTGCTCTCAGAGATAGAGAAAGACCATTCATACCAAAGAATCTGAGAGCAGTGAATAGTCCTATCAAAGTTATTTTAAAGAAGTCATACATCAATTTATTCATACACGTATAATGTTAGTCAAGGTTCCCTGTCAGTCGAGAACGTCAGACATAGTCAACATCGACTGAATGGGGATCACTGTAGGGAGCCAATTGTCTTCGAGTACTATTGAACGAGCCAATGGAATTGGCGTGCGTGATGACATCACACACTCCGCCCCCGCGGCGCGGGTATAAATACGGAAGTGGGTGCACGCACTAGTTGCCTTTTGCTTCGGAGCCGATCGTTTGGATGTCTCTGAAGTGTGCTGTTGGTTTCAACGAGCGAGTGTGTCGGTGTTCTTGCGGGAAGACCTCCCAGTGTTCGCAGTGATCGCGAGCTTTGAGCTCTCAACTGCTGTTTTAACAGCATCACATTTCATTGTTTTTGTGTGTGTTTGACGGCTGGTTAGAGGGCGAAAAGTGAGTGCTTCACTGTTTCAGTGTTTCCGCGGTCATTCCCTGTGTGCTCCGGCACTGGTGACGGTCCCATACCCTCCACCATGTCCCGAACCGTCTCGGTTGGATGGTTGGTTTCTCAGCCCGCCGCCCCGGTGCCATTCTTTCCTGAAGTGCATGAGGAGCTTACGAGGGCGTGGACGCCACCTTTCTATGCCAGAAACCGCCTAAGTAGCTCCTCCCCCTCACTACCCTTGAAGGGGGACCGGTGAAGGGCTACGAGTTAGAGTGTGTTGGCTGGTGCTATTTAGAAAGGACTTTCAGAGACTCCTGGGGGCATATGGCAGACGCAGCCGCTTGGCTTCCTCCATATGAAGACCGCTTTAGCACCTAGCTTCACGATCGAGTCCCGAGGTGACCGTGGCAGAGCAGCATGCCCTGTGTGACAACAGTTCACCTCGGCCTGCTGCCAAACCCTCACCGACTGAGGGGTCATGTATAAAGGGCTTGCTTTAACAGAGGCCTGGGCGACCTCCGACTGAATAGGCATTCGTGCCTTGAGTTGTTGCAGTCCACCTCGCTTTGAGCCACCGCTGCTCAGCGAGCTGGTACTGGTCTGAAAAGACAACATTGCGACCGTTGCACTAAGCTTCCCTCGCATGTCACAACTCACCGTTACCTTCTCCTTGGAGTCAGAAGCTTCTGAGGTCGCTTCTCCCACTCTTTCTTCCGGTCTGCTCATTCGTGCCGCCAACTAGCCTCACGACAGCTATGGCCAGGGAGAGTGGAGACTCCATTTCTGCTCAACACGTGAGTGTGACGAAAATCACTGAACTTGCTATGCGGTTCATTATCGCTGTGCGCAAGCTCAAGTTCAGTGATTTTCGTCACACTCACGTGTTGAGCAGAAATGCTTCTGAAGCTCAGTGATTTTCATCACACTCAGGTGTTGAGCAGAGATGCCCCTGAAGCTCAGTGAGCTTATTACACTCAAGTGTTGAGCAGAGATGATCCTGAAGCTCAGTGAGCTTATTACACTCAAGTGTTGAGCAGAGATGATCCTGAAGCTCAGTGATCTTCACATGTAGTGTTGAGCAGCGCTCCTGTCTTGTGCACGCATGTCGCTTGCACCTACTGTGCTAAAGTCAGGAGTGGAACAGGTCTTGATACTGAAGATTGAAAATCTCATAATTTAATGTTGTTTTTAGTACTATTATTACTTTTTTATTAATATCATAATCAGAAGTATTATGTATCTGTTTTATTACTTTTTGTATACATTCATAATCATTTGTAATCATTGCATTTTGTGAATCATACTGTTTTGAAGATGTGGGAGAGAGAGAGACTTTGGGAGACTTTGTGATAAGTTAGACTGCATGAGAGAATCTGTGCTGGAGTGAGACTGAAAGTATATGCAGTGTATAGTTTCCACCGGGATTGGATATACATTCCATTGTTAATGGGAACCGCATGTTTCTAATGTATGTGTTACTATGGTGATGTAGTTTTATTCTTGGTCAGTACTATAAAGACTGAGCCCTTTTGTCCGGAAAGCAGGAAGAGATGGCAACGATGCTGAATGAAGACCTCTGTTTGTCTATAGTATTTACCTCCTATGTCTTATAGAATGATAAATAAATACGAGAGATCTCTTGGCAAAAATCACTGGTGTCTCTTTTCATGAAATTAATTAACAACAAGGGGAAAGCTAATTTTTTAAATCTACAATACCAACCAGACCTAGTTCCCCTCGACAGCCTTCCTGACTTCCCCTGAGTACATTTCAGGGACAGGGCATGATGGCACCCGCGTTCAACCCCTGGAGAGATTCCAGGCCGGTCCTAACTGGACGTGTAGGTTCAGGTGGCTACCATAGGAATATGTGGTAGTTACCATCACTTCGGCGAGCAATCCCTGAAAAGATGAAGTTGTGCTTACGCCCAAATAGAAGTGGAACCTATTCTTTGAGTGAGTATTCTCTCCATTGAGAAGATCCTGAGAGCGTTAGGTCATTTCAGTGCTCTCTTTCCTGCAAGATGGGTTGGAGTAGGCTGTTTTCCTCCACCCTCAAAGTGATGTGCCTCTGTTATTACTTGATGCACATCATGATGCAGAAGCATGGGGAGCACGTCAAGATCATCAGGTTCCTGAGGGAACAAGGATTTAAAAAAGCCATTGCACTGCAGAGACCGCCCCTAAGCCACTGCAGGCAGTTAGTTAAAAATTCTGTTTTTACAGTTCTCCTGCTCGCATGGTCTGTACTAGAGGGTAGGGACTTGCTCGCTTTCGGTCAACAACTTGTGCCTGGAATTCGGGCCGGCTAACTCTCACGAGCTGAGACCCCGGCCTGGATATGTGCCCAAGGTTCCTACCTCTCCCTAAGAGGGACCAGGTGGTGAGCCTGCAAGCGCTGCCCCGGAGGAGGCAGACCCAGCCCTGGCTTTCTCTGTCCGTCCGCTTCATTGCGGATATACGTGTACAGAACGCAAGCCATAGGACCTCAGACCAGCTCTTATCTGTTAAGGAAGCAGCAGAGAGGGAAGGCTGTTTCCAAGCGAGGTTGGACCACTGAATGTGGTTGCCTGCATCTTGGTGAAAATCCCGAGATGCACATGTCAACTTACATGGTGAGCTCCTCTTAAATTAGTGTGTGCTCCCGCCTAGGCGTTGACACAGAGTGCTTCGCTGACAGATATTCTAAAGTTGGGGGCTGGGCGACACCTTAGTCGAACCGCGGCTTCCCGTGGGCTCCCTTCTCATGAAGCCAGTTTCACTGTGAGCCCGGTTCGAAGTGTCGGCTTGCTGCGCCATTCCCCACCTATGGACTGGATACGTCCGCCATTTTGCTCCAGTAGAGTTACCTTTACCGAACCCTGTTGAGTTCCTCCGCACCCCTCCGACATCGGACGTGGCGGAACGCCGGTGTTAGGCCTACCACTCTTAAGCAGTGTGGAACCTGTGTTAGGCTGGGTCCATATGTTGCGATCCCTACTTGCTAGTTCACACTCCTCTTTAATATTAATTTTGGTGATCTCCGACTGGCGAAGTCGAACATCATTAGTGCCGACATGAATAATGATCTTAGAGAATTTACGATTAGCATTAGCCAGCACTTTTAAATTTGCTTTGATGTCAGGCACTCTGGCTCTTGGCAAACATGTGACTATGGTGGCTGGTGTCTCTATTTTCACGTTCCGTGTGATGGAATCACCAAATACCAGGGCACAATCAACAGATTTCTAAGTGGGTGTTTCACTGAGCGGGGCAAATTGATTTGTTATGGTAATTGGAACGGAAGGGTGTTTTTTTGATCCGCGACTAGAGCGATCCCTCACTGTGACCCATTTGCCTTGCTGCACAGGCAATAATTCAGCCGGAACCGAATCATTTAAAGAGTTCACTATGCTAGGCACATCCAAAAAAGTATCTAAAGCCCTAGCACACTTACTATCCTCAATTAAAGTTTGGATGCGTGTCTCTAGTTCTTCTCCGTCAGCCTGACTGTCTCCTTGCATTTATCACACATAAATCCTATATTGCCGACAGAGAAGGCTATGCTAAAAATGTGACATGAAGTGCAGGTGACAATAACAGGACAAGACATTGCTCACCGTGTTTGTTGACTGATTCGTACTCACCTGGGCTTTTTATGAACTCAAAGGTGCGGGCGCGCAAGAGAAAAATAAATAAATAAATAAATAACTGAGCGCACGGGTGGCGCGTTAACAGGCTAGCGAGTTACTAGCGTGTTGTGCTAACAATAACGGAACCTAGCGATGTCAGGTTAATCTGAAATGTTGGTAAGCTGTATTTAGTAGTATAAACAACTAGAAATGATAGTAAATGAGGGTTAAAAACAGAAAGAAAAACGAAGCTTAGACAGAGCTTACAGCCTCGAAGCAAACAAACTTATAGCAGGCAGCGAGGCAGACAGGGCAGCGAGGCAGACAGGGAAACAAGCTTCCGGGCACCAAGGTGTCAGCGTTCCCGAACGATCCTCCGAGGAGGGTCGTAGAACAGTCAGTACGATGTTCCCTGCCGGTTCGCCGTTACAGGGCACCGAAGTGGCTGTTCGACCAATACCAGAGGCCAGTCTCAAGAGACTGGTCCCCTTAGTAGATTTTCTGGCAACGTGTAAGCTACTGCCAAATATATCTCGTTGGGTCCTGTTCACTGTAGAAATGGTTTCAGAATTCAGTTCGGTTCTTCTGCCTAGATTTCTAGGGGTCCTCCCTACGTGGTGGACCACGAGCAGGCTCTGGTTATGGAGAAAGAAGTACAGACTCTTCTGCGAAAGGAGGCTATAGAAAGGGTTTTCTCAGAGGGGAAATCTTTTTCGCATGATCAAGGTCACGCGGCGATGCCTACAAGCCTTAGTCTAAATCGGCTAGAAATGATGGCGGTGTTTCAAGCACTCAAGCACTTCCTGCCAGACCTGAGGTGTCACCATGTGCTTGTCCGCACGGACAACACATGCGGACTCTTACATCATCCAGGGAGTTCTGGAGAGAGTTCGCCGGGACGGGGTCCGTCTTCTGAATTAATAGCCCCGTTTTGGCAGGCCCGAGTACGGTTCTTGGACCTAGAGTCTCTCCTCGATGGCTCTTTTCTGGAGATTCTGCTTGGCGGGGACTTTTTCTCTCAAGCGACCAGGTTGATCCATCCCCCCTGTTCAGTTCCTGGTGCGGAGAGCACCAGCTGGACCCAGTTATCTGCCCTGTCGTTGTAGTGCTAGAGTTCCTGCAGGAGCGTTTCTCTGCAGGTCTATCCCCCTCCACACTAAAGCCTTGTTTATACTCGACGCATCCGCAAGAGCGCGAAGGTGCGCGCGGCAAAAATGTTGTCATTGCGGTGTGGGCGGTCGTGCGCGTTGGGTGCGCAAGACCCCATTTCGCCTGGCGGTGTGCACGGCACTTTTTGTAACATCGCGCGCGGCGCCGTATCCGAAGATGAACGACTTCGAGCCGAATCTGGCCGAACTGGTGCGTCTGTATCAGCATGTTTATGATCCTTCTATATACAGAGACATTTGCATTGATGGGCGACCATAAAAGCCTCTCATTTTGTGAATAGGAACACATTTGCATTAAGCACCCAGTTTACACTTGTCTAAAGTAACTGCTTACATTTACAAAATAAGCCTACAATAGCAGAAGTAAGCCCTGCTGATGAAATTAACACTCTTCAATAAAGCTTCAGTTGTTTAGTTTACATGCAGTGAAAGTACAATAAACCTACTGCATTTAATACTCTTTTTATATGAATCAGCAATTAATAAACTACTAATAAACGGCAAACTACTTCTTCACTGCTGATTCCTGGTGGTTTAGAAGAGAATTACTACGAGTCGCCCCCTGTCGTTTCACAGAATAGCACAACGGCGAGCGCGTCAAGTATAAACGCCTCGTCCGTTTGGAGAGGTGCGCGCGCAGTCAGCGGAGACTTGCGCTCTTGCGGACGCGTCGAGTATAAACAAGGCTTTAAGGTGTACATGGCGGCCTTAGCTGCTTACTACGTCTCTTTTAAGTGGTGTATCCTTGGGGAGACACCCTGTAGTACATTTCCTTCATGGCACTGTGAGGCGTCTGACCAAGATACTAGGAGTATGGCTGCCTCAAAGGCTTTATTATCGGGGGTTTCCCTCCATGACATCTGTGATGCGGCAGGCTGGTTCCTTACCACATATATTTGTTAGATTTTATGACTTGGATCTAGACTCCACTCCAGGGTCTAGGGTGCTTGCTTCTTAGTGTGCGCAATAACTTCACACAGAACAGGCATTTGCTATTATGGCATCGTGGGTATGGTGTTCCCACCGCGTCTCGACGCAGCTCGAGTTCCCTTGAAAGGGAACGTCTCAGGTTACGTATGTAACCCTGGTTCCCTGAGAGGGAACGAGACGCTGCGTCTTCCAGCCATACTCTCTGCATGCCTGTGATCGACTTGGTTCGGCTTTTCAGAATCTAGCGCGGTCTGTTTTCAGGTGTGCTATATAGTTTCCTGGTCGATGACTTCAGCCGCCTATGACATCTCGTCTCTCCATTGGACTGATTATACACGTGCTTCACGACGCAATCACGCAGGGGCGTTCCCATCGCGTCTCGACGCAGCGTCTCGTTCCCTCACAGGGAACCAGGGTTACATACGTAACCTGAGATGTTTTTTTTCGTGTTGAGTGTTGAGATGTGGGCAAGAATCTCAATGCCGAACTGCCAGCTCTTGTGACTGGGCCATAATAAGCCAGTCGTCGATATAATTTAGCACCCTGATACCCTGAAGCCTCAGCGGAGCTAGAGCTGCATCCATGCATTTTGTAAATGGAAGAACCCGATATTGGAAAGCTTCACCCCCGAAAGCGAACTTCAGGAACTTCCTGTGAGATGGAAGGATGGATATGTGGAAGTATGCGTCCTTCAGATCTATCCGGACAAACCAATCCTCGGATTGAATTTGGTTCACGGTGATGGGAATGGTGAGCATCTTGAACCTGAACCTTCTCAGAGACCGATTCAAGTGCCTGAGATCTATTATTGGACCAACCCCACATCCTTCTTGGGAAATATGAAGTAGCGGCGGTAAAACCTGGACTCCCTGTCCGGCGAAGGAACACGTTCTATGGCCTACTTTACCAGCAGGGAGTTTACTTCCAGTTCCAATACCCGACCCTGCTCTGGGTTGACTGCAGTCCAAACCACCCCGCTTAATTTCGGTGGGCGGAAACCAAACTGCAGTCTGTAAACCTTTTGAATGGTGCGCAGGACCCAAGGAGAAATATTCGTTGGATTTTTCCATGCTTGGAAATATTTTACCAAGGGACCAACCTCTTGAGGCTGGTTTCAGGTATCGTTCGAGATTAGTTCTCGACTCCCTGAAGCGGCTCTCCGCAGGGTTAAATCGAAAATGATTATTGGTGTGCGGACGCGAGCGCTACCTGGGTCAAGCCTGTGGGGGCAGACAGTGCAGCGTGCGTTCGCTGGAAACCGATGCATCCCGAAGCACACTTGTTGGTGGGAAGCCGACATCATTTTCCTGTGGCCTCCGCGGAGGATTGTACAGGTCGCGGGTGGGGCAGAGGGCTTAAACGCATGCAATGGCCAATCTGGTGGTCCTTGAGCGCCACCTTTGTTTGAACTTCAAGGATGGAAATCAAGGACACCGACAAGACAGCCCTCCATCACTCCCTTGTTTCCCCAGCGGGCCGGTTTGGTTCTGCAGTGGTTGGCTTTGCTAAACCTTTTACAGTGGCCAAGAATTCATTGCAAGTCATGCGCCACTTCCTCCTGAAGAGGGTCAATTCTGCTGCTGCTTCCAGTCGCCCAAGCCGCCGACTCAGCAGCACACTAGTCCAGCATCTTCACCTGCTCAGCCCCAGCCCAAGGCAGAACCTGAGATCTTGGCTTCACCTGCATTACCCCTGGTTATAAGCCTAATAAGTGCCCTGACCCCAAGTGCCTTCATTCTGGGCTCGCAGGACGGTCTCGGTTCTGCGATTGTAGCACGCTACAATTAGATTGCGTTCCACATAGTGTCAGCAAATGATGCAATGCGAGTGGACCGTATCAAAAGGGAGCATTTGGGTTACTAATGTAACCCCGGTTCCCTGAGATAACGGGATCGAGCATTGCATAGCTGGTCGTGCTACAACACTGGGCCAACCAATGCGATGATTTTAGGGTGGGACTATCTGTAGTTTTAAAACAGTCATTATTTTAGAAATTTGAGAATTTAAGAAGAAATTAGCCACTTTTTGCCCTTTGGCATACTATTTTGAACATATTTTGATTTGGGATGAATCTGCTTTTCAGATAACTTGAAATTTTCCCATCCCCTACTAGCAAATGCCCACTGGTACAATGCTTAAAGTTGATGCTTAAATTATTTAATGTCTTAATTCACCCTGATATTACAACCAGTATGCTTTTTGTACGTATGTACCAGTTCCCTTTCAAGGGAACTTCGAGCTGCGTTTGAGACGCGGTGGGAACGCTCTGCGTGATTGCGTCATGAAGCACGTGTAAAATCAGTCCAATGGAAGCCCGATACGTACTATAAAGCACCCTTGAAAACAGACCGCGACAGCTTCTGTTGTCTTCAGCAAGCGCTCTCTGTGATTCTGTCCTTGTCTATTTATTGTTGTTTGTCAAGCCCAATATATATATCACTATCTATCATTATGGCGAGCAAAGCAATATTATAGACGTTGTGTTGTTCCCTGCCCTCGTTACATCACGGGTGGGGACACACATCAGCTTTTTTGTGCTGTTTGGGAGTGGAGCATGCAACAGTCATTTCTCGAGGGATCTGACTGTGCATTGCGAGAAGCTGTCCGTGAGGACGCTCCGCTCCCGCCGGGCGTTCTTCGAGGAGGACGTTTCGGTTCGCGTTCCCCGAGCGGGTCTCTCTGTTGCCGAGGCTCGGAGACGGCTCGTATTTCGGGGTTCGAAAACGGATCTGACAGCGGGGGTTGGGACGGGCTCCGCCCTTTCTCAGCTTTCACATGCCAGATCTAGTGTGCTGCGATTTCCAGTTCCGAGGAATTGGTATCGTTAGTGTTTTGTTTAAAAAGAAAGAGAACAAAACAAATACAAATCTTTATAAAAAGGCAGATGTTTGAGTTTTCAATGAATACATTTTCCAGCTCATAACTCTGTTGAATAAAGAGGAGCTTTTTTAAAGAGAAAAAAGGAGGTTTTATCTAGTGCTGTTGCCAGTTTAATATTTACTGGCCAGTTGAACATGAGATTGAAAATAAAGAAGAGTTTGTTAGATGAACTGTATCTTAAAACAGGAAAACTCTGTATCTCAGCCTCCTCGTCGGGGACTGTGGTTTTTCCTTATCTCCACACTGAGGTGTCGAGATCGTGGAATAAACCGGTTTGTATTTTATGTGTTTGATCCCCAGATGTCTGACTATAGTAATGTTTGGGTATTAAGTATCATAGTATGACATTGCCTCGGGTTAAAGAGACGCTTGCGAGCTTTCTCTCCCCCGAGTCGGCGTTATCGTTATTAACCCCGACGTTACCCACCAGCCATCTTAATAATGAATACATTTTTTAGGCAGCGCTGGTGGGTAGAGTATATAAGGACATGGATGAATGTGAGGGGCGACTCTCTGAGGAGGGTCGCAGCGCTGCCAGTTCGGTTGTTTCCTGCTGGTGGCCGCAGAGTGATATATATATGTATATATATATAAGTTTTTTCTGATATAAAGATAAAGGAAAATAAAGATATAATTATGTCTGTTCTTCTGGACGCTCCGCTTTCAAGAAAACTAAGAAATAAACCATTCAGCGGCGTTCCAGAGGTTTCTTCCTCACCAATCTAATGTTCCTGAGACGGCCAAAAAATATTATGCTCCTCTCAGCACAAAGTGCAAAACAGAGCGTCGCCATTCGGGCTCCTCCGCAATTGAGGGGTACCTGGGTGGCGGTCGCAGTCTAGCCAGTTAGAGACATGCAAGATCTGTTTTATCTCTAAAATAGCTTTGACAAAGAAGAAGCCCTGACGCCGAGGCGTTCAGGCTTCTAAGGGTGGTCCCCTCTGGGGTAGGGACGGTTTTGAGAAATCGTTTCTCCTCAGCGCCCTTTGGGGTGCGACTCTCTGAGGAGGGTCGCAGTACTGCCAGTTCGGTTTCCCTGCCGGTTCGCCGTTTCAGGGCACCAAGGTGTCAGTGTCCCCAAACGAGCCTTCAAATAAGAAAAAAGAAGAGCAGTCAGTTCGGTTTCCCTGCCGGTTCGCCGTTTCAGGGCGCCGAAGTGCCTGCTTTTTTCAACGATCCTCTGAGGAGGGTCGTAGGAACTAAGCTAGTTAGAGGTAGGCAAGATCTGAGGACTGTCATCATCTCTAATAAAGCTTAGACAAGAAGTCCTGTCGCAAGAAAACGAGGCTATCAGGCTTCTGAGGGCTCCTCCGGGGCAGGGACGGTTTTGAGAAATCGTTTCTCCTCGGCGACCTCTGGGGTGCGACTCTCTGAGGAGGGTCGCAGCGCTGCCAGTTCGGTTGTTCCCTGCCGGTTCGCCGTTCAGGGCACCGAGGTGTCAGCGTCCCCATACAATCCTCCGAGGAGGATAGTAGAGCGGTCAGTTCGGTTGTTCCCTGCCGGTTCGCCGCTTCAGGGCACCGTAGTGACTGTTCAACCAAGGGACGGTTTTGAGAAATCGTTTTTCCTCTGGGGTGCAACTCTTTGAGGAGGGTTGC
Organism: Rhinichthys osculus; assembly: GCA_029959095.1. Lineage (NCBI taxonomy): Eukaryota > Metazoa > Chordata > Actinopteri > Cypriniformes > Leuciscidae > Rhinichthys > Rhinichthys osculus. The sequence continues at coordinate 23,924,877 of JARWKJ010000025.1, read as the reverse complement.
AGCGCTGCCAGTTCGGTTGTTCCCTGCCGGTTCGCCGTTCAGGGCACCGAGGTGTCAGCATCCCCATACGATCCTCCGAGGAGGGTCGTAGAATGGTCAGTTCGGTTGTTCCCTGCCGGTTCGCCGCTTCAGGGCGCCGTGAAGAGGATGAGGGAGGTTCCCGAGGTTTGCTTTCGGGGGCGAAGCATACCATTATCGGGTTCTTCCATTCGGCCTAGGTTTATTACCCCACACCTTTACAGTATGCGTGGATGCAGCTCTGGCTCTTCTGAGACTCCAGGGCATTCGCGTATTATACTACATCAATGATTGGTTGCTCCTAGCTCAATCTGAGTTTATGGCAGTTCGGCATCGATGTCGTTCTGTCTCATTAAGGATGTTGGGGTTGCCTCTCAACGCCAAGAAGAGTGTGCTCTGAGGACCACTTTTCTAGGTGTAGCAATTCTTACAGCCGTAATGGGGTATATCTAGGCCAGTCACTCACTGTGAAACAGTTTCAGACGGGTGGGTCTCATGGCAGTTGCGTCCAACGTATTACTTTTGGCCTTCTGTTCATGAGACCCCTGCAGTGGTGGCTCAGGACCAAGGGGTTTTCTCCGAGGGGAAATACATTTTCGCATGATCAAGGTCACGCGGCTATGCCTTCGTGCTTCGGTCATGTGGAAGAACCTTGGTTCCTCGCCCAGGCCCAGTGTTGGGGGCTTCTTGTCGACGCATATTGCTATCGACGGATGCTTCCCTCACAAGTGGGGGCGATCATGAGTGGTTGCTCGGCGAATGGCGGACAACACACTGATGGTCTCGTATATCAGAGCAGATATCCTGTTGAGGCAGGGGCTGAGGCCCAGGGGATTGGAGACTTCACCCCGAGGTGGTGGAGCTTCTTAGGGAGAACTTTGGTCTAACTAAAGTCAAGTCGACCTTTCACATCGTTTGTACAACGCATTGCTCTATATGGTTCCCCCTCACGCAGCCAGCTCTTCTCGGACTGGATGCGATGGTGCAGGTGTGGCCGAGGCTGCACCTGTACGCATTTCCCCCGATATCTATGCTCCCGGAGGTTCTGGAGAGGGTTCGCCGGGAAGGGGCTCATCTGCTACTAGTAGCCCCATACTGGCCGACTCGAGTTTGGTTCTCGGACTTTGTCTCTTCTGGACGGCTCTCCCATGGAGATTCCGTTCAGGAGGGACCTGCTGTCCCAGGCAGGGGGCACGATATTTCACCCTCGACCGGAGTTGTGGAAACTGTGGGCCTGGCCTCTGAGGGGGCCAGGCTCATAGAATCCAGTCTCTCGACTGAGACATTCTCCATTCCAGAGCTTCTTCCACGAGAAGACTGTATGCACTGAAATGGAAATTTTCTCCACCTGGTGTGGTGAGCGTCAGTTAGATCCTGTTAACTGCCCTGTTGGTTCAGTTCTCGATTTTCTGCAAGACCGTTTCTCTGCTGGATTATCTCCTTCCACCTTAAAAGTTTATGTGGCGGCTATTTCGGCCTATCATACCCCTCTGGGGGGTACTTCTTTTGGGAGAGATCCTCTGATTACTCGTTTTCTCCGTGGTACATTGAGGTTGAGACCTGCACTGCACTCTAGAGCACCGGCTTGGGATTTAGCCATTGTACTTGATGGTCTGGCTCTGGCTCCCTTCGAGCCTATTGAAGAGGTTTCAGAAAAATTCCTCTCTTTGAAAGCTTTATTTCTCCTTGCTATTTCATCTATCAAGAGAATTGGAGATTTGCATGCCCTGTCGGTTGCTCCGTCATGTCTGGAATTTGCACCTGGTATGGTGAAAGCATTTCTATACCCTAGACCGGGTTATATTCCTAAGGTCCCAGTTAATGTTGGGGGCCCAATAGTGTTGCAGGCCTTTTATCCTCCACCTTTTAATACCCCAGATCAGGAACAACTGAACCTGTTATGTCCAGTTCGGGCATTGGATGCCTACGTTCACAGAGCTGCCCTGTGGCGTAAGTCAGAGCAGTTATTTGTATGTTTTGGGTCACTCAGAAGAGGGTGCCCTGCATCTAAACAGGTTATGAGCAAATGGATAGTCGAGGCTATATCATTGGCTTATGAAGCGGCCGGTCAGCCTTCACCTATGGCTGTACGGGCCCATTCTACAAGGAGTATGGCGGCCTCTACGGCCTTAATTTCGGGTGTTTCCCTTCTTGACATTTGTAATGCGGCAGGTTGGTCCTCTCCACATACATTTGTCAAGTTTTATGACCTTGACCTCTACACTCCAGGGGCGAGGTTGCTTGCTTCTTAGTGTGCGCAAGGACTTCACACAGAACGGGCATTTGTCACTATGGCGTAGTGGGTATGGGGTTCCCACCGCGTCTCAAACGCAGCTCGAAGTTTCCTTGAAAGGGAACGTCTCAGATTACGTATGTAACCCTGGTTCCCTGAGAGGGAACGAGACGCTGCGTTTGCCTGCCATACTTCCTGCATGCCCTGATCGACTTGCTTCAGACTTTTTCAGAAGCTGTCGCGGTCTGTTTTCAAGGGTGCTTTATAGTTTCCTGGTCTATGACGTCACCCATGACGTATCGGGCTTCCATTGGACTGATTTTACACGTGCTTCATGACGCAATCACGCAGAGCGTTCCCACCGCGTCTCAAACGCAGCGTCTCGTTCCCTCTCAGGGAACCAGGGTTACATACGTAACCTGAGACGTTTTCTGCACAATAAATGGTCTGGGTGAACTGAGAAAGTGGTTTTATTTTGAGAAATTAGATAAATTGTTGTATATAACTGCAATTCTGGTGTCTGCAGGACCAATGGACCCCAAAAAGTTGAAGCCAGGAATGACTCGATCAATGAAGGACGTGATCTGCTTCTGCTCTGAGAGATTCATACACGCAGATTTTAGTGAAGACAAAGAGGTACAGAGCGTCTTTTAGAATGTGCCTTTGAGTTGTCTGAATGGAAACTGACCCTTTATTTGCTTCTATTAGGATTTGGGAGACTTTGGCAAGGCATGGGAGAAACATCCCGACCAGGAAGGTGTCATAAAAATGGAGACGGTCAAGAGCAGTAGTGATAACCTGCAGAAAAATGCTTATACTAATGCTGCCTTTGACCATAATGAAACTAGTCAAGTTAAAGTAAAGCTGTAACTTTTTGAGTTCAGTATCATAAATGTAAATACATGGTCAATGAAGTCAAAGAATACATCAGCTATTTAATTTAAAAGATACAATCAATATTTTATTACAGAAAAGTGTGATCCAAATCTACGTTACATACATGTTTTGTACAATTCTTGTATGCATACTGTTATTCGCGTTGCACGTAAACAATGACATCATAAACAAAGGATCTCATTAACAGCCTTTATATCATAACTATACAAAATAAAATAATGTGGTGTCATTCAGAGTTGCATTGAACATTATTCAAGGTGACTGTTAATTTGCCAGTTTGAATGTGCTCCTGGATCAACATTTTAAAACCTGGGGTACTCATTCCTCTTCCTGGAATCTATCTTCCTGCAAAGTTTCCCTCCAATCCTATTCAATTATACCTGAAACAACTAATTAGGATCTTCAGGAACACTTGATAATCGCAAACAGGTGTATTGGAGCAAGGTTGGAACTCAATAGAAAGGTCGATCTTAAGGTACAGGAATGTCAAGTCAAGTCAAGTCATCTTCATTTATATAGCGCTTTTAACAATGGAGATTGTTTCAAAGCAGCTTTACAGAGATAAACATACAATTTACGGTAACAGAGATTGTTTTGGCTTTATAGCGATTTTGAATAATGTTATTTCCGGCTAAAGGAAATGAGCACCTCTGCCTCTGCCACGCAGAGGAATGAGCACCTCTGCCTAAAACTCATCTAATTTCTCCATTGAATCCCTACTTCTAACCCCTAACCATACATCTGACTCCAACCCTGATCCTAACCCATGGCCCTACCTCCTATTCATAAGTAACCCTAACCTGTAACATTAAATTTAAACTCTAAACTCAAATCTCTATTTCTAAACTTGACTCTAAACTCTAAATGAAGCTGCTTTGATACAATCTGTATTGTAAAAAAGCGCTATATAAATAAAGGTGACTTGACTTGACTTGACCAAACTAACCCTAACCCGAATTTCTGGATTCTAACCTTCGGCCCTAACCACTTTTTGAACCTTTCAATCCCAATCCTTACCCCTAACGATTCTCAACCTTCAACTGTAATGCTTGGTACACATTGTATGATTTTGGGCTGTCCCAGACAAAAGATGACCAATCATGGTGATTTCGTGACTCTGAAATGGTGGTCCTATGTTGTACAGTGAGAGAGGTCTAAAGACGGCCTTCGTCATTGTCTTGCGAGGAAAGATAGCCTGCGATAATTTTGTGACAGTGTCAGAAATTTAGCATGATCATCTCTAAATGTTTTTGCTGCTACTACGGTCTGCTGAATAGCCAATAAAACTGCAACATGAAGTGGTGTATTGATCAACACGACAAAAACGTAAAACTACGCTTAGAACTTAAACTACTTACCTCAAGCTCCATTTACAAAATTAGCATGCTAAGTTGGCCTCTTTTTCCTAGCCATGACCGTGTCCATATTCTCCTCTTTCGCTTCCTCCTCTTTTTTTCAGCGCACATAAAAAGCACATTTGCCAAAGTGCGATTCATCTTGCTCTATTTGTTTACCACTAGCTCATGCTGATGATGTTTTATTATTCTATACTAACTTGTGTCGTAGCCTACAATTCAATAGGTGTCATCATCTTACAGTCTACATACATGTCATACCCACGTTTATTAGATCCATGTCGCACAGTGTGATTTGTAATGATCTTATAGGATTGCCGAAATTGCACATTCTGTAGCAGGCATTACATATACTGCCAGTGCTCAAATTAAAGGTGCGGTAAGCGATTTCTGAGAAATGCTGTTGAAAAATTAAATCAAAACATTTTTGTGAATATTTGCTAGATGTCTGTTCTGTGTGTGCGCTTGAAAAAAAATTTGCACAGTCCTGGCTGTGTAAATAGGAGATTCACCAATCCACAAAGCACCATTACACTCTTGTAGCCAATCAACAATCGGGGCATAGTATACACTTCATGATGGGGATGGAGAGAGAATTATAACCAGGATATTTGTAGAAAGACTTCAGAAAGAGAGATGGCTGAGATATTACCAAAAGAGGAAAAGGTCAGAGGAATATAATTGGAAAAAGAAGGCAAGAGCTAAGACCTGCATTTATATTGGAAAAGCTTTCCAGTGTTGGAGAGATTACAGAGTGACAAGGCCTAAAAACAGATGCCGAGGTGACTTTGTTTCTGCTCAATACATGAGTAACATTGGGTTTTGCTATGTTTCATAGAACCAAGATATGCTGTTGTATACTGTTGGTGCTAGACATTGCATAGTGTGTTTGTTATTTTGAGGGCGATGCAATAAAGGGAGGGGAGTGTTTCTATTGGGTAGTGGTGTGCTTTTTTGGGTGTCAACTTCAAATATCAAGTGTTTCTCAGAAATCGCTTACTGCACCTTTAATCTGTTAAATTTCTAAAAACCTAACCAAAACTAACCCTAAAATCAGATAAAAATATTTTTGTCAAGACCCAACCTCAGCTCAACCCATTCATGCAAGCTCATTCAAAATTAACATAATCCTCACCCATGAATCGCATGTGCGCTGTGATCTTGTAAACTCCCTTCTCAGACTTTAACATACTGCATAAATCCAAAAGAATCTAATTGGTGATATGCCAAAAAATGAACACATTCATGAGTCTGTAAATTTGAGTCAGAATGGCTTTGCGAACAATTTGCACAAAAATTTATTTTGCACGTTTCATAATGAGGCCCATTTGACTCTACACAGAGCCTAGAGTCTCTCTGCCATTTGAATATCATACAATTGAACAGAACTCTGAAATGGAATTTTGAATTTAAACGTAAGCAGTGAAATTTTACAGCATAATTGCATCCATCTTTTAATAGTCACAATTGGATTGCTTTGAATTAGACTCAATGGTTTCTATTCTAAGACTGACTGACTTGATTCCTGCAACATCAATCATTAGTCTGTGTAAGATCTGTTAAGCATTGACTATGATTTTATAATACATGCTGTTACTCATTACTTCTAAACATTTTTATTGTTTCATGTGATTTTGACAGGCATTTTCAATGAAGACATGTTATACACTACCAAGCGTGTTCAATAAACCCTGAATAACATTTGTTGCCCAATAGCCTGTAAAAATGTTAATGAGATTGCCACAAACCCATTAACAGCTGATCATTCATGATGATGAATCACTACAACATGTACATATCTCGAAGATCAGTCTTCTCTGGTTTAAGCAGATATAGGCCATGCACACTTCACAGTAAAAAGTGCACAAAAATACACAAAGGTTTGTCAAGAGCCCTAGATGGGCTGGGCTCATAAATCAGGTCATGCATAGATTACAGTACACCAAGAGAATGGTGTGTTACATTAAAGACTACTTCCTGTTTAAGATCAGCCTCACATTTTCAATCTAATGAGAACTGCTGGTCCTGCTTAGCATCCATAACATACAAAGCATCAAAGCAAAATTTAGTTTTCTAATACAGTGGTTCTCAACTGGTCTTGATTTGACATTAATGGTAATCCAACACCACACTAAAATTGGGCTGTCCACATCCCTACCAAATTAGACCAGGGACTAGTTTTTGGGTTGTGACCCACCAGTTGAGAACAACTGTTCTAATAAACTACACAGTGATCAGTTTTAACATAGATTTTTATTTCAACTGTGATTCCTAAATAGAGTTAACAGAAAATAAATAACACTCCTAAAGCGTTTTCATGAAATTAAACTTTAATTGGACTTCTTCCAGTGTAGTGAAGCATCTATAAGGCAAAAACACAATTTAAGCTTCTTTTCTGAGTTTCTTTTAGTGTATACTATCTAAACCCATATGGGGTCTGTACCCATGCAAATAGAAAGTGCAAAAATATATACCTAAAAAAGCAATACTTGATTCAAGCTAGGAAAATATGATACAGAGTTCTCATCTGCAAACACTCAAAGGGCCTGAGGAGGACATGCAATGACTGTGTTCGAAATGGAATACTAGTGTACTTCTTGAATACGTACTGCATACTGCATAGTATACACTGCAATGTGCCTAATATTTTTTTAAGTATGTTAAAAAGAATATATAATGAAATAATAAATGTTTTGAACAGTAGTATGCTGCATAGTGGTCACATGGCCTCATTACATTGCATGTGTAATTTAATTGAACTAAGTGACATCTAGTTATTTCTAAAATGAAAATGTTTATTTTGCACTGTTGATCAGAACACGAGAAAGGAGAATCAATGTTCATATCACTTACAGTGGATTTGTCAAACTAAAATGTAAGGTCAAGTTCAGCGCATTGCATTTTGGGATACAGTATCTCACACACTGCTCTATACTGCACATTTTATCACATGTAGTAAGTCATAATCCATGCATACACAAAATGAACATACTTCACACAGTATACAGACAGCATACTGAAGAAACAGTATGAGTAGTATGCTATTTCGAACATAGCCATTGCGTTGGGTTTTGAAAAACTGCTGCATGCTGGGAGCACTCACTTCATCAGCTTTACAAAACACTCTCACACACACACACACACACACACACACACACATGCAAACACACAATTATAAATGCACATTTAAACGTGCACACATACACACCCAAAGAAAATGAAACAGAGAAAATAAAACATTTACATTTACAATGAAATAAAACAAAAAAGCAAAATGTCAAATAAGAAAAACTGTCTTACGTGTCTATTGTCCCAGTGTTCATTCTATCATCACATCTGTTTTATGCTCTAACTGAGAATAATGGTGGATTGATTGATATGAGCTAATGCGGTTTGATTTTTACAGTATTTGGCTGTTTGGAGTGGAATATTCAGCCCGTTCTCATCCCAAGGCGTCATATACTGACTCTTTTGCCAAAGCGTCTATATCCAACGCACATGGCACCCTTTAGCGTCAATATGAGACGCAGATATATGGCGCCTCCTAGGGGTCTAAGCCTAACACTACCCCAGACCTAAACCTACCCATAACCGAAGCGTGTTATGTTGATGCTAAAGGGTGCCATGTGCGTCGGATGTAGACGCTTTGGCAAAAGCGTCAGTATATGACGCCTTGGGATGAGAATGCCTTGGAATATTAGCTTACTGCTTATTTCCTGCTGCACAGTTTGTGTATACTGCATACTATTTTTTAATAGTATGTGAAACAGCATCCATAATGCAACGATAAATGTTTTAAACAGTAAGCCTAGTATGCTACATAGTTGCTACATAACTCAAGTAATGTCTAGTAAACGAGTAATATTTTGGAAATAATATACATTTTAATCCATTTTTGGTATTCCAATCAAATAATGAATCAAAAATGATTTAATCATCATATTACTTCTAGTTCATTAATCAAATTAGTGCTGCAGGATGACATACTGTATTTTTGTAGGTCAAAACCTGGAAATGAGTTAGCATTTTAGCACTTCTGATTCCATTATTCTGAAGTCATTGGTTTTTTTTAATGGGTTTTTGGTTAAATGCCTGAAATAAGGTATTTGGTTGACGAGATCAAGATTTTTTTATTTTATTTTACCACATAAAATACACCAGTTTTACCACACTTTTGATTTGAAAGTTTTTACTTTAAAAGGCAGTTGCTAACAAGTGGTCAAAAGGGACTAAGGAGGTTGTCGAGGACATAAACGTCGTCTACTCACGAGTCCACTTTCACAGCCTCGTTGTGTTTAAAATCGTATTCTTGCGAACTATTAACTTAATAGGGAAAATGTTTTTTTTAATTTATTTTTTATTTATAAAGACTGAAAGAGTTTAAGAAGCTTAATGGTTGTGACATTGAAGACATGCAACCATAGTGTAGCTCGTTTATAGCCTACATTTAGCTTTTTACTTCTGGTGATTGTATTAAGACATTAAAATTAATAAAAGCTGTTAATTTGAGAAGATTATCATGATGAACAAAACATGTAAGAATCAAACTTTTATTGGTCACGTAACTTGTTTTCAGCACTAATCCAAAAGAAGAGAGAAAAAATCCTATTGGATTTTTGTTGAAGCAGGGTGATGCTAACTTCTAGGTTAACGTACAGAAACAGATCATCACTGTAGCACTCTATGGTACTGTAGGTTATGTCGGAAGCATTGCATTATTGGATACCGCATTTCACTCAACACACTCTGGCTGTATGCTGAACACTTTTGCAATTGTAGTGGGTCATCTATGCATACGGAGAATTCACAGTACATACATGCAGTACTATATACTGTAGATATGCACTTCCGTGAGCTTAGGTAGGTGGGCACATCGCCTGATGAAGCCATAAACACACACAATACATCACAGCTGAGCAACAAACGTAGGCATCGGAACACAGATACACTCACACATCAAATTCAGCTCACGCACACGCTACAAAACCAGACATATAGACAAGGACATAGTCTTTTATAAAATAATAAAACAAAAACAAAGAAACAACATGCAATTAAAAAAATAACATGCATGTTATTTATATCACCATTTTGCCAAAGTTGGCAATTTATTTTGCCTAGACAAAATGACATTGTATTGAAAGACAGATCTGCATATCTTTTCAAGGCGATGTAGAACATAAAAAACGTTCAATTGCATAAACAAACTGATTTTTATTTGGTAATTTTTTTTTTTTTTTTTTACCAGAAACCACTTTTGTAACAAGAATCACAATGTGAGATGCTGGCAAGCGAAGAGAGAGGGCGTATTCGGTAAATATGTTCGTAAGTAAACGTTGTCACATTGCCTGGCACCAGGTAGAGATCTGCTTCACAGCGGGATGATAGCTGCCACGCACAGAGATGCAGACAAGTAGACAAGCAGAGAACAGGAACTCCAAAAGCCCTTCATCTGCATAGTAAACAATCCAACTGCACAAGTGCTCCATTCAGAACTATAATAGGACACAGATGAAAGAGCGCATCTCTGCAGGCCATGCTGGGAAGGATGCGTGCTCAATGAATATTTTCAAAGTTATTTCCCATCTACACACTTGAGTTTACTGTGTATCAGAGAACACTGTAATCCATTGATTTAAAACTTGATGATCCGGCACATGGATATAGCGAGGGTTTGCAAAAGTGAAACTCCTTCATATGACCTTCACCTTGAACTCTTTCAGCAGTGTACTCTGGAACAGACTTTTTCTTTTGACCATTGAGAAGGCAGGCAGGTCCAGTTGTGCTTTCGGAAATCCAATTTGTTGCATTTCCGCTTGCTTTCAAATGAATCCGACTCTTTCCAAATGGATCTTATATCCACGAAACATCATCAGAGCTTTCTCCGTTACCGTGGTTCTCAAACTTTTAAATGTGGCAAACCACCAATTTTTTTTCTTTTGCCAGGTTGCTGTTTTGTTCTTTTCATAACTAATTTTAGCCAATTGACTTAAACTAGCCAACTTTTTTTTAAAGTATCCAATCAGTACAGTTTGAGAACTACTGCTCTAGTGAGTAAACACAATCAGCAGGATGGAAAAACAGGATAATTGAGGTCTCAGGCAGGGGTCATGTGACTGAGAAGAACCTCTTTGGTGCAGAGCAGAGCTGCCAACTCCTGGTTCTAAGGGCCCACTCGGAGATCAGGTTTTGACCTCAAACCAACACTGAATCCGCTCCCTGGTTAATTATAGCAATGAAAATCTGAAGTGGGCAGTCCATGCATGGAGTCAATACAGCCAGACATCCAAGGCAGCAGAACGGTCATACATGAATGCCTGTGTTCACATTTGTGCTGCAGTTGCGCAAAGACGTTTGTTAACCACTTTCAAGCATTTATGTGCTTTTGTGGGTAGGGTATGTGATTCTCCAGTGGGCATTTATCTGTGTATTTATGGTCAGGCATGGCTAAGGCCACTCATGGTGATAACGTTTGCCATCCTTTTTCCGCTCTTTCTGCAGGTGCTCCAGTTCCGCCTCATACACCATCTCTTGCATTAGGTATTTCTCCCTGCGCATGCGATCACTCAGGTCTTTGGGCATGTCTGGAATCATGTGGGCTATGAAGGTCTTAATGCCAAAAACAAGGTGCTATGGAGAATACAACAGACAATAAAAAAATGCATAAATATTAAATATTATATTGCAGTATTGAGTAACTAACGACAACTAAATCAGCCTTTCATGTAGGTTTTTTTGCCTACTATTTTATGAATACTGTATTTTTGGACATACTACGCATTTGACTATTTTTTTTCCAACATGAAAACATTTTGGTGGAAAACAGTCAAAAGTCTGGCTCTGTGAGATTATATACTTTTGTAACTAGTTCCTCTTGGCCTACTCTGAACAGGGCTTAAATTGAGGTGTGTTAACAAGTTTGCTAATGACCACAACGTGAGGTTAATATGCACAGCTATCATGTACCGGTTGGCCTAGGTTTACACTGACCATTCTAAACCGCATTCCCACCCGGGTCACGGCACCACTTTAACTGGTTCCTCGTAGGGCACTCCAAGAAGGGCTTGAACCAGTGATAGTCGGCATGAGGGTTGGGCAACCGTTAACAAGAATGCTAAGACCACAGCATCTAGTGTCAGTCACCTCCTGAGTCCAGGGTGAGTGAGGTTTACCTGCATAGCTCTCTTGTACCACATGGCTTCCATTACACTAGTCACTAGTGCCTTGAGTAGTATTGTAACTTTATCAAAGGTCAGTTTTACTTTAACTTAACTACTTAAAATTTTGAATAAATTGTAGCTTTGCGAGCTAAAGTTTCAAAGTAGCTTCCCCAAAACTACATTGCGAATGCTATAAAACATTACTCGAATAAGATTACAAAAACGTGTAAGTAGCACTGTAGCACTGACCTCAAAGACGATGATGAAGGCTAGTCTGGCAGCCAAAACATGCCAGAACTGCAAGGTGAAATCGTAGGGTTCAGGACTCCATGGAGGTGCTCTGTAATCTCGATATCTGTTGAGGGAAATAACAAAACTTGAGCTCCATGAAAGTGACAAAAACCCCCAAATTAAATAATATTTAACAACGTAAAACTAGCATGAGTGTTACAGTACCTGCAGTACTGATTTTGGTAACTTCCGTTTTTCAATCCATTCATGTCAAAAACAGACAAGCTGTTGTTCAAGTATCCTCTTAGACATCTGTGTAAAGAAAGGGAAAACACAAATATATAGCATTACCAATACAAAGCTTCATATAAGGAATTTGAATGCAACCTCTTATCTTTGATAATTAAAGGTGCACTATGCAGGAATTCCGTTTTTGCCAAACAGCGCCCCCTAGAGTTGATGTGGAGTACTTGTACTGTCGTAAATAGCACTCACGCAGATATGGCTCTGCACTCACGGCCTGATCCCCTCCCCCTGTACACCGGTACCTGTTCAGTAGGATGGAAGCTGTAACGAGTTGAAATATGGTGTGGCCCCTTTAAGAGCTGCGCGCGCCCTGTTTAACTGTCGGCAGTCTGTATTGTATGTGCGCCTCGAACACGACATGTATACAGCACCAGGTTATTTCTGTTTGGTGCTTATTTTATCAGAATTTTATCAGATCTTTTTTGCCATAAAGCAATTCGTTACATCGCGAGACCTGATATCACGCGACACTTCCTGATGCTGCGGCCGGCGGCCCGCCGGCTCAAAGTTGCAAGTGTGTTTTTTCCGCTCACATGCGATAGGGGGGTGCGAAACGACCACCATTCAACCCGAAAAGAGTAATATAACCATTCCAATGACTCCGAAGCTGTTCGGTTGAGGTCAAAAACCTGCATAGTTCACCTTTAAGTTAAATTATATATATATATATATATATATATATATATATACAGTATATATATGGACTTTTTGTTTGTTTTTCAGTTTCCTGTTTAATTTGTCTTAGTTCCCTAGCTATACTCAATGCTGTGTTTGATTTTTTTAAGTGCAATGGGCAACGCTTTTGTGTGTGACCAGTTGTGAATATATATGTGCAACACGTCAATGGAATTGACTTTGAACTTAGACTCAGACAGTGACGTTATTTGAATGCACGTGCATCAGAAGCTATAATTAGATGTGCCAAAGGTGCATCGACAGGTCTTCTGTTATCAGACCATACTGTGATGTGTGTGTGCATCTCAAGCTCTCAAAAACTCTGATAGGAGTTAGTTTTTGCTAGGCAGTGCAGAGAAAAATCGTCCCGGGTTACGTATGTAACCCTAGTTCCCCGAAGGGACGGACGCTGCGTGTAATCGCAGTGGGAACGCCCCCAGCGTGACGCGTCTGAAGCATGAATGAAATCAGTCAATGGAGAGAATGAGCGTACGGCGAGTGACGTCATAGACCAGGAAGCTATAAATATCCCCTGAGCACACAACACGCCAGCTTAAAAGTCACTGAAGCAGCGACCCAAGGGGATGCCGAGAGTATGGCAGGACACGCAGCGTCCGTCCCTTCGGGGAACTAGGGTTACATACGTAACCCGGGACGTTCCCCTTCAGGGACTACCGCTGCGTGTAATCGCAGTGGGAACGCAATACCCACATCCCCATACGACCAAATCCCCGTCGTGTGTCATTAGGAGACACAAGCCGACGAGAGAACCTGAGCCCCGGGAGTGGAGCTAAGGTCAAGGGAATAAAATCTGACGAAAGTGTGCGGTGAGGACCAGCCTGCCGCATCACAAACGTCCTGAAGAGAAGCTCCTGAAAGAAGAGCTGTAGAGGCAGCCATACTCCTGGTGGAATGAGCCCTTACAGCCAAAGGTGCAGGCTGATGGGCCGAACCGTAAGCAAGCGAGATGGCCTCGACCACCCACTTGCTCATCCTTTGCTTAGATGCAGGACACCCTCTCTTAGGTGACCCAAAACAGACAAACAGTTGTTCCGATCTCCTCCACAGAGCAGCTCTGTGGACATACGCATCTAAAGCCCTAACAGGGCACAGCAAATTAAGTTTCCTCTGGTCTGACGTCAGAAAAGGCGGAGGACAGAAAGCCTGCAGAACTATAGGTCTAACCAAAGTGGTCGGCACCTTAGGAATATAACCTGGTCTCGGACAGAGAAAGGCCTTAACCATACCAGGAGCAAATTCCAGGCACGAGGGAGCCACCGAAAGTGCTTGAATATCACCAATCCTTTTTAGAGATGAAATAGCAAGAAGAAGGATAGTCTTAAGAGTAAGAAACTTTTCCGAAACTTCCTCGATGGGCTCAAAAGGCGCAAGGGAGAGACCTTCTAAGACGATGGCCAAATCCCAAGCTGGTACCCTTGTGCGAACTGCAGGCCTCAGCCTCAGGGTGCCACGAAGGAAGCGAGATATAAGTGGGTGTTTCCCGAGGGAACGTCCACTTGAAGGGGCGTGGTAAGCAGCTAAGGCCGCCACATACGCCTTCAGTGTAGAGTGGGATAACCCTGTGGAGAGACGGTCCTGCAGGAAATCCAGCACTGTACCAACCGGGCAGTTAACTGGGTCCTGCTGGCGCTCTCCACACCAAGAGGTGAAAAGTTTCCACCTCGCGGCATATAACTTCCTCGTGGAGGGAGCTCTGGATTGGAGGATGGTCTCAACGACCTCAGCCGAGAGACCAGAATCTATGAGCTGGGCCCCCTCAGAGGCCAAGCCCACAGCCTCCATAGCTCTGGACGGGGGTGAAGGATCGACCCACTCGCCTGAGAGAGCAGATCTCTCCTGATCGGTATCTCTAGGGGAGAACCGTCGAGGAGAGACACTAGGTCCGAAAACCATACTCGGGCCGGCCAGAACGGGGCTATAAGCAGGAGACTGAGCCCGTCCCGGCGAACCCTCTCCAGAACTCCTGGGAGCAGAGCGATCGGGGGAAAAGCGTACAGGCGTGACCTCGGCCACGGATGTACCATAGCATCCAACCCCAGTGGGGCTGGCTGGCTGAGAGAGAACCACAGTGGACAGTGTGATGTCTCTCGGGACGCAAATAGGTCTACCTCGGCACGACCGAAATGTCCCCATAGGAGCTCCACCACCTCGGGGTGAAGACTCCACTCCCCGGGCCTCGGCCCCTGCCTCGACAGGATGTCTGCCCCCTGATTCAAATACCCCGGGAGATAAATAGCTCTGAGAGAGAGAATTTTCCCCTGGGACCATAGAAGGATCTGAGGTGCCAGTTTGTAAAGCGGGCGAGAACGCAGACCCCCCTGATGGTTGATGTAAGAGACCACCGATGTGTTGTCTGTCCGGACAAGAACATGGTGGCCTCTTAGGTCTGGGAGGAAATGTTTCAGGGCCCTAAACACTGCCAACATCTCTAGACAATTTATGTGCCATAGACGGTGATGGTCCCCCCACAGACCCTGAGCCGGGCGACCACTCATGATCGCCCCCCAACCCGTGAGAGAGGCATCTGTCGTTAGCATAACGCGACGACAAGGAGCTCCCAACACAGGGCCTTGGGACAGAAACCAAGGATCTTTCCACATAACCAGGGCGCGATGACACCGTCGCGAACTCATGATCATGCGAAGCGGATTTCCCCTCGGGGAGAATCCCTTGGTTCTGAGCCACCACTGTAACGGTCTCATGTGCAGGAGGCCAAAAGGTATCACGTTGGACGCAGCTGCCATGAGACCTAACAGTCTCTGGAACTGTTTTACAGTGGATGACCGGCCTAGCTTGACTTGATCTACTGTGGCAAGAATCGAAGCAACACGAGCAGGTGACAATTGTGCCTGCATCGTCGTCGAATCCCACACTACACCGAGAAAAGTGGTTCTCTGTAATGGAGAAAGAACACTCTTCTTGGCGTTGAGCCTCAGCCCCAGTCACTTGATATGAGCAAGAACGACATCTCGGTGCCGAACCGCCTGTTGTTCCGATTGAGCTAGAATCAAGCAATCGTCTATATAGTACAGAAAGCGGATGCCCTGTAACATCAGCGGGGCTATAGCAGCATCCATACACTTCGTGAATGTTCGGGGTGACAGTGCTAGGCCGAACGGAAGAACCCGATATTGGTACGCTTCGCCCCCGAAAGCGAACCTCAGGAACTTCCTGTGTTGAGGGAGGATAGATACATGGAAGTAAACGTCCTTTAGATCTATCATGACAAACCAGTCCTCGGATCTGATTTGAACATCCCCAGTGACAGACACAGCGCCCTGTAACATACTGGCAGGGAACAGCTGGTCTGGGCACTCCACAACCCTCCTCGGAGGGGGCGAGCGTCCCTCGGGAAATCGCTCGCCGAGTCTCTCTACGCCCTGTGAAGGCAGGGTTAGTAGAGCAGACCCCTGAGGGCATCGGAAAAGACAGGGCACTGTGTTCTTGTGCAGTGAACTCAGGTCTTTCACGATAGGGACCACCCTCAGAGTCCTGACGTTCAGCACGTGAGGATTATTTATTTTTTATTTTCTTCGATGAAGTAGTATCCTAACTCCCTGCTGGGTGGGGGACCCATTCCGCCAGGAACTCTACTAAGGGAACCAGCCTCTCGAGGCTGGCCTCCGGATGAACATCCCGAGTGACAGACACAGCGCCCTGTAACATACTGGCAGGAAACAGCTGGTCTGAGCACTCCACAACCCTCCTTGGAGGGGGCGAGCGTCCCTCGGGAAATCGCTCGCCGAGTCTCTCTACGCCCTGTATAGGCAGGGTTAGTAGAACAGACCCCTGAGGGCATCGAGAAAGACAGGGCACCGTGTCTTGGTGCGGTGAACTCAAGTTTTTCCCGATGGGGACAACCCTCAGACTCCTGACGTTCAGCCCGTCAGGACTTTTTCGACGCGGCCTTTCTGGCGACAATGACTGTCCTCAGATCAGTCCTGCCCCGAGAAGGCCGCGCCGGAGAGCGCCCCGCCTCGTCCCTCCAGTTTCTCTGCAGGGGGGCACGAGACGTGACACTCCGCTTCTGCTGCGCTCTTTTGGAAGACGAACTCGACGAAAAACTTTGCTCTGGTTGAACATTCTGCGTGACAGACACAGTGCCCTGTAACGGCGCACCAGCAGGGAACGACTGGTCTGAACACACTAGGGGGGTGGTGGTGGCGCAGTGGATAAGACACATGCCTTTGGTGTGAGAGACCCGGGTTCGAATCCACTGTGAGACACCAATGTGTCCCTGAGCAAGACACCCAACCCCTAGTTGCTCCAGAGGCGTGCGACCTCTGACATATATAGCAATTGTAAGTCGCTTTGGATAAAAAGCGTCAGCTAAATGAATAAATATAAATATAAATATAGAAACCTCTTTAGAGGCGACGAGCGTCCCTCGGGAAAGCACTCGCCAGACCCTTCTACGCCCTGTTTCGGCAGGGTTAGTAGGACGGGCCCCTGAGGGCGCCGGGAGAGACAGGGCACCCTTAAGGGAGGTGAACGCAAGTCTCTCTCGGCGGGGAACCCCCCTCAGATTTTCCTTTGAGCAGGTCGGCCTGAAAAGCCTGCATAAAAGTCATCGTATGCAAACATGCAGCCGCCTGCCCAGCCATAGAGTAAGCCTTCCCCACCAGCACAGAGGTATATATATTTATTTATTTATATATATATATATATTTTTTTTTTTTGGTGGAAGAGCCGGTGCTTTAAGTGAAGACGATGAAGCAGGAGCGAGATAGCTCGTGAGCGTCTCCTCCGCCTACAGTATCGTCACATAACCAGCAGATTTAGCACCAACAATGTTACCATAAGCATTGGATTGATTTGTGTAAATTCTGCTTGAAACCGGTCTAACCCAGGCTTTTGAAACCTCAGCATGAAGATCTGGGAAGAACGGTAAGCACCGGCGAGAAGGTTGAGGTCGTGCAGACAGAAATCTATCATCTAGATTGCTTTTAATTCTAGAAACCTGTCTATCAGCTGGCCACTCGATACTGTTTTTTTTTTTTTTTTTAGCTTTTCAACAGCCCGAGATAATAATCCATCAAACCTTCTTCATTTGCAGTATAATGTGATAAACTAGTTTTCTCTGATGCAAAACTTTCGACATCCAGCTCCTCAGAACTGGAAAATCTCAATTCAACATCATCATATGCCTCCACCTGGGCAGAAGTAACCGCCGCAGCGCGTGCTTCCGAAGCCGGGTGAGAGGCACCGGATCCCGCCGGAGAAAGCTGAGATAGGGCGGGGCCCGTCTCAACATCGCCGGTGAGATCCATCTGCGAACCCCAAGTCAAGCGCCGCCGCTCTGCCTCAACAGAAGCGGGACCCGAGCCTTGGGGAGCTCGCAGCAAACCACTCTCCTCAAAGAGCGATCGCCGCGAGCGCAGAGTTCTAAGAGGAAAGCGTTCGCAATGCTGACAGTCGACTCCCTCGAGAGCCGACTGGGCATGCTGAACACCTAAACAAGCCACACATAACTCGTGTGAATCCCCACCCGTGATGTATCGAGTACAGGGGGGGAACACACTTTCTATACTGCTCGCTCATATTGGTTTTTTAATATATATATATATATATATATATAGTGATAAACTCCTGACAGAACAGACAAACACAATCGACAGATTCAGACACACGCACAGAGCTGCTGAAGTGACAAAAAGCTGGCGTGTTGTGTGCTCAGGGGATATTTATAGCTTCCTGGTCTATGACGTCACTCGCCGTACGCTCATTCTCTCCATTGACTGATTTCATTCATGCTTCAGACGCGTCACGCTGGGGGCGTTCCCACTGCGATTACACGCAGCGGTAGTCCCTGAAGGGGAACTTTCTGTTTTTCCTCTACACTCTGCCTGACAAGTGAAAGAAAAAGAAACAAAAAGAAAACGAGCGATTTACGAAACAAACGGTGTGTGCCTCAGTGTTCACGTCCTATGGCTGAATCGGACACTGTTTTGTTTGTTTGGGGAGAGAGCATGCTGCCCTTGCCTTTGAGCATGGTGATTGCGAGCATTGTGGAATGTTCACAGTTAAAGTGCTTCACGTTTGTTTCGCTTATTTCAAAGGGGTAGCACCCACAATGTCATCGTCTGGCATACGTGTTGATCTGACTGAGGAGCGAGAGAAGGGTCCGTCCCTATCACTTGCTCTCTCTCCAGATCGTGATGTCCTTTTGCCTGACTACCAAAGCGTGTGATGCGGTATTTCTTCGGCTTGGGCAGAGAACACTGAATCTCATGAGTTCACCTCCTCCGAGCATTCCTCCCGTGATGACAAAAAGGGGAACTGCTCAGGGTGGTCACTCATGCAGTGGCCAGATTACACTAGTCACAGAAAAAAGAGACCCGTAAAACACTTAATGTTAGCCTCCTTGACGAATTGACTCGTAAATAAATATATAAAATATATATATACAATTGCATGTATTTGTGCCCTCGACATCGACCCATTTGACTATCGCGGGCAGTGTTGTGCTAGTTACTAAGAAATAGTAACTAGTTACAGTTACTAGTTACTTCGTTCAAAAAGTAACTCAATTACTTTGTTGATTACTTACACCAAAAAGTAATGCGTTACTGTTAAAAGTAACTTTTTAGTTACTTTTTTAAAGAAAGTTCTTAAATGTTCCCATTAATGCCCTTTAATGCGTTATGGTCTATACAAACACAAAACTGACTTAAACAGAAAGTAATTTTTAAACACTATTTTATTTAAGTCAGACCAGCACAAACTGAATATATCAAGGATTTCTGAAATAAATAACAAAACAAGCATTTTTAAAGCTAGTGACTTGTTTGCTTTCTCAACATTGATATGTTCATGCAGCTGACAGTATACGTTTTTAGCACTGTGGTTTTTACTGCATGAATTAATATTTGAGCAATACAATTGTACCTTGATCATTCTTGTTAGTTCATAGTAGGCCTACATTAACTAAGGAGATACAAATACATCTAACAATGAATGATACTTCTACAACATTTATTAACCATATTTAATGCTAAAATTGTTATCTTATTGTAAAGTGTTGCCATTTATATGATTCAAGCTTAAAGAAGATGGCCATATTTAAATATCTGCAAAGGCCAGAGCATTAAAATTACATAAATGTAGACCTATGTTACATGTACAGTCTTTCACTTTATTTGCTTACATTTTAGAACACTTGATTAGACTTGATGTCGGCTGCATGAACACATCAATGTAAGCAATCAATCACGTCACTAGTTTTAAAAATACAACTTTGCCGGCTAATGAATGCATAAAAGTGACCAGCTGGACATAAACTAATGCAAATAGATGGTAACAATTGCGACATAAAACATGTGGGTCAGGTCTGCGTGTGTTTTTGTCACATTGCTTTAATCGCTTGAGGTAAGTTAGCCGTTACTAATGTTATTCCTCTCAGACTCGACGGCAAGCTTCTGTTCTTTCTCTGCTGATGCAGCATCTAGTCAAAAAATGTATTATTTTATAATGATATGGCAATGTGTACTTAAGTGTTCTGTATTCATACCGTTTCGCTGTCTGTGTTTTAAATGCACATCAAGTGCTCAGCGCTCTCTGTGCAGCTTGTAATCTCCGTGCTCGCGCTGCCTCACGTGTACGTAAACAACTCAGCCAGTGTCAAGTCAAGTCAAGTCATCTTCATTTATATAGCGCTTTTAACAATGAATTGTTTCAAAGCAGCTTTACAGAGATAAACATATAATTTAAGGTAACAGATTGTTTTGCCGTTATAGCGGTTCTTGAATAATGTTACTTCCAGCTAAAGTTAACTTTGATTGATTCACCTCCGTCGAAATGATCAGACTTTAAACGCGAACCTGTGATTAACGCTGACGGCGTTCACATGCTCATTCAGAATTCTATAGTTATGTGCTTTTTAAAATATGTGTGCAGGTTTGTAATTCATACAACCCAGCCTAAACAAATTACTTTTCTTGCCTATAAATTGATACAGAATTTTGTTTTATTTTATCACTTCGGGGTACGCGAGCCGGAATTCACAGTGCTTTATCTGTAGAGTGGGAAAGGGATCCTCCATAGGGAGAGGATAGTGGATACTTCAGCACTGCATTGTCATCGGGTCCAGGCAAATCTCCTTCGTCAGATCTGGACACGGCCTGGATCCGGCAGGCTGCGGGAGGTTTGTGGAGCCAGTGAGTTTGTTATGTGTCCTCTGGCTCTGTATAATGCTAGCAGTCTCTTCAGTGCTCTCGTACTGTGTAATGACAGCGCACACTTCTCAGCCGCTCCAGCAACTAATTAATTTAAAAAAGTAACGGACAACGCGCCATATGGTAACGGTAACGGAGTTAATTTATTTAAAAAGTAATGCGTTACAGTATTAGTTACTGTCAAAAGTAACTGCGTTACAGTAACGCGTTACTAGTAACGCGTTACTGCCCAACACTGATCGCGGGTGCGAAGGCAAGCTGTTATACGACACTACCTCAGATCGGAGAGATGCTTGCGGGCTATCTCTCCTCTGGGAGCACATCATCAGAGGCATTTTCATCAGGTCAGGCATATCAGGCTGATCTTATTAAAGATTTAAACACAGCCTTTCTTCCAGACCGTGTTGGCTTGTCTGATTGATATTTGGCTGTATTTATTGCTGAGGAATTAAATGATAATACTCATCTAATTTGAGAAATTAGATGCTTGCATTAATATATTATCTGGCTGTTCTTTGGCTACATTTAATTGTGAGGAATTAAATAGTGAAATAGCCATCTAAAAAAAGAAAAAAAAGATGGACATTGAGAGCGCCGCCTCCGAATGCTCCTCCCGTTATGATAAAGCGTGTGAGAGGTTACTCGAGGTGGTGACTCAAGTAGTGGCCATATTACAGCTAGACTGCCCTTGAAGATCTCCATGACATTACATTGTTCATGGGGAGAACCTTATGCTTTGCGAGCCTTTGTGCCCTTGACGTCAACTTATTCGACTCTCATAGGTCCAGGGGCATGTGGTTATATAGTGGGCTATCTCTTCTCTGGAGCTCATCGTCACTTAAGGAATCAGCACTCCCCACCAAGCCATGTATAATATCAGCAGCCTCATAATAGACATAAAACAAAAGTTCTGAGTGTTTTTGTGTGCCCAGGTCTGTGGGGTGTGCCCCTTCGGGATGGGGCATGTAAAATACATTAATCAGCTCCTACCCGACACCCTCACGAAACCACTGTAACATCCCCACCATGTCTGGTTATTCGGTGGGCAAAGGTTTCCAGCCAAATGTTGGATGTCCTGTTGTTTCCTGTTATCACCCAGGACACAGAACATTTAACATCCCCCCAGAAGGAAGTATTAAAATTGGTACCCCTTTAAAGAAACTTTGTCAGCGTGAAAGCTACTGCCAGGTATCTCTCTTTGGGTCCTAAAGACAGTAAAAAGGAATACACTGCGCTCCTTGTTTTAATGGCGTGGTTCCCACTACCGTGAAACTGGAGTAGGCGCATCTCCTGTCACAAGATAATCTCTTCTCGACAAAGGGGCCATAGAACATGTTCACAGAGAGAAGAGTCAGGCTACTACAGTTCATATTTCCTGGTTCCCAGAAGAAATGGGGGACTGAGCCTGTTTTAGATCTTCAAGATCTATTAAGAAGATCGTGTTGTAAATTTACCAAGCTAACCAATATCGGGTCCTTCCATTCAACCTAGCCATGTTACAAAGACGATTGACTGATACTGGTCTAGTCTCAAGAGCTTGCGCTTAGATTCCCGCTCATCTTCTCTCTCTGGGGCTGAGATGCAAGGAAAGCGTCCCCTCTCTCGCCCAGAGGGTAACGTGCCTTTGGGTTAAATGGGATAGTCACCATCGGGGGCCCAACTGTCTCCTGCTTGTGTCGAGAGCCTTTTGAACACTCTAAGCAACATCAGGCTAGGTTAGGACATTACATAGGTCTCATGACCTGCATCCACAGTGATCCCTCTGGGCCTTTTGCAAATGAGATCACTTCAGTTGTGGCTAAAAGCTGGGGGATTTCATCCATACAATCCCCAAAGGCAAATAAGGGTAAGGGCACGCTGAGTGCTTTGTGCCCTTTCTAAAGATACATTTTTATGGTAAGTCATGCGCTGAATGCTTTGTGCACTTTCTAAAATCCATGTTTATGGTAAGGGTTACGCGCTGCGTTTCTATGTGGTTCAGACCCTGGGTCCTCAGCTTGTGTCCCGCTCTAGGTCCGTCTTGCCGTCGCAAAATGCTAACGACAGACGCCTCCCTGTCGGCCTGGCTAGCAGTCTTAAGTAGTCGTCCATCTCAAATTGATGGCTGTATTTCTGGCACTGAATACTTCCTCCAGCAGTTAAGGGGCTTACCATGTCCTAGTGCAGGAGAACAATACTATGGTAGTCGTCCTACAAAAATCGCCAGGAAGACTGTGTTCATGCTGTCTAACAGGCGAGCGCAGCAGGCTCTGCTTTAGGGTCAGGACAAGTTCCTGTCCCTTAGGGTGATTTACACCCTTGGGAGCGGGTTTGGGATGGTTTTACGATGTTGAGGTAACCTCTTCATCTTTTCAGTAACAATGCAATGTCCCCTCTGCTTCTCTCTAAATCACCATGCTCCTAGGTGTCCAAGAGGAAGGGTACCAACTGAGGGACACTGGGTTTTCAGCTGATGTCACAGAGACCATTCTCAGTGCTAGGGATTAGCATTCCCTCCACTAGAGGAAGTCATGCCAATAACTGGGGTGTCTTTGAAAGGTCCAGATCCAGTTAAATGCCAGATTGCTTCAGTTCTGGACTTCCTGCAGGAACAAAAATATCGGCAGGCACATGCCACGCCACTCTCAGGGTTTATGTGGCCGCTTTATCGGTTTGCCACACCTTGATTGACAGGGTTTCACTTGGGGAGCATCCTCTGCTTGCCTGCCTCGTTTGTGGAGCCAGGTGACTGAGGCCTCCTGTTAGAACCAAGATCCCTTCATGGGACTTAGCTATAGTCCTTGAGGGTCTGGTTGAGACCCCCCTTTGAACCTCTAGAGTCGGTGCCTGACAAGCTTCTGACTCTAAACAATTTTTTATGGCTTTCTCTTTGCCCCAGGAATGGTAAAAGCAATCTTGCGGGGTGGAGGGCAGCATCTCGTTCCCGCATTTTCAGGGAACAGGGTTACAGTCAAGTAACCCGAGATGTTACCCGCTATTAATCTTCATCTTAAATTAATAATTTAAACCTTTTCAGTTCCTTATTTTCTGGTATTGTTTGTGCACAGCACACTGTTTCGGGTAGTCTTTGTTCTTCGGATTACCTGTGTTGAATTCTTTAATAAACCTTGTTTTATTTTTTGTATCCTTTTGGCATTCCTCTTCATTATTGATGGGAAACCGAGGCTTTCTGAAGTGTTTGAGGCTTTCATCAAATTGTGCCGAAAAACAGTTAATTACTCTAAGCTTTACATTAGCGACATTTGGTGGGCAGAGTTGTTTTCTCCACCATATCTAGCAAATCATCGCGGAGCAGAGGATATACGGTTTGAAAAAGCAAGTGACCAAACAAAACTTCTGAAGTCTGTGATGTACAAGAGTGGAATCGATCTGGGATCAATACAGTTCTATCTAATCTGATCTAATGTCATCTAAATTGATTTGTGCCAATGAGACCACAACTCATGTCTTGTGTAGCCTGGTCAACGGATTCATATATTAATCAATAATGTAAAATATATGTTCGGTAAGTATGTATACTTATGTTCAGTTCGGAGTCTCTGAGACCCCAGCTATAAAACATGATTAAATGCAATAGAGGTGTGACGTGCATTCAGTTTGGTGTTGAGGTTACAGTTGACTCAAAACTATTCTACTGAATCCCAAATAAGTGCACACACACACACACTCGTTTGCATGTCCAATAGCCCTCGAAGTGACAGGATAATCATTTCCCTTTTATGCATCAGGGGGGAAGAGACAATTTTTTCAAACCAGCTGACCCGACCTTCCGATACTGCATTTAAAGCTACGTTTGAAGCTTCAAACATCATCAATCACATGGTATTGTCATTTTGATACAAGCAATGGTACAGTGTCAGTGTGGGATACAATAGTGCTTAGAAAACTGCATCAGAGCATTGGAGCCCCGGTATCAACCGTCCCATCACTACCCTTAATCATCATCTGGACCTTAACGTTACAGAATACCGTACCTAAAAGTAAGAAAATGGAATATGCTGCAGTTTTTACTGCCCTAGCCAGGGAAGGACATTCGTTTTTGGATTATTCCATCCATTTTTGCTGACTTGTGCAAAGATCGATTTGATGATGGTACCCTGAAATCGTTATTTTGGAAATCGTCATCTAGCCCAGAGCTCATCCTTTCATCACCCTGCACCACGGAAACTATGCCAGAGCCCCCCGCAGACGGAGCACTTCCGCCCGCCACAACAAAGGAGCCAACGATCGCCCCAGAGTCCTTTTTCCCCCCAGCTCCGCCTTGGTTCTCTGGTGCTCTGGTTCCTCCTTGGACGTTTGTTGCAGCGGCTCCGCCTTGGTCTCCAGTGCCAGTGGTGTCACTTGGGCCCATCAGCTCTCCGTCTGCGCCTTGGGCTCCCTTAACTATGGCTCCCTCTCCATCGGTCATCACCTGGATGTCGTCAGCTACCTCTACATCATGGCTCCTCCCATCGTCTACTCCGCCGTGGGCTAACATCCTGGCTGCTTGGTTTAACACTACCTGGCCACTTTTCCCACCATTCCCACCAGCTGACGACATCCAGGTGATGACCGATGGAGAGGGAGCCATAGTTAAGGGAGCCCAAGGCGCAGACGGAGAGCTGATGGGCCCAAGTGACACCACTGGCACTGGAGACCCCCCAGCTCCGCCTTGGTTCTCTGGTGCTCTGGTTCCTCCTTGGACGTTTGTTGCAGCGGCTCCGCCTTGGTCTCCAGTGCCAGTGGTGTCACTTGGGCCCATCAGCTCTCCGTCTGCGCCTTGGGCTCCCTTAACTATGGCTCCCTCTCCATCGGTCATCACCTGGATGTCGTCAGCTACCTCTACATCATGGCTCCTCCCGTCGTCTACTCCGCCGTGGGCTAACATCCTGGCTGCTTGGTTTAACACTACCTGGCCACTTTTCCCACCATCTCCACCATGGTGCTACTTCCATCTACTCCACCCTGGTCTCTGCTGCCTGCCCGTCTGCCTTCTCCCAGGCCTTCACCACAAGCCCCAGGCCTTCACCACTAAATATAAACTTGTACTGTCAGCGTCATTTCTGGAAAAATCATTCACCGCTTTATTACGAGTTTAAAAGAGTGCGAGCGTCATTAACGTGCCCAGACGCGACGCTTTGAATTTGCGCGTACAATGAATGACATCGCGTTGGGAGCTGACTAAAAACGCTACAAAAGTAAAAGACAAGACGTTTGTATTCAAAGTTAAAAAGCCAACACACTACAACATTTTTAAATGTTTCAATAAAGGATCTCGGGTCTATCTTCTAAATTCTGCTGATGTTTAGATTATAGGGCCTACTTACGCCAATAATATCAGTTTAGAATTTATTTTTCTAGTCAGTAGCGATCGTGTCTTTCTCTTTCACTTGATTTGTGTATAGCAATTTAAGCTAGCAATGCAATGCATAATATCATATTACTTATATTAATAATATGACAATATCTGCAGTCAATATTGATTAAATGGGAGGGGAAAATCCTGCCATTACCAGCTATGAAAAAAATGATAAAAGCATATATCACTGAAGTGGTATTCTGGAACTGTGAATAAATTGAATAAAACAGCAAAATAACAATAACAATAACATCTTCATTAAACAAAAAAGAGATTACCTTAGATGAAGTTTAATTAATATGTACATACAGTAGCCTACTGGTAAAAAGTCTGGACCCATTACTATTTTTAATGTTTTTGAATAAGTTTTTTATTATGCTCTACAAGCCTGCATTTATTTGATAAAAAAAAAAACACACACAAAAAAACAGGAATATTCAGCAAGGATGTGTTAAATATATAAAAAGTGATAGTGAAGACTTTAAAAAAATAAAATAAAATTTTTAATAATAAAAAAAAAACTGAAAAAAAGTATCACAGGTTATAAAATAAATATTAAGCACCATTTCTAACATTTGATAATAAATCTGAATATTATAAAGTTTTCTGAAGGATCACATTACACTAATTTCAGCTTTGCATCACAGAAATATATTTTAAAGTATAGTAAAATAGGAAAACAATTATTTGAAATTTTAATAATATTTCACTATATATTATTTTTCTGTATTTTTGATCAAATAAATCCAGGCTTGATGAGCATAAGAGACTTCTTTCAAAAACATAAAAAATAGTAATGTGTCCAAACGTATGTACTGTGTAAGTAAAAACATTTAAAATTAAATGTTGTATAAATTAAAAGATTAGGAATCATATATGTTTCAAGAGTTTTTTATTGGGGGTGGGGGGGCCTCCAACATGAATATTGCCTAGGGCCTCCAAATGTCTAGAACCGGCCCTGTTTACATCTAGTAAATGAATCTTGATCCAATAATTTTTAGATATTTGGACAGGAAATAAGACAAAAACTATTTTTTTTTTAAACTATCTCCACCAGAGTGGCTAACAAAATAAATCTGCTCTACAATACGCATGCCACTGTTTTTTTTGTTTTTTTTTTTTTTTTTTTTTTTTTGGCCTAGTAATTGCTGCTTGCAGCTATTTGGAAATTTTCTTACTTCTCGTGCCGGTAACCCTTGTCCACACAGGGCCCATATTTGAATGCATAGACGAAGCGAGGGATGTAATCTGAAGTGATGGCAATGACAAAGGCGTTTGTTATGACAGCCACAACTCCAATTCCCTCCAGGATTCCATGCCAGATACCTAATTAAATAAACAAACAAACAAACAAAATTACCAATCTTTCAAAACATATATGTTGAAATATACCAGGACAGATAATACATATATCTGTAAAATAATCTGCTATATTAATGTATCAGCTATTAAGCATTAATTTACTCTTTATAATGTAAATACTGGTGCTAACAATCAAAATTGACAACATACTAATTATAACAAATGACTCTTGGGTTTCTTGTTTTTAGGTTGGAATAAACTGACATCAGGCTAATTGAGGTGAAAAGGGCTGACCGATGTCAGTAGCGCGGGCGGGCATCGGTCTCCTCCACTGCGTGACAAACTTGTAGGCGTCTAATCGGATCTCAATGATGTTATTGAGCAGAGCCAGGAGAGGAGCCAGAGGAAACGCCGCCACAAAGATTGTAGTGAAACCAAACTGCAGAACTTTACAGAAAACAGATGAAATAAACATCCCATCTAGGCAACAAGCAAATGATTTGCCGAATTAGAACACTCATAATCAAGCATTTACCCTTTTGTGGTTAAACCAGTCTAAAAATGGTTCCTTAGGGCAGAAACATACTTTATGAAAATATGCAAAAACTGACGCAATTGCTTGGCAAATGCATTGCAGGAATGCGTTCCTGTTGAAAATACTTGAAATTCTGTTCTAGTGTGTCCTTTAATCGTAACAAACCTCAGTCCTCAAATTGACAATAGAGTCAACCACCTGTGCCATTAAACCAGATGTGTTATTATTCATTTTAACTAACTTCCTTGGTGTGGCAAGCAGGACGTGGCCGAGAGCCGTGAGCTTCGTTCCCACAGCTCTCGGCCTCGCCCTGCTTGCCAAACTTGGCAAGATTCTATTTTGCCATTTGAAAATGACACTTTATATCTCACTATAGGTGTTCGTCGAGCAGAACTCACCCATTTCCAGGTACTCGTCCACCAGGCCATGTGCGTTCATAGGCTGTAAGTTCCAGTCTCTATCCCATTGCGGAAGCCCTTCTTTACTGTTATTTTGCTCACCTGCTCGTTTCATCTTACGCCGAGACCACCAGTTCTGCAACAGTCTGGTGGATGAAAAAAAAAAAAAAAAAAAAAAAACCCATTTGATTTAATGTGTATATGAAGAATGTGAAAAGTTATGAAGAGTAGTTAGGGCCATAGCTAATGGTATTCCAGTAGGAGCCAGTGTAATTCATTGTATTTTACATCATACAAATGATCCTTTGTTTCACAAAAAAGACATTATGGGTTTATAATGAAATAATGAGAAGAAATGAGTGAATAATAACAGAGTTGTAATTTTTCTGTGAACAGTATTGGTAATCTAAACTAATGTCCCCTCATCATGTTTTCCTGATAGTCTGTTAAGTTCACTCTGTTGCCATGGCTCTTTCTGATGAAGCATACATTTTACTCTGTACTGCAGGGTGGGCAAAGTCAATCATCCATGAACACAGTGGACTTCAACTAAGGACAAACTGTCCAGTGAAGCAAACATTTCCTATTTGGGATAATAATTGACTAACACAGACCTGTGTTCGTACACTTAATAACAATGCCAGATCTTATGAAATAATGTATGTGTAATGTAAATAATGATAAATAAAGCATGAAAACTTATTATGAAGGAACTACTGTTTGAGGTTTAGGGGATCAGGGGTTAGAAAAGAAGCAATCAAATCAAACTAAATGTCATATGCTCCAGAGGAAAAGGGGTTTATCAAGAATTTATTTGCCAAGTAAGACTCCAATTGCGAGCAATTTGACATAAGTATCTTCCAACATCTAGGTGAAATATGTTATCTGTGACCTACACAATATACAATACTGTCTGATTTATTATGTGATGATTAGGTGAGATGCCGGATAGCATTCCGTTGGTCAAATCAGCATTACAACATTTAGGTTTGTTAACAAAGTCTTCAATAGTCCTGAGTTGCATCCCAAATGACGCACTATACAATATGCACTTGCATGCTTACAATATAAGTATGCACAATGTACTTATCCGAGTAGTGTGTGAATTTCATAAGATTATTTTGTCATTCAACATCGGAGTCTGATAGCCCCTCCCCCTCTGCTACGTGCGACAGTTGATTGCATGAAGTATCCAACATTCCACACTTAGTTTTTTTTTCCGTTAATTTAGTGCATCATCCAGGTATTTAAAGTGCACTTTTTCTTTTTGGAATTTTCAGTGTGAACACACTATTTATGCATAAAATTAGTGCATAAGTATCCGAAATGGGACCAACCTTCAGCCTCCAACGGACTGGCCACAGACCAAGACATTTCAATTGGCTGGCATCTATGCAATTTGTGGGAGGACACATGATATTATACACAATGACACACAATGCCAGAGCCATTATGGTTATTGCTGCACTCTGGGCTTAGCTCCGGAATTTCACTCACTGGAACAGACTGGGGAATTTCTCTCACTGGAATGGACCCGGGAACAGATTCGGGAACTTTTCTATCAATAATGGACTCGGGAACATTACTCACTGGAGCAGACTCGGGAAGATGAGTGATCTTCCCGAGTCTGCTCCAGTGAGTAATGTTCCCGAGTCTGCTCCAATGAGTAATGTTCCCGAGTCCATTATTGATAGAGAAGTTCCCGAATCTGTTCCCGGGTCCATTCCAGTGAGAGAAATTCCCCAGTCTGGAAGCATTGTGACCATTGGAATTGGCAATGCTATGATCCTTGGAGCGGGAATTTAGAGTAGACTCACAGGTGAGTACGGTCTCTGAAGCGGACATGAGAGTTAGATCAGGTTCTGATGCAAGCTCAGGGATTAGAGTGAGCTCCAATGCAGACTCAAGAGCTGGGACAGGCTTGATACTGAACTCTGGGGCTGGAACAGGCTCGATGGAAAAAAATGCCGGTACCAGGAGGGCTGGAGTGGGTTGGGGAGACAGCAACTGAATAGGGCTGGCATCTTTTTTTAACGTCTAAATTTGACTTTTTCATCAACATATATTAGATGTTGTCTAATATTGCCTATCACATTAATCTGATATCACTAGCTTTTATCTAAATCATTATCACTAGCACAACACGCTAGTATTTTGCTAGCCTGTTAACCTGCCACCCGTGCTTGCCTTTTTTTTTATGCGCGCGCTCGCACCTTTTACGAGATCTATCAAGCAACTAAGGGGCTGTTTACACCTGGCCACTTCATGCGTTTTCTCAGATCGGATAGCTATCTGATTTATCAAAACGATTCCATTTACACCTGGTCACATAAATGTGTTTTTGCCAAACGGATATAAATCCGATCTTCAATTCCCGCGCTATATGCAGATTTAATGGAGTGCACGTCACCGAAAGCAACAGATATGAGCTGCATTTTATTGATCATCAGCTAATTTCAAAATCAAAGAGAGCAATAAGAGAGAGCGGCAACAGCCCTGGTAAGATCATTTCGTTCCTTTACTTTTAATGAAGATGATTGTGTGTTAAGCGTCTGCGACTTACTTTCACTTTGATTTGCGATAGTTTGCACGTTGGCTTGATGAAGAGATGCTCAGCTGCGGTAATGCGTGTTGCAGTAGCGTCATCATATCTGACTATAACATGACATATAGCCTATATAACACGCTCTCACACGTTTATTTTTTTTTAGCATTTTTGGGAGGAGTAAAATGTATATATGTGGTTTCAACAACCAGATGCATTTACACTTGTCCAGTTTCGTCTGGAATGCGGCCAGACCACCTCCTGATGTGGTTTGAGCGATCGGATTCAAATCCGTCTCGAATGCGTTTCGGATAGCTATCCGATCACAGAAAACGCATGAAGTGGCCAGGTGTAAACAGCCCCTAAGGTAAGTAGAATCAGTTAAAGTCCCTGTAAAGTCAAAATTAAGTATGTGTTCTGAGTTTGTCACAGCACAAAAAAAATTTGTTATTAGCCACCCAGCCAAATTTGAATGATAAAAAAAGCCGGCAAGTACATAAAATAAGCTATCAAAATCTTGAAAAAATAAGCATTATTCTCTGCTCTCAAACGCTGGGGGCGTGTCCGCTGGCTGCGCTGAAACCACGCCCGCTCGTAGGAAAGCTGCCGACTCTGATATAAGTTGATACTGCTTTCACGACGGGAGGATGAAGGCCGAGGCGGGAGATAGTCGGCTCGGCCCCATTCACCAGTAACAGCGGATTATCAGTGAATCCCAGTTGTCTCCGACGAAAGTTTATAAAACTATCCCGTGTAAAATGATCACTACAGAGGCGTGTGTTGGTGGTGATCCTCAGCTTTCCATCAAGGTTGGCTCTTCACAAATTAATCCACCTTGATGTGTGGATGTGATGTGATCGTTTTTAGGAAATTTAAATAAAGACACCGATCTGTTTTGAACATGATCGCATCCAGGAAGTAGCCTACCCATTTCCGTGCCGAAGGCATAGCTAGCTAGCAAACTGTAGGCTGTAGTAACTAATAGTACTGACAGTAGCTCGCGATTGAGCGCCAAACTGATGCGAATGTGCTCTTTTGTTAGGGGAGCGGCCAGCCTCAGTGGCCTTAGTGCGTCATCAAGTAGGGGCGTGTCCAGGAGCTCAGGGGCTCCAGTGCGTCATCGAGCCCCGTCTGTGCAGCAGGGCAACTGGATGACCATGAGACGCTGTAGTTGCAGGACAAAACACCGCTCTTCAGTTCCGATAACAACATTAAACAGGTTCTCCCCTCTCAGTGAAACACCCACTGAGAATCCTGTTGAATGTGCCCTAGTTATTGGCGATTCTATTACATGGAACATTGTTTGCACATGTTTGCCGGGAGCCAGAGCGCCTGACATCAAAGCAAATTTAAAAGTGCTGGCTAATGCTAATCGTAAATTCTCTAAGATTATTATTATTATTCATTATTATTATTCCAAAATTTATGTTAACCATCTGGGGTCGGCAATCACGCCAGCGTGATCTGCTCGCTTTTTTTCTTTTCAGTGCAAAAGAGACTCAAAATACTCGGTTGATTTTGATCTTACATTTAATCCTGTTAAAGCTGCAGTCCGTATCTTT
Source organism: Rhinichthys osculus (assembly GCA_029959095.1). Lineage (NCBI taxonomy): Eukaryota > Metazoa > Chordata > Actinopteri > Cypriniformes > Leuciscidae > Rhinichthys > Rhinichthys osculus. The sequence continues at coordinate 23,892,127 of JARWKJ010000025.1, read as the reverse complement.
TCCTCTTTGTCGCCATCTCTCTGTTCGAAATCTGTAACTGCAGTGATTCGCGGAATTATTATCTTTACGTGGGTTGTAAATCGGCATGAAACAGCACGGATGAACACAGTGCTTTGAGGCGAGTGGTGCTGTCAGTCACCGCGCTGTGTGGATACTGTCATACAGAATCACAGATTCACTTTTTGAAAGTTTGACCAACATAAGAATTTTCATAAGAAAATGTCTTCTGAACAAGTAAGTAACATCCATTTTTGTTCTGACCAACTAAGGGGGAAAAAGCATTCGACATGATAAGCTTCGTTAGATTAAATCAACGCGATTTACAGCAACCGTGCAAATTATAGCCTACTTTGTTCTCAAATTGTTCATGTTAACAACATCAGCATTGCGTGACTAATGTTAAATTTAATGTGTTTTATGGTTAGCAGCTACCTGCGTAGTTCAGAATTCATATTCTCCATAATAGCAAAACGAGAAAGGCACAACAAAGGAAACTCCATAACTGTGTGAATTAAGAAAACGTACTGTTACACGATTGAACTATTGAAATGTCTTACTTGTTCAGCAGAAAAAAGCCGTCTCTTCTTCCGTTTTGAACCCCTTCAAAACACGGAGTTCACGCACTTTTTAAAAGCCCCGCCGATGTTTAAATCCTTGTGTTCGCATGAGACGGTTTCTTTCTCTTTCTCTAGCCACCTTAAATCCGAAATACGAAGTCTTTTGGGTTTTATAACTGCTGAATCTCCAGTTGACACTGATGATTGTTGTTTGGATCTTTCTGGATGCCATAAGTTTAATTATGTAAAGTGCTGCGAGAAAAGCCTATACATCTAAACATCTCATCACGCGCAGTATAGCCGGCTAGCCGAAACTCCTTCTTTATGTGTACGGGTGTGACGTCATGACGCAAAGACATGCTCGAATTTCCCGCGGAAACCCACCAGTACCACTGGAATTAAAATCATTATTACAAGCTAACCGGTTTGAATCTAGCTATGGCAAGCAGATAGTTTTGACCACTGGCAGAATAAGTTTTTTTTTATATAATTATTTTGGATTATTTTTAACTTAAAAAAGTTACGGACTGGAGCTTTAAGTTTCTATTTTTTTGGTGGATACTCACAACAAAAACAAAGTGTTGTGCTTTTCACCAAATAAAGAAAAACAAACATGATGCGAGTTCTGTGTTCTCTCTGTCAGTGAAGTCCATTCTGAAACTGTAACTCCGCGAATACTTGTCACACAGGCACGAGAGATTTTTCTTTATGAAGCTTGAATTCTCTTCTTTTAAATGAAGTAATTTATATAAAAAACAAATATTCTCAGTTTATGCAATCTGTATGAAAAGAGAGTGCTGTCAGTATTTTTTTCCCATCTCATTACACTTCATTACGCGTTAATCTGACACACCCATGGAGGACGCGCGCTATTCAAACGCAAATGTCGAGGCAAGCCATGACAATGCCCACATCAGCCGTTCCACCGCGGCGGTAAAATGTGTGGTGTATTTGCTGCCTTTTACCGCTAAGAGGCGCCACAATCATAGACTCTGAAAAGTGTTTGTTTATTCCGGTTTATTCTCTCTACTGCGTATTCTGCTGCCGCACCGTGGGTGATTCAGAGCGATTGAAAGCTGGCAGCAGATGAATTCAACAAGTGAAACGTAGTTAAAATAATTCATAATCACAATACTGAAATTAGGCTACTGAAATGTAATTGAATAAATAATGAAAACATTTCAACATAAAACATTGCAATAAAAACATTTAGGCTACATCAATGTTCATTTAACAGCGTATAGAAGTTAGCTCAGTGATCAACGCAGCAACACGAGCTTCGAGGAGCTTCAATCGACACAAGATCGAATCTCAATGTAGCATAGGCCTACATGTTGTTAACCGATGTTGGCCTACAGCGTTTATATTTTACCACCTTGATGCTTAAATAGGTAACTGTTTATAACTGTTTACTTATTTAAAGTCAAGAGTTTTGTTTAATTATCATTACAACATAAATTTGCTACATTCCCGTAGAACCGCAGCCGCTGCACAAACGACAAAAACTGACGAAGGAAGATTGTCAGCCGATTGCATCAGAAAATGAAAATGAAGAAGCTCGTCTTTAGTCTGCTAAATTATTGTGTAATGTAAAAGAACACTAAAATTACTTAAGTTTGAAACCAAGTTTGAACATTTCAAGGTTTAAATAAAGTGTCGGGACAGTTTTTTTAAATTTAAAACAGGGTTGCATCGGGTTTAGAGTTTATTTCTTTTGCGATGCAACATAAGAAACACTAGGCTAATCTTATTCTTGCGACATTTTAAATTTGTATTGCCAAAGAAATTACAGCTAAATTAAACAATTAAAACAGTACAAAACGAAAATTGTCCAAAGAAACATAATTAAATTAAAAACATGCGTTTTTCTTTGCCTCTCTCGCGCTGGATCTCTTTTTAACAAGTTTATTTAGTCTCCCTCCTGCGCGCGCCGGGTCTCTCTCGAAATTAAACATTTCAGGGTAAAAACACATCATACAGCTGATAATACTGTATATGTCGCTGCGTGTCAGCCATACAAATCACGAACAAATTATTTAGCCTTTAATTGTTGCTTCAAAGACACAGCATGCCTTGTTAAATTCACCTTACAATAACTTCAATTGAAATTTTGTGTGAAAAAACTTTAAATAGGCTACAATAAATAAACTACAATATTTATAATGTAATAAAATATGGGGCCTACATTTGGACACAGATTTATCCTTACAATAATTTTGCCTGCTCATCAGGCTGGTTATCCGACACTCTCCATATGAAAGAGGAACATTACCACCTTTGTCCAGCAACTGTCCCTCCAACCCCCCCACAGGCTATCGGAGTCTGAGGCTGATTTAACACAAAGAGAAGTCGCAATTCACATTTAAATCGCTATTCTAGACAGTGTTGATAATGAAGGAATTAAATGATTTAAGTTACATGTAGCCTAGTGATATTTCTGTCATAAAAGTTTATCACTAAATATTTCATTATTTCAATAATTGATGAAATAAAACTGGTTTGGGCCAGCATTTTCCAAGCAAAACTAAATATAATCTGAAAAAACGCTTGCTAATCTGTTGTCAAGAACAAAATGTTCAACTCAATATTAAAGTCTATAGGGATCTTTGGATCCTTACAACCAGGCATGCAATTTGTGAATTAAGTTTTAATTTTATTTTGTATTATTCAAATAAATATCGAAACACTGTGCTTCGTGGTAATGCTGCTAAATTAAATAACATTTATAGAATAATTATTAACTTAAATGAAACAATATCGCAACATTTCGACAAATACATTATTTGATCTGTTTTTACATTTTAATTCAGGGCGATTTAGCCTACATATAATTAGAGCGAGATTTTCACCCTTGTCTTGTCATTTTCTCATTGGGAAGCGCTTACATTACATGTTTGAGTAGATCCTCTGTACCTCTCGTTTTCATATGGATTAGCCTACATAATCAGATAACATTTATTAGCCTAAATATTTAGACATTTAAAGGCTTTAGACATAGCCGATTTCTTATCGTGACTGAGCTGAAGTGGCTTTCGGTTCATTTTTGTGGCGCGCATGCAGTTCCCGGAGACAGAGACGACAGATATACTGTTTTTGTCGTTAGCCTAATATGAATACAACAAGTTTACAGTTTTGAACGATTTAAGCTACTTTACTCTTATCTGTATGACCAAAAAATTACGGAGTCGCCTATTAAGTTATTTTAGCTGTAATAATGAGAAAAATAAATTAATCTAAATGATCGCGCCGAACACTAACTCACCATGCCAGAATAAAACCCCGACTTTAGAAAAATGCATAGGGCCACTCGGCGTGGTGTGCCAAAACACTTAATTATAAACTTCAATATTTCATTCAAAATAATCTCAACACGCTTTGTGAAATTTTGAAAAGCCGTGCATGCATTAAGGCCACTGGAACTAATGAACAACTGAAACGCTGGTTTTGATTTTATTGTTTGTCGTTTAAATGTGCCTGTTGCCTATATATAGCCTATATAAATAGGCTATATATAATAAATTTTTTTACAGAACTGCTTTTGAAATTACGATTGTTAGCCTATTATTATACAGATGCAAAGTCGTTCTGTTGGATACTATTTTGTTCCTCAGTGTAAAATGGAAATGCATGATAATTGTATTTTATAAATATAAGCAAAAAAAAAAAACTGTATGGTGTAACAGAGTTTTAGAGCTAGACAAATCTCTCTGCAATAATAAATATAAAATTTACAGCAGACCATGTTTGTGCGGGATTTGAACCCGTGTCATCTTGATGATGACTTGTACGTTCTACCGCTCGGCTATGAATTTTCTTTAGCCTGTGAGTGTAGGCCTACTTTAGACTTTTACAGTTTTAAAAGATTATATCTTATCTGTATGACCAAAAATTTGTTGTAGGCTTATTTGGAAATTACCATAACTTGTAGTATTTCATCCTTAGGCTACTGTTAATAGACATTAGCCCCACTTACATTTTGCTAAATGTCCCTTACCACCTGGCGGTCATTTCGCGTACGACTTTGAAATGCGACTGGTTTATTTTTACCGCGGTGGATGGCTAAAAATGGTATGTGGATGGCTAAAAGGTGTGACTAAAAATGTGCTTTTGGCTTTCATTTATATTTTGATTGTTTTTATATATATATATATATATATATATATATGTGTGTGTGTGTGTGTATATAAATATTTATTTATTTATATATATATTGTCCTTGCATTCTTTCTTGTGTGACACCCCTGAATGAAAGGCTCATTAGTATGCAGTCTGCTCAGGTGAGAACTGCCTAATTATTCATGAGGGGGTTGGGCCGTTCCGCCATCCGCATATTGCCTTTGCAAACAAAACATTTTTTTTCACAATTTAAAACAGATATTTAGTATGTTATTTGTGGCCTTATATTAGAAACTATTTTTTAGTTTTTTCAATAATCACGCATAAACAATATTCTCTCAAAAATACAAACATGTACATACATGTTGCTCACATATTATGGTAGCCCTGTGTGTGCTATATAGAGTGTAATTTCACCTGTGCCATTAATATGTTTATAAGCAACTGAAAAAAGCACAAATGTCAGAGCATGCCAAAACATCTCAAGGACCCTGAAAACACCTCAGACCCCAGAGGGTTCAAGAGGTGTGTGAACTCGCAAGTATGATGTCAGGCACTGTCATTTGCTCTGGCCCCCTGTGATGAGATACTTAGTAGACTGTGCTCACTCAATGGCTGACTGTCTAAGTGGTGTCCGCAAAATAATATAGATTTCATAGACAATTGTTGAATTCATAGACATTGACAAAAAAGTTTTTGGGGAAGACCTGACCTGTTGAAAAGAGATGGTATTCATCCCTCCCGGGATGGTGCTGCCTTCTGGTACATCGTCTTAGAGCTCAAACATGACAATCTGGGGATAAGGTCTCGTATATACTTCATTTAGCCAAGGCTGCAAAGCTGACTCCGTGTTACAAATATGTTACACCTATCCCTTCTGCCACTTAAGATCGCTTCATTAATAATATTCCTGATCAGTTTCATCTCCTCAGCATCCCAGATAGCTTAGAAGAACTCAATATTGTGACCAAAACTTTTGACTCTTTCTTTTCCAGCACTTAACCCTTTAGGCGCCAGAGGTTTTTTCCTAAAACGTTCCATTTTGACATCTCAATTTCAAAAGGCTATATCTTAAAAGTGATAAAAGATAGAGACTTTCTGTAAGTATCTATATTTTGTTGAGCTCCGTTGATCTATAAAGACGATCAAAGAACGCCTGAGTCCAACTCCGTGGGACAACGAGCACACTCAGGCCCTTAAGAGAGCAGCCAGAAAAATGGAGCGCAACTGGAAGAAAACAAAACTAGTCGTTTTTCGAATTTCGTGGAGAGAGAGCACAATTGCGTACAGAAAAGCCTTAAAAACTAAATTAACAAGAAATAAAGCTTCTACTTCTGAAGTTTCCAAAGAGCATAGCAGTAATGACTTTATGAACTTCTTATAATTTTTATATATTATAAATCTTGTAACTATGCAACCATCTACTACAGTATCGCATTAGGCAGTGTATTGTTGTGTCCCTGAGGAAAAGTTCCATTCATTTGTTGCAATAGGAGAGGAAGAATAGTCTAAACTCGTTAAATCATCCAAATCAACAACATGTATGTGAGACCCTAAACCGACTTACGCCTTGTTCACACTACAGGATTTTAAGCCCGATTTGCAAGTTAACGAGCTCGCCGACAGGTCAGGCTGTAATCGCGTGCAAATCTGCGGTTGATCCGCGCTCGCCAATCTTTATGTGTGAAATACTAAACGACGTAACAAAAACGCTCGCTGACACCTCGCCGAAGCCAGACAAATATCTAGCATGCTAAATATCTTGAGCTGTCGACCGACTCGATAGCCTGTGGTGTCGTGACAAGCAACATTCAATGATCAGCTTATCATCACATTCACAAATCTTTTGTATTTGTAACCATCGTTGCCAAACCACAACACGAGCATTGTCTAGGCCATTTAGGTCAAATTAGGTCAGCCGGAACCGGGAACACTTCCTATAACGTCCGATGTACCCATTACATCATAAGAAGAATGGCATCTACGCTAATGTTAGTCTTTCTGCTTATTCTGAGGTTTACTGTAATAAGCTGGATCCAGGCCGTATCAGATCAGATGGTAGACCTGCACCTAGACACGACCACAACGCGTGATGTAGTCAGCCGGATCCGGGCCGTATCCAGACCAGATGGAGGACCTGCACCTAGACACGACCACAACGCATCCCTGAAGTGTCAGCGGAGATTGTGTCAACTAGACTCTCCCCTGTGAAAGCCTCATCGACATGACAGCCATCGGCACTGATCCTCAACAAACCCGTCTCCATACTGGCCTGACTCCGATCTTCAACCAGATGGAACTGGATAATATTCTGATTGTTCCAAACCAATCTGACTTCTGACCAATAATAGTGCCTGAATCATAATCATACACTGTTCGGTCATTGGCCAGAGGAGAACTGGCCCCCGACTGAGTCTGGGTTCTCCCAAGGTTTTTTTCTCCATTCTGCCACCTGATGGAGTTTCGGCTCCTTGCCACTTTCGCCTTATGCACCTTTGTTGCCATTGGCTTGCTTAGTTGGGGACATTCAATTTAACATTTAATTTAATAATCAACAATAATATTGATCTGCCTGCATTGACACTATTATACAAGAAGTGAACTGAGCTGGGCGATAACATCATTATTTACTCCAGATAAACTAAATACAGTATACAGATTTACTATATATAAAATAACTAAATTAATAACTTTTTTTAAAACAAAAATGAAACCTCACTGAACTTACTTCAGCTGGACTGTGACGCTCTTTTCTTCTGGAAACAAACTTTTTTGCAATATTTTCCTGTTATCTCTGTAAAGCTGCTTTGAAACAATCTGTATTGTAAAAAGCGCTATATAAATAAATGTGACTTGACTTAATGTTTATTTATTTAACCGGAAAAATGTGTCAATATTAAGTATAATTGAAACATGAATTTATATTAAAAAAAATTATAATCAATAAATAGAAAACTGTTATGACTTTGACTCCTCATTTCAGAACACCACTGCATGCCACTGCTTTATACTAATGGTTGTGATTAATTTAAAATAGACATTTATTAATTTAATATAGACTTTTTTTATGTCTCAACCAAGCTAGTCTTCTTAAGGGCCATTTTCACCCCCCAAAAATATTGTTTTTGTGGCATAAGTCAATATATTGTTTAAGATGAGTAAGTTATTTTTCTAGGTTAGGTTTTTTAGAATCTACAAAATAAGCCACTGTAGATACTGTCAAATGCAGCTTGAAATTTAGAAAACAGAACTGTGGAAGGAATGTTTTTTTCCCAGTTATCGAAACCATTTAACAATCATGTCAGGTTTTTTATATATATTTTTGTTCATGGCCTCCCCATGTGGATGCCACTGTGTGTCTGCTTATACTCACGGGTAGCCCAGCTCCATGAAGTTGTTCCAGATCTGTTTCAACACCATGATCACTCCCATTTGTAGGCACAAGTCGATCAGACAACCACTGGGATGACACTAAGGGGAAAAATAGCATAAACATGTTGTTCTCTCTTGTGAAAAATTAGTAGTACATTTTAGCATACTTTTAAAAATAGTACTGATTACGGGAATGATAAACTTGAAAAAAAAAGGCATTCGACAAGAGCACTTTTTAAAACTATACTTAAGTCTGTTCAAGCACACTTCTTTTTCACAAGGGTGGTTTTGATTATACTACATGATTTACACAGACAGTACACTTGTGTTATGAGCAACCACAGTTGTTACCACAGTTGTTACTTGTGTCACAGAGCAACCATTTTTATTTAAATCTCATTTCAATAACTGAGGCAGATATTTGATAGGGGAATGTTGATAATGCTGAAGGGCACTAATAACCAAGTGCGAGAGGACTCATTACAGCCTCATCTCACCCACCTCCTCCATCCTCCACCGGTTAAACAGCTTATTATAATCCCCTGGTCTGCCAGCAAACCTGTGGAATACACACAAACATAATACACGCACATCACAATAACACATATACAAAATTAGCTTTGGAATTCAATTAGCCACTCTATTGTGGGGGAGGTTTTTGTGTTTGCATGTATGCCATCGCCAACAGTGAAAATATCATATCTAGTTCCCTTTCAGTCGAGAACGTCAGACGTAGTCTACGTCGACTGAATGGGATCACGCCAGGGAGCCAGTCATCTTTGAGTACTATTGAACGAGCCCAGGGACGTGCACAGGGGGGGAATCGTTACAATGGATGCAGAATTTCACGTAGGCCTAGATAACAAAAAAAATTAAAAGTGACGCACCGAAAGTGAAAGTCAGTAAGGGAAGGGCAAACTGTTTACGTGGCTGCAGCGCTGCACGCGACCATAGACTGCACGCGACCGGTGCGTAAGGCCCCGCCTCCATCTCGTGTCATAGCGCGTCAATTAATGTGTACAACATCCATGACAAAATGAAGCGAAACTATCCTTCTGGTCACGAAAAGAGGAAGAAGAAAAAAAACATTGAAAGTGAATTGCGGGAATAACAATTAGGTAAACTTGTGTTCTCTCCTCTCTAAGTTTGATGTCAGCAAAGTTTGATGTTTTTCGGTCTTGCTAAACTAGCTGGGCAGGCAGTGCATCTCTTGCATCACTTTGTGCCTGACAAAAGTGAGAGTAAAATACAATTATTTATTACGTTTGTTTTTGATAAACGACAAAGTGCAACGGTGTTTGTTTACTGCAGCTCGGAAAACATAACCGCTTCGCGTGTGTTATCGTGCGTTCATATGCGCGTGCACGAAATGAAACTCGCATTTTTCAAGCAGAAATATGTGAAGACCAGACATACTGTACAATACATACACGTGAATGATGGCATTCCCAATCAAAGTACACATTATAAAACAAGACACTGATTATCTAGTCTCAGTGTAGTTAAAACCTCTAAACAACTGCACTAATTATGCAAGATAGAAAGCAATGTATTGACAATTTGGCATTGATTGACTATTGATTTATAGGCTAAATTGAATTTAAAATGTTGATTAGCTGGACATACTGGTCAATATGGATGCACATCCCTCAGTAAATAATAACCATAAATCAAGAATTGCTTCAACATGCATAATAATAATAAAAAAAAAAAAAAAATCATACTGATGTCGAAAATACCCAAGCTGTAGAGAGAACCAAAGTTAATCCCAAAAGCCAAAACTATTTTTGGGTTATAAGGGTTATAAGGGTTATAATTTATTATTTTCTTCTTATTTATGTTTACGTTAATATTCACTTGTTATCTTAATATTCAATAGAAAATACTCTATTCAATAAATATTGTTTGTTTGAACCTCATTCTGTTCTATATTGTTGTACTTATTCTTTGACTGTTTTGTTTAAAGGAGGGAGGATTGTATTGGGAGCACTGAAGTGTCAGGTGTGACTGTGTGGCCAACGCATTCTCATCCTTTGGTATCATATAGGTGACGCCATATGACATTTCGTCGAAATCTTACGTATATGGCATCCTTTAGCATCAATATAACACGCACTGTTATGGGTAGGTTTAAATCTGGGGTGGGGTAGGGTACGGTTATGACGCCTTGGGATCTGCGTCTCATATTCACGCTAAACGATGCCATGTGCGTTGGATTTAGACGAGCGTCAGGTCAGAGCAACAGCCCCTCAAAATTCCTGTGCACGTCCCTGTACGAGCCAATGGAATTTGGCATATGTGACTTGCATCACACACTCCGCCCCCGCAGTGCGGGTATAAATACGGAAGTGGATTCATGCACTAGTTGCCTTTCGCTTCGGAGCCGATCGTATGATGTCTCTGAAGAGTGCTGTTGTTTACAACGAGCGAGTGTGTCTGTGTTCTTTTGAAGGATTCTCCCAGTGCTGGCCGTTTCTACAGCGTGAGTACAGTGGTGATCGCGAGCTTTGAGCTCTCAACTGCTGTTTTAACAGCATCAAATTTCGTTGATGGCTGGTTAGAGGGCTGAAAGGTGAGTGCTTCACTGTTTCAGTTCACTATTCAGTGTTGCCGCGGTCATTCCCCTGTGTGCTCCGGCACTGGTGATGGGTCCTATTTCCTGAAAGAGCAACACGGGTGCGTTTGCGTCTTTTTCAAGATGTCATTCCACCTGTGCGTTTCTGGATGCGGTCGTTCCATGTTCCTCTCTGACGGTCACAATTCTTCCATCATGTGTTTGGGCTTACAGCACGCTGAAGCAGCTTTCGTGGACGGTTCATGTTCCCATTGCGGGAATATGACTGTCGCGGTGTTGAGATCGAGACTCGCCATCGTCCGCGAAGCTGGAGTCCCCATTATCATGCCCCACCCGCGGGTGCCGTGTGGGATGGGTGATCGGAGGATAGTGATGGATGTCTCGCCCGGTAACCAATGGACCGATCAGCCGTTTCAATTGGGGTTCCCCCAGAGGATAAGATGTCAATAGCAGCATCGGAGGGCTCCCGGGTTTGAGTGGAATCCTCCACCGTGTCCCTCTCAGTCTCGGTTGGAGGATTGGTATCTCGGGGCGGGCCGCGCTGGTTCTCAGCTCGCCGCCCCAGTGCCTTTCTTACCAGGTTGTGGACGGCACCTTTCTCATCCAGAAACTGCCTGAATAGATTTTCCCCCCTCACTACCCTTGATGGAGGAGCGGTGAAGGGTTGTGAGGCTATCCCTTCTGCGGAGCGGTCTGTCGCGACACAGGTGCACCTGTGTCCGGCGGCCGCTGCCTTTTGGGGGGATCCTCGTCTCCCCCTAAGGCCTGTGAGTTCTCGTCCGTTTTGACGGGCAGAGCTTACAAACCCTGTGGGCAAGCCGCCGCAACTTTGCGTGCCATGGCGCTGCTACCAGTCTATCAGGTCAGGCAACTCATGGACATGCACGAGGGTAGCCCAGACCATGCGCTCATAGGTAAGCACCGCACTGCATCTGACCTCGCCCTCTGGGGCACAAGTGTCGTGGCGTGTGTGATCGGTCTGGTGATGTCCACCTTAGTGGTTCAGGAGCACCATCGTTGGCTCAGCCTGGTTGATATGGTGGATGCGGACAAGGTTCGGTTCCTGGTCTCCCCAATTTCCCAGGTTGGGCTGGTTGACAACGCGGCGGAGAACTGCGCCCAACAGTTCTCTGCCACCCAAGCGCAGACGGAGGCCATCCGGCACATCCTGCCCTCCACCCCGCCACTGGTGGCAGTTCCTCCGCCTGCTCATCGCCGAGGGCGTTCCCCTGCCAATCGCCGAGGGCATTCCCCTTGCCGCCGCTCCCACTGGGCCTCCGCAGCAGCCTCCAGCCAGGCCTCAGCATGGAGCCGGGCGCAGTAAGGATGCCAAGCCCGCTCCAGGCGCTGCCAAGCCAGATGGCAAGCGGCAGCGAAAGCATTCCCTGGAGGAGGCAGACCCAACCGTGGCTTTTCTCTGTCCGTCCACTCCATTGCGGTTTTACGTGCTCACAATGCAAAGCCTGGACCTCAGACAGCTCTTGTCTGTTACGGAGACCAGCAGAAGGGAAGGCTGTTTCCAAGCAGAGGTTGGCCCACTACATGTGTTTGCCTTCATCTTGGTGAGAAAGTTTCCCAAGATGCACATGCCGACCTGGGTGGTGAGCTCCTCCTAAGTGAGAGTATTGCTCCCTCCTAGGCATTGACACAGAGTGCCTTGTGGAACAGATGTTAATATAGTTGGGGGCTGGGCGACACATATCACGTTCGCTAGAGAACTAGCATATGTATCGAACCGCTGCTTCCCGTGGGCTCCATTCACATTAAGCCAATTTCACTGTAAGCCCGGTTCGAAGTGTCGGCTTGCTGCACCATTCTTGTTTCAGTAGAGTTCCCATTATTAGCCGAACCCTGTCGAGTTCCTCCATACCCTTCGGCAACGGACGTGGCGGAACGTCCGAAGCCAGGCCTATCACTCGTATGCACTGGTGGAACTTGTGTTAGGCTGGGTCCATATGTTGTGATCGCTACGGCGATCCCATGTGTGTATTCTTCCACAGTACGGCTCCCTCCGGCGAGCCCGTGTCTTCCCGCAGATCCTGCTCTGCAGTCACTGTTCAGTTGATCCTCCCCCCTGTTATAGGCTGGAGTCATCCCAGTGACATTCCATATGTTGTACTGCCCAGTCATCCGCCCAGTCCATATGTGTATTCTCCACGTTACCTCCTTTCGGGCAGGATGTGCTTTCCGTAGCGTCCCTTCCTTCCATTGATAGCGTACGCTTTCCCAGTGGTCCTGTGGAACAGCAGTGACTTCCTTGGCCTAAGCTCTTCCATCTCCACCTCAAGTTGCGGAAGGATCACAATGGTTTTGTCCAGGCACAGGAAGGTGGCAGCACTAGTGGCGTTTCAATGGTGATACCATTCAGTCGACTTCAACTACATCTGACGTTCTCCACTGAAAGGAAACGTCCTGGTTGCGCATGCAACCCACCGTCCCCTGAAGGAGTGAATGGAGGACGTAGTCCCCTTGCCACTACTGCTGGATCACCGCTGACTGCGAGTTACGCTCGGGCTCCTCAGCGAAAAAGCAACTAGTGCGTGCATCCACTTCCGTATTTATCCCCACGCCGCGGGGACGGAGTGGGTGATGCAAGTCATGCACGCCAAATTCCATTGGCTTGTTCAATAGTACTCGAAGATGACTGGCTTCCTGGCGTGATCCCATTCAGTCGACATCGACTACGTCCCCCGTTCCCTCCTTCAGGGATACGCAATGCAAGCAACCAGGACGTTCCTGTATGCATTAGGCAAGCAGGTAAAACTATCGGACCCACTTTATATTAGGTGTCTGTAATTAGTATGTACTTACATAAAAAAACGTACATGTACTGTTGTTGAGGTGTGATACGGGTAAGGTTAGGGACAGGTTTAGGGGTATGGGTCGGGGTTTTTTTGTGTGTAAGTGACATTGTAAAGCATTGTGCTATATAAAGTTGCTATTGCTATAAGGGTGGGTTAAGGTGTAATGGAAGGGTCAACTTCTGATGCAATTAAATTTTAAAATGTAAGTACAACGTAAAAACCTGCATCTACACTGTAAAAAAAAATAAAAAAATAAAAAAATTCAAAGAATACTAATTTGGTCTTTCTACTTCAAGTTAAATTAAATGTGTCACTTACAGTTTCTTTTAAATTATTTGTAAAAAATGTACTAGCAATTTCTGAGTTGTGTACCCAGTGTACACAATAAGTGCATTGCATTAAATTATTCATTTAAATGCTAGTACATAGGTAGCTCTTTTCCCCGCCATTAGTGCACATTTCCGGCACTCCATGTTTTCACCTGTTATACAGTAGGGGGAAGTATTACGCACTTTCTGAAAGAGTACATAATCTTATGATCAAAATACAGACGAAAAAGCAGCAGAAGCATGCAATAAAAGTGTTGCTTATGCACATGTAAGCTAACATGATTATCAAACATTCAACAGGATATAAATCAAAACTGCCTAAAGTTAATGAAAAGTCAACCCAGGACGAGGTACATGACTGTGAAGCTTTGGGGGTGTTGTGGAAGCAATCTACTCCAGCTTTGTTTTGATCATCATACTGAATCCGATCAGGACGTAGTCTTTAATATTAAACATTGATAAAAATTTATAAAAATTTAATGCATGAAGATATAATTGTTTTATTTTTATATATTGCATGTTCAGATATTAATTCAATAAAATATTCTGGGGGCCATGACATTTTTGTGAAAATGATCAAAAATGCTGGCGGTGGCATGCAATTATTATATTTTTTTAAATGCTGCAGGCGAACGAGTTAAACACACTTAAATGCGCAGTATGTAATATTGACAGCAAGCAATTGAAATGGGTAATGCAGTTCAAATAAAAAATATTGAAGAGTGCGGACACTCAACTGAGATTGCCCTGCTCTCGGTAATTGAAGCTCTGAGACTCTCTGAGCTTCCAAATCCTCAGTTCTCATCCTGCTGGATCTGTCTGCTGCCTTTGATGCAGTTAACCACCAAATCCTCCTGTCAATCCTGAAAACAAAGGGGATCTCTGGAGCCGCACTACAGTAGTTTAAGTGGTTCTTACCTCTGTCTAAGACCCAACATCTAGCTACTGGGGTGCCTCAGGGCTCAGTGCTTGGACCACTTCTCTTCTCCATCTACATGACATCACTTAGATTTGTGATTCAGAAACATGGCTTTTCCTATCTCTGATACGCTGATGACACACAACTCTACCTCTCATTCCAGCCAGACGATCCGACGGTTGCTGCTCGCATCTCAGCCTGCATGACAGACATTTCTGGCTGGATAAAGGACCACCACCTTCAACTAAACCTTGCAAAGACAGAGTTGCATGTGGTCCCGGCCAAACCTACACTACACCACAACTTCTCCATTCAGCTATGTTCGTCATCCATAACTCCATCAATGTCAGCCAGGAACCTTGGAGTTGTGATTGATGATGAATTGAACGGCAACATTTGATCTATTAATACTAACACTTTATCTTCTATTCTATATCTATTATCTTTAAAAAAGAATAAAATAAAAAAATAAAAAAAGTACACATAATGCGTTAGATTAAACTGGGAAAGGTTTAATCTAACAAATATGCACTTGCATATTGTTGTCCTATTGTTAGTTTAACTGCTTCTATTGTTCTCCTTTGTAAGTCACTTTGGGTAAAAGCGTCTGCTAAATGAATAAATGTAAATTATAATATCCACGCCCTGATGGGATTCCATTTTGATGGCACGGAAAAAGAGCGAGCACAATAGACAATGGAAGGAAAGGAGAATTACACACTTTAAATTGATTTAAGCTCATTTTAATATGCCCCCTTTCATAGAGATTTTTAGATGGATGCCTAGGCTTTTTAGTTCGGGTGGAATATGCGACCTCTGACCCAGTTTGTGTGGTGGCTTCAATGGCTGCAAAATGCTGTGTTTTCTGCCAACTGGTAACTTGGGGTGTCAAAATACTTTTGGGTATTTGGCAGCAGTGGCGGAGCCAGGGGGTGGCCAGGGGTGGCCATGGCCACCCTTGGCTTAAGCTTGGCCACCCCTTTGGCCACCCCTCTCACAACTGCCGTTTCTGTCTCTGTCTCTCTCTTTTTTTCTTTTCTTTTTTTTTACAAGAATTGCATTTTTAAAAAACAGAACCGTATCTTACGACCACAAAAAACGTGAGACTTTTCTGACGCGCACTCCAACTTCACCTCAGCGTCAGGCGCGGAAATGTACAAGTGCCGAATCAGCTTCAGCAGTGACCGGAGCATAGTAAATATAGATTTGATGTTCCTCAACTGGTGAGTTGCAAGACCGTTTTGAGTGAGTCGCATATGTCCAGTCAAAGAAACAACAACGCAATTCTCTTTTTTTCTGATTCTACTTTTATTTTGAAAGATATCTGTGTGAAAGCTTGTGACACTTCCGTCAGATGCGGAGAAAAGCGCGTTGTCCTGAATCAGTTGGCTATCTGCTGTAAGATGAATGTTGCAAGGTCAACAAATGTCAGTTAAACTAACTTTTTACTGTCCTGTCAGACGTTGTACTGTACTTGCACATCACGCGTAAATGTGGCGTGCTGTAGCCGTAGTTCTGTTGTCAATTAACTCATGAAATAATCAAAAAGGCGATACAATCTGTGTCAAAACTGCATGCATGTATGTATTTGTTATATATGCGTCACATATGTCTAGACTAAAATATTCTGCCATGTTTAAGGCACAAACTCACAGGCTATGTGTTTTTTTAATGTACAAATAAATGTGAGCACTGTGCATTTGTACTAGAAGATAGGCGGTAATTTTGCGTTAATTTGTAAAGGACAAAATAAAATGCATAATTTTTAAATCCATAAAATAACTAATTTTATATTCTGCCATTTATGTGCATGTTGACTTCACATTCTTGCACATAGCGATTCAAAAGAGATGTTTCCCCCCTTTTTAATTAGGTATGATAGAACGGTTTAGATTCTTTATTTTGACTACTAATATAGAAAGTTGAAGAGTTAATTGATTATATAAAATTCAATGAAGGGTATAATCTTTGAACTACAGTAGTTATCTGCATGTCTCATCCATGAAGGTGCAACAATGTTGGGGGGTTTAGTGAACCAGAACCATGCTAACTGAGCAAGTTTACTATATGACTAAATAACTTTAGCTATAGTGTGTGTCCCCTTTATTATTATTCCTGGAGGTGGTAAGTAGCTAATAATAATTAAAAAAAAATCAAATTCACTCAGTATTCCATGATTCCTAATTCACTACTCTCTCAATTAGCTACAATTGAATACAAATGAACTGTATTCAGTTGTGTAGGTACAGTCCAATAGATTATTTAAACTAATTATTATGTTAAAATAATTAAGATTTATGTGCCACCCCAGACTGTTTGCTGGCCCCTGCCTGGCCACCCCTATGAAAAAATCCTGGCTCCGCCACTGTTTGGCAGTGGGCGAGATTACACAGACCAAAACAAAAAACAGATATTCCGACACGGAACAGACATTTCAAAGTATAATAACTGGCTGTAACATTGCTTTTCAGAGGAAAAAAATAATAATGTTGACTTAGCCTGTTTCCTAAATATCTGCAAACATATTATGGTACATGTATGCTTTACTAAAAACAAAATAATAAATCCAGCACCTTTAAAATAAAATGGGACAAAAATAACAGATCTCAAGTGGTGTAGTCAGGGCAAATGGAGGCAGCAACATCAGGTAAACCAAGAACTGAATAATATGTGAACTAGTTCAAGAGTTGCTTACCTCCCTAAAAAGAAAGCTATGTAGAAGGTAGAGCTGTTGAGATTGACAAACTGGAAGAGGAACATCTTGAGGGCAAAGCTGTTTTCCCATTCCGACTCTGTCCGTGGGTGTTCTATATCACAAGTGAAAGCCATGCAAGAATCATTCGGGAAGTTCTGCACTGCATGTTATAGCTATGAGGAAAGTTTCTCACATGCAGTGTGACGACTGCACAAATTTCACCCTCAATCAATAGTAACCTTGACTGAATCAACACTTACCCAGGTTTGTAAGTAGGTAGGCCACTTTCTCATAGACCTGTTGGGTGAAAGAAAATGGAAATAGTACCATTGGAGACACAGCTGCAAATATGAACTGAAAAAAGTAGCATTTTCATTCCATGTGTTCAGGAGAATAAAATTGTCACATTGAAACGGAAATTAAGTTGTATCCACTCTAACAGACATTCTACTAACTATCAGTAACTTTGCAACTTATTCTAACCCTAACCCTACCAGTATACTAATACTGGTAACACTTTATTTTGATGGTCCCTTTTGAAAATTCATTTAGCTGACGCTTTTATCCAAAGCAACTTACAATTTCTATATATGTCAGAGCAACTAGGGGTTGCTCAGAGACACATTGGTGTCTCACAGTGGATTCGAACCCGGGTCTCTCACACCAAAGGCATGTGTCTTATCCACTGCGCCATCACCACCCCTTATAGTTAACTATAAGTAACTTTGCAACTACATGTCAACTAACTCTCATTAGAGTATCGGTGTAATGTCTGCTTAATCTCTGCTAACTCTTTATTGTGATGGTCCTCCAACAGACAATCTACTGACTATAAGTAACTTTGCAACTACATGTCAACTTATTCTAACCCTAACAGTCAGCCAATACTCTACTAATACTCTAATGAGAGTTAGTAGATATGTAGGTGGAGTGTTATATGTTATAGTAGACATGTAGATGCAACAATACTTAATAGTCAACAGAATGTGTTAAAGTGACCGTCAAAATAAAGTGAAACCAAATTTTTTTTCCTCATTTTGTGTGGAGCTTTTGCATAAACTGTTAGACAATTTTAGTTTAGGGGGACTTTATTGTTTCTCTCTTGGTGGGAAGAGGCCTTCGGGACAAGATAAAAAAACACTAACCACATTCAGAGACATTATGATCATAAAGTTGATGCAGACTCCAGTGCCTGAGGTGGCGAATTGCCAGTTCTTCTTCACAAACTCCCACTGGAAAGAAGCAAACTTCTCCATGGCAATGAGCCGGAACACCACCACGGCAAACACGGCTGTCAGAACCAGAGAGATCTGGAAGAAAAATGATGAGAGGTGAACAAGGTGTCAAACTGAAATATTATAAATAGATGGAAATATATTTGGATAAGTCTCAGAATTTTCCTTTATAAACTTAGGCATGGTTTTGATATGCATTGTCTTTTAATTGAAGACCACAAGAGGGAGACAGTTATTTATGTGAGATAACTTTAGCTAAATTATTTGTTTTAATTTGAAATATTCTTTAGGGCTACAAATAGGGTTGGGAACTGAAAATACTGGAATCAAAATGTTCATGACATTCTGTAATATCTGCATTAATTTGCCTGTATAGATGGAGCATCAGCATAAAATATGTAACATATTCATCAGACTACATACAACAGGCTCCTATAAGAGTCTTTAATCTACAATTACCTTTTAAGTGTAATTATTTTCCCATGATTCCCACTGATGTGGTGGACATTACTTGGCTTTTATGTAATTACAGTGTAACAACAGTTACAGTGTTACAAGTACTAAATAATATAAATTACATTTACTTATTAAATAGTTAAGGTTAGGGTTTGGTTTAGGGTAAGTTGCTTGTAATAATGCATAATTTGCATACATTTCATTACTATAGTAAGTACATGTAACGTGTATGTTACGAACTGCTCCGAGTCATGAAAATGAAGATCCAAATGCAGCTTTATTCAAGAATAGTCGTATAGGCAGGGTCAAAAATCAGCAGACAGGACAATGGAGAATACACAGAGGGAATGCAAGGAACAGGCAGAGGTCAGGGCTGGCAGCAATAATCAGAGTCCAAGAACAATCCAAAGTCGAAAACAGAAACCAAACACGGGGAAACGCTCACAAATGCAGACACACAGTACAACAAGACTTCGCAATAAGTGAATGTGAACACCAAGTATTTATGGTGTGAACTAAACAAGATAATGAGAAACAGATGAATGAGATGAGTGCTGATGAGTCCGGGCAGTGAGTTATGGGAAATGTAGTTTGTGAGTGAAACATGATCGTCTGGTGTGGAGTGCCCTCTGGTGTCTCTCAAGGGCACTCCAGCTGGTGACCGTTACAGTGTAACTATGTCTTGTTAAAGTGTTATTTTAATAATTTGATATACCTATTTTTCTATAATTATATAATATAATTTATTATTAATTAAATTATCTTATTGCATAAGAGGCTGCTGGAAGCATTACATTTAATAAGAACTGTTTTCTAAATGTTGTCCATTCCTTCTTCCTCAAAATTGCTAAAAAGATGGGTTACCTTTTTTAGTGCCTACATGTTACATGTATTTACTATAGAAATAACAGAAAATTATGCATAATTACAAGCACCTTACCACTAAACAAACCACAGCTTACCCTAGTACATATTGTTAATTGATATTACTCAGTACTTACAGTATGTGTAATTACACAATAACAAGGACATAAAAAAGTGAAAACAATATTTTTTTTATGGAATTGTTAAAAATCTGAATAGGCAAGGCAAGGCAAGGCAAGGCAAGTTTATTTATATAGCACATTTCATACACAATGGTAATTCAAGGTGCTTTACATAGAAAAATCAAAAGAAATAGGAATAATTAAAACAGTTAAGAATAAAGAGATTAAAATAATCAAAAGAAATAAGAATAATTAAAACAGTTTAGAATAAAAAATTCAATAAAATACAGTACAAACAGTCGGACACAGTGGCACAGTGCTCATTCAGTAAATGCATAGCTAAACAGATGTGTTTTGAGTCTGGATTTGAATGTGACTACTGTAGGAGCACATCTGATCTCCTCTGGAAGCTGGTTCCAGCTGCGGCTGGCATAGTAGCTAAAAGCAGACTCTCCTTGTTTAGAGTGAACCCTTGGTATTTCTAGCTGATGTGATCCTAATGATCTGAGTGATCTGTTGGGTTTATATTCAGTGAGCATATCTGCAATGTATTTAGGTCCTAGGCCATTAAATGATTTATATACCAGTAATAATACTTTAAAATCAATCCTAAATGTAACTGGGAGCCAGTGTAGAGACCTGAGGACTGGTGTGATGTGTTCATATTTTCTGGTTCTGCTCAGAAGCCTGGCAGCAGCGTTCTGTATGAGCTGCAACAGTCTTATGGTCTTTTTAGGAAGGCCAGTGAGGAGTCCATTACAGTAATCCACCCTGCTGGTGATGAAAGCATGCACAAGTTTCTCTAAGTCTTGACTGGAAACAAAGCATCTAATTCTTGCAATATTTTTCAGATGATAGTATGCTGATTTAGTTATTGATTTGACATGACTACTGAAACTAAGGTCTGACTCTAGAGACACACCAAGATTCCTGACTTGATTTTTAGTTGTTAGACCCCTAGCGTCAAGGTATGCATTCACCTTGAGAACTTCATCTTTGTTTCCAAACGCAATGACTTCAGTTTTGTCTTTGTTTAACTGAAGAAAGTTTTGGCACATCCAACTGTTTACTTCATCAATGCATTGGCACAGGGAGTCAATGGGGCTGTAATCGTTAGGCGATAGGGATAAGTAGAGCTGTGTGTCGTCTGCATAGCTGTGGTAAGAGATTTTGTTCTTTCTCATTATTTGGCTCATTGGGAGCATATACAGGTTGAATAGGAGTTGTGCAAGAATTGAGCCTTGAGGGACTCCGCATGTCATGGACGTCCACTCAGACTTATGGTCTCCTATACTCACATAATAACCTCTCCCTTCTAAGTATGACCTGAACCATTTTAGGACTATCCCAGAAAGCCCCACCCAGTTTTCCAGCCTGTCAAGAAGTATGTCGTGATCGACAGTGTCAAATGCAGCACTGAGGTCGAGTAGTACCAGCACTGATAATTTCCCTGTATCAGTATTTAAGCGAATATCATTTATTATGTTTATGAGCGCTGTCTCTGTGCTGTGATGCGATCGGAAACCAGATTGAAAATTGTCAAAGTATCCATTCAAGCTTAAGAATTTGTTCAGCTGATTGAAGACAACTTTTTCAATGATCTTGCCTATGAAAGGAAGATTTGAGATCGGTCTATAGTTGCTTAATATGGTCTTATCCAGATTGCTCTTTTTCAGGAGGGGCTTGACAACTGCAGTTTTCAGGGAGTTTGGAAAATTCCCAGAGAGAAGTGAGGCATTTACCACTTCTAGGAGATCTGCTTCTAAACAGTTTAACACACTTTTGAAGAAAGATGTGGGAAGTGCGTCAAGGGCGCAGGTTGATGTTTTAAGGTGCTGTACGGTTTCTTCTAAAATTTTGCCATCAATTTCTTCAAAATCAGACATAGTAGCTACTTTCTGCGGTTGTGGTCTGAACTGTCTGACCCCAGTGCGGCTCAATCATGTGCTGATCACCTTTCTGATATTATTGATTTTCTCAGAGAAGAAAGAAGCAAACTCCCTGCACTTGCAGTCTGAAAGCAATTCATTGGGAATCTGGCTTGGGGGGTTTGTCAGTCTCTCTACAGTAGCAAAAAGAGTGCGTGTGTTGTTTAAGTTGCTGTTTATAATATTTGAGAAGAAAGTCTGTCTAGCTTTGCCTAGTTCCATATTAAAAGCATGGATGGTGTCTTTGTAGATGTTATAATGGACTACAAGTTTTGTCTTCCGCCACATGCGCTCTGTTTTTCTGCATTGTCTTTTCATATTTTGCACAGCTGTTAAGTTTCTCCAAGGTGCTTTTTGTCTACCACTCTTCCTGACTTTCACAGGAGCAATATCATCAATTACACTTTTAACTTTTGAGTTAAAACAATCAAGGAGAAAATCAACAGAGTCAGCAGATATGCTTGGTGTTGAAGATATAGCCTTCATAAATAGTACACTAGTGTTCTCATTTATGCATCTCTTCTTGACAGACACAGATCTAGCTTCAATGGCAGGAGAGATCAATATATCAAAGAAAATACAGAAATGATCAGACAGTGCTACATCCTTAATAACAATCGATGAAATGTTTAGACCCTTACTGATAAGTAAATCTAGAGTGTGTCCACGAGTGTGTGTCGGTCCGTGTACATGCTGAATCAGGTCAAAAGTTTTTAAAACAGTTTTGATTTCTTTTGCCATATTTGTATCATTGTCTATGTGAATGTTAAAATCTCCAGCAATAGCAAAACAGTCGAACTCTGAGGAAATTGTTGATAACAGTTCTGTAAAGTCTTCAGCAAAGGCTGGAGAGTATTTTGGAGGCCTGTAAATAATGATAAGTAAAATGCGTGGGGCACCTTTTAAAACAATACCGAGATATTCAAAAGACGGGTAGTTACCAAATGATGTTTGCTTACATTGATAGACATCCTTAAAAAGAGCAGCTACTCCTCCACCTCTCCTTACAGCTCTGCAGACACTCATAAAAGTAAAGTTAGGAGGGGCTGTTTCATTGAGGACTGTTGCACTGCAGCTGTCTTCTAGCCAGGTTTCATTTAGAAGCATAAAATCCAGGTTGTATGTGGTTATTAAGTCATTGACTAGAAGTGATTTATTTTTAAGTGAGCGGATGTTTAAAAGTGCTAACTTAACAGTCTTACTTTTTGTCCCCACAGCGATCTTAGTTTGGCGTGTAATAGGTACCAGATTAGATGGGTTTGCTGTACGGCTTTTAAAGGCCTTAGACCTTCTATCATCTAATCGAACAGCAATAGAGAAAGATACAGGCACACTGGGTTCCCACTTGTTATGTAAACATTTAAGAAAGTTACTGTTGTCATAGCGGAGACCCGACACATATCACTGAGAGCTGGTATCAGTTGTTTTTGGTTGACCTCGGGCCGATGGAGGAGGGTGTGGGCCCTGGCGCTGTGGCAGAGGCCGAAGAGCTCTCACAGGAGGAGGGGGAGGGCGAGCTGGGCCTGCAGGCTTTGGTGGTTGTGGGGCCTGCCGTTTTTTGGTTGACATCTGGGGGCTTGCAGCAAAAGAGTGGGATAGTTTGGTTCCAGCAAACACCAGTTCTTCCATTTTCTCTGAGAAGCACAGAAGTGGAGATGCTGGAGATAGAGAAAATGTGTCTGGTGAGACGGGCTGTTGCTCTGGTGTTATCGGCTGTAATATGCTGTCCTGGTTTCCCTGGCTGTTTTCCAGAAAGTCGTCCTTGGGTGCTGAATCTTGGAGCAGTTCTAGTATGTCACAGTCTGTCTGTGGTGAGCTCTGTGGGCGGGGCTCAGCTGAGATTGTGTCCGTGAGCAGAAGTTGTTGTGGCTGGATGGTGTTATCATTGTCCTTGTGTGACGTGTCAACCGCATGTCCATTCAGGTGCTGAAGTGAAGTCCTGTGGTCATTCATACTGTGTCCAGGTATGTGTGTGCCATTCAGGTTGAGTGGATTGGCACAGACTGCAGAAGGATGATTGAGCGAGAAGCAGATATTGTCCTTTAGCACTCTTGAGCCAAGTTTGTTTGGGTGGTGGCCATCCTGTTGAAACAGTTGCCTCTGACTCCAGAAAAGATTGAAGTTGTCAATGAAGTTTACTCCTTTTAAATAGCAGGTTTTTTGGAGCCATGTATTAAGCCCAAGCAACCGTGAAAACCTGTTTGTTCCTCTTGCTGGGAGTGGTCCACTGATGAATGTTTGAACTTTCAGTCTTTTAAGTGTTTCAAAAAGTTCATTGAAATCCTTCTTAAGGAGTTCTGACTGCTCTTTATGAATATCATTTTTCCCCACATGAATGATGAGTCGATTTGCAGTTTTATGTTTCATCAGAATGTTCTGAAGTTCCCTGTTTACATCAGAAGTTGTTGCTTGTGGAAGGCAGCATGTAGTTGTATCCCTGCTACTAATGTTTTTGATTATGGAGTCACCCACTATCAGAGTCCTGTGCTCGGCTGCGCTCTGAGCTGAGTGCCGCTGTGTGCTCGACCTTGAGCGCCAGTTAGCAGTGTTAGCTACTGGCTGATTCAGTCTGTGTTCGATCACATTCATCACATTCAGGGATTCCTCATTCATTAATACTTCAAATCTGTTCTCAAGATGTATAGGCGGTGGTAAGAGACCAGTGTTTGCAATCCTTGTCAGAGCTGTATCTGGGGTAGAGGATGCTACTGCAGCAATATGTGATACTCGTGACAATCTGATGTCTCGAGTGCCTTTGGGTCTCGCTCCCTGTTTGTGCCATCGATTTGTAAGTCAATCGGCTTGTTTCTCTACACTCAGTATGGCCTGTCGAGGAGTACTAGATGCATGGGACTCACCGGCTGTATGCTGAGGGCGTCCATGGCTGATCTCTGTTGTGTGTTCCGTCTGGTTTGGTGGTCCCACAAATAACTTTGTTTCAAGAACTACAATCCTTTGTAAAAGTCTGTGGCAGTTAATGCAGCAAGTAGATTCCAGAGGAGGCATTTTCTCTTATCCTTTATGAGTGTAGACAGTTGTGATTTTCTCTTCCCCGGAATGTAAGCTTTCAGTGGGAGGCTGGTCAAGTAAAAAGAATTCTGCTTTTTTGTAGTAATCCAAGCGTTTGAGCACTGTGCTGATTAGCTGAAGTTAAAATTAGGTGATAAAAGGAGATAAAATATAAAAATATAAAAGCGATAGAGCAAAGCGCGGAGCAGTAAGCAAGAGCGTCCGAACAGTGGCAGAGCAGGAAGTATAAATACCAGAATGGTTACATTCCCCACCATTCCCATCCCAATTTTCATGACGGGTGACAATAATTCTGTTCTGACTGTGGCTCTAGGGATATTTTGAACACAGAATCTTACCATGAAGAAGATTCCCGAAACAGACACCATGAGTCGGCTGAGTTTGTCTGTGAAGGGCTGGAAGGGCTCTGGTTTCCCTGAGATAGGGTTTACCCTCTCCTTCCGGGAGTATTTGGCTTCAAACTGGGGCCGTAGTTCCTCCTTTTTAACAAACACATCATATTACTAATAAAACATTTGTTTGAAGATCTTTGTACAGCTTTCATGAATGAATCTCATCACACACAGATGTTCAGCATCATCATCTGCTTTGGCTGGGCATGATGGCCAGTGATGATGTCATCCAGAAGTTGTTCACATGAGCTGAATGAGTTAACATGAGTCACTTCAGTGCCTGAACATGATATACATTTATTAGTACATTCTGAACAATGGCAGTTAAATATATAAGGGACTGTATACAGCAGCAGTTCTCAAACTTTTCAAGCCAATTATCCCGTCTGATCGAATCACACCATCCAAGTATCACCTAGACACCCCCTTACTTTTCAGGGTAATAATGTCGATGTAAGAACATAGGATACATATTAAAAACAAAGATAATAGGATTAGTTCACTCAATGAAATGAAAATTCTGTCATTATTCACTCTGCCTCGTGTCTTTCCGAACCCATATTGCTTTCTTTCTTACTTGAAACACAAAATATGATGTTTTGAAGACTGTTGCTCTTAAAAAAATGAAAGTAAAGCTCCAAAATAGACAAAAAGCACTATAAAAGTATCACAAAAGTAGTCAATGCAAATAGTGTGCTACATTTAAGTCAAGCCTTCTGAAGTCATTCGATAACGTTATGTGAAGATCAGACCAAAATGTCATTACGCACGAGAATAAAAATGCCTTTCAGTTGTAGCTCTTAAATTTTAAGTTCCGTGGAAGAATAAAAGTCATACGATTTAGAATGACATGAGAGTGAGAAGGTAAATGAAGGCAGAACCTTCATTTTTGGGTGATATATATATATATATATATCATTTTTAATTATTACAAATTCGAAATAAAACATGGGAAATAAATGTAAAATGTATTTAAATAATTTTAAGTTGTGTGGCTGCCCCTTTTCCACCAGCATTAGTTCTGGTGCTAGTTCCCATTCCATTTCCGGACCGGGAAAGCTGGTTCCACACCAGCCCTAAAATCTAAATCTGGTGTGGAACCAGGAACCAATTATCAATTAAAACTAAGATTACATTTTTCTAACAACAGTTTGGCTAACTAGCTGCTGTGCTAACGTCTGCAGTAAAAAGTAGTTATTAAAAGCACAAACAACAACATAAAATTGAAAACAGAAAGCTCACAAAATAAATAAGACTGAGGAGAAGAAAAAAAAGCTACCACAGCTTCATTACCGGTATCACTGCGGTTCTTAAAATTGCAAGGCTTAGCACCAGCTCTGGCACAAGAATCAGCACCATCTTGGTGGAAAAGAGGTTTTGTAAAATGCTTCAGGTGCATGAACCAGTTTGAGAACCACCATTATACAGAAACTAGCAACAACAGAATTCTACAGGGCAACGAATGCAAGCACCACAGCAAGAATCAAACCACATCTGATCACTTTGATCTCTGGATTATTTTGAGGTGTTCCCTCAAACGCATTAAACGTTCACGCATCACACAAATTAAAAAACAAAAAAACAATGCTCAATAAATGAATTCACTGTCACTCTGCACATGCTGATGTGTGATATGTGATTCAAGAAGGGCTGTTCACACTGAGATTTTATCACGGAAAGTGAATATACTTTAACTGTACAATTGTATAGTGGGTTTTTGCTGACATTATAGGCTCATTGGAAAAACGTACCTTTACCTACATTTAAGCTAAACTCCAAAAACTTAACTATACATGTATCATTTCAGATGAAAACTGCACTGAATTATGAGTAGCATCAACAACATTTATTCCTTTTCACACAAATTATGATTTTGGGGCAGATTATTGATCTGTTGATTTTGACGTGGTTCCTAGCGCAAGACTATTGAATGACCTCAAAACATTTTTACCATACGGATGATTTCTAAACTAATACTTCACGAGTTCACACTTACAAATAAATGTATTTGGCGTGCTGTCTGAGGGGAGGCTCCGAGCTTGGAATTTGGGCCAAACCCAGAATACTCCCCCCGTATCCTTGGCTGGGATAGAAACTAGGCGAGAGTGAGGAGACAGAGTGGTGCAGGGATGCAGAAAACTTTCGAGGAACATGGGTGAGTTGACTATGTATGTATATACTATACATTATATTTGCATCCTCTCGAGTTGATTGGATAGGCAATTTGTTCCTCCCGAACTTTGTTAATAAAACATCATATTTTACATTTACATTATAACCACCTCATGGAAAGACCACCTGGAGCACTACGAATCCCATGAAACGCTAGTCACAACACTCAATAAAAGAGCTCGAACACTAAAGAAGCAAGATACAATTGCATAGTTGTTTCAGCAAATGTGTTTTCTCATGTTTCTTGTTAACACTATCAGTTTGGTCATAAGGGTAAGCTGAAGTGTAGAGTTTAGTGTAGGTGCTACATTATTATCAAATGCGATAGAGTATTTACCTTTTAGAGCCACTCACCAGACATTTCATTTCCAAACTGCTGTGATATGTTTAACAACCAGTGTAATGAAACATTCCCAGATTGACATTTATCTGTTTCAGATGAAACTGAACACACTTTTAGCGTCCCTCACTGGACATTTCACTTTGACACTTTTGCAGAATGTGCAAGATGCAACCAACGTAATATGATTTTGAAGAAATGTCGCTACAGGCACATTTTTCCAAATAGCCTGGGTTGCAGCCAAAATGACTTCCCTGTTCCCTTCCATCTTGCTGACACTTGACTACAGTATCCAACAGAAGACGTATACTCCCGTCGGTAGACGCTGAATCACGTCACAGCTCATTTGCATGTTAAAGTTAAACCAGACGTTTTGTCAGAACTAATCAGTGTGAACACCCTTAAGACATATTCCCATTGGGAGCGAAGCATGCACAACAAAACATTAGACAGTAGGAGGCACACTCACAGAACACACCATGACAGGGATTTTACACTATAGGAAATACAACAGACAGCACATAGATTGGCCACACACCAGTTATAATTGTTAATGAGCTTAATGATAATTTTAAAAGGTCTCAAACGATTGTGATATTTCTAAAGAAATGATAACATAAAGCATCACAATTTCAGCTGAAAGTCTATTTAAACAGGAAGGCAGGCTCACCTCCTCCTCCTCCCAGTCAATCAAATCCCAGTCGTAGGTTAACTCCGCTCTTCTCCTCTTCCAGAACTCAAGGAATACTGTGGCTGTGATGGTACAGGAGGAAGCGGTAGGATATGAACATGAAGAGCTTTGGAATACAGGACAGTTCGACTCAAAGGCATTAGTCACGGTGTTTAAAGTAAGGTGACTAGGGCAGGTCCTCTTAGGCCTAAACACTCAATGTACGTACATGAATATAAGTGCTTCAATATGAGGAACTTCGCTTATCAATACACACCATACGCCATCTTTTATGGGGGTTGGCAAACCAGCTAAAAGGTGCATTTACCGCCACCAACTGGACAGGAGTGTGAAGCGTCAACACAGCGGGCGCAGAGATATCACGCAACACCTGAAATAAAGCTTGCCACAAAGAACCTTTCTTTTACTGTCTATGCAAAGAACCGGCGAAAGTAATGATTATGCATGAAACATTTGAATGGTTGATAAAGTTCAGAAATCGATGCAGACTCGCCATCTTCGCTGTAGTGAACGCGCCTAGAGAAATGCACACTTCATATGAAGTGTGAACACGCCGGCGCCTCTGTGTCCTGATTATTCATATTGCCCACTATATTTGCTTCTTATTTATTAAGCCAGGCAAATTTGTTGATGAAAAATTTATTAAAATGAAGATACAATTTATACAAAACGAAATTTTCAAGCACAGCTAATATTCGAAGATCGATGGGTATTATTTGATTATTATTTGAAAATCGCAGCCCTCCACCACACACACATGCATGTATAGACTACTATAGGCTACACACCAGAGCATGTGAGCAAAGCGGAGCGGTGTGACGCTTATAAGTTAAAAAACTTAAACATACGTTTCATATTTATGTTTAAATAATATACTTTTTTTTATTTTTTTATCTATGTTGATTATATGAAAAGGGAACCGCATGAGATGAGTAAGATAGGATCATAAGATATAGGCTATCGGAAAACATTTGGAATTGGTCAGATATGATTTTGACCACTTAAAGTTTTCTTTTGTAGACAGCCTTTCTTTAAAGTTTATTTAGTTTTTTTTATAAATTGTATGTTCATTTTAATCAATGTTTCATCAACAAATTTGCCTGGATTAATAAATAAGAAGCAAATATAGTGGACAATATAACCAGGACACAGAGGCGCCGACGCGTTCACACTTCATATGAAGTGGGCATTTCTCTCTAGGCGTGTTCATACAGCGAAGATGGCGAGTCTACATCGTCAACTTGATCAATTTCTGAACTTTATCAACCATTCAAATGTTTCATGCATAATCATTACTTTCGCCGGTTCTTTGCATAGACAGTAAAAGAAAGGTTATTTGTGGCAAGCTTTATTTCAGGTGTTGCGTGATATCGTCTCGGGTTACGACTGTAACCCTTGTTCCCCGAGAAGGGAATGAGACACTGCGTCATCGTATGACACTTTGGGAACGCCCTTAGCGTAACGGATCTGAAGCATGACTGAAATCTGTCCAATCCTGATTGGTGCTGCGTCATGACGTAGTAGATGACGGCATAACCGGAAGATACAAAGGTACGCTGGCATATACAAACACTAGCTCTTTTGCGATGAAGCTAGCGCTCTGAACGTGATAGGTGTGGCGACGAGACGCAGTGTCTCGTTCCCTTCTCGGGGAACAAGGGTTACAGTCGTAACCCGAGACGTTCCCCTTCGAGGGAACTCGAACTGCGTCATCGTATGACACTTTGGGAACGAAATACCCACTATGCCACACCGTAATCACGCCCGCCCTAGTGTGAAGCTGGAAGACCAGGCACACTTAGGACGTGAGCACTCTGCCGCCAGGCGTCACAGGGAGTTGCAGACTGTAAAAACGTATGAAGGTGTGCGGGGTGGCCCACCCGGCCGCCTCGCAGATCTCCTGAAGCGAGGAGCCAGAAAGGAGGGCCACCGAGAAGGCCATGCTCCTGGTGGAATGTGCCCTCACGGCCATAGGTGAAGGCAAATTGCGCACCTGACAAGCCGTGGCTATAGCCTGGACAATCCAATTGCTGATTGTCTGTTTAGATGCAGGCAGCCCTTTCTTGGGTGAACCAAAGCACACCAACAACTGGTCTGACTTCCTCCACTGAGAAGACTTCTCCAAGTAAACCCTTAGGGCTCTGACTGGGCAGAGCAGGTGAAGTCTCCCCTCTTCCGCCGTCCCATGAGGTGGAGGATGGAAGGCCTGAAGAACCACTGACCGTGCCGCACTAGACGGCACCTTGGGCACATAGCCCGGTCTAGGATGTCAGATGGCCTTAACTCCGCCAGGGGCAAACTCCAGGCAAGTTGGCGATATAGCCAAGGCCTGGAGATTCCCCACTCTCCTCAGAGAAGTGATGGCAAGGAGAAAGGCCACCTTGAAGGTCAGGTTCTTTGCCTCAGTCGACTCCAGTGGTTCAAAGGGGGCCTCAGCCAACCCTTCAAGAACCACCGCCAGGTCCCAAGTTGGGACTCTGGAGCGAGCCGCAGGCCTAATCCTCCGAGCCCCACGGAGGAAACGTACAACCATATGGTGCCTTCCCAAAGGCCCAGCACCTATAGGTGAGTGGAAAGCCGCAATGGCAGCCACATACACCTTAAGTGTGGATGGGGAAAGACCGGCGGATAAACAATCTTGGAGGAACTCCAGCACTGAAGCCACTGGGCAGTTAACTGGGTCCACCTCACGCTCTCTACACCAAGTGGAAAACACATTCCACTTTAGGCTGTACAGTCTCCTAGTGGAAGGAGCCCTGGAGCTAAGTAGGGTCTCGACAACACCTGCTGACAGGCCAGCCTCTAGGTACCGAGCCCCCTCAGGGGCCAGACCCAGAGGTTCCACAGCTCTGGCCGGGGGTGAAATATTGTGCCCCCTGCCTGAGACAGCAGATCCCTCCTCAGAGGGACCTGCCACGGGAGGCCGTCTAGCAGTGCTACAATGTCCGAGAACCATATCCGGATCGGCCAGCGGGGTGCTACTAAAAGTAGGCTGATCCCTTCCCGGCGGACCCGCTCCAAGACTCGGGTCTTGGATTCTTGGATTCCCTGGGATTCTTGAGAGAGAACCACAGTGGACAGTGGGACGTCTCTCGAGACGCGAAAAGATCCACTTCCACTGGGCCGAATCTCACGCACATGGCCTCCACCACCTCGGGGTGGAGTCGCCACTCCCTGGGCCTCAGCCCCTGCCTCGACAGGATGTCTGCTCCCTGATTTTGATCCCCGGGGACATACATTGCTCTGAGAGACGACAGTTTCCCCTGGGACCACAGAAGGATCTGGTGTGCCAGTCTGCATAGAGGGCGCGACCTCAGACCCCCCTGGTGATTCAGGACATGGTGGCCGCGGAGGTCCGGGAAAAAACTCCTCAGAGCTTTGTAGACCGCCAGCATTTCCAGGCAATTGATGTGCCAGGAAGAGTGCCGCGTCTCCCACAGACCTCTCGCAAAGCGGCCGTCCATGACCGCGCCCCAACCAGTGAGGGAGGCATCTGTTGAAACGGCTTTCCGGCAACATGATGCTCCCAGCACCGGTCCCTGGGACAGGAACCAAGGTTTCCTCCATATGACGAGGGAATGAAGGCATCTGCGCATTACCCTGATCATACGGAATCATTTCCCCTCGGGGAAAATCCCTTGGCTCTCAACCACCACTGTAGGGGTCTCATGTGTAGAAGGCCAAAAGGTATAACTTTGGACGCTGCTGCCCTGAGCCCCAGCAGTCTCTAAAACTGCTTCACAGTGAGGTTGTGGCCTAGCTTCACTCTGGAGACCATTGCCAGTATGGACTTCACGCGCGCAGGAGACATCTGTGCCCGCATCGTCGTGGAGTCCCATACAACTCCCAGAAACGTAGTCCTCTGGGAGGGTGTCAACACACTCTTTTTTGTGTTGAGTCTCAACTCCAGCCTCTGGATGTGGGCGAGGACGACATCTCGATGCCGAATCGCCAGCTCTCGCGACTGGGCCAGTATCAGCCAGTCGTCGATGTAGTTGAGCACCCTGATGCTCTCGAGCCTCAGGGGTGCTAGAGCTGCATCCATGCATTTTGTAAAAGTGCGAGGGGAGAGAGCTAGGCCGAATGGAAGAACCCGATATTGGTACGCTTCGCCCCCAAAAGCGAACCTCAGGAACCTCCTGTGACATGGAAGGATGGAAATATGGAAGTATGCCTCCTTCAGATCTATCGTGACGAACCAGTCCTTGAACTGGATCTGACTCACGATGGCTGGAATTGTGAGCATTTTGAACCTGAATCTCCTCAGAGACCGATTCAAGTGCCTGAGATCTATTTTTGGACGCAACCCCCCATCCTTCTTGGGAACTATGAAGTACCGGCTGTAGAACCCGGACTCCCTGTCTGGCAGAGGAACACGTTCTATGGCCTCCTTAACCAAAAGGGATTGAACTTCCTGTTCCATAATCCGAACCTGCTCTGGGCCGACCACAGTCCAGACCACCCCGTTGAACTTCGGGGGAGGGGAGCTGAACTGCAGCTTGTAACCCAGCTCTACAGTACGCAGGGCCCACGCAGATATATTCGGAAGGCATGACCATGCGCCGAGATAATCTACTAAGGGAACTCTCGAGGCTTGATTCGGGTATCAATCGGGATTCGTTCTCGACCCCCTGAAGCGGATCTCCGGCAGGGTTTGACCGAAAACGATTCTCGATGGGCGGACGCGATTGCTGCCTGGCCGCAAGCCTGTGGGGCAGACAGAGCAGCGTGCGTTCGCTGGAAACCGATGTGTCCCGAAGCGCACATAACGGCGGGATACAGACATCGACTTCCTGAGGGCTTCCCTGAAGGAGGCTCTTTCGGTTTCGTTCTCGACACCCTGAAGCGGAGGACCGGCAGGGAATAATCGAAAACCGTTCCCGATGGGCGAACACGAGCACTGCCTGGCCGCAAGCCCTTGGGGCGGACACTGCAGCGTGCATTCGCTGAAAACCGATGTGTCCCGAAGCGCACTTGACGCTGGATATAAGCATCGATTTCCTGAGGGCTCCGCGGAGGAGCGATTCTCGCTCGTCCCTCCACGGGGGGGATATAGCCCTGCTATTTTTGTCTCGTTTTCGACCCTGAAGCGGAGGACCGGCAGGGAAAAATCGAAAAACGATTTTTGATTTGCAGAAGGAACACTGCATGTGAAACACGGTCTGAGTGGTAGGCTGAATTAAAATATCTAACTTCCTTAAAGTCGGATAATATTTCATCATTTTAATTTCCTATATTTCATGGCCTATATTTCTTTTGTATTTAAGGATAGCAATTTATTTTTTATTTTTCTTCATATTTATTTTGAACCCAAGCTTCTAGAACACTAATTGGGCATTTCCGAAGTGTTATTTAATGGTCACCCTTGTACAGCTTTTGTATGAACTCTCATTTGACTCTGATATGTCTAAAGGTGCTTTCACAATAGCACTTTTGGTTCCCTTTCAGTCGAAAACGTCAGACCTAGTCGACGTCGACTAAATGGGGATCACGCTTAGGGAGCCTGTCTTCTTCGTACTACTATTTAATCAAGCCAATTCAACATTAGCGTGCGTGATTACACGGTCCGTCCCGCAGTGAGGGTATAAACACGGAAGTGGACGCATGCACCATTTGCCTTTCGCTTCGGATCCGTTCGTATGTTTCTGAAGAGTTACTACTGTTTACACAGCAAGTGAGTGTGTCTGTGTTTTTGCGGGAAGAAACGGGAAGCAGCGGTTCGATCCCACTCCTGCTCCACCTCTGACTTAGCACTTTAGTACGTACAAGCAACATGCGTGCACAAGACAGGAGCCCTCCTATGGACTGGATACATGCGCAATTCTTGCACCAGTAGAGTTCCCTCTTAAACCAAACCCTGTTTGAGTTCATCCACACCTTCTTGCGACGAACGCGGCGGAGCATCGGAAGCCAGACCTACCACTTGTAGGCAATGGTGGAACTTGTGCTAGGCTGGGTCCATATGTTGCAATCCCCACTGTGATCCTATGTGTATTCTTCCACGATACGGCTCCCTGTGGCGAGCCCCTGTCTTCCCTTGGCAGAGCTTTTGCCATCACTGTCTGGTTAGTAGCTCCCCCCTGTTATAGGCTGGAGCCTCCCCAGTGACATTCCATATGTCGTACTGCCCGTCAATTCACCCAGTCCATATGTGGAAGGCGTCCCTTCCTTCCATGTACAGGGAACTCTTTCCCAGTGGTCCTGTAGGAACAGCAGTGACTTCCCTGGCCTAAATCCCTGTCTTTTCTCTGCCTTAAATCGCGGGGGGATCAGGAGGCTTCTGTCTAGGCACTGGAAGGTGGCAGCACTAGTGGCGTCCCCATTCAGTCGACGTCGACTATGTCTGACTGGTGCGTGTGTCCACTTCCGGGTTTATACCCATGCTGCGGGGCAGAGCGTGTAATCACGCAAACCAATGTTGAATTGGCTTGATTAAATAGTTTTACGAAGAAGACAGGCTCCCTAAGCGTGATCCCCATTCAGTCGACGTCGACTACGTCCTCTGTTCCCTCCATCAGGGAACGGTGGGTTGCATACGGAACCAGGACATTCTTTAGAACATTTGCAGCACATTCACGACAGATAGATCCAAGTGCCGTTTTGTTGTGTTTGCAACCTTCTCCTATAATATAATGTGAGCACAATCCGGTGGGGGCAGAGGGAGCAGGGAGCATTCAAACCATGTGAGAAAGCACCCTAAGAGAGAAATTTATCCTGAATTCTCTTAACAATGGAATAGTGGTTTTGTCGTTTTAGAACAACCCTTCTTCATCCCCACTAAAGCCATTATTTTGAAGAGTTCATAAATTTCATGAATTAGTTTTAAAAGCAATTTAGAAATTTGAGTGCCAGAATCCCCATTTACATGTTTTTGTTCACTGTTTACAATTTGTTTTTGTTGAATTAAGCAGTATATTGTAATTAGTAGCCTATAATTTCATGTTAAACTATACAGCTTTATTGCAGCTACCCTAACTGTGATAGCGTTAGTGGCATCTGTGTCATGCATTGTTTTTTAAAGCCATTTTCCAGCAGATAAAAATATGGCTGTGACTAATAAGTTGCTTTGTTTAGATCCCACACGTCACCTACAGTTCTGCACCTGCAAAACTTGCACAGATGAATCAAAAAAATAAAATAAAAAAAATAAAAAAAAATTAATGCAAACACGTGTACTGTAGCTATGCTACTTCAATTTCACGCCTTCTGGAACATATCATATACTGTAGCACAATTATAAGGATTGCCACAAGGGAAATTAGTGTACAGTATAAGCACTGACACAAGTGGGCATTAGTGTTAACTTTTATATTTTGTTTTCCCTTTCAGGTCAACTACTGTTATGGTGCAGCAACAGTTTGAAAATATTTTTTTAGACCTACAAAGTTAGTTAAATTGCCATTAGTTTAATGTAACATTTAAAGGAAAACATCCACAGCAGTAAAACCACCATGTCTGTTCATATTAATCTACTTTCATTTCACTCCAGGGAAGTGTTTCATTGGCTGTAGTCAGTCAATTAGACTGAATAATGAGGCCACAATTATCAAGCACGAACTCACCTGTGATCGCCACCGGGGATCCTTCAACACATCTAGTTATCACTGCTCTTGTTCAGAGGAGTAAACTAAAGTCAAAGCAGTTTTTAAATATTTAAGTGTTTGTGCTGTGAGTGCGGTCTACTGTGACCTGATTGTATCATTTGTTGTAATGTGGGACAAAGCGGTGATTGATTACAGCTGCTTCTCATGAGCTTTTTAGTCAATCCTTTTATAGCAGAACAAAGGCTGCTATAGATTCTTATTCTGCCCACTGAAGGAAGTCTCTTTTATAATTATTTAATTTGTACTTCAAACCAAACTCAAAAGATTCAGACTCACCCCATATTGCCATGAAGATAGCAAAGAAGACTGTGCCTCCATTATCAAAAAGATGGGTCACCTGATAAGCACAAAAAAAGGCATTGTATTTTAGAATGTATAATTTGGAAATAACAGCAAGCTAAAGCATACACTATATCAAGAAAAGAATGGAATAGAAAAGCATATGAACAAATAATGATTCTAAACATAAGATTCACATGTCCATTTAATCTATGAGCAACAAGGCAAAAGTAATCTCAAAAAGTTTGTTTGCACTTGCAAACAATTCAGATGTGCTTTCGGTTTTGTCAAATCAAATTTTTACAAAAGTCTCATGACTATTTTACATGTTATATTTGACTATTTTTTACGATTTCATTAGTATGTTTTTGTACAACTAGCTAATGACCCACAGATTGTTAGATTTAGGAGTGCAGGTTCATGCTTTTTTGACAAATACTGTTTCCTACAAATCACATTGTACAAATTAGTAAAAAAAAAAAATTAACTTTGTAAAATATTTACGCTTTCTCCAGAGATCGAGTTGGCTTTTTAATACTGAGAAGAATGAACACAGGTTGTCACTGCAATAAATACCATGTGTGTCATTGGTTTCGCTTGTGCACGCTAATAAGGAAGCTAAAGACCACAGTGTCTAGCATCAGTCTAGCGCACCTTTTGAGTCCAGGACAGTGAGGTTTGCCTTCACAGCTATCTCATATCAGCTAGCCTGTATTACAATCCCCCCTCGAAACCTCAATCATATCTGGGTCAAAGCACCATTGTTACCAGTTCCTCTCGGCTCCCTCCGAGCTGGGCTTGAACTGGTGATAGCAGGCATGGGAGTAGGGAGCTAACAAAGACGTTAAAGGCCACAGCCTTTTAACAATTTCAGCAAGAAAAATAAGGAGTTTGGCATGAAGTGCCAGAATTGTTCATTCTGACAGCAATTTGCAGCAATGAAGCGGCCAGTGAATGTTATTCAGTGATAGTTGCCATTTTGCAGGAACAAGAGCAACAGATAGACCCACTCATATCATTCTTGAGCCAAAAGACATTTCAATATTGCCAGCTACATAATTTGGAAAAGCCCAAACAGATTATGTGCACAAGACTTCACAGAAACTGTATATGCCTGACAACAACATAGGTGGTGAGTAAGCAATATATTGCATGACGCTTGTCTGAAGTATAAAATTATTGGTTACCCGTAAGCCAATCACATAACGTCTGGTTATGACATGTGTTAATCGCCAGCTCAGCCGCATCGAACTTCCACTGTAAACACATGTATGATGCGAAAACGAAACCATCGAGCAAAATACCGGAGTGAACATGGCTGACCGAGTTTTGCTGCCTCCTTAACCTGATCCTCCATGAGTGCAACCAAGGGGGACACAATCACAACTATCGCCTTGCCGGCCTTTGGGCTCCCCAGTTTCTCGCTGACGATCGGTAATAGTTGATAAATTAAACTTTTCCCAATACCTGTCGGGAGTAGGGCCACGACATCACCTCCATTCAAAATGTTTAACAAACACTCTTCTTGTTCGGGCTTCAGTTTGCAAATGCCGGGAACATTCTCCACAACAGAGCGAATTGCATCCCATGTCTCCATATCCGGGGTCGTTTTCAATTTCCCTAACCTAAAATACAATCTTAACTCGGTGCTTAGCGTCTACATCACGGCTCTCAGCCCGCCCTCTGTTCGTTGATTGGCCGGCTGTTTTCAGGCCGGAGGAAAACTGAGAGATAGGTCGCTATCTCAGACTGAGTACAGAAGCGAACTGAAATTGAGCGGAAGTACGAAGTCTGACGTAGTCAGGCTAAATAAACACACCTGAAACAGCTAACTACTATTTCCAGGCAGGTGTGTTGACAATGGCCCTCCAAGAGCAGGTTTGGACACCTCTGTTCTATACCCTTTAAACAGGATTGGCAGTATTAGGCTAATATATTCCTTCCAAACTTATGTTATGAACTTCGTTAAAGAGTGTGAAGTGAGACAGAAGAAAGAGCTGATGGTCAGTAAAAACTCCAGCAGTGGGATGCTGAGAACTTGATTGGCATGTGCCAAATAACTCTCCGTTGATATGATTCTTGAGTACAAAGTAAGACTGTTCTGTTGCTCTGACTCCCCAATGGGAGCTTTGTTTTTTGAGGAGGTGGAGATTTTGGCAGAAGAGATTTGAGCTGTAAGTCGTGAGAAGCCTCTGTGGGCTTGGCAGGAGGTTTTATGTACAGCTCATATAATTGTTTATTTAACCTGTGTGGAAAGAGCACACTGACATTTAATCCTTTTGGATATGGGAAGAATGGCAGAACCTGAATGGGGATTTTTATAACAACACCCGTTGAGTGAATTTTGAAGCCAGTTTGAAGAACCGTAACAGCTGTTTTTGAAAGCAGAGGAGTCACAGGCAGGTTTTAAATCCTCTCTATGCTGAGAAATCAATGGTGGGTTGATAAAATCAACTTCAGAATTTAAGATTTCGCCAACATGTGACAAAATTGTTTCACTGGTGTGGGATGGACCAATGTAAAAAAAAAAAATATCTGAGCAGTGAAAGGACAGTAGCTCATCTCCATTCCGTTGTTACCACTGGCCCAAATCCAGCCCCATAACATTAGTGGGTGGTCAAGAAAGAACCGAGTCAACATTGTTTTAACATTGTCTCCTGAACTATGAAAGTGCAAACTTCAAGCAATAAAACATTCTTCAGGGCAGGAACCAATTTTAATGTGTATTTTATTCAAATATTAGCCTCTCCCAGGCCAAATCACTACCATGTTCCCACGTCACAAAATCAACTTTTGGTCCTTAGTACTGGCTACACAGCTTGAAGAATCTGTGTTTGATTTGCATGTTGAACATTCAGGACCAAACACTAATTCAAAACATATGAATATCTTTGACATCAGACAAAACAGGCTTTCCTAATGAGGCTAGAACAAAAAGTTTGGAAACAGACATTCTAAAAACAAAGTTGTTACGGTTATAAACCGTTATAAACTACATATGTGCACTGAAAGAGTATATAGAAACATATTTTCTGCAAAAGTCAAGTCAAGTCATCTTCATTTATATAGCGCTTTTAACAATGGATTGTTTCAAAGCAGCTTTACAGAGATAAACATATAATTTAAGATAACAGATTGTTTTGGCGTTATAGCGGTTCTTGAATAATGTTACTTCCAGCTAAAGTTAACTTTGATTTATTCACCTCCGTCGAAATGATCAGACTTTAAACGCGAACCTGTGATTAACGCTGACGGCGTTCACATGCTCATTCAGAATTCTATAGTTATGTGCTTTTTAAAATATGTGCGCAGGTTTGTAATTCATATAAGCCAGCCTAAACAAACTACT
Source organism: Rhinichthys osculus (assembly GCA_029959095.1). Classification (NCBI taxonomy): domain Eukaryota; kingdom Metazoa; phylum Chordata; class Actinopteri; order Cypriniformes; family Leuciscidae; genus Rhinichthys; species Rhinichthys osculus. Next base: position 23,852,298 of record JARWKJ010000025.1, on the reverse strand, counting down.
TTTCTTGCCTAAAAATTTTGATACAGAATTTTGTTTTATTTTATCACTTCGGGGTACGCGAGCCGGAATTCACAACGCTTTATCTGTAGAGTGGGAAAGGGATCCTCCATAGGGAGAGGATAGTGGATACTTCAGCACTGCATTGTCATCGGGTCCAGGAAAAGCTCCCTCGTCAGATCTGGACACGGCCTGGATCCGGCAGGCTGCGGGAAAACCTCGGGATAAACAAAGACACTAATATTAGCGTAGATGCCATTCTTCTTATGATGTAGCGAGTACATCAAGATTTAAGGGAAGTGTTCCCAGTTCCGGCTGACCTAATCTATGCAGCCTAACATTGAATTTATAGAAGTCTATAATGTATTATGTGTATGCTAGGTCAAAGAGATGTGTTTTTAGTCTAGCTTTGAACTGACAGAGTGTGTCTGCTTCCCGGACAATGGTAGGAAGACTGTTCCAAAGTTTTGGTGCTAAATAGGAAAAGGATCTACCGCCTGCAGTCGATTTAGATATTCTAGGTATTATCAACTGGCCGGAATTTTGAGATCGCAATAGACGTGAAGGACTATAATGCGTTAAGAGCTCGCTCAAGCACTGCGGAGCTAAACCATTTAGTGCTTTGTAGGTAATCAACAATATTTTAAAATTTATACGATGTTTAATAGGGAGCCAATGCAGTGTTGACAGAACCGGGCTAATATGGTCATATTTCCTGGTTCTGGTAAGAACTCGAGCTGCGGCGTTTTGACCTAGCTGTAGTTTGTTTATTTAGCGTGCAGGGCAACCACCCAGTAGAGCATTACAATAATCTAGCCTTGAGGTCATGAACGCATGGACTAATTGTTCCGCATTTCCCAATGAGAGCATATGGCGTATTTTAGATATATTTTTAAGATGGAAAAATGCAGTTTTACAGATACTAGACACGTGGCTTTCAAAAGAAAGGTTGGTATCAAATAGCACACCCAGGTTCCTAACCGACGACGAAGACTTGACAGAGCAGCCATTAAGTGTTAAACAGTATTCTGGGTTATTACGTGTGGACGTTTTTTGTCCAATAATTAGAATCTCTGTCTTTTCAGAATTTAGTAGTAGGAAATTACTAGTCATCCAATTTTTTATATTAGCTATGCATTCCGTTAATTTTGTGAATTGGTAAGTTTCGTTGGGTTTTGAAGAAATATACAGCTGAGTATCATCGGCATAACAGTGAAAGCTAACTCCATGTTTCCTAATGATATCTCCTAATGATAGCATGTACAGAGTGAACAGCAGCGGTCCTAGTACTGAGCCTTGTGGTACGCCATACTGAACTTGTGATCGATAAGACATCTCTTCATTTACTGCTACAAACTGATAACGGTCAGTTAAGTATGATTTAAACCATGCTAATGCAATTCCACTAATGCCAACATAGTTTTCTAGTCTATTTAAAAGAATATTGTGGTCAATGGTGTCAAATGCAGCACTAAGATCGAGTAACACTAATAGAGAGATACAACCACGATCGGATGATAAGAGCAAATCATTTGTGACTCTAATGAGAGCTGTCTCAGTGCTATGGTATGGTCTAAATCCGGACTGAAAATCGTCGCAGATATCATTTCTTTCTAGAAAGGAACATAGTTGTGAAGATACTGCTTTTTCTAATATCTTTGACAGAAAAGGCAGATTCGAGATCGGCCTGTAATTGACTAATTCTGTAGGATCAAGTTGTGGTTTTTTAACAAGCGGTTTTATCATAGCCAGTTTAAAGGTTTTTGGTACGTATCCTAGAGACAAAAATGAATTAATGATATTAAGAAGAGGATATATGACCTCTGGAAACATCTCTTTCAGTAGCTTAGTCGGTATAGGATCTAACATACAAGTTGTCGATTTAGATGAATTAACGAGTTTGCAGAATTCTTCTTCTCCTTTAGCAACAAAACAAAATGTATTTGCATAAAGATGTATACAGGAAATATACAGTATACATAAATAATATCACACAGCCCAGATGTGTTTTCTTGACTTTCATGTTGTTTGTCTTGGTTTTCTTGACTTTTCATGTTACCGCAGTACAGCACCATTCATTTATTATATCGGGCTCTTAAAGCGGCACTATGCAGTTTTGGCAATTTATTCGCTGTATTCTCGCATTTTGCTCGCAGGTTTCTCTATAGAGCTCCCCCTACAGCTTCACAATAGATATTTGACAGCACTGTCGTAAAAACTCATTGGCGACTCTCCCCCCCTCCCATCTTCTCCCTCTGGCCATGTGCATTTGTTTCAAAGAAGACGGCGAACGCATGGAGCCATGTCCACTGAGGTATGTATGATACACAGAAGGCTAGCATATAAATGTTGAGATAGTGTATATTGTGTTATAAAACGTAATCCGTAACATTATGAAAAACAAGAGACTAAGAAATATTTCCGCTTATTTGTGTTTATTGTTTTTTAGCTTATCCTATCTCAATTATAGACTTAGATTAGGCAGTATCAAAATGAAACTTTAGGCTGCATTCTTTTATAATGCTGACGGGGATCGGAGGTCGGAGTAGAGTTGTCCATCATAACGATGATAAAAACTCCATCCCTACCTTGTTCTTATAGCTAGCCGGATCCTGGATGTGTGTGTGTATGTGTGCAGTGCCGTAAAGCAATTCGTTACATCGCGAGACCTGATATTACGCGATACTTCCTAACACTGAGGCTTGCGGCCCGCCGGCCCAAAGTTGCAAGGGTGGTTTTTTATGGAAGTAAAATAATCCCAAATGTTTTTGAAACAAAAAGCCTGTTGAATTGTACTACTTGAAAAAAATATGCATTGCATTAACCCTGCTTGTATTTTAATGCATTGTATTTTTAGGGCTTGTATTTTTATAGGCTGAAATTTAGCATGGTTGAATATTTAAGCTGTGAATATTTCAAATCAAAACATTTCAAACACATTTTCATTAGTAAAATTTCAATAATCCATATTCACCTTTCATATTTCATTTCCCAAATATTCAAACTGATTAAAAATACAACCTATAATATTCAACAGGCGGTTTTCGGTCCATTTTATTTCGCTTTGCAAATTCGCTTCCACAAATTCAGAGGTTCAAATTCGACAGTAAATTCAACGTTGACATCCAGGAGCTGCAGAAAAAGCAGTAGATTACCGAGCATAATCTCCATCTGCTGTTAGTCGACCTCACCAGCAGGGGGTGCAAGCGCGTGTTGTTGACGAAGACCAGAGCAACAGTTAGCGCAAGCCATTCATTCATAAAAACTCAGCATGCATTATGTTTTTTGTGACGATTATCTGGGTCAGTATATATGCGGAAAAGATGATAAAGGCACAAAAGCTGTTTTTATGTTTCATTCATTGTTACTTTCCCTGTGTAGCCTTATGTTATCAGCCTTTTCTACAGTGAACGGGATTATAATCTGTTTCCCTCAATACATCATCATACTCAAAGATTCCCCGAATTCCGTCAGGACAAAGCGCTTAACGTAGCTTAATGGACTACAGTGATATAAAAGACCAAACTCGCACCTTATTTGGAAAGTATGTATTGTACATGTACTGCATTAGATTAAACTGGGAAGTAGCACTTTCATATTGTTGTTCTATATTGTTAGTTTAACTAGTCGCTTTGGATAAAAGTGCCAGCTAAAAGACTAAATGTAAAATTGGGTTGACATTCGCACATTTAGGGACCGTCTCTAAAGTAACAAGTCCTATAGGCCTAAACGTTTCTAACTTCAATAGCAAACTTCAATCTATTTGAATAAATTGCGCATTATGCCTGAGCCTGACACCTACATGAACACTTTACAGTTGGTTTTATGACTGTAAGTCGTTCTTTTCAAATGGTATTTAAGTTAGAAACGTGTATACCAATTTCGTATGTAACTTTAGAGACAGTCCCTAAATGTGCGAATGCCCAATGTCAAACCAAATTTATGCCAGTATATCACTGGGAAACGCTCAGCATTAAACTTTGCGCGTTAAATTCATATTCTGAGTCCATCTGCTAGCCTGCGAGTTTGGTCTTTTATGTCCATTAAGCTTAAGCGTTTTATATGTCCAGCAGGGGAATCCTGACATATTGAGGGAAACCAAACCCTAGTACTGCATGCAGCACATCGCTGCAATATAAGGTTAAGGCAACTAAACAACCAAGAGAAATATGTCAAATGTAACACTGGATCTACATCCGCATCGGGGGAATAACATTATCGTTCATGGTAGAGAAAGATGCATGTAGGCTACACAGGAAAAGTAATCGTGAACACACTGAATTTCACATAAAACAGACGTCATAATAATCACAAATACACTTACATTTTTGTAAATAAGTTTTTTTGAATGAATGGCTTGCACTAACTGTTGCTCTGGTCTTCGTCAACAACACGCGCTTGCACCCCCTGCTGGTGTGGTCGACTAACAGCAGATGGAGATTATGCTCGGTAATCTACTACTTTTCCTGCAGCTCCTGGATGTCAATGTTGAATTTACTGTCGAATTTGAACCACTGAATTTGTGGAAGCGAATTTGCAAAGCGAAATAAAATTGACCGAAAACCGCCTGTTGAATATTATAGGTTGTATTTTTAATTAGTTTGAATATTTGGGATATGAAATATGAAAGGTGAATATGGATTAATTAAATTTTACTAATGAAATGTGTTTGAAATGATTTGATTTGAAATATTCACAGCTTAAATATTCAACCATGCTAAATTTCAGCCTATAAAAATGCAAGCCCTAAAAATACAATGCATTAAAATACAAGCATGGTTAATGCAATGCATATTTTTTTCAAGTAGTACAATTCAACAGGCTTTTTGTTTCAAAAACATTTGGGATTATTTTACTTCCATAGTTTTTCCGCTCACAGGCACCAGGGGGAAGCGAGACAGCCACCATTCAACCCAAAAAAAGTCATATAACCATTCCAATGACTCCAAAAAAACCCTAAAAAAAACTACTCGGTTACTATCGTAACCTCAGTTCCCTGAGAGAGGGAACGAGTATTGCGTAGCTATACGCAGTGGGGAAACTCCTTTTCCTCGATTTACTGAAGCCTATATGTAAAACGCATTTGCAGCTGCACAGCTAGCACACTGAGCGTCTGGCACGCTCATAGGCTGTGCTGCAGCAACTGCACATCCAATGGCGCGGGCGACTCTGACATGCGACCAATGAGCTAGCCCAACGTCAGAGCCTGCCGAGAGGGCGTGGCCCAGCCTATATAGACCCCCGAATTCGCGATTATAGCAGGTTTATACGACTGAAGCGACAACTTCACCAGTTACTATAGTGCGGCCGGCTACGCAATACTCGTTACCTCTCTTAGGGAACTGAGGTTACGATAGTAACCGAGTAGTTCCCTTTCGAACAGTCACTTCGTATTGCGTAGCTATACGCAGTGGGGATGCCATGCAAAACGCCGCACCCTAAGTAACTGGTTGCACTGCAACTCATGACCCCTGAGCTAACAGAACAAGCCAGAACCCAATAAATATATGTATATAATTATATATATAACAGACCAGACACCGTCGGGCCTGAATAATATATAAAAGTCAGTAACAACTAACAGAATATAGTAACAAAACCGGACACCGTCGGGATTATTAGTACAATTTTATAACCATCCGAAGCGGGTTTAATATTAATAAGTATGTGATTATGCACAGTAATTTTGTAGACAAGACCAGACACCGTCAGGTCTCAATCATACTGAAAGCACCTTCGCCTGCAGAGAAGGTACCTCCATATTATAGAACTTCATAAATGTGGAAGGCGAGGACCAGCCGGCCGCATCACAAATAACTTGAATGGGAAAACCAGATGACCAAGCCCACGACGAGGCCATGCCTCTGGTCGAATGGGCCTTGACACCTATAGGGCAAACCTGACCCACTGAGGTATAGGCCATAGAAATGGCATCAACTATCCATCTAGACAGTCTTTGCTTAGTGACTGGATCACCCTTAGATCGGCCACCAAAGCAGACAAACAGCTGTTCTGACTGTCTAAAAGACGCAGAACGCTCCAGATAGATTCTCAGCGCCCTGACAGGGCAGAGAAGATTAACCTCCCCATCCTCGGCAGAAGGGGGAAGGGCTAATAGCATAATAACCTGTGCTCTAAACGGCGTTGAGAGCACCTTGAGTATGTAACCATGCCTGGGTTTGAGAATGACTCTGGAGTCATCCGCTCCAAACTCCAAACATGCAGGACTCACAGAGAGAGCCTGCAGATCTCCCACTCACTTGATAGATGCCAATGCCAACAGGAGAGCAGTCTTTAGAGAAAGTGGTTTTAGATAAACCGACTGGAGCGGCTCAAAAGGCGGTCCCCTCAGGGCCCTAAGGACCGTGGAGAGGTCTCAAGGCGGCACCGAAGGGGGCCTGGAGGGGTTAATCCTCCTAGCGCCTTTCAGAAACCTTTTGGCCAGCCACCAAAGCATGATGCGCTCGGGGACGAGGCCGGCGTGCGTTCACCAACTTCCATACCCTCCGGTTGCTGTTGGCTGCGCCGCTTCTTCCTCGGAATAGAAAGCGTGGTTGAAGTGGCATCGCCGTCTCGGGAGAGAGCTAGCCGATTGCGCAGCACGGAGATAGGCATGCTTTCGCAGGCCGCACATCCGCCGGCAGAGAGTGCATTCTCCGCGTGGTCGATCCCCAGGCAGGAAATGCAGCTCGAATGTTGGTCTGCCTCGTGCAGACGGTCTCCACACGTGGCGCAGGATGAACGAGGCATCTGAAATTAAACACAAAGTTTTCGAATAAAGGATATAGGCTGTCGCCGGATAGCCACAGGTGAGAAGGCGTCAGGAGACAACGGCGTGCAGGCAAGTCTGCTGAAGAGAAGCAAGCTCAGGCTGAAAGGCTTGTTCGACGGCGAATAAACAGTAGAAAGCTCAGGGACATGTGTACTGTCGCTGAAGGAGTAAAAATCTGCTATAATGGTGAATTCGGGGGTCTATATAGGCTGGGCCACGCCCCCTCGGCGGGCTCTGACGTTGGGCTAGCTCATTGGTCGCATGTCAGAGTCGCCCGCGCCATTAGATGTGCAGTTGCTGCAGCACAGCCTATGAGCGTACCAGGCACTCAGTGTGCTAGCTGTGCAGCTGCAAATGCGTTTTACATAACACATTTTACATAACGCTTCAGTAAATCGAGGAAAAGGAGTTTCCCCACTGCGTATAGCTACGCAATACGAAGTGACCGTTCGAAAGGGAACTGCATAGTTCCCCTTTAAGAGAGCAGCCAGAAAAATAGAGCACACCTGGAAGAAAACAAAACTAGACGTTTTCAAATTTTGTGGAGAGAGAGCACGATTGCATACAGAAATGCCTTAAAATCTGCTAGATCTGCTTATTTTTCTACTCTCTTAGAAGAAAACAAACACAACCCTAGGTTTTTGATACAGTGGCTAAATTAACAAGAAATAAAGCTTCTGAAGTTTCCAAAGAGCATAGCAATAATGACTTTATGAACTTCTTTACTTACAAGATTGATAATATTAGATAGAAAATTATAACTATGCAACCATCTACTACAGTATAGCATCAGACTATAAGTTGTAGTCTTCCAGAGGAAAAATTTGATTCATTTATTGCTATAGGAGAGGAAGAATTGTCTAAACTCGGTAAATCATCTAAATCAACAACATGTATGTTAGACCCTATACCGACTAAGCTATTGAAAGAGATGCTTCCAGAGGTCATATATCCTCTCCTTAATTTCATTCATTCATCTTTGTCACTTGGACATGTACCGAAAACTTTTAAAGTCCCCGTGAACCGGAAGTTGCAAACAACTTTTCTCCAGTGTTGTGACGTATTTCCGAGAGAAACGGAATACTAAATGAGGCAAAATGGTGGGCGTGGCTTTTTTCCCAACTAGCACCTGATTGGATCAAGAAAAGTAGGTGTTTTCATTCAGCCTGTCTACTGTCAGTTGGAGGGGCGTGATTATGGATGTTAAGAAGACGCCCAAACCGTGAAACCTACGTCATCAGGCAAGGTCCTCCAACGCAGAGGGGAGGGGAAATTTCAGATTTTGATTAAAGATTACGAAGCCAAACATTTTTTTTGTGTGGATTGACTTGCATGGATGAATTGTTCACCACAAAACGATCAATTTAGGCAAACAAAGTAAGTATGGTAAATTTTGAATTCATGGGGACTTTAAGCTGGCTATTATTAAACCTCTTATTAAAAAAACGCAACTTGATCATACAGAATTAGTCAATTACAGGCCGATCTCAAATCGACCCTATTTGTCAAAGATACTGGAAAAGGCAGTATCCTCACAACTATGTTCCTTTTTAGAAAAAAAAAATGGAATCTGGAATCTGTGAGGATTTCCAGTCAGGATTTAGACCGTACCATAGAACTGAGACTGCTCTTATTAGAGTTACAAATGATTTGCTCTTATAATCCGATCGTGGTTGTATCTCTCTATTAGTGTTACTCGATCTTAGTGCTGCATTTGATACCATTGACAACAACATTCTTTAAAATAGACTCAAAAATGAGGTTGGCATTAGTGGAATTGCATTAGCATGGCTTAAATCAGTGTTTCTCAACCCTGCCCCTGAAGGACCCCCAACACTACACGTTTTCTTTGTTTCCCTAATCAAACACACCTGATTCAACTCATCAGATCATTATCACATGTGACAATGATCTGATGAGTTGAATCAGGTGTGTTTGATTAGGGAAACAAAGAAAACATCAGTGTTGGGGGTCCTTCAGGACACTAGCGGCGCCAGGAATTTGATTGTAGGTGGGCCTCCAGAAAACTGGATGGGCCAGTTAAAATAAGCAAAACAAAAAATACGGTTCCCCTTCATCTCCGTTTCAGCGCTTTTCTGCGGCACTAAGGACAGCGACTCAGTAGCCTACCTGTGTGGCTCTTGTGTCGCTGTCCTCAGCTCAGTGCAGTAACGTTAGCCTAACTGGGGGGTCGCACACTGGACAAGAAGCGCAGCGCTGTGACGCGTCTAGGACAACTCGAGGTATCGCACACTGGACGCGCACTTTCTCAGTTTATGGCCAGCAATACTGTTATGTTTAAGGACATTATGGAATTAAGATAATGTCTGTACTATGTTATGATTGTCCTGTACAATTAAATACAATTGTTGCTGACTTTGCAGTCTGAACACTTTACCTCAGAGCTGAATGAATTGAGAATATCAGCTGAAAATTTTATAACATCAGCAATTTTCATTCAAGCAGCTGATTTCTGTAAATGAATATAGAACTAAATGTATATTGCAGCACAGGGTGAAGTCAGTATATACATTAACGACGACAAATACATTTAAATTTAATAATATAACAAATGGCGCTCTGTGGCGCGGCAGGATTTTGAACAAGGTCCCAAGCCGTTGCTGGGCGCCGCAGACAGACGACGAATGGCGCCGCCGGTGTGTACACTCATAGAGAATAATGTGTTTGAATTTTAAAGACGCGGCGCTGCACTTCTCGTCCGGTGTGCGACCGCCTTAAGTCACACGTGGGGTAGAAGCCACTGATTGGTTGAGAAGCTTTCACTCAAAGCTTTCCTCCGGCTGCTAGAATAAAAATCACTCACTATAGGCCTGGGTCAAAATGGGCGGGCCCGGACCTAAAATGAGCCCAATGGTAGCGCCGGTGGGTGCTTCAGGGGCAGGGTTGAGAAACACTGGTTTAAATCATACTTATCTGACCGTTATCAGTTTGTAGCAGTAAATGAAGAGATGTCATATCGATCACAAGTTCAGTATGGTGTACGACAAGGCTCAGTACTAGGACCGTTGCTGTTCACTCTGTACATGCTACCCTTGGGAGATATCATTAGGAAGCATGGCATTAGTTTTTACTGTTATGCTGATGATACTCAGCTCTATATTTCTTCATGCCCTGACGAAACTTGCCAATTCAAGAAATTAACGGAATGCATAGCTGATATAAAAAACTGGATGACTAGCAGTTTCCTACTACTTAACTCTGAAAAAAAACAGAGATTCTAATTATTGGACAAAAAACTTCGTAATAACCTAGAATACTGTCTAACACTTGATGGCTACTCTGTAAAGTCCTCGTCGTCGGTTAGGAACCTGGGTGTCCTCTTTGATACCAATCTTTCATTTGAAAGTCACGTGTCTAGTATCTGTAAAACCACATTTTTTCATCTTAAAAATATATCTAAATTACGTCATATGCTCTCAATTAAAAATGCAGAACAATTAGTTCATGTGTTCATGACCTCAAGGCTAGATTATTGTAATGCTCTACTGGGTGGTTGCCCTGCACGCTTAATAAACAAACTACAGCTGGTCCAAAATGCAGCTGCAAGAATTCTTACCAGAACCAGGAAGTATGGTCATATTAGCCCGGTTCTGTCAACACTGCGTCGGCTCCCTATTAAACATAGTATAAATTTTTAAATATTGCTGATTACTTGCAAAGCACTAAATGGTTTAGCTCCCCAGTACTTGAGCGAGCTCTTAACGCATTATAGTCCTTCACGTCTATTGCGATCTCAAAATTCCGGCCAGTTGATAATACCTAGAATATCTAAATCGACTGCTGGCGGTAGATACTTTTCCTACTTAGCACCAAAACTTTGGAACAATCTTCCTAACATTGTCCGGGAAGCAGACTAAAGCAGCTTCCGATTCCGCCAGAATCAGCCAGTCGTCGATGTAGTTCAGAATACGTATGCCCTGAAGCCTGAGAGGGGCTAGAGCTGCATCCACGCATTTCGTGAACGTGCGGGGTGATAAAGCTAGACCGAAAGGAAGAACCCGATATTGGTATTCTTTGCCCCCGAAAGAAAACCTTAGTAATAGTGCTGGGCAACGATTAAAAAATTTAATCGCGATTAATCGCATGATTTTATTGCGATTAATCGCGATTAATCGCATTGTTACGCGCAAAATTGAATAATGAATTCTAAAGTAGTGTATTGCGCACTTTTGATTTAAATGTACTGCTACAAAAGTGCAATAACATGTGGTTTGCAAAAACTTTAAACAAATAAGGTGCTTTTATACCAGCAGTATTCCCTTTACACAGTATCAATAAAATATTTCTTGTAAATCTCAACTTAAACATTAACGTAATCAAATCAAAAATTTTAACAAAGCTATTTGCCATGGCATTACCTTTTATCTAGCTTGTTAAAATGAGTCCAGTTTTCTTGTTTTTTTTTGTTTTTTTTTCTGAACAGGTATTTTGTATCAGGGAGCAGCAGAAACAGTCTATGTAGTCAAAGGGTCATGATCACTACTACAGATATAAGTCGACCAACGTTACTTCTCTGATAGCAGCTTAGGTTTGGTCATGGCATGCCATGGTTTCCCACGTAAGATTACATTAAACAGAGGTAAAGCCCAATTTATACTTCTGCGTCGAACTCACGCCGTAGCTGTGTAGCGCGCGTACCCTGACGTGCATCTCTCCAAAAATGTAACGTCAATTCTACGCGTACCGCAAGCGCTGTGATTGCTAGAACCGTTCCCCGGGTTTCACACTCTCCCTCTGCATGTGTAATTGCGCGTCAACGCGGACAACGACGCAGATATATAAATGAAAACCAACGCGTAGTCTATGGCGTAGAGGCTCCGGCGTAGGTCCGACGCAGAAGTATAAAGCAGCCTAGAGTGAGGTGAAGTGGTCGAGAGCAGGTGCAGCGACAAGCGGGTGCGTTCCTGTGAAACTGTTGCGGTCATGCTCGCCTCACGCACCCGCCCGCGTGTTGCCGAAGTTGAATAGTCTAACTTTTTGTACACGACGCGCAGCACAAATTATTGGAAGAGAGACTGATCCCTGGCTCGCTGTTTGTGAGTTTCCAGAATCTAAATAGTTATCAGGACATCAACAGGAGGGAATTCACATGGCAGAGCATCCCCGCTAAACTAAACGCAGGCCTATCAGGTAAAGTTATGTTTAATTTTAATTTAAGTTAAAAAGCCTACAGCTGCGTAGCGCACAGAAGCCGTTGCCATGGTTCCTATCCATAGAGCGCCTGTCATTCACTCGCGGAGCGCTGTCTCCCTTTCTGTTCACCTGAGAGAACCTGCCAAAGCCTCTCCACTGCTTGTTTGGGTGGGTTATTTGCTGGCTGACCAACATCCCACCCCTCCTGTGATCATGGTTTGACTGTAGGCCTATGTGTATTCAGAGCCAGTGAGCAACGGACTTTCAAAATATTAATAAATAAAAAAACTGCGTTAACACGCGATAAAAAAATTATCGGCATTAATTAATAAATGTGTTAACGCGATAATAACGCGTTAACTTGCCAAGCACTACTTAGGAACTTCCTGTGCTGAGGGAGGATGGAGATATGGAAGTAAGCGTCCTTCAGATCTATCGTGACAAACCAGTCCTCGGATCTGATTTGAGTCACGATCTGTTTGAGTGTCAGCATCTTGAACTTGAGTTTCTGTACTGAACGATTCAACAGACGAAGATCTAAAATGGGACGCAACCCCCCATCATTTTTTGGAACAATGAAATAACGGCTGTAAAAACCCGACTCTCTGTCGGGTGAGTACACCTGTTCTGTAGCTTCCTTTGCTAACAGGGCCTTTACCTCTTGCTCCATTACCAGAGCCTGCTCGGGATGCACCACTGTGGGCAGCACCCCGTTGTAACGAGGAGGACGAGAACCAAACTGGATTCTGTATCCTTTCTCTACAATCTGCAGGACCCAATGAGAAATATTCGGCAGAAGCTTCCACGCTGCCAGAAAATTTACTAAGGGAACCAGCCTCTCGAGGCTGGTCTCTGGTGTTATCGAGACAGCCAATTCCGGAGCCTGAAACATAATGGCAGGGACTACCTGAACTGGCCGCTCTAAAGCCCCCCTCAAAGGGCGCGAAACCGATGCTGTGCCGCAGCATAGCATCAGCGACTCGCTGGAGACCGCTGCGCCCTGAAGCACCGAGAGTGGCAGGGTTGGCAGAACGGGCTCGTGAGGACCCCGAAATGGAACGGGCACCGTATAATGAGGTGTACAACCGCTCTATTTCGGTCGGGGCTGTCCTCACAGGCCTGATGCATGAACATCAGGACCTTTTTGGTTTTTTTTGAGCCGAAGTCTTCTTCGCCTGAAGAGCGGTCCTCAGATCCGACTTCGACTTAGAAGACTTCGGTGGAGAGGGTTGCGTCCGTCTCCAGTTTCCACGTGGAGGTGCACGAGACGCAACACTCTCTTTCTGATGCACACATATGATGAGCTAGACGGCTGGGGCTGCTCACGCCCAGCAGCCCCAGGGGGCTGGACACGGCGAGGGATAAACTTTTTAAAAGGGTCCGCTTCCTTATTTTTTCCAAAATCTCTCGACGACCGTATGGACTGCGTCACCAAAGAGACCAGAAGGTTCAAGCGGAGCATCTAACAAAAAAGCACGATCTTTTTCTTTAATCTCCGAAAGATTCAACCATAAATGTCTCTCAGTAGCTACCAAAGCTGCCATAGACCGCCCAATTGCTCTGGCGGTCTCTTTAGTAGCCCTGAGAGAAAGATCGATAGCCCGACGAAGTTCTCGAATATCGTCATGACTAACTCCCTCACTATTATCCAGATCCCCCAGCAGGTCAGCTTGATAAGCCTGAAGTACTGCCATAGTATGCAGACATGCTCCAGCTTGACCTGCTGCCGTATAAGCTTTGCCCACTAACACCGACGTGGCTTTGAGCGGTCTAGTGGGCAAAGCCGAGGCTTTCAGAGACGATGCGGGACCAGGGGAAAGATAGCTAGCTAAATTCTGTTCCGCCTGGGGCATCGCCTCATAACCATACTCTTTCAGCCCTCTTATTTTTGAATAAATATTAACTTGAGGGCTGAAAAGACGTGATGAGTATGGCTTATTCCATGATTTAGAAATCTCATTGTGAAGATCAGGAAAAAATGGAAGCCCTCGTGGTGGAGATGAAGCAGTAGAAGATAAAAAGCGCTCATCTAATTTACTCTTAGGACGAGCGCCCCTATTATCAGATGGCCATTCAATCTTTAATTTATCTACAGCCCGCGACATAACATCCACCAGCTCATCATATGCTGGGGAAATAAATTGTGAATCTCTTTCCCCCATGTGTGCTTTCACTCTCCAAACTCATCGCATCGACCTCCTCGGAGGAAGAGCAATGAAGAAATGGAGGGCATTCTCCGTGCTGCCTCAGCAGACGCGGGTCCTGATCCCTGTGGATCGCGAGCCTGCCCACTCTCTTTGTCAAAGAGTGACAGGCGAGAGCGGAGCATGCGAAGCGGTAACATCTCACAATGCTGGCACTCAGCCCCCTCGAAGGCTGAGACCGCATGCTCCACTCCCAAACAAATGACACAAAGCTCGTGTGTGTCCCCACCTGTTAAATAACGCGGGCAGGGAGAAGCACACTGTTTGTACACTTGATTAGTTTCCATCCTTTTCCGCAACAGACAACAGTAAATAGACAGAGACAAAATGACACAGATCGCTTGCTGAGACACAGAAGCTAATGCCGCGTTTCACCGGATGTGATCTTATGCCTTCCTGGTCATGACGTCACCCGCCCGTGACGCTCATTCTTTCCTTTGGACTAGTTGACATTGATGCTCAGACGCATTCACGCTGGGGGCGTTCCCAAAGCGTCGATGACGCATCGCGAGTTCCCTCGAAAGGGAACTATGGCAACATTTTCCTGGTATTAGTTCAACAATGTGAATTTATCAGGACCAATATCAAGTTGGGACAATGGCCATTTGAGTGACTGGCTTTTATTTTACCCAAAACTGAAATATCTATACAATTTTCTGCCAGGACATTATCTCATGTTTACCAGGTCACCGTTTATATAAACTCTTTCCCTGCCAGGGTTTTATATTAAAAAAGGGGGGTTGACAGCCTCTGCCAGCATTTTTTATAATTTTCACAAAAAAATATTATGGCCCCCAGAATATTTTGTTGTATGAATATCTGAACATGTAATTTATCAAAAGAAAGATCAGAGCCTCTGTAAATACATAGTAGTTAAAGACACAATATAAAGTGTGTGTGAGTTTATGGAGATTCCTTTAACACTAAAACACAAAATATGGGTAAAACACAGGTGAATAAATTGATACAGAATATTAGTTCATATTAACAGTACAATGGGCCCTATGTGTACAGACTTTTATACAAGCATCATTATATAGCCTTACCTTCTGCATTAACTGTCAAATATATTTTTTGATTTAATGGTGCTTTGATTTGTCATTAAAATTATCTATCAAAATTGCATTTGTTTTAACCATACAGTATACAATGTAAGCAAAGATCTGTGGTTTATGCCAGTAGAAGGCGGATGTGCGGTACCTTTGCATAGACACAGCTGTCACTAAGCGTCCAAGAGCTACAGTTGCCTTCACACATGGGGCACATGATGGTTGTGTTGGCCTCACAGATCTCTTTACTGAAATAAAACAGGGAAACAAACACTCATGAATCTGTGCTTTATTGAGAAGAATTTGTAGGGAAGCATTGAATACTGGTGAATAAAAATGTGATGTAATATTAATGTTTTGACATTTAGACTGATGGGATCAGGTTCAGGCATACTGGGGGAAACTTTAAAATAGCTGAAAACCCCAGCAAGGACTAACCTTACTTGGCTGGAGTCCATAGTGAAAAGCCCATAGAGGAAGACAAAGAGGCCAACTAGAGCAGCAGGGATCAGCATACCTGTATACCAGCCCAACCAGGCAAAATACAGCCCGATCTTCTCTCCGAAGTACCGCCTATGAGACAGACAGGCCAACAAAGGAAGAAATATTAGTAAGAAACATTAATTTAGGGCTCAGTACATTTTCACAAAATTTATTAATCTTGATTAACATTAAAATAAAAATATAGTTAGTTCGTAATGCATTTTCAGCTCAGCTTGTTCAAAATATATAAGTATTGTCACAGGTTGTCTGTGTAATCCAGAGAATGGTGTGTGACGCAGAATAGACAAATATAATATATTTTAATTAACACGAAGAGCAAGACTACAACACACTAACCACAAATGTTAACAAGAGATCACGAACTGAAGGAACAGAGGGCTTACAGGAGGAACTGGGAACAGGTGAGGACTAGTTAGAGACTAACAAATGAAAGACTAGAACTAAGTCAATGAAAACTAAGACTAAAACCAAACAAGACCGTGAAGACTAAATATGACTGTGACTGTCACAGTGTGTTGCTGGGAAGCAGATGACAGTGAAGATAAAGTTCAAACTCAGTCTTTAATAAAAAATAAATGCAGATACATCCAAACACAACACACACGGACAATACCGGACAACTGAACACCGAAAACAGAGGAACTTAAGTACTAATGCAAACAAGGTAATTAACGACACTCAGCTGAACTGAATAACTACTCTTATCAGTAACCATGGATACAAACTAAGAAAAGCAAATAAATTGATGAATACAAACTAAAAGTCCAAAACACAACAGAACCATGACAGTGAATTGATATGAATTGCATTGTTTTTTTTATAAAAAAAACAAAACAAAATGCAGATACACAGGTTAGATACATAGATTAATAGGCAGAAAGGTGACTAAAAACAGGGACATGTACTTCACTTAAAATATACCAGGTCAGGGTGGTTACATAATTCCACAAATGGAGGGTGACATTACTCTCAAACTGATGAGAAGATACCAGCATTGAGTTGCTGTGTCTGCTCATCACCATCGCAATTATGTTTATGTCTCCACTTTAAAAGGAGAGGGCTCTAATCCAGCGTCAATATACGATTGTTATGAACCTGAGATTGCATTTTCTCTCACGTTTGACGACAGCTGTGATTTACACAAGAAAGCTGTGGTCAGCCACACCAACACAGTCCTGCACATATGAATTAGTGAGTTAATGAGATTAAAGCTGTTTTCACACCGCAAATATTTCCGATCAGGATTTCACTGCCACACAGTCATCAAGAACCTTTCAGAACCTTTCAGATTTTTTTTGAAAAAGCCCCAAACAAACAAACAAACTGGAAGCTATTGTGAAGAATCAAAAAACTTTGCCAGTATCTTCTGCAGGGGCGTAATTTGTGGGGGGGATGGGGGGGATATAACCCCCCCAATATTTAAATCTATACATTACGAACCCCCCATTATTTATACCATGATCACAATATCAGGAGGCATACCCAAACTTCAACCCCCCCAATGTTCAAGCCAAATCTACGCCCTTGATCTTCTGGCTATATTCACAGTGCACTTCAATTCAACTGATTAAAATTCATTTTGTACAGACATCATAGTAAATATCCGGTGTATCTACATCAGTGCTTGATATGTGCATATGAATGTATATGTTCAGTGTCCAAATGTGTCCTTATTCATTTATTTTGCTAAATATATTTTATTTATAATATATATATATATATTTTATTATTCAGTAAAAAATCAGTATGTGTTTTTCAGACTAAAAAAAAATAAAAAATTGGATATGCCAAAACAAATCATTTTGTTTCCCAAATTCCTTAAAAATAAAAAAGTGATCCATTTGTTTAGACAGCATAATAAATGTGTCCAAAAGTGCCGTTCTTACCGTATGAGGTCTAAAGGCTGGTATTTGTACCAGATTCCCCAGCGTGCCCATCTTTCGTACAAAAGGTGTCTGTGGTTTTGAGCCCCATGGGTTTTAATCGGATGTCTGCTTTTGTAACTTCCCTAAAAAATAAATAGCATAGTTTTCAATATCACCTAAGAAAACTTCAACAGTAAGAAAATAGAGGTAAAAACTACATTGTGACAGGTAATAAATTTAACTCATTTTACCTCATGTGGAGGAAACGCTGCCTCATATGTGCTGTTGCCAAGTAACCGATTAATGCCTAAAAAATAGATGGAAACAGAAAAAACTAGCATGAATTTTTTTTTTTCAATCTTGGCTTCTATTTTGCATCTTAGAGCCCAGAATGAAAGTTCTGATGTCTGACTGTCTGATGATTCTAAGAATGCTATTCAAGAAATAAAATAGTAATGTAAAAAGTCTAGCAACCTTCAAACACACAAAGTATAATTTCATATAAAATATTCAGTAGTACCACATTCACCACAAATAAGATGTTTCGACTTCTAAAATGTAACACACATACTAATGCTACGGTGAGGTTGGGAAATTAACTTTTTCACCCTCCAGCCACAGCGAATAGTGAATGCCAGTTCCCTTTTCGAGGGAACTTGCGCTGCGTCGAGAATCGACACATTGGATTCAGCCAATTGGATTGGATTGGATTGGATTCAGCGCGACGCGTCTGAAGCCTGTATGGAACTAGTCATTTCTCGATTGGATTGGTGTTGCGTCATTACATCACTCGTCGCAAATGGAGCTGGTGGATGATGTTGAGATGGCTTCGGCCCTTTTTCAGCAATCAGCAGCCAAATCCATCGGTCCCATTTAAGTAGAGAGAAGAGAAGAGACACTTGCTACATATCTTTCACCCGACGCTGCGTCATCCCTGAGAGCTCCGGCGCTCCCCTCCAAGCCCTGCCGTACTATATCGGCCTTGGTGGGGAATGGGGATATTGCAGGCATACCAGGCCAACCTCCTCAAAGAGGTGGACGACAGCGGGGAGGTCGTCCTCGACGATATTACTGAACTTCGTCAAGCAGCTGACTTGTCTCTCCGTGCTACTAAGGAGACGGTCCATGGCAGCATTAGTAGCTATGGAGAGACACCTGTGGCTGAACCTGTCGGGCATTAAGGACAGGGCCTTCCTCCTCAATCCCCCGCTTTCGCCTTCAGGCCTCTTCGGCGACGCAGTCAATACTGTCGTCGAGAGGTTTCAGGAGGTGAAGCAACAGTCAGCTGCATTCAAACAGCTTTTTCCAGGTCTTGTGGGTCTGCTGCCAGGGGGCAGTCCCACGAGGCAGCCGCCAACTCCTCACATTTGCAACAGCAGAAGTAGAGTGTTGCCTCTCGTGCCCCCGTACAAAAGGCCTGGGGCCAGAGACGGGCTCTACCCGTCCACGCTTAAGGTCTACGTATGTGGCGGCCATAGCTGCCTTCCACACGCCTCTAAGGGTGGGAACTATGGGGAGGCACCCACTTATAGTACGTTTCCTTCGTGGAGCTAGGAGGATGAGGCCTGTCGTCCAGACCAGGGTCCCCATGTGGGATGTGGCAGTGGTTCTTGAAGGGCTATCCCTGGCACCCTTTGAAACCTTGGATGAGGTGTCTGAGAAATGTATAACCCTGAAGGTAGCCTTTCTGCTAGCTATTACGTCCATAAAGAGAGTGGGGGACCTGCAGGCTCTATCTGTTGCTCCCTCTTGCCTCAAGTTCGCTCCTGGCAAAGTGAATGTCATCCTCCATCCTAGACTTGGCTATGTTCCTAAGGTGCCTTCAAATGTGGCACGGTCTGTAATCTTGCAGGCATTTCATCCTTCACCGCATGTGTCGGCGGATCAAGCAAAGCTACATCTATTATGCCCGGTCCGAGCTCTAGAGGCCTACGTACACAGGTCCTCGGGCTGGAGGAAGTCGGACCAGTTGTTTGTGTGTTTTGGGTCACCTAAGAAGGGTTTCCCCTGCCTCTAAACAAACTATTAGCAGATGTATAGTAGAGGCTATTTCTTCAGTGTACGAGGCGCGCGGTTTGCCTTCGCCTCTCCTGATAATACCCCACTCAACTAGAGGAGTGGCATCCTCTAAAGCCCTGCTAGCAGGGGTCTCCCTCCAAGAGGTCTGTGATGCCGCCGGCTGGGCCTCCCCACACACCTTCATAAAACATTATAGACTGGATCTGCCCTCTACACAGGGTTCACAAGTTCTCTCGTCTTGAGTGTGCCAGATTGCTTCACACCAGGGCTGATACTAGTTTCGTTCCCCAATGTGTCGATTCTCTACGCAGCGCGAGTTCTCTCGGGTTACGACTGTAACCCTCATTCCCTTGGCCACACTTCCTGCAGCTCCTGAGAACGACTTTCTTCGACCATCAGAAGCTGACGCTGTTGTGATCCGGCATCCTTTTATAGCTTCCGCATCGCGTAATGATGCAACACCAATTAAGATTGGACTAGTTCCATACAGGCTTCAGACGAGTCACGGTGATGGCGTTCCCAAATGTGTCGATTCTCAGGGAACGAGGGTTACAGACGTAACCCGAAACCTTTTTTTGTGTATTTATGTACTAAATATAAAGCTCAGATATATACTGTGTAGTAAGATGGGGTAAGATGTCCTGTGTGGCAAGATCAACACTATAGATGAATGCCTATGCTTTTTTTAATCTAGTCATTTTATCTGAATATCAACATTTGAGAGATGTGTTTTGAGGTAAAGTCATCAAATTTTGTGTCTCTGGAAAATAGGGATCGATGTCAGAGTAAAGTTGTTTTTAAGTGAAAAGATTAAATTAGTAAGATTAACCACCCATAATTGGCAAACAAGGACCTGAGTGGCATGTTGTTGCTAGTGTTATTATTATTAAATTATTGTTATTAATTTAATACTTAAATTATTAAGTCAATTATTAAAAAGTGTCTCTGTCACAAAACCAAGAATAAAACAGATGGAAGTGGCAAAACCCTGGCATCAGATGAATCTCTTTTACTGGGATTCTGCTTTGTCTGTCTGTGGGTTATTCAATTGTTTGATATATATTCAATATATATATATAGTGGGTAAAATGGCCTCTAATTTAAAATTTTATAGTATGCCAACTAAATTATGGTATGACAACTAACACATATTTCTATTTATTTCCCTTAATAACACATGCATCATCATCATCATCATCCTGCACATAGTAAACTTGTACATAAAAAAATGTTACAATTTATTCTATGTGGTTGCTAAGGTGTTTGCTTGGAGTGACTTGTTACATTCTCCAGTGTATGTTTTTGGTTTGTATGTGCTAAGAAATAAAATCACATTGTTTTTCAATAAATTGCATATCTGTATGCATCTGACAGGATTTATTTTGTGATTTTACTACTTGATTAGCTTGACCTGCTGCTAATGTAACATCAATCCTACTTCCTGCTTATAGCAGGAAACTCATTTGCAGACAGATAGCAGCAGAAATGAGATTGGGCTGAGAGAAAAGTAAGCAACAGGAGCACAATCCTGTAAATGGTAGCGGAGCTTGCTTTTCAATATGCTGCTGCAAGTAAGAGCCTGGTAAGCTGTGAGCTTCAGCAACGTGATTAAGCTTACATCAGCTGCAAACGGAAATGGATGGAAAATGGCCCAAAATTGTCACGATAAATTAATTTAGCTTTAGCTTTTTTTATAAGAAATATCTAAAATACTAAGTTGCTACCAAGTGGATACTAATTTAATTATTAAAAAGTAGAAATACCACTGAAGTGTTTCTGTAACAACAATGGCGATTATGGGATCTATATAGATTTTTTGAAATTTTGACTTTAGTCACCAATATGGATTTAAAAAATAAAATATTTTTCCCAAGTCCACTATTAACAATAAATAAAATTTCCATTATGCAATTACCTTACAAAAAGTTTAAAGTTGATTTGATTTTTACAGTTACACTGCATATGAAAAGCATTTTCTTTATAAATATAAGCAATTCTATAAGTTGTATGTAGTTTGAATGCTTTAAGATTCATACAGTAGTGGTTTACAGTATACAGCATTTGTGTGTTACAATCAAGCGCTACTGAACATTTAAACAAACAACCATTCAGAAATGCTTGTTCTTTGAGATATAATCAAATTTTTACAACAATAACCTGCAATAGTTTCTTGTCAAAGGCCAATGTTTCTTATATGAAATGGAAATATAGGAAATGTATGTCCTGACTGGCAGATAAGGCAATATAACCAATTTGGGAGGTTCCAGTGTTAATTTCCCACCTTGGTTATGGTGCAAAAACACATGTATGAAAACAGAAAAACTAAATCTTGCTTTTATATCAATTTAATATTGAGCATTTGTCTCATTAAATTGCCTAGTTCTGTCTCTATACTGTAAGTCTGTCTAAAACACATCGGACCAGATTTACTAAACGGGTCAATATTAGCGTGAGACCGCGAATTAGCATAGAGCGGCAAACAAAAAAGCAGAGTGGATGATAATCAGTTGCGGGGGTAATCCATTAACAACACAGGCAAAAAAAAAAAAAAAAAATAACGGTTTGGCAAACGATATGTTCGGAAAATGTCTTTCTCTTGCATTCCAAATAAATGAACAAGTCCAATCAAGCTGTTCTATCTGTTCTCTGAGGTGCCTCCTCCTAGCAGCAACTATCGCAGCATGTGGAGCGCAACAATTTGTTGAGACACATGCTTTTATTTGTGTGTTAAATAATGGCGCAAATACAACTAAATTGACTACCACAATCCTTAGTAAATCACATTGCATGATTTATTTAGATACTCTCCATAAAATGACCTTTTCATCGCTGCGTGTCTTTAGTAAATGTTGACAGTTTTTTAACGTCATAAGAGGGTTTACGCTGGCGCAAGCTCAAGGCCCCATAACTCACGAAATTGATGAATCTCGAAAACAGTTTAGAACATGTCCAGGTCATATTCAGATATCCAAAAAATAAATAAATAAAGGCAATTTTCCAAGTCGCTAAACTGCATAAAAAACTTTCTTTCTATATAGTAAAATAATTGCAACTCAAATCAAAATATTAAATATTTATGCCAGAAATGCACAAAAAGGAAAAATCACATTCTCAAAAAAAATCTAAATATTGTATATTCCACTGGTAGCAGGTTGTAAAAAAAAAGGGGGGGGTTTATTTTGGTTTTTGCATCGTGGTGAAATCTGACGTGGACATTTCATGTGAGATTCTTGTGAGATTCTACCCAAAACGGCATTAAAAAGCATTTTCTCTCAATCTCTTGTCTTGCTGATGCTACTTTTAGAGATGTGATGATATTTGGGCATCCCTGTGTGCCCATACAACACAGACTGTACAGCACTGTACGCACCTTCCCATGAACTCCCTGACTGGCCCGTGAAGAGCCGCTCGTGATGGCCATAATAATTAAGCAGATACAGACAACACAACGAAGGAGCTGCAGAGAGACGGAGACCGTGTGACCAGCAGAGACATGCAAATACACGCTCACACATAGGACCATGGGGGACACTGACTGACGGGGACTGTTTCAGTTCTGTGATGTTTATAATGTGATTAGTGCTGATCATAATGAATGGAGTTTTAAGGCTTGATGAGTATGTGGTGAAGGACTGGAATACTAAAAAGAAAAATGGATTTATACAAATGGGTGGATGAAGAAATGCCCATTTCTTTATAGACAAAATAGTATAAAATGCTCAAAAGCCATCTTTCACCGATAACTCAGTTGTCATCTCACAAGTTATGTGGAAAAAGTTATACTAGGAATAACTACAAAATTAAACTTTTATCATCGTTCACTGACCTGTGTTTTTCAAAACATTACTTTGGTTATCTTATACAGACAGTGATGTTATTTTATATGTATGCCTACTGTGTAAAAACTGTAAAAGCGTTTTATGCATCGCTTTTAGAGTAAGATCAATCTTAATTTAATCAATGAAACTGGTTTATAATAGCATGATAGGGCCATAATAAGTCAAATAACCACACTTTTGAAACTGTCATTGTTTTTTTTTTTTTGTTTTTTTTTGTCTTTAAGCATGAAATATTCAGTCCTCATTCTTTGTAAGTGAATGGAAAAGAGCAATGAACTGGTTTGGAATGACATCTGAGCGAGAAAATGATGACAGAATGCTCATCTTTGGTTGAAATTTTCAGAAGCATCTTCAGAAGTCTGAAATAGAGGTGAGGAATAGTCTAGTGCACCAACAAATGAAAGTTCTGTCATCATTTACTCACCCTAATGTCATTCCAAACCTGTATTTTCTCTTTTTATCCTGTATAACATAAAATATTATACAAAATTGTAGTGTTGTAGAATTTATGACCGGTCTTAGTCTCAGGAAAAGGAAAAGGTAAAAACCTTTTCTGCTAGATGCCCTAATATCACAATCTGGCCTGTTCAGCAAGGCGGTAAACGCTATTGCTGACAGGTTTAAAGTGGCTAAGAAACAAATTACAGCATTTCAGCAATTTATCCCTCACCATGTCCAAGGGCCTGAGGCCTCAATCAGACAGCCTCGGCCTGGCCCTAGCTAAGGCCAGTGTGGCTGCTCATATTCCCCCCCTGCCGGCTGTTGGGGCATCGTTTGGGGCATTTTAAGGCTATTCTATCTTTTACCCTTGACCCGAGATTTGGAACCTGCAGGCTGGCCCCTGAGAGTGATCAGCTCATAGATTCGGGTCTCTCAAGCAGGATTATTGAGTAACCTAGATCTCCCTCTACAAGGAATTCTTTCCCCTGAAGTGGCATCTCAGCACCATTTGGACCCAGTCCACTGCCCGGTTGGCTCAATGCTAGAGTTCATGCAGGAGCGTCTTTCATCAGGGCTGTTACCTGTGGGTGTTTCGGCTTGGCACGTTCACCTCCAATGTCTTCTGTGGGAGCCGCCCTGGTCTTTAGCTTCTTGCACTCATTGTGCTTTTGGTGTCAGCCTCAGAGAAGCTTATGAATCTCAAGGTGTCTCCGTTATTGGCGCTAACTTTGCTCAAAAGAGTTGAAGACTTGCAGGCAATTTCAGTAGCTGCGTCCTGCTTAGTCAAAGTCATTACACCCTAGGAAGGATTACGATTCGAAGGTGTCTTCTTCGACCTTTCATCTTTTCATCATTCTCCCTTTGCCATTTGAACTCGGAGCAGGAGAGGCTTTACCATTTGTATCCAGTCAGGGCCCTTAAGGTGATGATACACAGGCAGTGGTGTAGTGCAGGGTATACGCAGGTACACGGCGTATACCCACTTCTTTTTCAGTCGGCATTGCGTATACCCACTTCTAAATCCCCTCTGATGCGCATCATTTAGTAGCTAATTCAATCTCATGTGAATAAAAAACACCCAGTCAGGGTCATATCATGGAGATCCCCGAGGTCCTGACCTCAGTCGTTTTTTTAGTGTAGCCTATATAATGAAAGTTGTGAAATAATTCCCTAATATTAACTCTAATTTGGTGCTGCAATGATTCTCCCATCGCGACGATAACTGACCTTCTCATCTGATCTGCTTCAGCACTCAAACACCCGCTCGTCAATGTCAAAATGTTTGAGACCAATCAAAGCAAGCAGGATTTTTGTTCACAGAAGCGCGAGCCGAGCGCGAATCCCAACGCGACGCTTCACTTCACGATCTTACAGTGCGAGATAAGATGCAAGTAGCTAAAATATACGGCTGTTTTTCGATAGAAGTCGACCGACAGAAATAATCAGTTTGCTCAAAGACAGTGGAAATGATAAGCTCAATTTAACAACACAAGCACCATATTAAATATATTACCATTATTATTGTATAAATAAGTATATTTGTATAACGTTTCCTCGAATGTGTTCGACTTTTCACTGTTTGTATCACTCCGCTTGTCTGTGTTTGCTCAACTTGCATCATTAAGCCAGAAGGCGGCGACAAGTGACTGTCTTTATGAGTGAGCAATTAAACCATTAATTAAATGAACAGATTAGTCCAAAAACATTGATTAATTTAGGAAAGAAAAAGTAGCTGAAACTGGAACTGATTCTCATGTTCAATCTGATCAAATACTTCATGCTTTTTAATAGCAATATCATTTATGGGACCTGGGTATTTAGAAAACCCTGAGTGCAGGTCTGATATGCAAGAATACTAGTAATTCTATATATGTTCTATTCTATTCATTATATTCTATATTCTATAGTCTAGCATATTCAATACTAATGCAAGACTAGTCTTACGTGTCACTGTTTATAACACCGACCGTTCGTCCTTTGCTGGGACGCTTAAAAAAAATATTGGGGGCATAAATTAAGAGTATACCCACTTCTCCAGGCACCACTACATCACTGTACACAGGGAAACTTTTAGAGCAATGTTGCTGGGCAATGTTGCCGAGCTATTGTTGCTTGGGCACTTTCCCATTGAGAATGGGCAACAAATTTATATCTGGATAATTTAGATCGGTCATGGGCCTTGTGTCTCACCTGGTTCCCCGTTGACGGAAACATTGCCCAGCATATCAAGTATATCATCACCTATAGGATTTATGTTGACCACTCGGGCTTGTGGTATAAATCTAATAAACTGTTGGTCTGCTTGGAAGGCACAGCAAAGGTTTTGCTGCCACCAAGCAGTGCTTGTCGCACAGTATTACTAATGCGATTTCTTTTGCCAACGAGGCACACGGTCTGGCCTTTGCATCAGAGCTCACTCTACTCGGAGTATGGCTTTTTCTAAGGTGCTATCCAAGGGTGCAAATTTGCAGGATGTTTGTGCTGTGGCAGGGCAGCCCCTCCACAGATATTCATAGGGTTTTAAGGCATGGATATGGATTAAACCCTAGACTTCCAGGTCCTGTTGGGTTAATTTTATTTTGCTTGCCCACAGGATCTGTGCTTGTACATATTTTTAACAATCTTGTTAGGCAGGCATATTTCAGTATGGTGGCGAGGGTATTAATGTTCCCATAGCATCAGCAACCATGGCGCAGCGTTGAGTTCACTCAAATGGGAATGTCTCAGGTTACACATGAAGGGTACGCTCCCTGAGGATGGAACGAGACACTGCGTTGCTGTGCCATACTGAAAAATGCCTGTGCAGCTTCTTCAAGTAAACAGAATCTGGGAATTCCATGACGTAGGTGCACTCTTATGGTCTTGATGACGCTTCTACGCTTCATCTGTCGGCCAATAGAATTGGCGTGATTGTCTATGTGCTTCAGACACTGGCAAATAGGGTCAACAATCATGATGCAGCATCTCGTTCCCTTCTCAGGGAACCAAGTTACATACGTAACCTGAGAAGTTTTTATTAATAGTTTGTATTGTGAGCCTCATATTGAGTACAAAACATGCATTACTGACCAAGCATATTACATGGAGACAGATTTCTGTTAACAAAGAGCTGGTTGGCTATTACCTTGGTTAACTTGATTAAAACTCTCAGGTTTATTAAAGCCAGATTTGTAAACAATGTCTCATTTGCTGACGATGTTTTGAGTTCACTATGACATTAAACTGAGCTGCAGTGGCATGATTAAGCAGGATTTATCGGGGATTTAGAGTTCTTCTCCCAATATGATCTGGCCTGAGCGAGTGGGCGGTCATTATTAATCTATTAACATGAAAATCCGACTTGCAAGACCAGCTTTAATCAGCCGAAAACCACAAGAGCAGGCAGACAAGAAAGCCAAATAAGAAGGGCATGAGCGTGACATTAAAATAAGAGGACTAACAGAAAGATTAGGGGGGGGGGGGGGGGGGGGGGTTTAGCCATATTCAGTTAAAATGGTTATAGGGATAATGTAGGTCATTGCAGATAAAACAATAACACAGCTTCAAATATTTACTAACAGAAAGTTGACAAAGATGTAGATTCATGAGATTCATGCACTAGAACTCTGTCTGAATTTCATAAAAAAAAAACATTTTAGTTTAAGTTTTAAGTGCCCTATCTTTTGATCAACATTTTCTTGGGAATTAAGTAATGGAATTATTATAATTATTATAATTATTATTATGTCATGACGAAAATGATGTCACAATGCAATAAGCTCTTAAAGGATTAGTTCACTTTTAAAAAAACTTTTGCTGATAATTTACTCACCCCCATGTCATCCAAGATGTCCATGTCTTTCTTTCTTCAGTCGAAAAGAAATTAATGTTTTTGATGAAAACATTCCAGGATTTTTCTCCATATAATGCACTTTGCTGGGCACCAAACGGTTCAAGGTCTGAATGACCGTTTCAGTGCAGCTTCAAAGGGCTTTAAACGATACCAGACAATGAATAAGGGTCTTATCTAGCGAAACGATCGGTCATTTCAAAAATAAATAAAAAAGTTAAAGTTTTATAGGCACAAATGCTCGCCTTGTTCGAACTCGTTCATCAAAATGAACGAATCTTTTTTCGAGTCAATGACTAGAAAAAAGATTTGTTCATTTTGATCAACGAGTCAATGACTCGAAAAAAGATTTGTTCATTTTGATGAACGAGTTCGAACAGGAGAGTTCGCAAGACGAGCATTTGTGCCTATAAAACTTTAACTTTTTGATTTATTTTTGAAATGACAGATCGTTTTTTCTAGATAAGACCCTTATTCATCGTCTGGTATCGTTTAAAGCCCTTTGAAGCTGAACTGAAACGGTCATTTAGACCTTGAACCGTTTGGCTACCATTGAAGTCCATTATATGGAGAAAAATCCTGGAATGTTTTCATCAAAAACATTAATTTCTTTTCGACTGAAGAAAGAAAGACATGGACATCTTGGATGACATGAGGGTGAGTAAATTATCAGCAAAAGTTTTTTAAAAAGTTAACTACTCCTTTAAGCTGTTTGTTTGAGCAAAACGGAAAAAAAACCTTAACAAATTGTATTCGCAATTTAACCAATTTTGTAAATGACTATAGTCTTTTAAATAAAAAATGACTGAATAAAAAGATGATGTGTGAGAGGACATGAAATATCATTGTGTATATGATATAGATGGATAATAAAAACTGGAGCGAGGAAAAATATGTGCATGACATGTTAGATCAAGATGGTTTCAGGGGTGATTAAGCTGACCTCTTACCCATCTTAGACTTCCCGTCCTCATACTTTGTGCGCTGTAGTACATGATGTACTATTCTGCTTCTGGTTGAGTTTGAGAAAAACGTCTCTCTGTTGTTGATGGTAAAGCTAAAAGAAAGTAAAGTACATTGTTTTAATACACAAATGTGTAGTAGGTTGCATGCATTCATCTACTTTACTGAATAGAATAAAGATTAATACGCTACAGCAGCCTAGAGATCAGAACTCAGATATTCAGTATGTCAGTGTAAATATCAAATTAGAGAGGATTGTAGCTGAGCTGACCCAACACATCAAGCTCAGAGCAGATTGTGTGGATTACTCCCAGCTGTCTCAGTATACAGACAAAAAATTCTCCATTAAAGAATTACTTCTTTTCCTTGATGAATCTCACAGAACCTATCAACAACATGTTCACGTCATGCACCTCAAAATCAAAAGAAAGGAATCAGAATAAAAATTTTAGGTTGCTATTTTTTTTTTCAGTACGTGCACTTACGGTGTATTTACCCAATAAAGTACTCAGTAATATAAGGTAACTACATGGGTTATGGTTAGATTTAGTGGTAGGTTCAGGGTTTAGTACCTAGTTATTACCTAGTTATTGCAATTACTATAAAAAGTACATACTATGTACATGGGGAACAGGACTGTAAAATAAAGTTCTAGCAAATTTTGTTTTAAGAACACAAAGCCTATTTTAAGAACATTAAGTATAATTTTAGCAAATTAAGATACATTAATTTATAAATTAACGGCAGATCTACAAGAAATACAATAATATAGAAATGGCTGACGAGATAGAATTAGCAAGATAGCGTATTTATAGCAATAATAAATAGTATGTGTATTTTCTTAATTTCTCTGGTACCGACAGCAGAACCGATAACGTCTGCGCTTATCGATACAGTGGTCTTTCATAATTCAGCCCTGGGGCCCGTTTAATACCAGGTTTCAGTACTTATCCCTAGTCAAGAGGCCCCACGCCCATTTGCCCAGCAGGTCGAGTCAAGAGGTCCCAAACCCATTGGTCCAAGAGGGCCCGAGTCAGGAGGGCTCAAATTCATTGGTCAAGCAGAACCAGAGTTAGGAGCTCCCGAAACCGGAGGGCCTGTCTCTGATGGTCCCAAGTCCAGCAGTCCTTGTGGTACAAGGTCTGGTGTTCTTGCCTATTCTTGCCATTCATGTACTGTCTGTAGAGACCGTTCCTGCTAGTCATTTTCTGTCCAGTCCTGTCAGTGATGTTGTGCTTGCTGTGCTCACTGATCCTGTTCCAGCCCCGGAGGCATCAGATTATGCCCCTGACCCTGCTCCTGCAGCCCTGGATGGCATTTCAGCAGCCCCCCAGAGCTCCCCTGAGTCAAGTCCAGTGTCTGTTCCTGCAGCCCTGGAGGGCATTTCAGCAGCCCCCAAGGGCAACCCTGAGTCAAGTCCAGTGTCTGTTCCTGCAGCCCCTGAGGGCATTTCAGCAGCCCGCGAGCGCCACCCTGAGTCAAGTCCAGTGTCTGTTCCTGCAGCCCCTGAGGGCATTTCAGCAGCCCCCGAGGGCCACACTGAGTCAAGTCCAGTGTCTGTTCCTGCAGCCCCTGAGGGCATTTCAGCAGCCCCCAAGGGCCACCCTGAGTCAAGTCCAGTGTCTGTTCCTGCAGCCCCTGAGGGCATTTCAGCAGCCCCCAAGGGCCACCCTGAGTCAAGTCCAGTGTCTGTTCCTGCAGCCCCTGAGGGCATTTCAGCAGCCCCCAAGGGCCACACTGAGTCAAGTCCAGTGTCTGTTCCTGCAGCCCCTGAGGGCATTTCAGCAGCCCCCGAGGGCCACACTGAGTCAAGTCCAGTGTCTGTTCCTGCAGCCCCTGAGGGCATTTCAGCAGCCCCCAAGGGCCACACTGAGTCAAGTCCAGTGTCTTTTCCTGCAGCCCCTGAGGGCATTTCAGCAGCCCGCGAGCGCCACACTGAGTCAAGTCCAGTGTCTGTTCCTGCAGCCCTTGAGGGCATTTCAGCAGCCCCCGAGGGCCACACTGAGTCAAGTCCAGTTTTGTTCCTGCAGCCCCTGAGGGCATTTCAGCAGCCCCCGAGGGCCACACTGTGTCAAGTCCAGTGTCTGTTCCTGCAGCCCCTGAGGGCATTTCAGTAGCCCCCGAGGGCCACACTTAGTCAAGTCCAGTGTCTGTTCCTGCAGCCCCTGAGGGCATTTCAGCAGCCCCCGAGCGCCACCCTTAGTCAAGTCCAGTGTCTGTTCCTGCAGCCCCTAAGGGCATTTCAGCAGCCCCCGAGCGCCACCCTTAGTCAAGTCCAGTGTCTGTTCCTGCAGCCCCTGAGGGCATTTCAGCAGCCCCCGAGCGCCACCCTTAGTCAAGTCCAGTGTCTGTTCCTGCAGCCCCTGAGGGCATTTCAGCAGCCCCCGAGGGCCACACTGAGTCAAGTCCAGTGTCTTCCTGATGCCCCGGAGGGCGTTTCAGCAGCCCCCGAGGGCCACACTGAGTCAAGTCCAGTGTCTTCCTGATGCCCCGGAGGGCGTTTCAGCAGCTCCAGAGAGCGACCCTGACTCAAGTCCAGTGTCTTCCTGATGCCCCGGAGGGCGTTTCAGCAGCTCCAGAGAGCGCGCATGATTCAAGTCCAGTGTCTGTAATTTGTTCATGATTTTTATTTGCTTTGTAGAATATGACTGATATTATGTGCGTTACACTGGCTTCCTCCTAGCCATGCTCAAAAAACCTTTTTCTCTCAAATATTGTTCACAAATCTTTCTAAATCTGTGTTAGTGAGCTCTTCTCCTTTGCCGAGATAACCCATCCACCTCACAGGTGTGGCATATCAAGATGCTGATTAGACAGCATGATTATTGCACAGGTGTGCCTTAGGCTGGCCACAATAAAAGGCCATTCTAAAATGTGTAGTTTTACTGTATTGGGGGGCTCTGAGGGGGTCCCGGTGTCCGACAGCGTGTTCCAGGTCCTGCCAATATCCAGCAACTTCGAACAGCCATTGAAGAGGAGTGGACCAACATTCCACCCCCCAATACAGTAAAACTGCACATTTATGAGTGGCCTTTTATTGTGGCCAGCCTAAGGCACACCTGTGTAATAATCATGCTGTCTAATCAGCATCTTGATATTCCACACCTGTGAGGTGGATGGATTATAAATAAAGTATAAACGTGCTAATGTGAATTGCCTTTATATAGTTATGTTTGTTCTGAGAATAGCAGTGACTTTCTTTTCCTCACTGGATTTCCTCCACAACTTGTAACATTCTAAACCAACATTCGGAAGCTATAAATACTGCAATAAGGCAATACTAAGATACGTCTCAGATACGAACCCAAACGCAGACAGTATTCTCTAAACACAGTTTTATTTATAAACAGAAAACAAAAACCCACAAGGGGGCAAACGAACATTGACAAGGCAAAACAAACACTGACAAGACTTGATTATAACTAGACGGCGAACTTGACAATGAACATAGAGCAAATCTGACAATAAGCTTAACTTGACAATACACTAGACTGGATTACTCACAGACAGGATACAAAACGAACAAGCAACAAGTAACAACCACAAGGAGATTATATAAGGGAGATAATCACAAGGGCACAGGTGACACTGATGAAACGATAATGACAAAACGAGGATAACAAGGGGGCGGGGCCAGAGGACGAGACAACACAAGCACATGGCCCAAACCAAAGGCCATGTGCTTGCACACAAAACATGGTTCTGTCATGATCCTGCCTCAAGAATTAAAGAACAACAAGAACTAGATGGCAGAATCATGACAATGCATGCCTGTCAATCATCAATAACTCAAGGACGTTAGACCTCTGCCAAAAGTGTGTCTGCATGTGTTCAGCTATTAGAATATAAAGCTTACAAAATGTTTAATCATACACTAGCACTAAGATGCAGCATCTGCCCTACCTAAATTTATGGTCAGGAAAAAAAGAAGTAACAGTTAAAGCTAAATAGAACCATAACCCTAATCCTAAAAATGACAAAAGTTCAAAACTACTAGAACTTAACTTAAAAGGAAAATGAAAACTAAAAATATAAAAATAAAAGACAATTCTAAATAAAAGCTATGTTAAATAAATAATACTGTTTTATATATGCAAAAAATATATATTTCTTGAAACCTTCATGAGATTCTTCCTTTTGCTGCTGTCAAAAACTCTGTATTATGATACTCTGCAGAAAGTTTCTTTTAAATCTTTTTATGATCTATTATTTGTTTAAAGTTTTGAAAAGAAAGATTAAACCCTGCTTACCCAATTCCAACATTTCTGTGCATACAAAACCTCTGTCCAACCTCAAATAAACCCTTACTAATAGCACCTCCTTAACAAAAAACTATTTTACCACAGGACACAGTAATTTATGAGGTCATGGATTTAAAATAATCTCTGATCTGTAAAGTGGATCTCAGCAAGCAGTGACTTCAGTGCATTCACAAATAGTCATCAAGTTCAAGTACATCAAATACATGATCTAAAGTGCTTCCATCATTAAATCTGCAATGAAAGGGTCAGCTGAGGCTGAATTCCGTTCATTGGTTGATGAAGGTTGCAGAATTGTGGTTTCAGCTTCAGTGTTCAGCTATCTAATTGCAGTATCATATTTCCAGAAAGCAAAAGGTGTCATGCAATGGCATCTGTTCTGTCATAAAGTAGGCCTATATGAGATTATTTGAGAAAACATGATATTTGATTTTAACAAGGTCATGAAAGAGGAACATACTGGTGCGCTCTGGCCCTGCTGAAGGGGGCGGTGTAGCAATCCGTTTCCTCCAGATCTGGTAATGCCTCCTTATCCAGTTTCATAGGGTTCCTGGGTAGCCAGCTTTTCAACTGACGAAATCTCAGCTGAAATTGACTGTAGAGATACATTTGCATTTGTCAAAAAAAATGTGTTATTGTCTCCAATAAAAATAAAAAAACGACAGGTAGTTTAAATAGTAGTTTCTTCATTTCAAACTTAAAGTCACCTCTAGAGTTTTCTTTACTTATGCAAATTAAATCAAGCCTGATTTAGTCCCTGAGACGCACAACAAATATCAAGCTAATTAACTTAATATAATCTTTATTCCCCACAGCTACAGTTTGGCTCAAATTAAAATTCACATAAAATTAACAAAATAGAAGTACTGAATGGGTTTTTGACTAGAATGCAAATAAAATGAAATAATTAACTCCCAGCCATATTTGTGGAAACACAGAACAGTAAGCATTATCTTACCTTCCCATATTTTTTTTCTTCCAGTCTGTGAAGTAACACTTTTTCCTGTAAAATACATATATAATATAATCACATTGAATTTACTTACAGTATGAAGTTTAGCACAGTACAATGACAATTAACTCTACCTGAAGGGCATTCTAATGTTCATTTGCTCTGCATATTTACACAGCGTGTCCCATGGTGCATGAATCTTCACAAACAGGATATCACTGCTGGTTAATGAGGGCTGTCAAAGTGAAAGACAAATCATTATCAGCATATTATAAACAGTTATAAAACCAACCGATACATCTTAATTATATGACTCTGTTCAAAAAGAGGGAACCAAATATTGTCTGAAAGTCTTGAAGTTTTTTTTCTTGTAAAAGAGGCATTTAACCTTCAGAAAATGCTGATCGGCAAATTCAGAAGATCAAAAATATGAATTTATAAAATTGGTTTTATTTTCTATTAATCTTATATGAGATGTGTTAATACATTTTTTGAATCTGAATACATTTTAAAACTCTGGTTTGTGCAATTAAGTAAACATCTGAATTCAATATGTAAAATGTATGAAATTCAATATAAATATTAATAATTGAAAAAGTAACAGGGTTGTAAGTTACCGGTGTCAGGGCTATATTTAGTTCCCTTTCAAGGCGAGACACTGTGGGAACATCCCTGAGTGATTGATTGTGTCATGAAGCATGTGTATAATCAGTCTAATGGAGAGACGAGACGTCATAGGCGGGTGACGTCATCGACCAGGAAACTATAAAGCACACCTGAAAACAGACGGTTCCGGGCAAGATGGCGGAGTGAGTGCACGTACGCGACGGAGCTGTTCACCCTCAGACATGCATAATAGTGAATCATAGTTACTTTAAATGTTCTTGGAGATACATTAATACTGAGTTGAGTGCACCGTGTCTATTTATTGTTAAGCTTGTATCGTGTAAAATTCTCGCCTCTTAACGACACACGTGAGGAAAAACCTCGGCTAACGGCTTACTTAGCTAGCAAACCACTACTACAGCAGCATGCAGGTACCGATGGACAATCCGCTTGTGAACAACCTACACGACTACTGCATGGCGGATGCTCCGGTGATTTCCCTCGGGGACCCAGATTTCCCCCTTCTCCCCTTAACTCCTTCCCCAACTCCCTCCAAACCTCCTGCACCAAAAAAAATGAAGCTGCAGCGCTCCGTGGATCTAGACAGTGAGGATATTGTGCAGAGAATCTCAGTCATCTTCAACACGAGAATCGACTCTCTGGAAAAGAGTGTGGAGAGAATGATTTCCAACAATACTCTAAAGATTGAGTGGCTAAAGAAGACTGTTGATTTTGCCTGCGCTGAGATTCGTGAAGTGAAAGTAAAGTGACACGCATTGATGACCGAGTCAACGTGGCAGAGAAAAAGACGAACATACTGGA
The DNA here is from genome assembly GCA_029959095.1 of Rhinichthys osculus. NCBI lineage: Eukaryota > Metazoa > Chordata > Actinopteri > Cypriniformes > Leuciscidae > Rhinichthys > Rhinichthys osculus. The sequence continues at coordinate 23,817,023 of JARWKJ010000025.1, read as the reverse complement.
ACAACGAATCACTGAGCTGGAAAACTATTTGCGACGGTGGAACCTGCGACTCTACGGTATGGTTGAAAATGCAGATCAAAACGTCCGCCAAGAGGTTATACACATCTGTCAGTCTATCCTGCCGGAGCACAAGGCCAAACTCCCTGAAGTTATTGACTCAGTGCATCGTCTTGGACAACTAAAGAAAGGTGCCACCAAGCCTCGAGGGATAATTCTACAGTTCAGTGCTTGTATCTACCGCGACGCTGTATGGAAGGCTGCAAAGAAGTCCACCTTCCTGCAAAACAACAAGCTACGTTTTGCCGAAGACCTGTCCCCAGCAGTCATAGAGTGAAGGATGCAGTTGTGGCCACTGGTGGCTAAAGCACGAGAACAAGGCAAGGCTGCTTACTTCGTGGGAGGTCGTGCCTTTGCCAACGGGGCTGAACTGTTTCCAGTTACCTGAAAGTGGTAAACGTCACACCTGTTAACATGTGCCTTAAGTCGAGTTAAGCCATAATATCCTAAATACTTGTCATTCACTATATATTTTTCTATCTGTTCTGAGAAACAATATTTTTTTCAATTTATAAGAAAAAAATTGAGCACTTTATAAGGATTATTGAGGACTTTAATGACACTCAACTTAAAATACCTTCAAGACAACTTCTATTACTTCCTGTTCAATTATTTGCAATGTTCTGTAGGCTAACATTTTATGTCTAATTGCTAATAACTTAAGTTGTCGACTGAAAACCTAGGTATCTCCTTAGTTTTCACTGTATCACTAAGTTTCGCTATGCACCTTCTATTTAAGTTAATTGGTGCAGCTCCTTACAGTATGGTTAAAGTCTAATTTCATCCAAACTTTACTTTTTGCATTGATCTGTTGTTGTTAATACGTCTTTATCTATCATTACTCTTAATGCCAGGGGGATAAGGAATATTGTTAAGCGCAAGGCGTTGTTTTTGTTTGTCAAGCAGCACAAATCTGATTTCTGTTACATTCAAGAGTCACACTCAGTTCCGGAAGATAGTAGATTATGGAGATCCCAATGGGGGAATGATCTATGGCTGGCTCACGGGTCTGAACATTCTGTTGGTGTTGCGACTCTAAAATATAATTTTCCAGGGACTATTTTGTTTTCTGTCAGTGATACTTCAGGTAATTTTATTTTTCAAGTATTAACCATTGAAAACTTTACTTTGATAGTTATTAACATATATGGTTATAATTCTAACCATGAGAACGACATATTGCTTGAAACTCTAGAGAAGCATATTCAAAATTCCCTTAATAACTTTCCAAATTCAGGTATAGTAATAGGGGGGGATTTTAATATGATTCTGGATCACAATATTGACTGTTGGCCTCCACGTGTTTCCACTGCAGTAAATGTTAATTTAACATTATTTATGCAAAAATTTAATTTGGTTGATGTATGGAGAGTTAACAATCCTAACATAAATGCTTTTACGAGTAATAGAAGTGCCACCAGACGTTCACGATTGGACTACTGGTTAGTTTCTGATCATTTGAATATTGATAAAATTTCAGTTAATATCATCACAACCCCATTAACAGATCATAATGCTGTCTCCATCTTTATCCCATTACAATCTGCCCCTTCCACAAGATGTAGGAATGCTTACTGGAAATTAAACAATTCGCTTCTAAAACGTGATGAGGTAAAATCAGACATAACAAATCTAATATTGAAATTCTGGAATAAAGCAAAGTCCGAGGGTGCTTTTGATAGCAATTGGGAACTTCTGAAATTTAAAACTGGCCAATATTTGAGGAATTATGGTAGTATCTTATCCAAAAATCGTAAATTGGAGGAAGAAAGAGTGGTCTCTAATATAATTACCTTATACCAGAAGGACCCTGCAGATATATCAGAAGAGGAACGGCTAACGTTAATTTCGGAACAACTTAAATTAAATGAAATTTACTCTAACAAAGCAAAAGGTGCCTTTATAAGGTCAAGACAAAGGTGAATTGAAGAAGGGGAGCAGAACTCTGCCTATTTTTTCGGCTTAGAAAGATATCATGGGAAATCTAATTTAATCCAGCAACTTAATATTAACGATACTGTTACTGATAATCCGAAGAGTATAGCTGTTTTCTGTGCGGACTTTTATAGAAATCTATACAAATCAAAATATTGCCATCAATCATCCACTACATTCTTGAACTCTCTGACCGTCACTCCAATCTCTCAAGATGATAGGAAACTCTGTGATGACCCTATAACCTTGCAGGAAATTACATTTGCAATTGAACATTGTAAAACTAACAAATCTCCTGGAGTAGATGGCCTCTCTGCAGAATTTTATCAGGCTTTTACACAAGATCTAGTGCCCTTTCTGCTTGAAGTAATATTAGAAAGTGTTGAAAAAGGCTCTCTACCCCCTTCGCTGACCCAAGGCTTAATTACGTTAATCCCCAAACCTAAAAAGGATCCACTGTTTATAGATAATTGGCGACCTATTTCATTACTTAACACAGACTACAAAATTGTTGCCTCAATTATTGCAAAACGTTTAAAAAATGTTTTAGACCCTATTATTGATGAAGTCCAATCAGGTTTCATAAGAAATAGACACATATCAAACAATATTCGGATTGTCTTAGATATAATTGATCATTCATTTTTATGTCCTGATGATAGCTTTATCTTTTTCTTGGACTTCTATAAGCCTTTGACACAGTAGAACATAATTTTATATTTAAAACTATTGAGAAATTTGGTTTTGGGGATTTTTTTTGTAATGCTGTTAGAACAATTTACTCCAAAGGCAATAGCTCTATCAAATTAAAAAGTGGGACATCGCCAAGATTTGAGCTGCAAAGAGGCATCCGACAGGGCTGCCCTGCCTCCCCTTACCTATTCATTTTGTGTACTCAACTTCTTTCCACCCATGTTAAAAATAGTGCTTTAAAAGGAATTTCAATTGCAGAAAGAGAAGTTCCCTTTCGAAGGGAACTCAACAATACGTCATCGACGTTATGGGGGGGAACGCCTCAGGCGTGACAGGTGTCTGAAATCAAATATCAACTCACAGCAATCATGTTGACCGGCGACAGCCCGTGCATCATCAGCTCGAATGATAAGCGTCAATCTGGATGTATAAAAAGGGCGCCTTGAAACCGTGACAACATCCTTTCGTCTTCAGGGACTGTATGTCTGTTTGAAAAATAAATCAACGTACAAGATGAAGCGTACAGAGAAGCGGCGTAATACCTTCCGCAAGTGTGCTGACCCGTGTCCTAGATATTTGACACCGGGAGATTCACACGATCTGTGCGTGTTTTGCCTGGGGGAAGAGCATGCGCGGGAAGCTCTCGAGGGAGCTTTCTGCGCGAACTGTGAGAGGTTTACGATCAAAACTCTCCGATCTCGTCTGTCCCACTTCTCGAGGGAAGTGGGCGCGGCATCTGAACCCCGCGGTTCCGGTCCCGCTCGGGCTGAGGCTCAGCGGCGGTTGAGCTCGTGGGGTTCTCAGATGGAGCTGGCAGATCATCTGGAGAGGGGTGTTAACCTCTCGGATGATCTGCCAGCTGATGAGGGTGAGTTACAGGTCGATGTTGAGGAAGTTCTTTCTCTCTCTGATGGATCTGTAACTGGTTCTCTTCGGGCCAGGCAGGAGGTGGGTGTTGATGATGTCAGTTTGGTCGAGACCGAACCATCTCAGCCCTCCTGCCCAGTGTACGCTGAGCTGGTGGATGTTATGGGGCGCGCCATGGAAAGATTGCAGCTGCAGTGGAGGCGCGTCCGAGAGGAACCTGCTCGTGGTATCTTGGATGACCGGTTCCTCCCCACCCGTAAGCCACCAGCTCGGCTGAGCCTTCCATTTCTTCCCGATCTTCACTCTGAGATCGAGAAGGCATGGAAGAACCCGTTCTCCGCGCGTCTCTATCTACATCAGCGGGCTAGTTTCGCTGCTGTGGAGGGAGCCGCGGAGCACGGGTATGTGTCGATGCCGCCAGTGGACGAGACGTTGGCTAACTCTGGTCGGAGTTAAAGTTCATGGGAGGTTCAAGTTAAAGTTCATCGCCTCTGGTCGGTCGTCTTCACTAGAAGCTCCGACCCTGCCATCCAAGCCGCTCAAGACAACTTCACGCTTGAATGGCAGAGCGTACACGGCAGCAGGTCAGGCGGGTGCGGTTCTGCACACCCTCGCGGTCTTTCAGGCCTACCAAGCCGACCTGCTGCGGGACCTCGATCAGGGGGCCGGCCTGTCCCCTGACGCGGTCGCGGAGCTGCGCCGCACCACGGATTTGACTCTCCGGGCCACCAAGCAGTCTGCGGTTTCCATCGGTCGTGCGATGGCTGCTATGGTGGCCACGGAGAGGCATCTGTGGCTCAACCAGGCTGACATCGGGGAGAAAGAAAAAACCTTTCTCCTCGATTCGCCGGTTTCGCCTTCCGAGCTTTTCGGACCTTCTGTCGAGACAGTGGTCGATAAGTTCAGGGAGGCGAGGGCGCGCTCTGCGGCGTTCAAGAGCTGCATACCGCGGAGGTCCTCGGCCCAGCCTAGGCAGGCGGGAGGGCCTGGTCCATCGTGGTCTGAGGATCACAGACGAACCCAGAAGGCCAGTGTCGCTTCCCGTGCACCCCCTCCTCCTAGCAGGGGGAGCAGGGTGCGCAGTAGGCGTAACTCCCGCGGGAGGCAGGATCTCAGGGAGGTGATCCAGAGTAAACGTTCTCGGACTGAACGTTAGACATCACCTCCCTGGATCTTGTCTCCTAACCACCATCGCTCCCAGGCTTCTCCTACATCAGGCCTGGGGCGGGGCCCATGATGAGTTCAAGAATTATCTGATGGCCCGCTTCAGCTTGGTTGTTAGGAGTGCCTTGCCTTGGTTTGTGAAACAGTAGAACTCAGGTTTCTGAGTTCCTGAGTCCTGATGTGCTTCATTCCGCATGTTGCAGGTTTTATGTTGAGTGAAAATGTTTTTTTCTGCACAAATTTTCCTCTTCTTTTTCAGAACTCGTCTCCTGTACAGAGCCGGGGACATGTTTGGAAAAACAAACAAAGGTAATGTATTGTAAAGTGAGTTGAGCTCCCACATGTGGTGGTCGCTGGGTTACAGGCCTCACCAGGCCTTCCAGGCTATGAGCTTCCATGTGTCAGGTCACAGGCCTTATCCAGCCTTCCTGAAAATGAGCTCCCACATACTGTGGTTATCAGGTTACAGGCCCCACCCGGCCTTCCTGATATGAGCTCCCACATACTGTGGTCGCCAGGTTACAGGCCTCACCGGCCTTCCTGGTTATGAGCTCCCACATGCTGTGGTCGCCAGGTTACAGGCCTCGCCAGGCCTTCCTGGTTATGAGCTCCCACATGCTGTGGTCGCCAGGTTACAGGCCTCACCGGCCTTCTTGGTTATGAGCTCCCAAACACTGGGTATCAGGTTATAGGCCTACCAGCCTTACTGATAAGAGCTCCCACATATTGTGGTAGCCAGGTTACAGGCCTCACCGGCCTTCCTGATATGAGCTCCCACCTACTGTGCTCGCCAGGTTACAGGCCTCACCGGCCTTCCTGGTTATGAGCTCCCACATGCTGTGGCCGCCAGGTTACAGGCCTTGCCAGGCCTTCTTGGTTATGAGCTCCCACAGGCTGGGTTTCAGGTTACAGGCCTTACAAGGCCTTCCTGAATATGAGCTCCCACATATTGTGGTCGTCAGGTTACAGGCCTCACCAGGTCTTCCTGGTTATGAGCTCCCACATACTGTGGTCGCCAGGTTACAGGCCTCACCGGCCTTCCTGATATTAGCTCCCACATACTGTGGTCGCCAGGTTACAGGCCTCACCGGCCTTCCTGATATGAGCTCTCACCTTCTGTGCTCGACAGGTTACAGGCCTCAACGGCCTTCCTGGTTATGAGCTTCCACATCCTGTGGTCGCCAGGTTAAAAGCCTCACCGGTTTTCCTGGTTATGAGTTCCCAAATATTGGGTATCAGGTTACAGGCTTTACTAGGCCTTCCTGAATATGAGCTCCCACCTACTGTGGTCGTCAGGTTACAGGCCTCACCGGCCTTCCTGGTTACGAGCTCCCACATTCAGTGGTCACCAGGCTTCAGGCCTCTTTGGCCTTCCTGGTTATGAGTTGTCACATGTCAGGTTTCAGGCCTCACCAGGCCTTCCTGAATGTGAACTCCCACTCACTGTGGTCGCTTGGGTGTGGTTGTGAGCTGTCACCTGCCAGGTTATAGGCCTCATTAGGCCTTCCTGAATGTGAGCTCTCACACATTTTCACTATCAGGTTACAGGCCTCATCTGGCCTTCCTGATTATGTTAAAACCATACTTATGGTAAGTCACACGACGAAACGTCTTGTGTACTTTCTAAAATCCATTTTTATGGTAAGGGTCATGCGCTGTTTGCTTCGGTCCCTTCCTATGTGGTCCAGACCCAGGTCTTTCACCGCTGGTCCCACTCTAGATGCGTCCTGTCGTCAAAGTTTGTTACGACAGATGCCTTTTCTGATCCAGGTCTTCCTGGATTCGGAATTACTAAGTACATGCACTTTTGTTTCATGTACTTTCTAAAATCAATTTTTATGGGAAGGGTCATGCGCTGTACGCTTCGGTCCCTTTCTATGTGGCCCAGACTCAAGTCTTTCACCTCGGGTCCCACTCTAGATGCGTCCTGTCGTCAAAGTTTGCTACGACAGACGCCTTTTCTGATCCAGGTCTTCCTGGATTCGGAATTACTAAGTACATGCACTTTTGTTTCATGTACTTTCTAAAATCCATATTTATGGCCTTTCTGAAACTAGCCCCACATGGTGTGGTTATCAGGTTAAAGGCCTTGTCAGGCCTTCCTGATATGAGCTCCCTCCTACTGTGGTTGTCAGGTTACAGGCCTCGCCGGCCTTCCTGGTTTTGAGCTCCCACATTCAGTGGTCACCAGGCTTCAGGCCTCATTGGCCTTCCTGGTTATGAGTTGTCACATGTCAGGTTTCAGGCCTCACCAGGCCTTCCTGAATGTGAACTCCCACTCACTGTGGTCGCTAGGGTGTGGTTGTGAGCTTTCACATGTCAGGTTGCAGGCCTCATCAGGCCTTCCTGAATGTGAGCTCCCACACATTTTGACTATCAGGTTATAGGCCTCATCTGGCCTTCCTGGTCATGTCAGAACCATACTTATGGTAAGTCACATGATGGAGCATCTTGTGTACTTTCTAAAATCCATTTTTATGGTAAGGGTCATGCGCTGTACGCTTCAGTCCCTTTCTATGTGGCCCAGACCCAAGTCTTTCACTTCGGGTCCCACTCTAGATACTTCCTGTCGTCAAAGTATGCTACGACAGACGCCTTTCTGGCTAACTTTTTAATTCTGATCCAGGCCTTTTTGGGACTCAGAATAACTAAGTACATGCACTTTTGTTTCATGTACTTTCTAATGTAGCCCCCACGTGGTGTGGTTGTCAGATTGCAGGCCTTATCAGGCCTTCCTGGTTATGAGCTCCCATATTCTGGGTATCAGGTTATAGGCCTCACTGGCCTTCCTGATATGAGCTCCCACACACTGTGGTCGCCAGGTTACAGGCCTCTCCGGCCTTCCTGATTTGGGTTCCCATATACTGGGTATCAGGTTACAGGCCTCACCGGCCTTCCTTATATGAGCTCCCACATACTGTGGTCGCCAGGTTACAGGCCTCACCGGCCTTTCCTGATGTGAGCTCTTAGGTACTGGTGCTCCCCACATAGGGGGTATTCAGGTCTTTGGCATCAGCAGACCTTCCTGGTTTTTGATCCCTCTTCCTCAGTGTTCAGGACGAGCACTGGGTAGACCCATGGATTGAGTGGACGACTTTCGTCTTTTCTTGAGGTTTAGTTACACTCTCCAGGTAGTCCCGTCTCTGTGATCCGGAACTGAATGATTTCTGCCAGCTTTGCAGGCCTTCAGTTTTGGATGCCTTTTCCAAGGCAGTTTCCAGAGGCTCTGTCTCGGACAGACAGGCAATGGCCAGACTGTGCGTCTTAGTATAGATCACGAGGCCAGCCTGGTGGCATGTCAGGAGGCATGCTCTCCTGAATAGTGACTGGCTGGGAATCCCTTGAGTCCCCTAGCCACACTCCCTAGAAGGGACCCCTTCTATTAGGAAGTTGTGGTCCTAAGCCTTTGAGCTGGCCCAGATATACCTCCCATGAACTATGTTCTGGCAGTTTCTCGGTTCATTAGCTTGGGCTATGACCGGTAGGGAGTGCTGTCACTGACAGCCCAACGTGACCTAGGGTGAGTGGTTTTAGTGTCCTTTGTATTACTGGTTCTGACAGTTGTCACTGCCATTGGGCATGCACTCCCCTCAGTATGGCGGCGTGGGTATTTCGTTCCCCATAACGTCGATGACGTATTGTTGAGTTCCCTTCGAAAGGGAACGTCTCAGGTTACGACTGTAACCTATGTTCCCTGAGAACAGGGAACGAGACAATACGTCTCCCTGCCATACCTCGGGGCCTGCCTGCAACAGTCCCTTCAGACGATAGGATGTTGTCACGGTTTCAAGGCGCCCTTTTTATACATCCAGATTGACGCGCTCATCATTCGAGCTGATGATGCACGGGCTGTCGCCGGTCAACATGATTGCTGTGAGTTGATATTTGATTTCAGACACCTGTCACGCCTGAGGCGTTCCCCCCCATAACGTCGATGACGTATTGTCTCGTTCCCTGTTCTCAGGGAACATAGGTTACAGTCGTAACCTGAGACGTTATCCTCACCCAACTAGCAGATGATACTACATTATTTTTTAAAAATGCCAGCCAAGTGCCAATCGCTATCACAACAATAGAGTTATTTTCTGCAGCTTCCGGACTCTGCTTAAATCTAAAGAGGTGTGAACTTTTTTCCCTTAAAGAAAGTGACACCTCCCAGATCTGTAGCATACCGATCAAAGATAAGATCACTTATCTAGGGATTACTATAATGAAAAATGAGGAGGAGAGATGCTCTGTAAACTTGAATTTAGTGATAAGACAAAGAAAAAGTTAAATCAATGGCTGCAGAGGGATTTATCCTTGAAAGGACGAGTTTTGTTGAGAAAGGCAGAAGGTTTATCCCGTCTTACATATGCAGCTATCCCCTTGTTTGTCAACAAAAAGCTCTTTAATTCAATTGATAAGTCCCTTTTCAATTTTATTTGGAAAAACAAGACTCATTATGTGAAAAAATCTGTTATTATGAACACATTTGAACGTGGTGGTCTAAACTTTCTTGATTTTACAACCCTCAATAATACTTTTAAAATAAATTGGATAAAGCACTTTCTAAAAAATCCTAACTCTACCTGGAATTTTATACCTACTATATTTTTTCTAAGGTTGGTGGTCTAGAATTTTTACTTTTATGTGATTATAAAATAGAAAAAATTCCCTTAATTTTATCTAAATTCCATAAACAAATGCTCCTAGCATGGTCATTAATCTACAAACATAATTTCTCCCCACATAGGTGTTTCATCTGGAATAATCGGCTTATTAAATTCAAGAATACATCTTTATTTTATAAAACCTGGTTCAATAATAACATATTTCTAGTATCCCAACTATTAAACGATAATGGATCATTGCTGAATTATTGTGAATTCCTTCACACTTTTGGCATTCCAATCACCCCAAGAGAGTTCGCAATTGTTATGGATGCCATCCCATCTGGTATTTTAATTCTCTTAAAAGGGACTAGAAAACCTGATTGCCTACCAGCTTTGGACCCTAAATTAACCTCAGTTGGTAATGTATGTTTCGCAATCACAATGAGGAATAATAATAGGAATATTCGCTCTTTATTCCAGAGAGATGTCACATGCACCCCTAATGTTGTTCCCTATTGGTCTAACTTTGTTGATAACCTGAATTGGGGGAATATATGGAACCTTCCTTATAAATACCTCCTTACGAATAAAGTAAGAGAAATCTCTTTCAAAATGATACATAGGTATTATCCTGCTAAGCAATATCTCCTAAGGTTTAAACTTGACATATGTGTTAAATATTCTTTATGTGGAGTATGTCCAGAAACAATGGTACACCTGTTCTGGCAATGTCCCTACACCATCAGTTACCCGATACATTACTGTTAAACCTATCGCTGATTTTTCTTTGTTATGGAGGGATGTGCTGTTTGGTCTCCATGTTGACAAAGGTAAAAAACAGAAAGAAATATACCTAATTAATCTATTGATCATTTTAGGAAAATATCATATTCACAAAGCCAAATTTAGTAATTCTAAACCTTCCTTTATTGCTTTTGGTAAGGAGGCGGAACAGTACATCAAATCCATTTATGATTCACAAAATAAGAAGGCTGCTAAAACCATTCAGTTCCCTTTCGAGGGAACTCGCGATGCGTCACTTGACGCTTTGGGAACGCCCCCAGCGTGCATGCGTCTGAGCATCAATGTCAACTAGTCCAATGGAAAGAATGAGCGTCACGGGCGGGTGACGTCATGACCAGGAAGGGATAAAGGCTCGCCCGGTGAAACGCGGCATTAGCTTCTGTGTCTCAGCAAGCGATCTGTGTCATTTTGTCTCTGTCTATTTACTGTTGTCTGTTGCGGAAAAGGATGGAAACTAAACAAGTGTACAAACAGTGTGCTTCTCCCTGCCCGCGTTATTTAACGGGTGGGGACACACACGAGCTTTGTGTCGTTTGTTTGGGAGTGGAGCATGCGGTCTCAGCCTTCGAGGGGGCTGAGTGCCAGCATTGTGAGATGTTACCGCTTCGCATGCTCCGCTCTCGCCTGTCACTCTTTGATAAAGAGAGTGGGCAGGCTCGCGATCCACAGGGATCAGGACCCGCGTCTGCTGAGGCAGCGCGGAGAATGCATTCCTGGGGATCGCAAAAGGATCTTTCGGAGGGGTTGGAGACGGGTCCGAGGGCTCTTTCTCCTTCCTTACCCGAGAGATCCAGTGCTCTCTCCCCGGTGTCGGAAGCACGCTCTGCGGTTTCTTCCGCCCGGGGAGAGAGCCCTCCATTACTTTATTGCTCTTCCTCCGAGGAGGTTGATGCGATGAGTTTGGAGAGTGAAAGCACACACATGGGGGAAAGAGATTCACAATTTATTTCCCCAGCATATGATGAGCTGGTGGATGTTATGTCGCGGGCTGTAGAGAAATTAAATATCGAATGGCCATCTGAGAAGAAGGGCGCTCGTCCTAAAAGCAAATTAGATGAGCGCTTTTTATCTTCCACCACATTATCTCCACCACGAGGGCTTCCATTTTTTCCCGATTTACACAATGAAATATCTAAATCGTGGAATAAACCTTACTCGTCACGTCTTTTCAGCCCTCAAGTTAACACTTATTCGAGAATAAGAGGGGTGAAAGAGTATGGTTATGAGGCGATGCCCCAGGCGGAAGAGAATTTAGCCAGTTATCTTTCCCCTGGTCCCGCATCGTCTCTAAAAGCCTCGGCTTTGCCCACTAGACCGCTCAAAGCCACTTCGGTGTTAGTGGGCAAAGCTTATACGGCAGCAGGTCAAGCTGGAGCATGTCTACATACTATGGCAGTGCTCCAGGCTTATCAAGCTGACCTGCTGGGGGATCTGGATAGTAGTGAGGGAGTCAGTCATGACGATATTCGTGAACTTCGTCGGGCTACCGATCTTTCTCTCAGGGCTACTAAGGAGACCGCCAGAGCAATTGGGCGGTCTATGGCAGCCTTGGTAGCTACTGAGAGACATTTGTGGTTAAATTTGTCTGAAATTAAAGAGAAAGATCGAGCTTTTTTATTAGATGCTCCGCTTGAACCTTCTGGTCTCTTCTGCGACGCAGTCCATGCGGTCGTCGAGAGATTTCAGGAGTCAAAGAAACAAGCTGACGTTTTTAAAAAGTTTATCCCTCGCCGGGTCCAGCCCCCTGGGGCTGCTGGGCGTGAGCAGCCCCAGCCGTCGAGCTCATCATATCGTGTGCATCAGAAAGAGAGTGTTGCGTCTCGTGCACCTCCACGTAGAGACTGGAGACGGACGCAACCCTCTCAACCGAAGTCTTCTAAGTCGAAGCCGGATCTGAGGACCGTTCTTCAGGCGAAGAAGACTTCGGTTAAAAAAAAAAAAAAAGGTCCTGATGTTCATGCATCAGGCCTGTGAGGACAGCCCCGACCGAAGTGGAGCGGTGTACACCTCATTATACGGTGCCCGTTCCATTTCGCGGTCCTCACGAGACCGTTCTGCCAACCCTGCCACCCTCGGTGCTTCAGGGCGCAGCGGTCTCCAGCGAGTCGCTGATGCTATGCTGCGGCACAGCATCGGTTTCGCGCCCTCTGAGGGGGGCCTTAGAGCGGCCAGTTCAGGTAGTTCCTGCCATTATGTTTCAGGCTCCGGAATTGGCTGTCTCGATAACACCAGAGACCAGCCTCTAGAGGCTGGTTCCCTTAGTAAATTTTCTGGCAGCGTGGAAGCTTCTGCCGAATATTTCTCATTGGGTCCTGCAGATTGTAGAGAAAGGATACAGAATCCAGTTTGGTTCTCGTCCTCCTCGTTACAACGGGGTGCTGCCCACAGTGGTGCATCCCGAGCAGGCTCTGGTAATGGAGCAAGAGGTAAAGGCCCTGTTAGCAAAGGAAGCTATAGAACAGGTGTACTCACCCGACAGAGAGTCGGGTTTTTACAGCCGTTATTTCATTGTTCCAAAAAAGGATGGGGGGTTGCGTCCCATTTTAGATCTTCGTCTGTTGAATCGTTCAGTACAGAAACTCAAGTTCAAGATGCTGACACTCAAACAGATCGTGACTCAAATCAGATCCGAGGACTGGTTTGTCACGATAGATCTGAAGGACGCCTACTTCCATATCTCCATCCTCCCTTAGCACAGGAAGTTCCTAAGGTTTTCTTTCGGGGGCAAAGAATACCAATATCGGGTTCTTCCTTTCGGTCTAGCTTTATCACCCCGCACGTTCACGAAATGCGTGGATGCAGCTCTAGCCCCTCTCAGGCTTCAGGGCATACGTATTCTGAACTACATCGACGACTGGCTGATTCTGGCGGAATCAGAGCAGTTGGCGGTTCGGCACTGAGGTGTCGTTCTCGCCCATATGCAGATGTTGGGGTTGAGGCTCAACGCCAAGAAGAGTGTTCTTTCTCCAGTACAGAGAACCACTTTCCTTGGTGTGGTATGGGATTCAGTGACGATGCGGGCCACTCTATCGCCCGTTCGTGTAGCTGCTATCCTGACAGCCACCAAAGAGCTAAAGCTAGGCCAGTCACGCACTGTGAAACAGTTCGAGAGACTGTTGGGTCTCTTGGCGGCAGCGTCCAGCGTGATTCCTTTTGGCCTGCTGTACATGAGACCTTTACAGTGGTGGCTAAGGACCAGAGGGTTCTCCCCGAGGGGAAACCCACTTCGTATGATCAAGGTCACGCGGCGGTGCCTTCGTGCCTTAATTATATGGAGGAAACATTGGTTCTTAACCCAGGGTCCGGTATTGGGAGCTCTTTGCCATCGTGTTACGATCTCGACAGATGCTCCCCTCACCGGCTGGGGAGCGGTAATGGAAGGCCGCTCGGTTCAGGGTCTGTGGAAAAGTCATCATCTTTCGTGGCACATCAATTGCCTGGAGATGATGGCTGTCTTCAATGCATTGAGACAGTTTCTCCCAGACCTGAGGGGCCATCATGTGCTTGTACGAACAGACAACACATCAGTGGTCTCTTATCTGAACCGTCAGGGGGGTCTGCGGTCGCGTCCGCTCTGCAAACTAGCGCACCAGATCCTCCTGTGGTATCTGGGGAAGGTACTCTCCCTGAGGGCAGTGTATATTCCTGGGGACCAGAATGTGGGGGCAGACATCCTGTCGAGGCAGGAGCTGAGGCCAGGGGACTGGAGACTCCACCCCGAGGCGGTGGAGAAAATTTGGGAGTTTTACGGCCAAGCAGAGGTGGATCTGTTTGCGTCTCAGCACACGACGCACTGTCCACTTTGGTTCTCCCTTACTCACCCAGCCCCCCTGGGGCTGGATGCTATGGTGCAGACGTGGCCGAGGCTACGTCTGTACGCATTTCCCCCTGTTGCTCTGCTCCCAGGAGTTCTGGAACGAGTCCGCCAGTACGGAATAAGCCTACTGCTTGTAGCACCACGCTGGCCGAGTCGGATCTGGTTTGCGGACCTGATCCATCTCTTAGACGGTCCTCCCTTGGAGATCCCGATCAGGAGAGACCTTCTGTCTCAGGCCGGGGGCACAATATTTCACCCTCGACCAGAGATTTGGAACCTGTGGGTTTGGCCTCTGAGGGGGCCCAACTCATAGAGAGTGGTCTCTCAGCTGAGGCTGCTGAGACCATCCTAAGCTCCAGAGCTCCAGCTACTAGGAAACTATATGCGCTGAAATGGAAAGTTTTTTCTGTATGGTGTCACCGACATCAGTGGGATCCGGTTAACTGTTCTGTGAACACAGTACTCGAGTTCTTCCAGGAGCGCTTTACGTCAGGTTTATGTCCTTCCACACTTAAGGTTTACGTGGCGGCCATTGCGGCTTACCACGCCCTGATTGGGGGTACATCGTTGGGTCGAGACCCCCTGATTACACCTTTCCTTCGTGGCACATTGAGGCTGAGGCCTGCAACTCGCACTAGGGTGCCAGCTTGGGATTTGGCAATAGTACTAGAAGGCCTGTCTAGGGCTCCATTCGAGCCCTTAGATTCGGTTTCAGATAAATTTCTTACCCTTAAGACTATCTTTCTGCTAGCTATTTCGTCCCTTAAGAGAGTTGGAGACCTTCAGGCCCTTTCGGTTTCCCCCACTTGCCTTAAGTTTGCACCGGGGATGGTCAAGGCATTCTTATATCCAAAACAGGGATACGTCCCTAAGGTGCCGACCTTGATTCCGAGGCCTATCGTGCTGCAGGCTTTCTGTCCTCCTCCTTTTACATCTGCGGACCAGGAAAGGCTGAACCTCTTGTGTCCAGTGCGAGCACTGGATACTTATGTTCATCGGACATCTTCTATGAGGAAGTCCGACCAATTATTTATTTGCTTTGGATCACCTAAGAAGGGTCTTCCTGCTTCTAAACAGACGGTTAGCAAGTGGATAGTCGAGGCTATTTCACTTGCATACGAGTACTCTGACCATCCGTGTCCCTTGGTGGTCAGAGCTCACTCAACGAGGGGTATGGCGGCCTCTAAAGCCTTGTTATTTGGGGTTTCCCTCCAAGACGTTTGTGATGCGGCAGGCTGGTCCTCACCGCTCACATTCGTTTTTACAGTTTGGACCTGGATGCTGCCCCAGGTTCTCAGGTGCTTAGTGCTTAGTTCCAACAGACTGACACTCAGGTACTTGGAATTCTGGCGTTTTGGGTATTCTCGTTCCCAAAGCATCAAGTGACGCATCGCGAGTTCCCTCGAAAGGGAACGTCTCAGGTTACTACTGTAACCATAGTTCCCTGAGAAAGGGAACGTGACGATGCGTCACCCTGCCATACTTCCTGCATCCCTGTGATCGGCTTGCTTCGACTTTTTTGAAGCTAATGCCGCGTTTCACCGGGCGAGCCTTTATCCCTTCCTGGTCATGACGTCACCCGCCCGTGACGCTCATTCTTTCCATTGGACTAGTTGACATTGATGCTCAGACGCATGCACGCTGGGGGCGTTCCCAAAGCGTCAAGTGACGCATCGTCTCGTTCCCTTTCTCAGGGAACTATGGTTACAGTAGTAACCTGAGACGTTATGCTCTATCTTTAATGTATTTATTTGAAACTTCCCCTGGCTCTGTTCTTGTCTAATATTGTGTTTTCTGTATTAATGACTTTATTTGTGTGTCTTGCTGTTTGTATTGTTAAGATTTAATAAAAATAAAAAATAAAAAAAAATAATAAAAAAACTGAAAACAGACCCGGCTAGCTTCTGTGCCTTCAGCAAGAGCTCTCTGTATACTGTCCTTGACTATTTATTGTTGTCTGTCATTGCAAGCACAATATTTCACAGAAAGATATATATATATATATATATATAAATATATTAGGGGTGTAACGGTTCACAAAATTCACGGTTCGGTTCGATACGATACACTTGTGTCGGTTCAAGTTCAAGTTTTTGATACAGCAAAAAGAAAGAAATGCCAGAGAAATTTCCTTGATTTAATTTTTTTAATTATATTTTGAATAAAACTAACATCATAAAGTATGATATATTTTTTTTACTTTGAGCAATGATGGAGCTATACTTGACTTTTCTTAGGAACATTTAAAACAAAACAGCTCCTTGGACAAAATGAAATGTAATATTGTAGTAGTTATAAACAAAGGTTTATTTTAGTTCAGATTAACATTTGAGGGCAGCAATTGTATTCATAATGTCAAAATAAAACCGACGTAATGTTTCTTGAAAGCACTATTGTCTACTATTCAAACTTCCATGGTTACAGTTAGTAGTGTTACTACAGTAAATCCATGGTGAATGTTGCTGATCTGTAGACACTGAATAGTTCATTTATGGCACAATGTTTCTTCCTGGATTCCATGTCAGCGCTGTTTGATCCGTTAATAACAGAGAAATGTGAATGTTTCTCACTAGATGTCACTGCGATGTTATAACTTCAGTACCAAATTCAATTTTTTTCTTTACAGGATTTTGCTGTGTAGGTAACAGTGCTGCTTGATTAAGATCGGCTCGTGCTGCATTGGTCCAAATTGATAAACGGTCCGTCAACCACACAATAACGAGTAGCTCAGTTTCGTTCCGCTTACATTACATTTGCCATGTGATGTTGGGCAATGTTGTGGTCACGCCAGCGTCTCTTACATTATGAGCACGCTTACCACGCCCGACGCGCCTACATTTGAAATATAAAAAATTTTGGTAGGCAGGAAAAATGGTCCAACGAACCGTTCGGTTTAAAAATGCGTACCGAAAACCGAACCAAAAGCCTCGTCCCGAAAGGTTCAATACGAATACGTGTATCGCTACACCCCTAATATATATATATATATATATATATAAATGGCGAGCAAGCAAGATTTTAAGCGGTGTTGTTCCCTGCCCTTGTTTCATCACGGGTGGGGACACACACCAGCTTTGTGTTGCTTGTTTGAGAGTGGAGCATGCCCACTCAGTTCTCGAGAGGGCTGACTGTGAGCATTGCGAAAAGCTGTCCGTGAGGACAGCTGTAGGCTTTTCCTCCGATATCCATGCTTCCGGGAGTTCTGGAGAGGGTTCGCCGGGAAGGGGCCTGTCTGTTATTACTAGCCCAGTACTGGCCGGCCCGAGTTTGGTTCTCGTACCTGGTGTCCCTTCTAGATGGCTCTCCGATGGAGATTCCAATCAGGAGGGACCTACTGTCCCAAGCAGGGGGCACGATGTATCACCCTTGCCCGGAGTAGTGGAAACTGTGGGTTTGGCCCCTGAGAGGGCCCAGCTCATAGAATCAGGTGTCTCGACACCGGTCGTGGAGACCATACTCCAATCTAGACTGTTTGCACTGAAATGGAAACTGTTCTCTGCTTGGTGCGGAGAGCGCCAACTGAATCCTGTTTCTGCCCTGTTGGTAAAGTACTTGATTATCTGCAAGAACGTTTCTCTGCGGGGTTATCTTATCTTCTTCCACGTTGAAGGTGTATGTGGCGGCTATATCTGCTCACCACCCTCCTCTGGGTGGTGCATCATTGGGGAGAGATCCTCTCCTTACTCGTTTTCGAGGCTGTGGCCTGCACTGCGCACTGGAGCACCGGCTTGTGATTTGGCCGTTGTACTGGAAGGCCTGGCGTTGGCTCCCTTCGAGCCCATTGAAGAGGTTTTATAAAAGTTCCTTACACTAAAAACTTTATTTCTTCTATCAAGAGAATTTGAGATTTGCAAGCCTCGTCGGTTGACCTTCGTGTCTAGAATTTGCACCTGGTATGGTGAAAGCCTTTCTTTACCCTAGGCCGGGCTATATTCCTAAGGTCCCTACTAATGTTGCGGGCCCAATTGTGCTGTAGGCTTTCTGTCCTCCACCTTTTAATAAACCAGATCAGGAAAAACTTAATCTGCTGTGCCCTGTGCGGGCTTTGCATGTGTACACACACAGAGCTGCCCTGTGGCGTAAATCAGATCAACTATTCATCTGTTTCGGGTCACCCAGAAAAGGTTACCCTGCATCCAAGCAGAGGATGAGCAAGTGGGTAGTCAAGGCTATCTCACTTGATTATGAAGCGGCTGGTCAGCCTTCACCTTTGGCTGTCCGGGCCCATTCTACCAGGAGTATGGCTGCCTCATAGGCTTTATTATCGGGGGTTTCCCTTCATGACATCTGTGATGAGGCAGGCTGGTCCTCACCACATACATTTGTTAGATTTTTTGACTTGGATCTAGTCTTCACTCCGGTGTCTAGGGTGCTTGCTTCTAAGAACGTGACTTCACACAGAACAGGAATTTGCTATTATGGCGTCGTGGGTATAGTGTTCCCACAGTGTCTCGATGCAGCTTGAGTTCCCTTGAAAGGGAATGTCTCGGGTTACGTATGTAACCCTGGTTCCCTGAAGAGGGAACGAGACACTGCGTCGCCCTGTCATACTCCATGCATGCCTGTGATCGACTTGCTTCAGCCTATCAGAAGCTAGCGCTAGACACAATAATGCAGGGGGCATTCCCACATTGTCTCAACGCAGCGTCTCATTCCCTCTTCAGGGAACCAGGGTTACATACATAACCTGAGACGTTCTGTTTAGATTCATTGTGGTTTGTTTTTGTTTTCGTTGTTACCATTTTGCCTGTGTTTCTGGTCATTATTAGTTTCCATAGTTACTCATTAGTTCCTCACCTGTTCTTAGTTCTGTTGATTACTCTGTCTGTGTATGGAACAATCGCACAACGAAGAGAATGAACTAGAATAACCTTTAATCAGGAATACATTGGAAACGCAACCACAATAACCGACAAAATAATTTAACTGAACAGAGAGTATATATGCACAGGATAATCATAAACTAAATAAGCTACAGCTGATGATAATTAATCACAGAAACAAACAGGGACATAATCAGAGACCAATAAAAACGAAACTAAACAGAGCAGGGAAACAGGAACTAAAACAAAAAAGAAAGGAAATATCAGAATAAGAATCTATAACCGTAACCGTACTCCCCACTCCCAAAAGGCACACCATCTTGCTGTAATTGATAGTTTGAGTGTGGATGGAGGGAATGGGCTTTGGAGGAGGGCGTGGAGCTGGTAATAGACACGAAGGAGGAGGAGTCATGGAGAGAAACACCACTGTGGAGCCAACGGTGCGAGGAGCCAGGGTGGGGCTTTTGCTGAATGCCCGGGCTGAACCCGGAGACCGACTGACAGAGGCGGAACCAGGCTGGGTAGAGGCCCAAGGTGGAGCTGCTGGCTTGCAGGACCGAGGCGGAGATGGGGGCTCGGCAGAGCAGGCAAAGATGGAGGGAGTGAGTACAACTGGGAAGCCAGAGGGAAGGAGAAGCCCAGTGGAGCAGAAGGGGTGGAGGGTTGAGGCGGATCCGGAGACCCGGAAGTCTGTGGCGGACACAGAGGAACAACTGACTGAGGCTAAGCTGGAGGGACGAGGGGGCTTATTTATTAAAGAAGGTCTCTGTTACTGTATATTTTCCCATCATCGTGCGTTCATTACAACCACCAAACGTGAAAACCGGGTACCAGATTGTCATGGAATTTGGATCTCATGTTATTTAGAATGAGAACGTTTGCATTTGTGAGAGGAATTATTACCTAAAATTAACATTGAAAAGTAGCTAATTTTAAACCCATCAAATCTTACAACCACTTAAAATTCTTTCATTAGATTCTCTGCCTTCCTTGCTTCCTTGCTTCCTTGTGTGTATCTCAAAAACATACTTTGAATAATACAAATAAACATTTGGTTCCAAACTAGCTAGCCCTTACTTAATCAACAACCATCTCACTTGTTACCTGAAGGTACACAATGTAACTTTTTTTTACAAAATGAACAAAATTTATATAATGAGTCAATACATCATTAATTATTCCAAAATGTGTTTTTGTCTTTAATAGTGCTGGGCAAGTTAACACGTTATTATCGCGTTAACGCATTTTATTAATTAATGCCGACAATTTTCTTATCGCGCGTTAACGCAGTTTTTTTTTATTATTATTATTTTGAAAGTCTGTTGCTCACTAGCTCTGAATACACATAGGCCTACAGTCAAACCATGGATCAGGGGTGGGATGTTGGTCAGCCAGCAAATAACCCACCCAAACAAGCAGTGGAGGGGCTTTGGCAGGGTCTCTCAGGTGAACAGAAAGGGAGACAGACAGCGCTCCGCGAGTGAATGACAGGCGCTCTATGGATAGTAACCATGGCAACGGCTTCTGTGCGCTACGCAGCTGTAGCCTTTTTAACTTAAATTTAAAATTATACATAACTTTACCTGATAGGCCTGCGTTTAGTTTAGCGGGGATGCTCTGCCATGTGAATTCCCTCCTGTTGATGTCCTGATAACTATTTCGATTCTGGAAACTCACAAACAGCGAGCCGAGGATCAGTCTCTCTTCCAATGATTTGTGCTGCGCGTCGTGTACAAAAAGTTAGGCAATTCAACTTCGGCAACGCACGGGCGCGTGCGTGAGGCGAGCATGACCGCAACAGTTTCACAGGAACGCACCCGCTTGTCGCTGCACCTGTGCTCGACCACTTCACCTCACTCTAGGCTGATTTATACTTCTGCGTCGGACCTACGCCGGAGCCTCTACGCTATAGACTACGCGTTGGTTTTCATTTATATATCTGCGTCGTTGTCCGCGTTGACGCGCAATTACACATGCAGAGGGAGAGTGTGAAACCCGGGGAGCGGTTCTAGCAATCACAGCGCTTGCGGTACGCGTAGAATTGATGTTACATTTTTGGAGAGATGCACGTCAGGGTACGCGCGCTACACAGCTACGACGTGAGTTTGACGCAGAAGTATAAATTGGGCTTTACCTTTACCTCTGTTTAATGTAATCTTACGTGGGAAACCATGGCATGCCATGACCAAACCTAAGCTGCTATCAGAGAAGTAACATTGGTCGACTCTGTAGTAGTGATCATGACCCTTTGACTACATAGACTGTTTCTGCTGCTCCCTGATACAAGATACCGGTTAAAAAAAAAAAAAAAAAAAAAGAAAAGAAAACTGGACTCGTTTTAACAAGCTAGATGTGGTGTGGGAGTGCCATAGTTTAGTTGTCACAATGAGTAAGAAAGGTTATGCCATGGAGTACGCTAAATCTCAAACAGATTATTGAACAGATAATGCCCCTAGAGGGCCAAAAATCACATAGTGTACCTTTAAGTGTAACTACAGTGGTAACATGGGTCTGAGCCTCCTTTTAATCAGAACAAAAACAAATAAATACAAAATAATAATTACTTTGACCTACGGGGTCAACATTTCCTGAAGGTTAAACCCCTAAATTTCCCTATTACCTTGTTGAAAAACAGCTTTGTTAATTTGTGTGTGTCAAAACTTATTTAGACTCCAAGGGCTCTATCTTGCACTCGGCGCAAATTACTTTGTACACTGACGCATGTATCATTCCTATTTTGCACCCGCGCAAAGCGGACTTTTCCCTCCACAGACACACGTCGGTTAACTAAGAAATACACTTGCGCTCCCCGGGGCGGTTCAGCGCAAAGAGGAGGCGTGTTCCGGCGCAAACTTTCCCTCATGCTATTTTGCTGTTCTATAAAACAATTGCGCCACTGACCAGAAAAAAACTAGTCTAACGTTGCGCGTTGTTCATTATGCTATTTTAAGCGCGCATGCTTGGCCATAATGTAGCGGGTGCACAACGCGCATACACTTTGATTCTCTCATCAACACAGATGCAGCAGTTTTTATTTTTGCAAATCATACATTATAACAAGGAAAAATATTAACACATGAGGGAAATCATTGTGGTGTCCATGAAAATTTAGTTTTTTTCCTCCCACGCCTGTTTAACCGACGCTGATTTGTATGGGGATGGGAGAAACCCACCCACGATAGATAGATAGATAGATAGATAGATAGATAGATAGATAGATAGATAGATAGATAGATAGATAGATAGATAGATAGATAGATAGATAGAGATAGATAGATAGATAGATAGATAGATAGATAGATAGATAGATAAGTCTGATTTGAACGTTGAATTTCTTGTTATTGCTGCATGCATTCTACTTCAGACAGTCAATAAACAGTGCCGTCTGAGGGTGTTACTGCATGAGGGTTTATGCCATAGTTTACAGGTGCACGCAATACAACGTCACTTCTCTGTCTTTCACGGTCCTGACAAGAACGTCGGTCTCCTCGGCTGTGAACCGCTCCTGACGCGCGCCTGGTAAATCCGCCGTTATAATAGCAATCCGCCATGCAACATGCGCACCTGCTCTTAAAGGGAATGTGAGATGACGCTCTGATTGGTTTATTCCACGTTACGCCCAAACCACACCTATGAATAATGAAGCTACTTCAGACCAACCTCTTTTAGATTTGCGCCAGGCGCAAGAGGCATTTATCCCGCCGGGAAAATAGCAACAGCGCCGGGATCCGCCCACAAAGTTACTTGCGCTTTGCGCTTTGACACTTGCGTTTCAGATCGTTAAAATAGGGCCCCATATGTGATAAGTGGCAGAACTGGGAAAAGCTAGTATTGTTAGCATGTTTGGAAAAAGTTATGTTCCGACATTACAAGCACACCTACAGAAGAGGTAAAGAAATACTCCCAGAGTTATGCTCAGTATAAAAATAGTATGACAGATCTGGAAGAAGAAAAGTAGGTTTGATAAATTAAAGTTCAGGTGTTCAGCTAATAATATAGAACACTGGTTACCAAAGAAACCACACAAGACACACCAACTTGTAATAATGAACACAGTCCGATGACGTTACAAAAGGGCCTGAGTGCCTGAAAAGGGTGTCTGGATTACACGTCATCAGTTTTTTAGAGCAATGAGAATCAAGGGTTTGCACAGAGTGCATTCGGATCTTGAGGGAGCTGAATGCATTCATTGTGATACGTTCGCTGTGGGAAGCTCCACCCTTGCTTGACTCTCTCTTAAGGGATGAGAGTCGAGCTTCTGCACCTCGTGGTTCAGTCCTGCTGCTGCCAAAGCGGCAGGGGGGATTGATCGTGGGGATCTTGGGCTTCTCCTGGTAGCTCTGTTGCTCTCATGTTGGTTCATAAAACCGCTCTGTGGCTGTTTCTGATCTGGTTGAGAGCAAATGTTACTAATACGCCTCCTCTGGTGCCCCACATATAAGTATGTGAGTCTCTTATTCCCCCCAGATAGTATCAAGAAAAAGAACAAGGAATCTGTATTCAGCTCCTATATTGTCTCCCATGTAGTCTAACCATTCGCATGTGGAGGGGCTGTGTGAGCAGCGATATGTGAGGATGCCCCAGTTGAAGAACTGCTTGCGAGCTCTCTACCCTAGTGCTGCAACCTCTATGAATGCTCCCGTCTTGCCAATGGGGGTAGAGCGAGCACGTTTGGTTCTGGAGAGAGCTGAATGCACTCGCTGTCACAGTGAGGGAGCTCCCCTCTCGCTTGACTCTTTTCTTGTGGGGTAAGAGTCAAATGTTTGCTCCTCGTGGGCCAGGCCCCACATCTTTGTGAAGCAGCACATTGGCTTCTCTCGTGGGGTTGCAGGTGGTAAGATTCGAGGCAGATGTTATCGAATGAGTCTCCTCCTCTGCTTTACCACCTTGAGGCTCATGGCAAGGCATAAGCGGCGAGGAGGGTGTTGGGACATAGATGCAGCGGGGATACCAGGCCTACCTATTGAGTGGTAATATCTACTGAGGCAGTCTTAAAAAAAGCTGTGTAAGCCACACATGTAGCCATCTGTGCCACAAAGCACAAGGACGGTGCATCGGTTCAATGGCTACTAGGCATCTGTGATAAACCTTTCTCTTTGATGCTCTGAACTGTGATGTGGTCGTAGAGAAGATACAGAAGCGGGTCTCAGCATTCAGAAAATATATCCCTCTCTGGTGGTCCATGAGGGTTGAAGGAGTATGGTTTAGCAGAGAGGAAGGAAACATATTTATTTCTCCCCTGTGATGTAAGGTGTGCTAAAGGCCACTGAAGGTTTTTGGGCCCTCCATATCACACAACCCATCAGGGCCTTCTACATAAAATGACCTATTGGGGCCCTCCACATAACATGGCCTATTGGGACCCTCCACATAACATGGCCTATCGTGGCCAACAGGTAAGACTGACTATTATTTTTTTAATGTAAACCGGCCTATAATAATAATAATAATAATACATTTAATTTGTAGGCGCCTTTCAGACCACCCAAGGTCACCTTACAACAAAAATAAAATAAAGATAGTATTAGCTATTGAGAAAAATAAATTTATAATTAAGAGTATAAAAGCATAAAAGTATAAAAGCATCCAACAGACTAATGCTGATGGAGAGAGAGGTGAGGTGCTTAAAGTTTATAGGCTTCTTTGAAAAGATGAGTTTTGAGAGTGGTTTTGAACTGTGAAATGGAGTCTATGGCACGAATATGAGGGGGAAGAGAATTCCAGAGTTTTGGTGCCGCATGGGAGAAGGCCCTAGCTCCCATTGTGGAAAGTCTGATGTCTGGAGTTGCCAGTAATCCTGCTGATGATGAACGGAGTGAGCGGGTGGGTATGTAAGTCTGTAGTAATTCTGTGATATATGATGGGGCGAGGTTGTGCAGAGCTTTGAATGTCATTAACAAGACTTTAAAGTTGATTCGTTGTGATATGGGGAGCCAGTGCAGTTGAATCAGCAGGGGTGTGACATGATCAATAGATTTGGTACGGGTAATGATGCGTGCAGCTGAGTTTTGAAGAAGTTGGAGACGGTGGAGTAATTTATTAGGGATTCCTTGCAGGATCGCATTACAATAGTCGATCCGAGAGGTCACCAGAGTGTTGACAAGAACTTCAGTGGAGTGTTGAGAAAGTGAAGGACGCAGTCTGGAGATGTTTCTGAGGTGATAATAAGCCGTCCGACAGACATTATTGATGTGGTTGGAAAATGAAAGAGTACTGTCCAAAATAACTCCAAGGCTCTTTACCTGTTTAGAGACTGGTATGACATCCTCCCCAATGGGAACTGATGAAAGATTGGATTTTAAAAGTGTGGATGGAGTGCCAATGAGCAGTAGCTCTGTTTTGTTATTATTAAGTTGGAGATAATTGGTAGTCATCCATGCCTGGATATCATGGATACAGGTGTTGAGGGTGTTTAGGGGAAGTGTGGCAGTGGGCTTGGTAGATACATAAAGCTGTGTGTCATCTGCATATGAGTGAAAGTGAATGCCATGATGTCTGAAAATATTGCCTAGTGGAAGAAGATAGATGATAAATAAAAGTGGCCCCAATACTGACCCCTGTGGAACTCCATGTTGGAGTACTGAGCTCTTTGACTGATGATCTTCAGTTTTGACACAATATGTCCGGGCTGTCAAGTAGTGCTCAAACCACTTAAGGGCAGTACCACAGACTCCTATACTTTCAAGCCGCTCAAGCAACAGTTGGTGGGATATTGTGTCGAAGGCGGCACTGAGGTCTAGGAGAATGAGAATGGATAGTAGGCCAGCATCAGCTGCACGGAGAAGATCATTAGTGATCTTGACAATGGCTGTCTCGGTACTGTGACGTGAACGAAACCCAGATTGAAATTGTTCAAGGAGATTATTTTCATGAAGGTATGTCTGGAGTTGGATTGCAACCGCTCTCTCGAGTATTTTGGAGATGAAGGGCAGGTTTGATATAGGACGATAATTATTAAGATCATTACAGTCCAGTCCTGGTTTTTTCAATGTGGGTCTGACTATCGCAGCTTTTAGTGATGCAGGGACTATACCAGTTGACAAAGATGATTTGATAATGGAGGTTATCAGTGGTGCCAAGGCAGGTAAACAGGTCTTCACAAGGGAGGTGGGGATGGGGTCCAGGTGGCATGTAGAAGAATTTGATTTAGTGATGAGCTCAGAAATAGACTCCTCAGTTGGAAGACTGAAGTCACTAAAAACAGCAGGTGGGGCTAAATTTATCACAAATGCTGCTGGCAGTGCAGCCTGTGTGATGTTCGCCACGTCCAGTTGTTGATGGATTTTTGAGATCTTTGAGTCAAAAAACTCAAGAAAAGCAGAGCAGTAATCACCAGAGAGGTTAGTAGTATTTAAATCTGGAGGTTTCAGTAACCTTTTCACTGTGGAGAAAAGTTTCCTTGTGTTCCCTTCACCCGCACTGATACTATTCGCGTAGTAGATATTCTTAGCTGTATTCAGCATGTCTTTATAGTGAAGAATATGTTCAGTGTACATTTGTTTGTGAACTGTAAGTCCTGTCTTGTTGCTGAGCCTCTCAAGACGTCGCCCTTTAGCCTTGAGCTGGCGTAGCTCTGGTGTGTACCATGGAGCAGTATGGGCAAATGAAACAGACCTAGTTTTTATAGGGGCTAGTGCATCAAGTGCTGTAGATAAGCAGTCATTGTAGTAGCCTACTAAGTCAGAGGGCATAGAAGTGTCAGCGGGGCTTGGGTATGAGACTAATTCCATGAAATCTTCATTCTTTATATGTCGAATGTTACGGTATGACATCATCCTATTCACTTTTAATTTTCTAAGTGTCAAAGTAGCTTTGAACAGGACAACCTTGTGATCAGAAATCGGCAATTCAGACGAGTGAATATTAGATGGAGTAATGCCTGCACAACAAACTAAATCAAGTGTATGTCCCTTTGAATGAGTTGAAAATCCAACGTATTGGGTCATCCCAAAGCAGTCCAGTGTTGCTTTAAAATCCCTTGTGGATGAATTTTCAGTGTGATCGAAGTGGATATTAAAATCACCCATCAGAATGATGTGGGGAGACATTTCATTAATTGTTGTTAAAATAGTAGAAAGTTCATGATTAAAATACTTTGACGGCTTAGGTGGCCTATATAGCACGCCAATGACAGTGGGCGTGTGGCCGTGAAGTTTCACGGCCAGCATCTCAAATGAGGGCTGTTCTGATAAATTAAGTATTTCCACCTTAAGAGACTCGCGGTAGATTAACGCAAGACCGCCCCCTTTCCCGGAAGTTCGGGGTTTTGACAGATAACCAAATCCAGGCGGAGTAGCAGCATTTAAATGGAAAAAATCGTTCTGTTGTTGCCAAGTTTCAACTAGACCCAAACAATCCAAGTTTTGGTCAATAATAAGATCATTGATCAGGGAGCCTTTGTTGGTGATGGAACGGACGTTGTAGAGGGCAAACTTGTGTAAAGTGTTGCACGATTTTTCGACGAATTTTGCCAGTGGAATTAACACACTAACACGCCGATCAGAACCTTTCTTCTTCCAAGCTCGTGGTGGCCCAGCAGTCCAAAATGAATTGATAGACCCGGCCTGTTCCTTTTCGGAAGTGCAGTAGTTTCGCCGAGAGCCACGGTGGATGTATTTTGGTCGCCGAAGGAGAATGTCTCGATGGAATTTGAGACTTCTCGGCAGTTTTGTTTGCACCGAGGTTCGCAGTCGGTGTAACTCATTAGGTGAGTACTTCAGTGTTTTCTTGGTTGTGATGGTAAAGACCATAGTTGAAAGAATAATCCACAGTGGAAGCGTAAAGTTCACCATGAGTTCAGCTTATATCCGAATTTAATCCGCACAAACTGATCAACAAGATACTAAAAGAAAAGTTCTAAAAAAAATTCTAAAAATTTGACAAATAGGCAGCGGCAGCCAGAGTGCGCCAGCGTTCGCCTCTCCTGTTCAAAATTTTGTGAGAAAGATTACCTGTCTGAACTTGAAATATCTTACCTGTCTGAACTATCGCTGCCCTTCTCAAAATTGACCTATCGTGGCTTTTCAAGTAACACCATAGTCTTTGTGTGTTAATCTTCCTTACGTGGCATCTCATGCCCATAGCTTATACAGTCATTTGTTTATAAATATTTATTATTATTCCTTCATTTTTCATATGATTGTTCTATTTTAGGAATTCCAATTAAGAGAAGTCTCAACTGGTGGGTATCAATTCGAATTTCATTTGGGGGGTAGGCTCTGCCCCTGTCTTCATCTTCAGGCAGGATCTGCCGAATCAGCATCGATCTGCAATCTAAGAGACTAAGAACGGCACCAAAGACAAAGAGATTTTCTATACAACTGGACATGAATCATTGTAGCATGCTACCATCTGTTAATACTTTATGGAATAAATACCATGTAAACTTTCACCTGTCCTCTTTCTGGTAGAAATTATAGATTTAGCATAGCATAAATGTGGCATTAGAGCCTACCAGGAAGACTCTAATGCCACATCATTCATTCATGACTATTTGGTCTGGCCAATCACTGTTTGAACATTGGAGTATATAAGTACTGAATTCTCTCTTTTATGTTTGCAGTTGTCAGGGTTAGGCTCCACCCCTGCCTTTTTTACTCTTGACTGATAGCCATTAGTTTTGTTCTAAAACCTAGTGAGCTGTAATTGTAATCTAAGATTGCTACATGAAGGCTATCCCAAAATGTAGTTAGCAACTATATGTATTTATTAGGTTTATTAGAATATTGCATAGTTACCATAGCAACATGCTAACATCAGACTCTATTAGAATCAATTATGAGTCAGGTTTCCTGTCTTCATATCACATTAGACAGAGCGGCTGTCTATGAAGAGTTTTACTTCTGAGGTTCCATTTCAGACAGGAAGCATTAAAAGTCAGCATCCTGCAGACAGCAGACAGTAAGACTTTGGAGAATTTGGAGCAGAGCTAGTGTCTCAATTTTCCATTGGAATTCAAAACTGGTCAAAAGAAATGGGAGCTCTAGCGCAAGTTCTAACGGGAAGACTCTAATATCATGTCATTCTTTAATCACGTCATTCATTATCCAAAAATGAACTAGTTCATAGTTCTTTTTTTCCATATGTTGCTGCGAGCTAATTTTTTATTATTATTATTGCCTCAGCCCATATACAAACACTGACAGCAATTATTTTATGGGTGGGCAAAGTTTACACAGAAATTAAAAAGTTTTCCCATCCTCACCAATGTACCCTCTAATTTTTTTTCTTGCTGAGCAAAACTTTTTTCTATTGGGCGGACATTTTTCGCCACCTGAGCAAAAATATTCTTTATACCTGACCTGTACAGCATATGTAGAATAGTTTCAACATTCAGTTGTAACTTTTAACTTGAATGTGCCATTTCTATTTTATTTGACCCTGATGTAACTTATTGGTATTAAATCATATTTTCGAAAAACAAGCAGTTAATTAATGTCACTAAATGAAGCACATTTTAGGTTACCTGATTTTTTTTTACAGTGCTGTTAAAGGTGAACTATGCAGGTGTTTTACCTCAACCGAACAGCTTCGGAGTCATTGGAATGGTTATATATTACTCTTTTCGGGTTGAATGGTGGTCGTTTCGCACCCCCTTATCGCATGTGAGCGGAAAAAAACACATTTGCAACTTAGTCGGCGAGTCGCCGGCCGCTATGGAGCCAGATCAGACTCATTAATAATTCACGCAAAAAACACGATTCACACATGCGTAGACAATTTCACATGCGTGAAACCTAATTCACCTACACACACAAAAAATTCACGTGCGTGAAAAAAAATTATATTCACAAAAAGCAATTCACATGCGCAAAATAAAATTATATATTCATAAAATACATTTCACAAATGCAAAACACAATTCGTAGATATACAACTGTGCACAAAAACCTTTGAATGTTTAAAATGTATGAGTGTGTCCTTGAATTTGAATGTGCAAATCGTCATTCACGTACGAATCGCCTTGCATGTGTGTGTGTGTGTTTTTGAGACTTTCCTGGCAGCGCTTTACTCGTAACACAGAGCAGTCGTGCTCTTTAGCTAATCAGATTTAAGCTCATCAATCGACCAATCAGTATCAAGTGAGGGCGGGCCTACCTGCATGTTACGTCATCAGCTTTCAACCAGTTCATGGCTGAGCAGAGGTAAGTGCAGTTCCCTTTCGAAGGGAACTCAACAATACGTCATCGACGTTATGGGGAACGCCTCAGGCGTGACAGGTGTCTGAAATCACTATCAAATCACGTGAATCATTAGCGTGAATGATTAACGTGCGACCTGGAAGTATATAAGGGCGCCTTGCAAACATGACAAATCATCTTTTCGTCTTCAGGGACTGTTTTGTCTGTTACTGCTTTGAAAATCAGGTAATTATGAAATGCTTTCAGAAGTCTGCAGACCCGTGCCCAAGATATTTGTAGCCGGGTGACACACGTGAACTGTGCATTTTTTGTCTGGGAAGGAAGACGCGCACAGGCGGTTCTCGAGGGAACTGCCTGTGCAAATTGTGATCGCGCCTGTCCCTCTTCTCGAGAGAAGAGGGTTCAGCGTCTGGATGTCACAGATGAAGCTCGCCGATCGCCTTGAGAGGGGTGTAATCCTCTCAGACGATGCGGCGGCTGACGAGAAGCTGCAATTGGATGAAGTTTTTCAAAAAAAAAAAAAAAAAAAAGGGAAATCTTAGTCCGGCAGCAAGCGCTCTCCCGGACAAACAGGAGATGGCTGATGAGGGTGGAAATAATAAAATATTTTCCTGTATCTTCTCAGCCACCCTGCCCCGTGTATGCTGAGCTGGTTGGTATTATAGAACGCGCCGCGGGCAGGCTGCAGCTGCCGTGGCTGCTCGTCGGGGGAGAAATCGCTCGCGATGAGAGCGTTTTTTTTTTCAATCTTTTTGTCAACTTGTTCTCTTTCAATTAGGACTGGTTTTATATTTCTGTTTGCATCTGATTAATCGTGGGCCTCATTTATCTGAGAGTAGGCATGGTCAAAAATGGTCACAATGGCCGACCATTGAAAGTGAATGGGAGAGACTGAAAATAACAGAACAATTTAGTTTTCAGGAGCATGTTCATTATTTTCATGTACACATATGAGCATGTGTGCTTGCAAACATTGAGCCCTTGGACCTGTGCATGTATCGATACATTTATACACACGCTACCCAGACACACACACGTTAAAACACACAAACTTTTTTGAGTATTACACACATTCTTTTCCACAGAGAGAAATTTGATCCTACCCTAACCTGCATCTAATATACATTTATCCATCTGACATTACCACACACACACACACACAAACTGGCCGTTACTGCAGTGACCCGGCTTCAAAAGAATCTTTCTTTCATGGTCTTGTTTCATCACAGCTTCCAGACAAAATATTATGACATTTTGTTTTGGAACTGTGAGGTTCTCACACAGAACTAGACAATATTTACAAATATACATCATGTGATAGCACAGGCATATATAAAATGCCTCACAGCACCTTGCTTGTCATTCATTTGTGGCAGCACAATGGCAAAACAGCTCTGCACATGATGTTATTCATCAGATTTTTGACTCAGAAACTAGTGAGGAGGAGGACATGCAGGGATGCATCTTGCAGTGAAGATGTTTCTGAAGAGGAAGGCCTTCAGAAGAAAACCTGCCTTGCCTCATAGGTGGGGATGAAGGCCAGGACAAAGTTCCATCTTTTGACCAGAATGAAACGGTAAC
The DNA here is from genome assembly GCA_029959095.1 of Rhinichthys osculus. Lineage (NCBI taxonomy): Eukaryota > Metazoa > Chordata > Actinopteri > Cypriniformes > Leuciscidae > Rhinichthys > Rhinichthys osculus. The sequence goes on along the minus strand of JARWKJ010000025.1, from coordinate 23,785,546 downwards.
CTCAGCTGGGCCCTCATCACTGGAAGACTGCTCCTCATCAGTTGTTTCAAGCTCCGTAGCCGATTCAGTGGTGCCTTCCTCTTCAGAAACATCTTCACTGCAAGATGCATCCTGAATTTTCTCCTCCTCACTAGTTTCTGAGTCAAAAATCTGATCACGGCCTGTGTGTGTGTGTGGTAATGTCAGATGGATAAATGTATATTAGATGCAGGTTAGGGTAGGATCAAATTTCTCTCTGTGGAAAAGAATGTGTGTAATATTTAAAAAAGTTTGTGTGTTTTAACATGTGTGTGTCTGGGTAGCGTGTGTATAAATGTATCGATACATGCACAGGTCCAAGGGCTCGATGTTTGCAAGCACACATGCTCATATGTGTACATGAAAATAATGAACATGCTCCTAAAAAACTAAATTGTTCTGTTATTTTCAGTCTCTCCCATTCACTTTCAATGGTCGGCCATTGTGACCATTTTTGACCATGCCTACTCTCAGATGAATGAGGCCCACGATTAATCAGATGCAAACAGAAATATAAAACCAGTCCTAATTGAAAGAGAACAAGTTGCCAAAAAGATTGAATCCAAGATTGGGTGAAAATATGGTATAATGAGTGATTTATAAGCTATTTTTTATAGGCCGGTCATTTTTGACCGGGAACGCCACAAGTGTGACTATGTGCCATATTTTTTACAAAACAAAAGTTTCAAAACAAAATTCCTGGTGAAACATTAGAGTAGACAAGTGTGATCAACAGTAGCCATTTTTTTTTCATATTTCCAAATTTACTCATAAATTATTTGTTTTTTACTCAAAAAATGAGATGCCTACTCTCAGACAAATGAGGCCCACGATTAATCAGATGCAAACAGAAATATAAAACCAGTCCTAATTGAAAGAGAACAAGTTGACAAAAAGATTGAATCAAAGATTGGGTGAAAATATGGTATAATGAGTGACTTATAAGCTATTTTTTATAGGCCGGTCATTTTTGACCGGGAACACCACAAGTGTGACTATGTGCCATATTTTTTACAAAACAAAAGTTTCAAAACAAAATTCCAGGTGAAAATGTTAAGTTGACTAGTGTGATCAACAATACCAATTTTCTTCAGATTTTATTTAATATTTCCAAAATTATTCAAAAATTAAAAAAAAATTACTCAAAAAATGAAATGCCTACTCTCAAATAAATGAGGCCTATGATTATTCAGATGCAAATCAAAATATAAAACCAGTCCTAATTGAAAGAGAACATGTTGACAAAAAGATTGAATCCAAGATTGGGTGAAAATATGGTATAATGAGTGATTTATAAGGTTTTTTTTATGGCCCGGTCATTTTTGACCTGGAACACCACAGGTGTTATAGGGTTTTGAACACCACATGAGGGTTAAAAGCAAAGTAGACTCTGACTGGATCTCACAACTTTGGAAGAGACGTATATTTCTCTGTACTGAATCTTCATGATCTTAATATGTAACAGGACCATTAATCATGATCAAGTCATTTTATATATATTTTATTCCCAAAGGATTTCGGAAACTTTCAAATTAATAAAACGTGTACATCAAATTTAACTATGTCTTGAATCTTTTAATTCCGACAAGAACATTTAATAATGCATGCATAGCCGGGCTGTATTCCTAGAGCGTGTACATATAGTCCGCAGGAGACAAATGAATACAGTAACAATGCATCACTTTCAACCTCTTGTTGAAACAACTGTCAAAATGGATGGCTTGCAACAGGACTGTTTTCAAAGAATTACAGTAGGAATGGTAAGATCACAGTACTGGTTGTCTGCAACTTTATACATCATCTGTCTCGGAAATCTGAAACAATAAAACTACATAATATATGCAGTTTAAAACAAAACTTGTCTCCTATAAATGTCATTACATACATTATCATCAGTTGAATGTGTGGTGGACAGGACATGAAAATCCATCAATACTAAAAATAAATGTTTATGTTCACATGGACTAAACAGCAGTAAACTATTTCTTCAACTGATCTCTAACTTCAGTTAACACAGAAATGAACGATTAACTGCACTTACCTCTGCTCAGCCATGAACTGGTCGAAAGCTGATGACGTAACATGCAGGTAGGCCCGCCCTCACGTGATACTGATTGGTCGATTGATGAGCTTAAATCTGATTGGCTAAAGAGTACGACTGCTCTGTGTTACGAGTAAAGCGCTGCCAGGAAAGTCTCAAAAACACACACACACACATGCAAGGCGATTCGTACGTGAATGACGATGTGCACATTCAAATTCAAGGACACACTCGTACATTTTAATCATTCAAAGGTTTTTGTGCACAGTTGTATATCTACAAATTGTGTTTTGCATTTGTGAAATGTATTTTATGAATATATAATTTTATTTTGCGCATGTGAATTGCTTTTTGTGAATATATCTTTTTTTTTCACGCACGTGAATTTTTTGTGTGTGTACGTGAATTAGGTTTCACGCATGTGAAATTGTCTACGCATGTGTGAATCGTGTTTTTTGCGTGAATTATTAATGAGTCTGATCTGGCTCCATAGGCCGCAGCATCAGGAAGTGTCGCGTGATATCAGGTCTCGCGATGTAACGAATTGCTTTACGGCAAAAAAGATCTGATAAAATTCTGATAAAATGAGCATCAAACAGAAATAACCCGGCGCCGTATACATGTGGTGTTCGAGGCGCACATACATTACAGACTGCCGACAGTTAAACAGGGCGCGCGCAGCTCTTAAAGGGGCCATACCTTATTTCAACTCATTACAGCTTCCATCCTACTGAACAGGTACCGGTGTACAGGGGGAGGGGATCAGGCCGTGAGTGCAGAGCCATCTCTGCGTGAGTGCTATTTACGACAGTACAAGTACTCCACAGCAACTCTAGGGGTCGCTGTTTGACCTGCATGCATAGTGCACCTTTAAACTGAGAGAGCGTGTGTTCACAGACACCAGAATGAACGATTTCACAAGTATCATTCATCAGGCAGTAATACAGTACGTTCAGTTCAAGTTCGCCCAAAATATGAACGAGTTCATGAACTATCGTTCAATGAACGCGTTCAGGCACAACACTGCCACTCGACATATGGAGTATTTAAGCCCGGTTAACACCCATTACTACATTTGCAGAAACTGAAGCCGGTGTTCACCCCCATCCTCCCCACCACCACCAGGTTGGTCTCTATCCATCCACTGGAGGTAGGCTCTGCTCCTGCCCTCATCTTCAGGCAGGAACTGCAAGTGTCTTCTACCCTCCGGATTTGGATTACGGACTACGCCAAAGAACTTTAACATTTCATTTTGCATACAAACTGTTAAATAAATCGTATGCATACAATCTCTTGCCTCCCGAGTCTTTCTGGTAAAACTGATGGATCTGTGTTCTTTCCTTAAGGACGATACGAGTCAATCCAAACAAAATGATGTTCAAATTCAACAGTCATCTAGTTAAAAATATTGTTCTATACCTCCTTCTCTAGCATTAGACCTTCCGCCCGCAGGTTCCTCTCAAACGTGCACCTCTTCTCCACCTGAAGGCTGGATTTCTTATACACCAAGATGTAGTCGATACGCTTCTTCCCATCTCTAAACATCAATCCTGAGGGGTTCCCCTGAAAACAATCAGAACATGTCTTTATTTCATTAGATTTTATTTTATTAGAAAATATGAAGCAATAGAACTGTTCAGATTTAATCCTTAAACTGTCAGAAATGTCAAAAATCACTTTTGAGGTAGAACTGTAATTTATGTTGCAGAAAAACAAACTGGAAAGGCTTGTTACCACACACTTTTTTACACTCATAGATAAAAAAACCTCACTCGAATTTCCAGAGGAATTCAGATTTTTAGCTGTTGCCCTACAAATGTCTCTATGTACAAATGTAATACGTCTATATTCATTATTTAACTAATGACTATGATGACATGCTTTTTAAATTTTCAGAAAAAAATCTCTACTCAAGATTTAATTCATTACCAAGCATGAATTTGGAGGAATAGGTTGGTAGCATCTTAGCAGTTGGCAGTTGCTACCAAGAAGGGAGATGTTGTACCTGTATGGATTCTGTGCGGGCCTCTAGCTTTCCTCTGGACACCGGCTTCTGCTGGACGTGGTGCGTTTCATCTGTTTTAGGTGCAAAATCCCCCGTCTCCCTCTCTTCCATATAGACATCCTGACCTGTGTCTGTTCAAGAGTGAAACACTGGGTTCTATGAGAATAACTTATTAAAATGAAATGGTGATGAATACAGATGCATCTGGTGCATAAAAAAAAAAAAAAAAACATTTAGAAATGTTTTATTTATCGTTTTGTGCTTATTTTTTTAGTGATTTTTAGCATTTTAATTAATATTATGTTAAAGCTGCAGTCCGTAGTTTTTCCTCTGTCACCAATCTCTGTTCGAAATGATCATGTATGTTGGCGAAATTATCAGCTTTACGTGGGTTAAAGCCTTGGCACGGCACAGCGCGGGTGAATCCAATGTTTTGAGGAGAATGTACGCTGTCAGTCGCCGCGCCGGTGTGGATACTGTCATTCGGAATCACAGATTCTAGTTTTGGAAGTATGACCAACATAAGAATTTCCACCGGAAAACGTCATCCATTTTTGATCTGACCAACTAAGCGGAAAAAAAGCATTGCAGTAAATCGCGCTGATTAAATCTAACGATTGCTTATCATATCACGTCAAACCGTGCAAATTATTTATATTTTCCGCAAATTGTTAATTTTAACAACATCAGCATTGCGTGACTATATTTAATGCCCTTCCGATATGTATCCTTGTTTTCACATGGGCCTGGTTGCAGTCTCTTTTTTTTTGTAGCCACTCAGAAGTCCGAAGTCTTTTGCATTTTACAACGAGTGAATCTTAAGTTGTCACTGGTGATTCATGAGTTCACATCTACATATAATTATTACGGTAAAGGTTATGCGTACTTGGCGCGCTGTCCGGGTGGAGGGCTCCGAGCTCAAAATTTCTGCCCGAACCCAGAGTACTCCCCCCTTGGTAAGAGTAGATGGAACTAGAAGTAAGGAGATGGAACTAAAAGTGAGGAGATCGGGTGGAGGTGGGATGCTGATAAACTGTCAAGGAACAAAGGTGGGTTCTGCTGTTATTTATCTTGTCCTGAGTTGATTACTGATTGATCTCCACTTGTGCTAATTGGGTTAATTATCTGCACCTGCAGAGAACGATTCCGGGTGAAAACGTAAAAATATTTTATCGGATGTGCCTTTCGTTAAACACGGCAACGGCGTTTTGGGGGCTTAAAAACGCAAAAAAGTGAAACTACCCTCCAGAGTGGGAATCTTAAAAACGCTCCAACGTCGCGTTCCCGTCTAAACAGTAAAAACGCAAATCTGCTCACGGTGGCTCTCGTCGCGTACGCGTTTACGTCACAGGCATGCGCTAGTACAGGAAAATAACAACCAACATGTCAGATTATTTCCATACGTCAGACCTTCAAGTTGCCCTAGCAGCTCTGAAAAACATACAAGAGTCTTTTTAGCAGTTGTACAAAATATTCTAAGATATTGGTGTTGTTGTGTGGCAGTGCTTCACATTGACACCTAGCCGCCTGGAGTGCATACATCGAATTTTACACACTTTTGCGTCACCATATGCACGCGGATTTCCCAACCATAACGCTCGTCTAAACGCAGAATAAAAAGTGATAACGCAACGCCACTTTTGCGTTTTCTCTTCAGATCGTTTCCGTGTAAACATAGCCTCAATAGAACTGAATGTAAATAATTATAAGACACATTAGGGCCTCCTTGGAGTATCCTGGTTGAGAAAGACTGTTCTACAACTTGTAAGCAAGTAGCATATATCTGGTGCCAGACCTGACGAATGACGTAAAGCTGAATTTTCACTCCAAATCAGACTGCTCAAAATATACAGAACATACTTAATATAAATACTTTTTGTAGGCTTTTCATAGTAAAAGCAAAGAAATGAATTAAAGTAAGGCACGAAGTTTGACACTTTTTTTGTTTTAGCATTTTCATAATTGTCATTTTTACCCACAGCAAAACTTCTTTAGTGCTCTTTTTATTCAAATAAAAACACCATGCTTTTACTGTCACTGATCCTTATAAATACTTTTAATATGCTTATATGTGTCACCGTCTTGTTATATTTTGTATATTCCTGAATGCTACCGATCCCGATCTGATCACTGACTAGCGATGGAACCTGAATCATATAATATATTTATTAAAATTCACACGGATCCACGGAAACCACTGAAAATGCAAGTAATTGGCAATGTCACTTTGTAAAGAAAGACTACACGCCTACGCACATATGAATTCAAACGTGAATGCCTATAGACTAAACACGTAATACGCATGTGCATGCCGTCACCGTTTTCACATATTCACGTTTTAGAAGTTTACACAGAGATGATAACGGTATCATTTTCAAAACTCGTTTTCAAAAACTTGCATTTTGAAGTTTGCGTTCTCAGGCCACCAAAAAGCAGTTGTCGTGTAAATGAACGGACAGAACGCATTGAAAGTTTTCCGTTTTCAGTTTCAAAAAGTGTTGTGTAAACGGCCCCTAATGATTTTTACAACGGAAATGAATCAATCATAAACTTATGTAAGCTAGAAAATTACTTTTTTTCCAGATTTGCTGTACAGCCAAAACAATCTTTGTTGCATTATTTTTTTATTATCACTGTAAAGCTGATTTGAAACAATCTGTATTGTTAAAAGCGCTATATAAATGAAGGTGACTCGACTTGACTGTCACCTCTGGCTTGCTTAGTTGGGTACACTTAATATTCAGCAATATTATTGATCTGACTGTACTGACGCTCTTGTATGAGAACTGAAATGAGCTGGACGAGGACATCATGTTTTGCAGAACTGCTTTATAGATGAAATGAACTCAACTGACTTCTGCTGAACAACAGCCAAAATGCATAATTTTTAACATACTGTTATGACTGTAAAGCTGCTTTGAAACAAGTTGTGTTGTATAAAGCACTATAGAAATAAAGCTGACTTGACTTTCCTTTGGTCTAGTTACTAGTTAGTTTCCGTAGTTACAGATTATGTTCAACACACATTTCTAGTTGAGTTCCTCATTATGCTAGCTGTGCTCATATACCCTCAGTTTGATTCAGTTCTTTGTCTGGTGTTGTCTTTACTTTATGTGAAGCTGTTCTCCAGTGGACTTGTTACATGTTACATGTTGTTACCTTAAAAGCTCCATTTAGATGATCTGCTCCTCTTCTTTGTAGCTCAATTAATATAAATTTGTATTGATACTCAATTATTAATAATGGTTGTTATTATTATATGTTTATTAATGTGTTTTTGCTGCTAAATATTTTTGTGGAAACAGTGATAAGTTTTTGTCATAATTATTTTATGAATTGAAAATTAAAAACAACAGCATTAATTGAAATAGAAATATTTTGTAAGGTTTATAAATGTCTGTACAAACAACAATTAAACAATAAAAGTAACAATAAAAGTAACAATTGCATCTCTCTCTCTCTCTCTCTCTCTCTCTCTCGTTGTTTCTTACCCCATACTTTTGAATGGTAGACTATCATGGTTTCCACAAAAATATTTAGCAACAAATCAGCATATCAGAATTTCTGAAAGGTCATATGACATTGAAGACTGCAGTAATGATGCTGAAAATTCAGAATTGCCATCTCAGGAATGAATGCAGCCTTAGTGAGCATAAGACATAATGTTCCAGTTCTACCGTTGTGCTTAGTACTGTCATTACAAAAGACAGAGCTGAAGATTCTCTGCATGAGCATGTGGACTAAAGCCACAGAATAACTCAAATCAGCTGGCTTAGAACAACCGTCTCATTATCCATTATTCATTCTGTTGTGTTGAGCTCATCAAGTCATGTGCTTCTGCTAAAAGATCTTCTGGCAGCAGCGTTGTGTCCAAATGATGGCCATTAGTGGGTGGTAGTAAACTCAAGGGAGAATGCAATGCGGTTCTTTAGATGATTCCGGCAGTGTCAGCACATGGGAATGATCCCAGCACCTTCACTTAGAACTTTTGAGCAGCACTTGGAACAAGCTATCTTGTCTACACACCTGTAGAGCTAATACGGGTTAATGACTGCAGCAGCAATCTCAGAGAAGAGAAGATAAAGTGGACAAATACTGGTGATGAAATCAATAACTTTGTGTTGGCAGTTTTTTTTTTTTTTTTTTTTAAATGCTCGTTGCTTAAATTCAAGGTCCTTTGTCAAACAAAAACCAACCTTTCAAATTCAGATAGGTCTATGGGCGTTTTCACACCTGAAAGTCCGCACCAAGGTCCGAACCAAAGTTCACGTTTTGTTACATTTTATACTTTCAGAAAGTTTTAGTTTGGTTTCACACTGCAATTATGCAAGCGCACTAAATAACTTAACGTGACATATTTGCGTCCTGTCGTCATCATCTATGTGGGCTGCATCTTGACATTGATTGGTTTTGTCAATGGACGTGCGTCTGGCATCAGCGTGTGGTCAATTCGGCGGCTAACTTTGACAACATGAATGAACAGACGCATATCGTTGCAACTATATTGTTATTTTTATGGCATAATTACCTGCAGCACCAACTATACACAAGGCTAGTTCAAATTCGCCAAATGAACGTTCTCGTCGTGCGAATATTTTATCGTCACTGGCAGGAAAGGAGGAGAAGACTGCAAGTTGACTACTTATTATGTCATCAGACCATACTTTAATTAAAAACCTCGTCTCCTCCTCTCCCCATGTGCCACGGCTCATTTTTCCTGCCACCTTCTGTTTTTTCGGCTATGCGGGAACCACCGGAACTTCCTGTAAAAGGTCTGAAAGTCCGAACCATACAGAAATGCTTTCACACTAGAAACGAACCAAACCTTTGCTCAGTTTGATCCGGACCGAGACTACCTCTTTTCGTCGGACCAAATTTCATCTGTTTGGTCCGGACCGTGGTTCGGGGGAGGTTTCACACCTGTAATTTTGATTCGGACCAAACTGAAAAGTCCGAAAGTCCGGACCAAACAAGGTGTGAAAGGACCCTAAAACACCTAAAGAAAACCATTTCCAATCTCCCTGACAACTGTTTGACAAGCGTAGTACACCTCTGGAAGTACATGACCTGCATAATGCCATCTTTGCATCCAAGTTCTGATGGCACCATATGGCCTTTCACCAGTGACTAGCCTTAGCTGTGAGGAAAATGTATGCAATTATCACCCTTACTCCACCAAAAAATGAAAATTCTGTCATCATTTACTCACCCTCAAGTTGTTGCAAACCTGTATGAGTTTCTTTCTTCTGCTGAACACAAAGGAAGATATTTTGAAGAACGATTGGAACTTTGGCACCATTGACTTCCATAGTATTTTTTTTTCTACTATGGAAGTCAATGGTGCCAAACAACTGTTTGGTTCCAATCGTTCTTCAAAATATCTTCCTTTGTGTTCAGCAGAAAAAAGAAACTCATACAGGTTTGCAACAACTTGAGGGCGAGTAAATGATGACAGAATTTTCATTTTTGGGTGGAGTATCCCTTTAAGAGAAATATGGGTAACACTTTAGAATACTGTAATTAATTAATAACTACAAAGGAATACATGAGTAACACAATATTAACATTATAATAACTACATTAACTAACAAGAAACTGATTAATTAAATTAGTTTGTAATACTAATTGAATGTCTCAGTTGAATGTGGGGTTAAGTAGGGCCACAGCTCCCCATTGGATTCATTGGGGTATAGAGCCTGTTGGATGAGAATTTATTGGACAAACTGCATTATATCCTATATGTGCATTAAGACTTTTATGTCCATTAAGTAGTCGTTCACTCTTATACTACGTCTGTGTACTGAGGTTTTTAGTACCTTGCATGCTCCCTTTGGTAAGCCCCCTAGAACCTTCTCAGAAATACAGCTGAGATGCTATGAGGCATACTGAGTCTATGTTGTGTGGCATACTGAGTCTATGTTGTGTGGCATACTGAGTCTATGTTGTGTATCCCCCCATTATAGCCCTCCTCTTGGGCTTCTGGCTGAGGCCTGTCCCGCAAGGGAGGGAGGAAGGTGTAACTGCCAAGTCTTCCCTTGCTATAGAGCAGGGGTCGGCAACCCAAAATGTTGAAAGAGCCATATTGGACAAAAAAAAAAAAAAAATTCTGTCTGGAGCCGCCAAAAATTAAAAGCTTTATATAAGCCGTATAATGAAGGCAACACATGCTGTAAGTGTTATATTAGCCCTCTAGTATCAAAATGATAAGTAGGCTACAAATTAGAGCTTAGATCGGGCCCAAAAAATCAAGCCCGGCCCGACACATTAAACGTAATTAGGATCCCGAGCCCGATTTTAACCCGACCATTTTTTAATGCGTGGGTCGTTATAACTGACGTTCTCAACTTTCTTTCTCCCGCGCCCGCAACATTTATGTTTTGTCCCGCTCCCGCCCGAAAATAGACTTTTTTCTGTACCTCCAAATACTTTCAAGTTAGCCTACGTGTCGCCACCATACATCCTCCTGATAAATTATTTGTTATTAAAGCATTAAAACACAAACCACTGTTAATTTAACATAAAAGCAAGCAGTTTACTATGCGTGCATGGTTTGGCATGACTGAATGCGCGCAAAGTGCGCTCTCTTAATAATTCCTAAAAAGCTGACAGTTCATCGTGATCTCACACATCTCTGTTATTATCAATGAAGCTGACTGCACAATGAATCTTTCATAATATCCACACGTTGTTCGTTATAATTGGAGGATTTGCCAGCATACAGAATTCAGCACTGAACAAAAAAGTCAGTTTTGAGCGGTGAGGGGAGTCTATCTTAAATGCTTCTGATTGGCCATTGCGTTCAAGAAATCAACAGTCTGTGATTGGCTACATCGCTCAACGCTGCAAACATGTTATGAATAGAAATTCTGGCCTGTAAATCGTTTCTATTTTGTTTTAGTAGAGTGAGTGCATTACCGCACGCGCCCGCGCTCGCACTCGGCCATCAAATCTAGTCCTGCGCCGCACTAGAGTGCGTTGGGAGTGCTCAGCTGTCTTTCTCTTTTTCCCCTTAGGATCCATGGCCCATGACACACCCGCCGGTTTGTTTGTCAGCCACCGGTCTGGCATCACGCCAATCTGACAGACACGTGTGTCACAGTCTATGACGTAAATTCTTTGTTGACAGAAGTGTTGAAATTAAATATTTATTATACACATTTTTACAACGTTGAAAAACTTTAAGAATGTTTGTCATGTTTTTCATCCTACAGAAATTATATTAAAACAAAAAATATTTTTTTCCATTTTGGAATTTTTGAAAAAGCTCCAGGTAGCCAATAGGGCGGCGCTTAAGAGCCGCATGCGGCTCGCCGACCTATGCTATAGAGCATAGAAGCTTGGGTTTTTTTCACTAACACCTGAAAATTCAGGCTTAGGAGTAGTGCTACTATATAACTTTTGCAGGTCACATAGGATGCGCCCTGGGATTGACTCACTTTTGACTCTGACTAAGCTCTGTAGAGTCATTGAGTGCTATGTCGTCTGTGAATATTCACAGCTTAGTGAGGCAGGCACCCCTTCAGCATGGCGTAGTGGCTATTGCTTCCCCATAGCATTAACACCAAGACGCAGTGTTGAAGTTCCAATTCAAAAGGGAACGTCTGGTTATATATGTAACCCCGGTTCCCTGAGCAATAGGCTTGCCGCAAAAGACGGTGTTGACGGTGTTACCGGTTTTAAGCCCCATAACCGGTGACATCACTTTCCCACCGTGACACCGCGATGTCTTGACTTTTTTAAAGTATTCGTTTTTGCTAAAATATTTATTTGAATTAATTAAAAATAATAATTATCAATTATTTAGTTCAGAAGAGAGCATACATTATAATTAAAAACTGAACTGCGCAGTGCGTGCCAAGAGCCAGTCACGTCACAGATCAGCAAGCATCAGGATTCCATTTGGCACGTGTGGAGATGAGAACGAGTCAAATTACAGAAAAGCAAGATAATGGCGGAATGTGTAATTTATTTTGCCCTGTTTTATTTTCTTATTCGTTAATAAACGTTTTATGGTTCTTATTTGTTTGGGCCCACAGTTTGACGATTTTCAGCCTATGCATGGGGTTATTTTTATTCGTCCGTTATGCTAATAAAAGTTCTGTCTATAAATAAAAGTTGTATTATCAGCGAGCCGAGTTGTTGTTTTTTTGTCCATTCAAGCAATTGACGCTTATTTCGAAAGTGAAAGTATAACGCACACGCATTTAAAAGCTATTTAATCCCCCCCCCCACGGTGACACCGGGATTACCGGTGTTGTGACACGTCGATTAACCGGTTGGAAATTTTCCTCACCGCGGCAACCCTACTGAATGTATTTTTTTCATTTACAATAAAACTATCAAAAACTTGCATATTTGAAACACTGAAGGGTTTGTTATGTGTATTACATTAGTTAGGACATGTTATCATGCTAATAGGTTAGCTTGCTAACCATAAGCTAACTAAGGCACACTGAAACTACTGCGTTTTCGTTTAAAAACGGAGACCTTTTGCTACGTTTGCACCTCCCATCCACACTAAAACGGCAAAAACGGAGACCCAAAACGGAGAAGTTTAGAAACGCAGCCGACCCGTTTTTCGTTTTGAATCTCCGGAGGGCGTTTTAGTGTAGACGGGTCAAGACGGAGGACTTAAGAAACGATGACGTAGTAGAGGCTCTGTGATTGGGTGTCATCAGTCATGGCGTATATCTTTGCTAGCAGCTGTTGTAGCTACAAGTAAATTCTGCATTTTACAACGCTATAACGGCCTACATGCGCCGGAGTCAAGCTATTATTCGAGCGATCTGTGACAATTCCGTGTGCAGGGGCGGCGTTGACCGTACATGGAGCGTCGGTTTGGGGTTAACCCAGAGCATGGTGGGATAATTTTATCAATGAAGTTGTGTTTACAACGGCGCGCGCATGCCCAGAGTTGGTGAAGGGTCACGTGATCCGCGTTTTCAGTCGTTTTAATGTGGACGGGGATCAATTCTAATACGCAGCTAAAACGCTGGTGTGGACGGAGATCGTATTCGTTTTAATTATCCGTTTCTAAACTAAAACGCAGTAGTGAAGAAAAGCTCTGCTAGTGCTCACCTGTGGGAGGAGGTATGATGTGTGTGCAGGAGGCACTGACGCTGTGACTGTATGTTTTGGGTTCAGGACTCAGAGGCACAGACAGGAAGTGATTGAGGTTCTCAGGATGTGTCTGACTCTGAGCCAGACATGGCAAACTGCGGCGGGACGACTTTAGCGTTTTCTCCTTCAAAATCTCACTGATGCTGGTGTGCATACCTGCTGAGAGAGAGACAGAAAAGAAAAATACACAACTGAGACATGGGATAAAAAACAAACAAAAAACATTTCCACTTTGAAAATGTATATCTATTTATTTGCAAATATAAAGGCACATATATCTGACGGCATTGACACATTGAGCAATTAATAAAAACACACAATTTGTGTAGCAGGTGGTTGTACTGAAGTGTGAATGAATACCAATGGACACATAATAATCCAAAACTCCAAACACATATTATTAATAATATTATACTTTTGTCCCATGTGTCAAGAATCAGTGTAATCTGAATCTGATCCTAAGGCCCTGTAATGCAATACACCAGTAAAACTCACTTACGCTATCAAATGCAAAGGTATAGTGATCACAGTAAGGATAACCAGTGTATTACATTTACGTAATTAAATAACTCCTGGAGGAAGAGTCAGTGTTTATTGACTCACAAGGTCATCTAATGATAAAGGATTTACTAACTACATTTCAGTACCACATGGGCAATATGCGGTGTATTGGTTTGCAATAGCGACAGAAGGCAGTTACAGAAGATGCTGGTTTGGTAACATAATAATTTCCATATGGGCCATAAAAAAGTTGATATGGAGCATTTGATAATAGGTTTCATTTGTAATATTAGTTGTTGTATTAGTTATCATGAAGTAACAATGAACAACATTTTAATCATCCATGCAGGTTAACATTTCTACATGTAGGCCTACTAATATTTATTAACCCAAGTTGTAGAAATAAGCATTAATCTATGAATGAATATGAATTAACAATGATCAGCATGTTTACAAATTTACACTAACAGTGCTGTAAATGCTGTAAATATGTTGTTTATTTATACTTAATGCATTAACATTAGCAAATAGAACCTTATTTAAAGCTGCAGTTCGTAGCTTTTCCTCTTTGTCGCCATCTCTGTTTGAAGTCTGCAATTGCAGTCATTCGCGGAATTATTAATTTTACGTGAGTTGTACATTGGCATGAAACAGCGCGGATGAACACAATGTTGTGAGGAGAGTGCGCGTCACGGCTGTCGTTCACAGCGCCGGTGTGGATACTGGCATTCAGAATCACACATTCTACTTTTTGGAAGTACAGGATGACCAACATAAGAATTTTCACCGGAAAATGTCATCTGAACAAGTAAGTAACATTCACTTTTGTTCAGATCAACTACGGGGAAAATGCATTGATTGCACTGCAGTAAATCGCGCTGATTAAATCTAACGATCGCTTATCATGTCGAACCGTGCAAATTATACTTTGTTCTCAAATTGTTAATGTTAACAACATCAGCTTTGCGTGACTACATTTAATGTGTTTTATGGTTACCTGTAGTTCAGAATTTCTATTCTCCATAATAGCTAAACGAGAAAAGCACAACAAAGGAAACTCCATAACTGTGTGAATTAAGCAAACAATTGTGGTGCTGTTAGACGATTGAACTATTGAAATGTCTTACTTGTCCAGCAGAAAAAAGCGTCTCTTCTTCCGTTTTGAACCCCTTCAAAACACGGAGTTCACGCACCAAACGCCCTGCCTATGTTCCTTGTGTTCACATGAGACGGTTGCTGTCTTTCTCTAGCCACTTTAAATCCGAAGTACGAAGTCTTTTGGGTTTTATAACTGGTGAATCTCCAGTTGACACTGATGATTATCGTTTGGATCTTTCTGGATCCGCCATAAGTTCAATTATGTAAAGTGCTGCGAGAAAAGGCATCTCTACTCTCCCCAACGTCAACATCCTCACGCACAGTATAGCTAGCCGAAACTCCTTCTTTATGTGTACGGGTGTGATGTAATGACGCAAAGACATGCTCGAATTTCCCGCGGAAATCCACCAGTACCACTGGAAATAAAATCATTATTACAAGCTAACCGTTTTGAATCGAGCTAAGGCAAGCAGGTAGTTTTGAACACTGGCTGAATATGTTTTTTTTAAATAATTATTTTGGATTATTTTTAACTTGAAAAAAGTTACGGACAGCAGCTTTAAAAAATAAATAAAATGAAATACATATTTTAATCAACTTGAAACCCCCAAAAAACATATTTAAATGCATAAAAACATAGAAACATATCATTTTTTAAAAATCTCTCAGTTTAATATGAATATGGTAATGTATTTGGAGCATTCCCCAGCTGAGTCCTGCATTTTATCAGCTAATATGTATGAAAGTAATGATATCTGAATGTGGCGTAACATGATTAAAGTAACACTAAAGGTTCTTTAAAAATATGTAGACCTGCTTGCAAAAGAATGACAAAGAAAAATAAACATACATTTTATGATATGTTATATAATGTATAACATAATCATATCATATTGAAATGAACAAATTTAGGCTTGAATAACTGTAGACTGTGATGTTGTGAGTGACAGTTGCTGACTTTGTACACATTGAGCCTAACGGAAACCTAACCTAACTATATAGAAAATATATAGAACCTCTGTTCAATTCTCAACTATGCAATAATTCAAGTCACATATACAGTATTAAATGTTTGAAACATAATTACTTTCCCATATCACTTTGAAAATGTGGGGGGAACAGTTGTCCTGTGGGCTAAAATGATAAAATATTTAAGGAATTTACCTCAAAGTGAACTTCTGTTTCAAGGAAGTGATGTCAAAAGTTGATGGCTAGGTTAATGTTTTAGAGCTGCAATTATGCTAACAGTGTGGACAGCGATCCTGTGGCAGGACACATAATCCTGGGAGCAATTTCAATTTATGTTTTGAATTTAATATGGGATGATTATCCAATGAACCATATGGCTCCTTTAATAAGCCTTTAACAAATATAGGTTAATGCATAACAGAGTAAAAGAAAGAAAAATTATTATATGCATCAAAGTTTCATTGCAGTGTAAATGACCATGATCTGAAGAATTATATGATGTGTAATGTTTGTAAATGTTATTAATAAAAGTTAATACAGAGTGTTTCTCTTTAAGATGACAAATTAATTGAAATACCAATGCTAAAACAAACCATAAAAACAAACCTGTCAAGTACAGTACCACAATGCCAGCAGAAGCATCATCACATCTGGATAAATGATTCTGCGCAACCATTTAATAAAATTAATTCATTAATTAATAAAAAAAACATTTCACAATCGACCGTCTCATTCAAGGTGACATGAACACACATCCAGTGAAAAGCTCATTTGCAAGAGAGATCACCATCTGGGAAAATGCCTGGTCTTCCCCACATGACTGCACATAATAGAAAGAGCTGATGTGGAATTCCTCTCTGAGTGACCTTGCCCATGACGGCTGCATCAATCTAACCCATTCTTAACCCACGGCTAACCTATTAATACTAAATAGAGCTAACGTGAAACAAAAACAAGCAATGATTTTGAGTGTAAAACCCAAAGCACACAGAGAGAGAGAGAGAGAGAGAGAGAGAGAGAGAGAGAGAGAGAGAGAGAGAGAGAGAGAGAGAGAGAGAGAGAGAGAGAGAGAGAGAGAGAGAGAGAGAGAGAGATGCAGCAAGTTCAAAGAAAAACAAACACATGCAGGGCTGAATTAATCAAGATTTTCACACATTTTGGATGCATCTTAAGTACTCGAAATTCAGTACAAGTCTCTTGAAACCCAAATGCTCAGCCCCAAAATATCCCCTTCTTGAAGCATCTTGGGATCCAGATACAAGATGCATATACTTTGGAAAAACTCCTTTAACCCATTTTACTACATTAAAAAGCAGACATTTACTTGCATTTGACAATGATGTGAGAGGCGCTTGACTGTGCACAGCTCTCCACCAATGTGTGTGTGGTTGCCATGCTGTTGCTATGGTGTTTTAACTGTTTTTAACATCTTGCTATGTGGAGTGTTTCCCGAACAACAATGCAACTCACTGCTCAACCGCCATTGTGAAATGCATAGTCAGAGAAATGAACTAGCTAGTCACTGCCACAGTTTCCCAAAACCGTCACACATCCGTCGGTTTAACCATATTGCTGCAACAATATATGACTGTCGTTAATTATGTCATTATGTCATGCACATACTTTTGCAGATTAATCAATTAGATCTTTAATTCGAGATCTGATCATTTTTTAATCACGTTTACATCCAGTATGGCGTAACTGGCCAATGTTTTACTCCTATATACATGCGGTTCATTCAGTCAGCTGCTTTCTCCACAATGCAATTTCTTTGAGATTCTGTTGTAACAAACATGGCATCCCTATTTTTATCCCCGTCGTTTTGCTTTATTTGATGTTTGACTCATTGCGGGTTTCCTCTTATATCACACATGTGCAAAACAGCGACGATTGTTGACATGCTAAAATATTGAATGTATATTGAAATGGAATTAAATCCAAGCTTACCATCTATATCATGGGTTCTCAATACTGACCCTTGAGGTCCACTTTCCTACAGAGTTTAGGGTTACACTTTATTTCGATAGTCACTTTAGACATTCTACTAACTATAAGTAACTTTTCAACAACGTGTCATCTACCTTTCATTCGAGTATTGGTAGACTGTCAGTAGACTGGTAGGTTATGGTTTGGTGTTAGGGTTCGGGTTAGAAGAACAAGTTGACTTGTAGTTGCTAAGTTACTTATAATTAGTAGAGTGTCTGTTGGGGGACCAACAAAATAAAGTGTTAGCAGATATTAAGCAGACCGTCTACTAACTAATCCTCTAATGACAGTTAGTTGACATGTAGCTGCTAAGTTACTTATAGTTAGTATAATGTCTAAAGTGGACTATCGAAATAAAGTGTTACTGAGTTTAGCTCCAACCCTAATAAAACACACCTACACAAACTAGTCAAGGTCTTCAGAATTACTGGCTACAGGAAGGTGAGTTTGATCAATGTTGAAGTTACACAACAGCGTTGAGAAACCCTGACCTGCTGTATATGATATTCTGATCCATAAATATTGCCCCTCTTTCAATGCAAATCTATGTAATTCTTTGCCCATTTTACTGTCCAAAAGTCCTGAGATTAGACAGGTAATAACATACTCCATGATATGAGGCATCATTCATAAGTAGTATTAAGAAGTACCAAGAAAATACATATACATGTTAATGAACAACATATACAACGAATTACTCATTTCAAGAAATATCTGAGTCATCTTTCTCATAGGAGCTTGTTGGATTTTCTAACATAGCTCAATTGAAAGGACAAATAAATGAAAATTATCATCACACTGTCCCTTTCCCAAGCGGAAATCTTCCGGTCTCTCTTGAATCCAACACGGAAGTGACTTAAACTGCAATTCATCGACTGGCCTCTAGAGACAGGCTCCAGAAGAGAGTCAATCCCATAGACCCCCATGTTAAAATGCCCAACTTTACAGCAGAAAAAAATGTGTTTACAGCCTGGTGCAAAAAGGCGTTTTGGTCTATATAGATCATTTTTCCCTTCATGACAACTGTGAGGGGGGTGATTTTTTGTATAACACATCCGTTTAAATTATATTAAGCCTTAAATTCCTGCATAATTAAGGGCGTGGCCACTTGAGTGACAGGTGGATTGCAGCTGCTTCACTTCTAGCCGTTTGTCTGTTAGCCATCACATCACCTCAGCTAATCCCGCCTCTTTGCCCATTTGCGGTTATCTAGGAGTGACGCACTGCCAAGATTGCGACGGCCGGCTAATCACAGGTGTGTGTTTGTTGAGTAATTTACAACGGCTTAGAACGCGGCTCAACCAATCAGAATCAAGGACTGGAACTATCCGTTTTATAAGTGTTTTTTTGTGTGTTTTTTTTTATATTACAGCATGTGCTTTTATTTATTTATTTTTATTTTTTTGAGAGGTAATCTAAATATTTGTGGATTGAAACAGATGTAAAACTGAGAGGCCTCTGTGCTGCAGTTCTATGCATATTTTGCCCTCCAGGTCTCTGTGTGAGTCTCGTGACTGAAAACTGTTAATTAATGAGTGCCAGGTTCAGAGATTCCCCACTGAACATAAACTGAACACAGCATGAAAGTTTGAGACTGAATAAAACACATGAATATTTAATGAGGTGAGCAGTGAAGCAATATGATTGATTGTCTGTTGCTAAACAACTCACAGTAACATTTTAGCACAGCATTGTTTCACACCGTAAACTCAAAACCAGCGTTAACTCTAAAATTTGTGTGTGAAACTCTGCTTAACTTAGGGTTATAACTTACAAAAGCAGCATTAAGGGTTTCTAAAATTTATTTGTAATGCAGAACAGCATGTATTCTTTTGGCAAGCAAAGAATTAATTGAAAATAATAATAATAATAATAAATTCAATATGGCAGATTTTATTGTATCTATAAATAATATAGTTCAGTCAGTGGAATAAAAAATGTATTATTTTACCCAATATTTGTGTGTGTTTATGCATATCAGAGTATAGTGGCATTAGCTTAGCAGCATGCTAAAGACAAACTCAATTAGTAATGTGAAGCAGTATTTGTGCACCTCTGTAAAGCAAATTGGTAACTTGAGGTTGCATGGTTAAGATAGGCATTAAGCAGCTTGACACCCCTTAAATACGTTTAAAAAAATCATTATAAGTGTCTGCCAAATGAATAAACATAAGTCAAATTTGAAGCAGACATGAATCTCCTTTTTTATACATATTCACAACACATTTAATATGACAGGCTTGTTAAGGCTTCAATGATGCTTATAGAGTGGGTACGAGTGCTGCATGGTCAAATTTAGATTTCTCGGTAACACACATTCTGCTAAAATTGTTAAGATGGTGTGTGTGTGTGTGTGTGTGTGTCTCCCTCACACATCAGTGTAATACCGCCATATTGTCTGTAGAGATGTATCACCACTGCCCAGATTCATTACGCTCCACAATAACACCAGCTCCCCACAGGCAGAGGAAATATGACATAGCATTCTCTAAACGCAGACTAATTATCTCCTTCGCTTTATCTCGGTTTGGAGATTTCTGTGCAGGAGAAGAGCAGATGGTGCTATGGGCGCCAGTGTGCCACAATGAGAATATTTGACACTCATCAGACATTAGTACTCTTTCCATGATTGTCTTCTTAATGCTATAGCATAGATAATTTCCTGATATTAAACTTGAGAGAATAAATCCGTAATAAATGTTTGGCAGGTGTTTTAAAGTCGGCATGCAGTGGCATTCATAACCCTTGTAAAAAAAAGGGTGCTTAATTGTATTGAATGCTAACATAGCAAAGCACATGTAAAGTATTTGATTATTATTTTAACTGTATTTTAAATGTACTTAAGTCCTACTTAAGTGGGTCAAAAATCACTCTAAAGTTTAGCCATAATGGCATTCAATATACATTTAAACTATAATACATTTTCATTGTATTGCAATTAACATGCAATTAAGTGTCCAAAAACATTCAGTTTGCACTTAATTATATTATTTGTAACTATATTGTTTTCCATAATAAGAACTAATTTTGAATGTATGCGAAAGTGTAATAATTTCTAAAAAAGTAACTGATTTTACTTGTATAATGTAACATATTACATTAATTGATTAAGGCAAATGCAGGGTGGGGCTTGATGTTATTGATTTCATTGATGATCTATAATCTATGGATGCGACTAAAAGTGTCCGTCACCCAGAAAGGAAAGTTGTTTGACAAGTTATTACAATTGAATGAAAGAATACAAAGATATTACTTAGAATAGCATGCACTGATTAACTGTGGACAAATAAATATATATTTAAAAAAAGAATTGATTTCATGTTGGCATAAAACTGACATCCTACACGTCTGCTCGTGCTGTTGTAGGAGCAGGAGGCTCTCGTGAACTCATTGTGTAGGTTTATATAATTATATAAAAGCAGATTTAGATTTTAATCTTGCTCTGTCTGAGCTATATCTAAGAGTGGTTTGTCGGGAAAAGAAACGTTAATCCTACCGCTACGCTTTATGGAGGTGTATTAGGGTTGAAGAGTAGAATTAAATACTTAAAAAAACTTCAGTGTGCAACTATACCATATCATTACAGAAAAGCAGAAATGTAGAGGATAGGAGAAAGAGAAATAGAGTTTAATGCGTATATTGGTTGGATTCAGTCCAGTCTTATCAAGCACATCTCCAGCACTAATTTAAAATGTAAGAAATGGTCCCATAGAAAACAAACACTATTCATGCAGTGCCATGTCGGCTGTGCCAGGGCCGAAAAATCTGCAATCCTGGATTTAGCCTGGGAGGCAAAGCCAATGGGACTCTGTGATTGAGTGAGATTATCTCGGTTTCTCTCTCTCTCTGTGTGTGTGTGTGTGTGTGTGTACACTTCTCCATTTTTATACAACACATTGTAAACAAAAGTAAATGGTACATATGTGTATTCCCGCAGATATGTATGTCTTTATATAGATGGTATGATGATGACAATAATTAATTAAGAACTAAAATGCTTTTTTTTTTTTTGGCTTAAAGTGTCACACACCATTCAATTTAGCTTCTACCCAGGCAAATCATGACACTAGATAATATGTAATCACTCAAAATGACTAACAGTTTAACTTCATTTGCTAAAATGTGCAATATACCTCAGTGAATACTGCTTGCAATACTAAAAACGACAAGTAATTTTATTTTTAGAGTTATTTTAAATCATAATAATAGTTCACAATATTACTAGTTTTACTGTATTTTTGATCGAATAAATAATGCAGTCTTTGTGAGCATGACACTTAAAAAAAAATGTTTTAGAAAATACATTATTTTAGTGACATTTGAGCCCATTTTCAAATTCTTAAAACTTCGTATTTAAATCAGCACATATTAAAAGAAATACAACACGTACTACTATTATATATCAAAACTGCTAAATATAAACAATATTATTATTGGTTTATGGCATTACATTAATGACAATATGATTTAAGCAAAAAGTATTAAAGCACAATGCAATCTAACTGACCACGTCATTGACAGGCTTCATGAATTACACACAAAAATGTCATGTTAGGACAGCTGTTGAGTAAATTGAACAAATACAGCTGGATTAGTGTTGATATAATGCGTGTATAGAGAGCCAGAGCTAAGATCCAGAACATCACCACGATTAAGGGGATTATTTCATTCTACTGTCTGTAACCAAATAATAATAAAATGCCCTGCTGTCTGAAAAGCAGCCGAAAGCTAGAGAACAAAAGAAGCATTTAGGAAAAAGAAAAAAGAGCTTCCCTTGCTTGAGGAGAACGAGAGAGAGAAAAGATTGAAGTAAATGAGGTCAGTGGGTTTGCCCGTCTTCCCCATCTAAAAACCGTGCATAATTCATCACTGGTTCCCAACAGCTCTAGCTCACAGGAGTTTTACATGGCCCTGCCCCACTAACTGATGCTTTTTATAGAGTGGGTTGGGTAACTCTACACCCCTCTCAGAGACAGTCTTTACGGGATGTTCAGGGGCTGACGGTCAGATGGGGCTGGATTTAGAGACGCACATTACAGTTCGTAGCTTGATTGAGGCTTTTTTTTATTTAATGCATGTGACTTACAGCAGCTAGACTGATTATATGATATTGTTATTCAGCCTAAATCAATTACAGTTGAATTAAATAACTTTAATTTCCATCAGTCTGGACTGTAACTTTGGAGTAAAGACAATTCCCAAGCTTAAAATATGAAAGGAGCCATGAGCAAATGTATATCATGATAATGGTTAAATTGTCAAAACATGATCTTTCGTGTAACGTTATATTAGTATTAGTAAGATCGCATACGATTGTTTTTATCATCTCCAGAACTGAAATCCCTCTGTTTGTCGATCACACTAGGCCTTAACCGAATGAGTTAGTAGCAGATGGCATGTTTCCAGAGCTTAACTGAATTTACCTCAGAATTACACGAGCCAGTCAATGACGTGCTGAAACATAAAGACAGAAGATTACAGATTCACTCACTCTCCTCTATTCCTGTCCAGCCCGGTCAAACAATGTCATCTCCTGTGCATAGGCCTAAACATACAAATTACAATACGCTTGTGTATTCTCTGTCCATTATAAGGAAGATCTTGTACTGTCTTACTAAATCCCAGACAAAGTCAATAATGGAAATATTATTTTCACCTGGAATAACACTTGACACCATTTCAAATAGCTTACTAATTCTATTTCAAATGCTGTCACTTGTTGTCAGATGTTACTTCTCTGTAATTGTCAGCGAGGAGTGAAAAAAAAGTTTCAAATAAAAGTGCTGTATCTATTGGTAAGAAGTTTTTAACAAAGACAAAACTTAAAATGACTCTTCTCAGGAACTCAGGGATGATGAACCTGAACCAAACACAGGGCTATAAACACACAGGGACACACTATAGGCGGAGAACCAACACTATAGACAACACAACACTATACACAACCAACGCACAACACTATAGGCGGGGAACCAACTCCAGGGTCAGGCTGAGGATGCGCTTCCTCTTTAAAAACACATTTAAATACAATGTCCTGAAATAGTTTGAAGTTACATATCGCCTAGCAACTAACTACACATCCCAGCATAAACGCTCCCGATAAATTATTTGTTATTAAAGCAGATACGTTTACAAACCACTATAATTTGAACAGAAAAGCAAGCACACTGTATTTGCGTGATTTGGCATGGCAGCCAAATCCAATAATAAATAACCACTGTCTAACCTAACTATTATAATCAATGAAGCTGACTGCACTGTGAATCTCTTTAGCCTACATAATGTCTACACTTTCTTTGTTATACTTGGCACTGGACAAAAACTCAGGCGTTTTGCGATGTGAGCAGACTCTAAAACACATCTGATTGGCCATTGGTTTCATGTAATCAGATATGTTTTTGATTGGCTGCATTTGCACAACACTGCAAAAACACATTGTACAAAGAAACCTGTGACGCTCTCAAGATCGCAAACACCAAATCTGTTTCACCAGTATGTTATTATTAAGGAGAAAGCTGATCCTAGACCAGCGGTTATGGGCAGCTTTCAGAAGCAGAGCAGGCAGTGGTGTGAGTGAGAATATTCCAGGATAGTCTGAAGTCCGCGGCCAGGGGAAGGTAAGCCTAGCCCAGCCTTACATACCTATGGACACACTAAACAAGATAATTAACAAGACACAGGTGTAACACACGAGGGCAAATCAAAAACTGTGATTCATCATGTGGCTTTCTCTTTATCACCTGTGATTTTAAAGTGGTTTAACAGTATATTATAATGTAAACAACTATTTTAGCTATTTTAACATTATGTCAGGTAATGAAATACACGTTACGTGTTGTTGTTTTTTTACTGTAATTTTAAGGTAAATCTGTAACACTTAAAATGTTTCTATCATAAAGTTCTGACAACCTCAATTTAAACCTTTTTTACAATGTAATACATACAGTATATTCACTGTAGAAATTTCAACGGTTTCTCCATAATTATTCCATTTAAATATTTACATACATTTCTAAGCCAGTTTAATGTTTTCCATAACCATGGAAACTAATTAAGGTATGTATATATATATATATATATATGTATGAATTTAATTTTCATTCCTGCCAGTTGAACACATTTTTGATTTCACAGGTTCTTGTTTTAAATAATCAATGTATTGGTCTGTCTGGTGTCCGTGATCCACGGCCGTACTCATCCCCATCTGTGCGTTACGTAACATGACAGGTGGCAAGTCTGTGGTTCATGGGATGTTGTGCGATACACACACACCCTTGCTTTGACACAGAAAAACACAAATTCACAGCTCCCCTGTGGAGGAAGCCATCTCTTCCTGAAAGTGGGCCCTCTCTTTTTTTAGTGACCTAGTATACCTAGCTGTCCTGTCCTGTCAGTTACATCTTGCATATAGTTTCATAGTTTGAGAGTGTATACAATCATGAGAACCAGAACTGAATATGGTACAAAGCACAGAGATGTTGATGCCACCAGCCTCCTACTAACTCGCGATTGCTGGAGAGTTGCCCATGTCGCAGGAAGTGCTTGTGGCTGGCCAATCTGTTTGTGCTACACTGCAAAAGATCAGAACCACCACCGCACAACCAGAAACCCAAGTTAACTGCTTGATGTTCAATTTAAAATTCATGGACACATTGGACAGAAATCAGTTTGTTCACTTATCCTGCTATTCCATAAGCCATTTGGTGTGGTTTCTGTAAAGGCCCACTGCCGTGCCTTGAAACGCGCAGCATTATTCAGTGTTTTGATGTAATTTCCACTGAAAAAGGAAAACAGGGCAGGACATATCGAACAGCTCATCCTATTTAAAAAAAATAGCCAATAGCATTTTGTTTAAATATCACAGACAACTTGGCCAAAACCACTGAGCTCGGTAAAGCCACAGTTTCTCTAACCATTTCTCCTCATAATCTCCTACATTTCGATTTAAAATATAGAATTCTGTGCAGAGTTCAAATGGTTCCGATATGTTTTGTGGTCTGCGTCGACTCGATCATGAGTGAGTTGAACTTTATTGTCCATTCTGTTTGTCACAGAGCGTAAATTTGTCTTTGACACTGGTGACATAGATACATTCACATTAATGCTTAAAAACACAACACACATTAACAACACAAACACAGAATTAACAAAACTATACAATTAAACACTGTTTCCATCATAAAAAATAAACAATAAAAAAAGCACACGCTATAATGCCACTTCACTTTAGAAAATTGTACCATTTAAGATAATCACTTCCATTGGGACAAACATTTTTTTTACACGTTTCTTCTGACCAGAGGAATCTTGAGTCTACTTCCAGATGGGAGCAATTCAAAAGTAGAATGAAGGGTGTGAGTATGATCTTTAAAAATTGCAAAATGCCGTTTTTTCCATAACACAATCAAACAAGCCCTGAAGTGGTTGTTGTTTGTGTCCAGTAATCTTATTATCATATGATCCGCTCTGTGCTATCGCTCGTGTCTCTGGACCAGAGCAGACTGTGTGCGCTGCGGCGGTTCACGTGACACTAAAGTGAACCCAGACTTCATTCGCCCCAATCTAAAGCATGTTTAGACTGTCTGAATCGTTCCCTATCCTCCATATAGTGCACTATGTGCCATTCACTATGTAGAAAATAGTAAATGTTTGAACAAATGACTGATTTTAGCCAAAGCGTCAGTGTCTTTTTTATAGCATAGGTGGCGAGACACTTCAGATTCTAGAGAGCATTTGATTGGACAAAATCTGATGAGAAGCTGAAGTGCAGAGTGATGTCTTCAAAATCACTGATCCATATACATAGTTCCTACATGACGTCACAACATATGGGCATTTGCAGACCCGGCGCCATTTCTGTGGGCATGTTGTGGGCAGAATATTAGAAGAAGAATCTGAAACGAGTCAATTTCGTGATAAAAAGTGAAAATGGTCATCTCCTGCTGGGTCAATCGATGTTCAAATCGTGCCGGAGGTTCAGTTAAATTTGAATTTTACAGCATACCCGTCTTTAGACTTCGTGAATGTGAGAAGACTAAGCTTTTGTCAGAACAACGACGGAGGTTATGGCTGGCGAGGATAAACAAGTTAACACTTTGCAGTTTGAATGATGTCCTGTATGAACATAATGACGAGGTATTAAAAACAACATTGTTTCCACTGTTCGATCGCGCCCGCGCCTCTCTCACTCACACACACTCACACACACACACATTCCAGCATTGCAATCTCAGATTATGTCCCTAAAGAACCCGCGTATAAAGTAGTTCCGCATTACATTAATTAATTTGCACGCAAGTTTTATTTATTTTTATACTGTGTATATTCATGCACTGAACCGTGACGCCCGCACAGTTTCCGTTCAATAGCGTTCCAACCCTATTCTACACTGTACAAATAAGTACATGTTTATTACAGAAAGCACCGATGACTGTTTTAAGGGGAACAGGAATTAAGTTGTGCAGGCTATGGCTGGCTTTTTAATAGACAGATAGTCTAGCATCACGCTACATACATTCGCTATGATGACTCCTTTTCCATTGATTGCACTTGAGCAAACGTCACCAACCCAACCCTCGACAAACTGATTGTACGCCTCCAGTGATTTCCCGTCTCGGAATTGCTCACATGTGTAAAAAAATACCAGATAATGGTAACGTTACACATGATAATACTGTATGAGGCAAGGCTGCATAATCAGTGCTCAGTGCTTCCTTCGTTAGTGCATACGGATCCACACCATTTATGACTGAAATTTTCGCATTGTACCTCTCTCTGTCTTGTGTTAATAGAGTCTCTTTATAATCTCTGCCACTTTGTCTCTTCATGATTTTCGTAACATTATAAACAGAAAGAATATTCGAAATTTGCTTGTAAAACTTTGTAAACAGAGCAGCTTATGCCCTCAAAGATGGCGTCTCCGGGGAGGTCACGTGACATTAATTGGCCTGTGGGAACTATCTATTGGTAGAAGTGAGAGACTGTAAGTTTTAAATGCTTAATGCTTATGTCTTAAATGTGAATTGTGTCATTGTTTCGGAGCACACAGTTAGGCTAACATATTCATAGCCTACTAAAAGCCAAAATACTTCCATTTTGATTTCATGGGGGCTTTAACAGTGAGGCCTTTATTATGGCTTCCATCTTTGTTTCCAAGAAGGACTCTGATGGCTTGTTGCTCGTATGTGGAAGTGAGGCGAATAAAGTCCCACCGCCGCCGAGGCATATATCAGTTTATTGCTCTTTCTGTTATTGTGCTGGTTGGAATTGATTTTGGTGCTCCACTGAGTCTCCGATGGCTTGAAGATGTCAGCAGCACAGTAGCTATTATACTTCTCATGGTAGCAGCTGAGAAATGGTGGTAATTTGGCACTGACTGGTCTTCGATCTCGATCTTTATTTGTGTCTGCCATATGTGGCTCCTCTTGAATGAAAGGGTGCTGGTCTAGTTCTGGCTGTGATAGGTGTTTGTCTGTTTGGTTGTCAGATCTCTTCTGTTCAAGTTTCAATAGTCCAGCTTTCATTAGATTGTGCTTTATGTAACCCAGAGATGGCACTTCCACAGATTGTGATGTACTGTCTCAAATGTATGTTCAATACCTAAAAAATAGTAAACGTTGAGTTCCAATCTAAGTGGTTGATTGCTGTGCAACTTCCTGGTGTCAGGATACATCAGTCCATTGGGAAGCTAAGGGGGTTTCAGAGCTGTAAGAGAGTGTTTGCTTTGTTCAGAAATGGGTAGTTAAACTGTTACAGTGTTGGATTTTCTTCTTGGTTCGGTTTTCTGTCACAAGGCAACATTTCAACATTCTGGGATTCTGCTCATGGCATCATCCATCAAGCTGTCGTTGCACACACACCACACACTTATACGGATGTACTGTATAATCCTTTATTCTCGCTTTAACTGATAAATTATATATATATATATATATATATATATACAAATCTTGGAGAAGAGCAATTATACAACCATTTAAGATGAAGAGGCAATTTTTGGTTTCAACTGCGTTAACTAATGTGCTCATCCAGAGACAGAGACTGCTGCTTTCTCCATAAAACATTTCCAATTATGAATTATGATACAGCTTGATTCATTGGTCTGTTGGATCGGATTGCTTTCTCACCACAAGTGAACTGACCCAGAGATTGATTTCAATCGGGCTGAGACCACTTTGTTCTCCAGCCAATTGTTTTGGTGTGGATCCGAGCACAGTTGCTGTTTTCATATATGCCTAAATTAATAAGGGGGAAAATGTGCCAGGTTCCGAAACAAATGCTCTTAACAAGCCAGGTGTGAAAGCGCCTGCAATATCTGAAAGATATCCAACAGTCCAAAAATAGTTTTGTTGAAGAGTTAGCAGCTGGTATCCCATATCTATAGTATATTTACAGTATACTTTGGATGTATCCGCCCCTAAATATCATATAAAACGTCATGTGTCAGTCAAATAGTTCCTGTCAAAGTGGGAGGTTCATGGGTAGAATAAGCTGCCATGTGAACCAGACACTTGTTCTAATAGTCAATATTATGGCTGCACAACACCTGACTTGTTGATTCAATGCTGTTTGACTGAGAAGCAGCAATGCAACTAAAATTAGTCATATACTTTTTTTTTTTTTTGTAAGCCTAAAATCAGTGTTAATGTCTAATCTTAGATAGTTTATTACAGCTAAAGTTATCCAGCAATGAGTAGTGGCTGGTTTCCCCCTTTTCTGGTTTAGTTAATTATGACATTATGGTAAATTAACTGCATTTATATAGCGCTTTCACAGACCCAATGGCCACCAAAGCTTTACATTTTGCCTCACATTCACCCATTCATACACTGATTCACGGCAGTGTCAGCCATGCAATGCTCCAGGGAGCATCTGGGGTTAGGTGTCTTGCTCATGGACACCTCAACACTTGGTCAGGTGGAACCGGGGATTGAACCACCAACCTTCCGGTTTGTAGACAACCTACATGAACCACTGAGCCACTGCCACCCCATTAAATTCCTTGTGTGTCGAGTAGGACAAAGTTCATTCAGGACTATATTAGCTCCAGAAAACTGTGTTGTACTCTAAGTTTAAAAAAAAAAAAAAAAAAAACCTGAATGCTTAAATTCTACATTAATCCGGATACATCTGAAAATTGTGTTTTTGTTTCACACCGCTCTTGGTCCACAATATAATTGTCAAGTGTTTTCCAAAAGTGGCTTGTCCACACTGAAAAGCTAAAAAATGCTTAAATAATCTTACTGCGTATGCATAAAACTTTATAAAAGCTCACTGAAATTATACAGAGAGATCAGACATAATAAATGTGTAATTTTTCTAGCATCCTTTTATAGCAAAATAATAAAATATCCAGGTCACAAAATTGCCATTGACTATTTGTTGGAACATCACATGCAATGCAACTGACCTCGTGTTTTGATGCAGGATCATGTTTGACAGCATTTGTGAGTACATTTTCTGTCAGTAATGTAACATGAAGATTGTACAAAATAACATTTTTCTTTAAAAACACTATAAAAGTGTATACAGGCACAACAATGCTAGTGCAACATTGGCCGCCATCTTGATTGTTTTGGGTTGAATGGATCACATGACTGCATCACATGACTAAACATCTATCATCATTTTCAAATGTATCCACTGGGATTCGTTTTCAAAAAGCTCAGTTTTCACAGATTCTTTTTTTTAAATGGCTGAGAAATCAAATACTCTGCTGAACAATAAACTGTAATTTGTATTATAAAAATATATATAAAATATTGTTGTTCCCCTATATTTTCCTAATGACAATTTTATGATTGGTTAATGAACTACAAACACTTGTGCATTAAGTCATCATGGATTTTATATAATGTAAAAAAAAAAAATCCAGAATAAGGCAGCAAAATATATTTTATGAATATATTTTGATATTAGTTTCTATATGAGCAATATCACACGAGTAACAGTGCGATATGGCTGAACATCAGGATGGCTGTGGTTTGGCTATAGGTAATCACTGCATGCTGATATACAGCCATATCTCACTGCTACGAGTTTGATTTTGCGTTTATACAACAATTTGACGGCACACGTGAGTAAATAAATAAGAAACAAAATCTTTAAAAAAAAACTTTTTTGTGCAGAACTACTTCTTCCTTCCGACATGGATTCAGTTGAGCCCAACAGTTGAGCACAAGCCTCCGTTACTAATTCTAAAACGTCACTTTAGAACTAGTAATGAAGGAACGCTGACTCGCTTCATTGAAGATTATTGTGTTATGTAGAGCAGTGTATTTCCATATATTTTTGTTTCGTAAGGGCCATCTCCCACCACATACCCCACCAGCCGTCTGTCACACTTCCTACAATTATTATTAGCTGAGAATTCATCTCACGCTTTCACCATTAAACACTAAACAGCAGATTTTCCATTAATTATGGAATTGTATTAGGAGAACGTTAATTAGAGTAATATTCATTATCAACACTCAAATGAATGATTTGCGTTATAATCAAAATGCATTTTCCTGGCATATTTCTGCAAAAATGTGATAAGATATGCCAGTGAAGGAGTCTGTGGCCAAACATGCTTTGATGTGGACATACTGTAACTGAATATAAAATCCACTCTTCTGTTACAGGCCTAAACATCAAAGAGTCTCCCTCTATTCCCATCTCATCTCACCTTCACTTTCTCTCTCATGAGGTTTCTCTCTCTTGCCGCAACTGTCTTCCTTTGTAATGTCCACACATCACTCTTATATCAGGGAAATGCACTGTTTGGGCAAAATATTTCGTTGGACAAGTCGTTGGACAAAAACTACGATAAAACCTGTTGTAAAGCATCTTTTGCAGCGATTTTTGTGTGAGCATATCAGAACACCCCTGACTACTCGGTGAGTTTCACGTCTTTGTAAACTAAAGTTTAATGCGTTTTATGAAGGATTGTTCCAGTGCACCTATGCAACCATTGTGGAGGTGGGGGGGTGCAACCACAGAAACCGAAAATTCTCGGGCCAGCAGCATGTGTCCAAATTTCAATCTTAACCGTTCTATTTCATCAGAAACGATCTTAAAACAGGGCTTTAAGTGTAAAATACCGAACTTGTCCTTTAACTGGACAGATGTGTCAAAATAAAAAATGTTAGAGAAAGCCCCCAAAACAAATAATGAACTCAACAAGAAAGTGAGAGACAAAGGAGAAGGTAGAAAGCCAGTTTCCTGCTGTAGTTATTTTGTCATTCAGCACTTAGAGACAGGCGAGGTTCGAGGGTCAGTGGATACTTGGGGCTTACTCAGACTTCTGTGAGCTTCAGGGGCCAATCTTTAATGCAGAACTGCAATCCTTGCTGACAGCAAAAACAGTTCAAACCAGCCGAAACAGGTTTGCTGGTATCTCAGCTTGGTCAGTCTGGGAGACCAGCGTAAGATCTATTGTTGTTGTTTGTCCAAAAACTGAATTTGTTTTAAATGAAAATGTACCATTAACTCTTTCCCCGCCAGTGTTTTTTTTTTTTTTTTTTTTTTAGGTTGCCATCCACTGCCAGCATTTTTTATAATTTTCACAAAAGTTTCATTGCCCCCAGAAGATTTTGTTGTTTGAATATCTGACAGTACAGTACAGTTCTATGTAACGATGAGTGCAGATAATGCAGATAATTCAGTGAGATTTGACTGTGTTGCCGCTATATGTCCTGAAATTGCATATGAATAAAGCTGAAATACAGTGAATTATTTCCTTTATGTCAACAGGTCAACTTCTCAACTGGAGTTCACATAGGCCTATATCAAGCGTAGCGTCAGATCTGGCAGGTCACGTTAGTCAAGCTCGCATCAGCTGACTCTCAGATGATCCACGTCTACCTATAGGAATACGACGCCTACCACATCATCTCTATATATAAGGCCCATTCAGTATTATCAGCAGCTTTATCGTGTTTCTCAGGAGCTCATTACCCTCCTCCATCCCCAGCTCCTCCTCTCGCCAGTCAGGGCTCTTCTGATATTCCTCTTCGAATCAGATTTTTCTTGAATTATGTTGTACATTAAATTATTGAACATTATTGACATCTGCAATACATTCATGTTAGTTCTGTTCTGTTTACTCTAAGGGGGGTTATCGCTGCGCTCCTGCTCTTATCCATGCTAGGCTACAAAGATGTGCAGGGAGTTCTTGCCCAGAACAGAACTATACCGCCAATCCTAACTGTATGCTACTTGTCAATCATCTTTGACGATAATAGCCCTGACAGAAATATACATAGCTGACTTATATGTTTCTCAACAGTTTTTCTGCTGTTTTCGACTACTCACTCTTGGGCCAAATTTCAAGCTCGGACAGCAGGCCAAATACACATAATCTTTACTCTATCTGACTTTTTGTAAGTGTGAACTCATGAATTACCAGTATGATACCATTCATACATCCGTACCAAAACACAGATAAACTCTGTGATGTCAATCATCGGAAATAACCTTTAGATAACCACCCAAAAGAAGAGAAGCGCTTTGAGAAGTGACAATTTGAGTGACACACCGAACGTGTTTTTGCTCTTAAAAACACTAGACACATAATAGGTACTATTGTACACAATAGTAGCAATAGTATGACCTGTAAATTGCAATTTATCTGTAATTCACCAGTAAAGACTGCATGTGTGAAAGTGGTTAATGAAAGTATGTATGAAACAGGCCTTGATCACTGACATGTATAAAATGGTTATATATTTATAATATGAAATATATATTTTTGTGTGTTTGTGATGTGTACGTCAGTGGAATGACCCTAGACAAATTGCAAAGGTTCTGCCCTATTCCAACCGAGCTGAAAAACATGTCAGAATTGAATGTCAAAATTGTTAAACCATGATAATGTGCATGTGTTAACGTGCTAATTTCAATAGCTCTAATCTATTTAGCTTTGCCCTTCCTTAAGTCATACAGTCAGATTTATTTAGTTAATAGTTGTACTGGGAAACCAATCACCCCAAATCTCAACGGCACACCAATATCTGTTTGACCTACTGGACAAAACTGAACAGAGCTGTTTGCTTGCACTGATAGTGCGGCACAGACCAGCTGCAACCACACGTTTCCAAAAGCATTGTAAGCAAACTATGATCTTGCTTTTTTTGCTCAAGAGCATGATCTATTTATGTTCAGATGTCAAACTAACAAAGAGCTATGCTTCTAACTACTTTAACTGTAAAAGATTAGAAAACTTTATTAATCCCCGTAAGCGGAAACTCATTTGCCACCATTGCATATTAGAAACAACACAAATAGACAATTGAACATTATTTGTATGCTGACTGTTGTTGTTTTTTAATCACACAACTTCATTAAATAACCTAACTGCAGTAGGAATAAAAGACCTTCTAGATCGCTCTGTAGAACAGAGGCATCACTAATCTTCCACTAAATTAACTTTTAAGTCCACTACAGTGTAGTGGATGACCTTTGAAAGACAGAATCATTTTTAATTTTGCCCTTGTTCTCTTTTCCACAATGACCTCAAGTGATTAAGGCCAATAACCGAACCAGCCTTTCTAATCAATTTATTAATCATATTTTTATCATCTACAGTGATAATAGTTCAACCACACAACTTTGCATTCCATTTGCGAATGTTTTGTTTTGGGAAACTCTTAATTGTTGAACTATGTTGGTAATGATGGGACATCTAGTAGGCCAATCTATATCTGACAATCCATTTATATATAAAATATTTATTTTACATCTTTTAGAATGAAAGTGCCGTTTGTAAAGAGTGCTGTAGAATCCCAGCGGAACCTCAGAGAATGATTGAAGAGTGAGACTTTGAATAAAAAATCTGAAAATAAAGCAAAACAACGGGGAACAAAATAGTGAAGTAGTCCTGATGCCATGTTTGTTATTTACCAGTGGCCGCTAGTGGGTTTTAAAATAGAGGCACACAGTGTTTTAGCGGTCGGATCCCCTCCCAAGGATTTTTAAAAATGCTTTAAAACGTCTTTTTTGGTCACTTTTAGACGGAAAATTTACAGAAAACGACACATATACAGCAAAATAACAAATATAATATGATTCACCTAGCCCATCACCCTTCTGGGATGTCCTTTAAATGTCCGTTTTAAAAGAGCACATTTGGCCATTTAGTGAAGCTGACTCCTAGCCTATATATTAGCTTACCGTACAGTTATAGGTCTTTCATTTTTAATTTAGTTGTTGTTCAAAATAGTTTGATACATTTGTTTGCTATCAAATATTCAATATCTTTACTCTCCATACGTAGTAAGTACATCAGCGGTAGCAGTTCAGCCATGTTACTTTTCTCAACACTCCGAATCGCTGAAAGCTAAACACTCGATGGTGATTGGCTAATTTTTTTTTTTACCAAAGGAGACACAAGTCTCCGGCTATGGATTTGCCTCCAGCTCCCTTTCTCTATCCCCTCAAAATTTGGGGTAGGCTGTGCCTCCCTTGCCTCCCCATATGAGCCGCCACTGTTATTTACGGCAATAATCAGACATTCATTCAAATCTTGAACAAATGAATTAGAAGAATATTACTCCAGCCCTTAATGACGTCAATAACAACAGTTCCAAGTTGTTTAATCAACACCGTTTGAAATGTCGTGACTAGCGAGTTAATTTCTCCAACGATGCATTGAACGATGGTAGTAAGGCAGCTAGTTATGTCGTTGAATGGGAAACACACCCCAGATCAATCAATTTGCACAGTGTTGCACTGTCTGTCATTTGAGACAAAAAATACGGATTTCTGTAGTAAAACTTGAAGTGAGAGTGTGCAGCCTGGTCCATTTTTGGTCCTAATAAACTCTTATGGTATCCATATTATCAATCTTATAATATTCGTATAAGTCTGTAAAGTGATCATAAAGGTCGTTGGTGCGGTTGCACATGTTCACTGTTGCACTATTCTGACACCAGTTTAGGTTTGTGGAGACCTCCATGGATTGCAAGCCTTTGCTCCAGGGAGAATGCCAATGTAATAAGTGTACTGGAAGTCGCCTTGGATGAAATCATTTGCTAAATGACTGCTTACTGTAATAAAAAGAAATTGCACATGGATGTGTTTTTCTCGAATACCTGAAGAAAGAGCTGTCAATAGCTTAACCTCTGTCCTGGCATGAGCACGAGTCCTAAATAATTAACCGTGAGTCATTAAAAAGCTTTAATGCTTGCGATAATCTGTATATTCGCTCTTAGATCGATAGCTAATGACCGTGACAGAGTCAAGTCTAGCTAGTGAGGATGTGAAGTGGCTCTATAAATACATGCCACTGTCATTATGTTTCAAGGGGAAATGTGTTATTACAGTGGCACAGAAGGAAATTGCTTGAAATAATGAGAGAAAATGTACCTTTTTGAATTTATTGGTTGGCCTTGCTTTAAACTTGTGACATTGGTTGAGCTAATTTTGCTGTATTGGGATGTACAAGAAATGCCGTCACACTGTAGCCAATCACATGACATTCAGAGATAAAATGAGGAAGCGCTTGTAAAGAAGATGCGGTGTGGAACTGACCCTCCTCTATAGTCCTACCAGTCTCAGTTACTATTATAGCCCTATAAAGCTTTCCAGCACATTTCTGCCGTCAGCAAACCTGTAGAAAATTAATCAGGATGAGTGAATTACCTCGGGAATTATTGCATAATATCTGGATTAACTGGGATTTTAGATCTAGTAATTATATTTAGTGGTCCAAAAAAAAAAAACAGAACGGTAATATATTATTAATACGGTATAATAGTAACTTTTCCATTATTATTTATTTGGATAAATACTTTTCCTGGTAGTATAAAGAAAAAAGTAAATTCTTCATATGTGTGATATGGTCACATACATTAGATGTTGTAAACTTTCCTTCTACTTCTACTTCCTCTTGTTGTTATTGGTAGTAATATAATTGTTGTCAGTATTATTATTTTTAATTGTTTATAAATTACATTTCCATTAAAAAGTGTATATGACCAAAATGTTTTAGAAGGTTGAGATATTCATTGTAAATTGTATCGTCCACTGCTAACAGGGACAGAAAAAAGGTAATATTCTGGGTAACACTTTACAATAAGGTTCATTAGTTTACATTAGCTGACTACATTAGTTAGCATGAACTAATAATGAACTCCACTTATACAGCATTTATTATTAATCTTTGTTAAAGCTGCAGTCCATAGTTTTTCCTCTTTGTCGCCATCTCTGTTCGAAATCTGCAATTGCAGTTATTGGCGGAATTATCAACTTTACGTGGGTTGTGCCTCGGCACGGCACAGCGCGGATGAATCCACTGTTTTGAGGAGAATGTGCGGCTGTCAGTCACCGCGCCGGTGTGGATACTGGCATTCAGAATCACAGATTATTATTTTGGAAGTATGACCAACATAATAATTTTTACCGGAAAATGTCATCTGAACTAGTAAGAAACATCCACTTTTGTTCAGACCAAATAAGGGGAAAAAGCATTGCAGTAAATCGCGCTGATTAAATCTAACAATCGCTTATCATATCATATGTCAAACCGTGCAAATTATACTTTGTTCTCAAATTGTTAATGTTCAATATCAGCATTGTATGACTACATTTAATGCCCTTTCGATATTATCCTTGTTTTTGCATGGGTCCGGTTGCGGTCTCTTTTTTTCTGTAGCAACTCCAAAGTATTTTGCATTTTACAGTGGGTGAGTCTCCAGTTGTCACTGGTGATTGTTGTTTGAACCTTTCTGGATCCGCCATCAAATTAATAAGTTTTATTATATCAAGCGCTGTGAGAAAAGGCTATAAATCTCCACCTCCAACATCCGCACATGCATTATAGCCTACTAGCCGAGACTCTTCTTTATGTGTACAGATGTGACGTAATGACGCAAAGACATGCTCGAATCTCCCGCGGAAATCCACCAGTACTGGAATTTAAAACATTATTACAAGCTTACATTTTTTAATCGAGCGAAGGCAAGCAGAGAGTTTAAAACACTGGCTGGTTATGTACTTGCTCAACAATTTATTTTGGATAATTTTTAACCCAAAAAAGTTACGGACTGCAGCTTTAATGTTAATTTCAACATTTACTAATACTTTATTAAAATCCTGCTAACATTAGTTAATGCAATGTGAACTAAC
The DNA here is from genome assembly GCA_029959095.1 of Rhinichthys osculus. Lineage (NCBI taxonomy): Eukaryota > Metazoa > Chordata > Actinopteri > Cypriniformes > Leuciscidae > Rhinichthys > Rhinichthys osculus. Next base: position 23,747,699 of record JARWKJ010000025.1, on the reverse strand, counting down.
ATGAACAAACAATAAACAGCTTTATTTTTATTAACAAAGATTAAAAAATACAGTAACAAATGTATTGCTCATGTTTAGTTCATGTTAGTTAATACATAATGTTAACTTAATTAACCTTATTGTACCATATTCTGTGTGGATTTTGGTTCTCTAAGCTAAAATGCTGCATAGAATTGATGCAAAAATAACAATCTGAACAATTTACACTCAAATACACAGACTACTAGTTACTAAGTGACAATGCAGTTCTTTCTTACAGTCTTTTGACCCTTTCAATCTCTCATTTCAGTCATAATAACATCTTGTAATATTACTCATGAAATGTTTTTGTTTACACTGACCTCACTCTGAGAACTGTAATCATATCTGTTCGTGTTACTGTATCTAATATCTTCTATACAAGAATCAAATGCACTTTATCAAAACAAAGTGCAATGTATGCCTCTAATATCACAACATGCTCTAAAGTTGTTTTCCTTTTCATCCCATGGAGAGCTACTAAAACCTGCACAATTGGCTCTTTTTTTGTCTATCTCGCTGTAATCACATCAATTTAGTCAGAATCTTCCTGAGAGCAGCGATTTTTTTAACGCAGTGTGATTTAATAGGCAGATGACCACTTAGTGTGTGTGGCGACCCCATTAAACAAGATCAGGGAAAATCAATGGAACGTGTTTTCTCTGAACACAGAGTCAAAATATACCACTTACTGTGTTTTTGTTATTTTATTCATATTCTGCCTCATGTTTCTGATCACCAAAACTGCAGCTATGAGAACAAGAGTGGACCAGCATCCATTCAAATGCAAACAAAACTCAAATGCCAAAAATAAATTAGTTAGCCTATTAGAGCTTGTTGTTGTTGAACATATGAGTAGCTATGATATCAAAACAGAGAGATATCCCTGATCTATTAATATACTGATAAAATTGTATATCCTTACAATTATGGGATCAAACAAGGACAATCAAAATATACTTTCATATATGACATATTATACAGTATACGTATATGAAAACTTCTCCTATGCCATAAACATTCAAATCCATGAGATCTAAATGCGAAAAAGCAAAAATAATTGTCTCACTCGTGATCGAGCCTATTTTATTCACGATATTATATTGCAGTGGCATCCAGTATATGCGCACTTAAAACACTTAATCGTAAAGTTGATCATATCACGAAAGCATCTCCAAAACGGGACATGAAGTGCAGAAGCCCACAGCCGCACTTTCCCCGAAACACGTTATCACACACACACACACAGAAACCCCCGCAAAAACAGCGCTCACACTGACCCTTCTGCTGCTTGAAGGACTGTATGGATCCAGAATGATGCACCATGGTGATTCCCGATAGAGATCCTCGCGGACAGAAGATGAAGGAAGGATACATGGGAAAGTATGGAGCGATCGCGTGGGTGTCTCTCCTCTGCGCAACCCAACACCTGTCTAGCCTCGCGCGCCCCCATCCGGGGCTGTTGTCATGGTTACGGACTGTAAGAGGATGGATGGATGGACACCCTTCAGCGTCTCGATAGAAGAATGACCCGTGTTCTGGAGGGCGTTCTCGCGGGACGTGTTGTTGCTCTGTTTTTAATTGGTGGACACATGCACATATGCGTCAGACTGACGGCTGGCTGTTAAGTCGCGTCATTTGCGACTGTAAAGACACGCTGTCAACTGTGTCAAGTTAAAAACAGTTCAACTTTTAAAAACACGTCTCCCATGTGTTCTGTTTAAGAACACGTGGGTATTAGGAAAAGAGACTGACTCGTGACGATAGGCTACTCAAGAGGGGTCATGTCAATGACATAAGCAGGGAATGCAGAAATTATCATTTCCAGCCAGATAATTTCGTCCATAATTTTTCATTTGTTAAGGCATAGTTTTCACCAGTAGTGTAAAATTGGAAAAGTATGGTGGAACCCTGGTTAATTGTTTTTACGCCAAAATACCACAGTTGCAGTTATGCTTTGAAATCATATTATTGTATATGACCTCTTTCAAATAGTGTAAGGAGGCGTCCACTCTTGACGTGTTCTTGTGTTAAAAAAACAACATAATGTACTCTCACTAAACATCTTTGAACAGAGCAACAGAGAGTTTTCTTGAAGATTGTATTGGTTATTAACTAATTAAATTTGTGTTACGGTAATAAAATATGTCAGGTTATGTCCCCTATAATTTAAGGCAGGGTAGGTGATTTGTTCCAGAAACAATTAAGAGATGAAAGTCTCTTCACATCCTCATAGCAATCATCTTAGTAAGGGACTAATGTATTAATATGTAATGTATATATAAATATATTGTCTGTGGAAGGCGTAGGACCATAAAATGTTCGTCCAAACATTGCATCCGGTCCAAATGCAATGATTGGATGTTCTTACTGCCTGTCAGTGTAATGCATTTGTATCCCCGCGCACCTGCTTGCGCAGACATCACATGTCATCAGTCTGTTTCATGCTATGCTGAGTTGTAGACAAAGCAGTCATCTTTTACAGTTCCTCCTGAACCAAAACAATAAGCTTATCCTGCGTTCACACCATACACTGCAATCTGGAAGAGATGGAAACCCTTGGCATTATCCTCGGAGCGTTTTGTGACTCAACTTTATGCGTTTCAATGTCAACATTATCAATGCCGAAATGAACCTGCAGCAGTCAGGTGGTACAGGTCAGAGCTCTTTAAGTTATGTTCATCATTATGACATGAGGTAGTTTAACACTTTTGTTTGCTTTGGAGACGCTCTGAAGGGAGGGGGGGATTTCATGCTTTCAAACACAAAACTGACAGTCTGAACGGGGCTTATATGTGATCAGGCTAATAGTTGCTACAACGTTGGTTTTCACTGTCAATAATTACAATAGGACTGATGATAATAGGTAACAACAACTCACCCATGGCAATTCATTATTATTTTAAAACAATTGGCAAATTGGCAGCTAATTTGTATCAGTTCATCCAATCTTATTTATTTTGTAGGATCTGTTTAATCCTCACTGATGGTTAGCTTTAGGGGTTAGAGGTAGACCAATGCAATCTCATAGAAATTTGTAACTATCGGCGGCTAATTCGTATCTCATTCGTCTTCATACTGGCGGACCTGCAGACTTTTTATTTTGTATTTTTTTTTTGCATTTTCATAAAACCTAATAAATTCATTTAAAATCTCCACTTCCCATTTCAGAATCTACTTCAATTGTGCCGTTTCCTATGTGCATTAAAATGTGAATTAAGGTCTATTAGACTGCAGTGTTTAGACACTAATCATTTCATGCTTCCTGCATAGCAAAGCAGAGCTCCAGTATGATGGTCAGTCCAGCCGGACAAATTACAGTTGGTCTCAGTAAAAGTCATTAATTCATGCTGCTGCTATCACCAACCCCATGATCACCGTGAACACAATAAAGCTGTTTGAAATATTATGGGGTCATGTGATTCTGGGTCCAGTCAGTCAAACTGACACGCTTTTTCAGACCTTAGTTTGAGATCTATGAGACGCTGGCGGGACAGATGTGTTTCAGTGCACTGCAGTCTATTTAGTCCTGACTGAAATGTCACATATTTTTTTTTCTTCTTACACTGAAAAGAAGCCTGACAGCGCCGGGGAAAAAAAGTATAAGAAATCAATATCCATTTAGGTTAGTGCTGACACCTCAAACGTGAGTGACAATGACAGAGACATCTGCTGAAACCAGCAAAAAAGAATTAATCATAAAATAATTCGCACACACACACACACACACACACACACACAACCACAACAACAACATTTAGACTGTGGTAGAATGAATATAAAGGATATCCGCGACACTGCACTGATGCATATAGAAAGATACATTCATTAGCTCATTATTATGACTGCAAATATTTAGGGCTAGTGATTTACCTGTCACGCTAAGTATAAAACTACACCATATGACTTGCCACAATATTTGTTCATCAGGATAGGAGTGATATATCATATTATGCAGCTTGTTGAGGAGAGGTGATCTATTGTGTTCTATCATCCACCTATGAATGATAAAACAGACATTACAAACCAGACAGATCATAGAGACTTGGGAGTTGCTACTACCTTGCAAACATCCATACACCCTAGAAATCGCCTACTGTAGCAACACCGCAGCAAAGCCCCAGAACACATTTCAATAGCAATATATTAACAACACTAGAATACTTTGTAAGGAACACATAATATGTACACATGTATAAATCATGCACCAATGCACTTACAACCCCTCAATTGCATCAGCGCCCTACCACCTATGAACACATTAGCAACACATAATAATGCTCTTACAAGGTCTTTGTAACTGCATACTAGTGCGCTAGTGACCATGCAGGCACAATACCCTAGGCACTATGTGCTGATAACTAGTCAGAATACTGTACCTGACTAACTACACAACGCCCTAGCCATCACCCAGAACATCCTAGCAATCAGTTAATAACACATTAACACCAAGCAACACAGCTAATAATACACAGTGTACTTTGAGCACAAATCAGTTAAGCAAAGCTACAACCCTCACCTTATACTAGTCTGTCATCCTGATAAATGGCAACCAGATTAACCACATAGCAATACACTAAAGGGCAGTCAAATTAACAAAATTGTGCTTATGAAAATTGTCAATAGTGTAATGATGTATGCAGCACAATTCACATAGTCACTAATAAACCAAATATTAATATTAGTCATTAATAAACCAAATAGCTTCCTGTTGGTCAACATCAGGTAGGGGAAATACTTTGCCCTCACGCAAAATTCTTGATCGCATGGTTTCGAATTAAATGTACTTTTGTATAGAATGACTGTGAAAATTCGTCGAACAACAGTAAATGTGATCACAACTTAACAAGCACGTAGAGCTCCACAATTTCTTCAGAAAATTTAAAGATCTAGTTTAGTAGAGAGTTTTAGGTTTGTCCTCGAGGGCCAAAGAATACACCAGAATCAATGCAAGAATGCAACAGCAATGATAAATGGGTGACACTTTAGAACTGTATCTTACTTACTGCATAACTAATAAGGAATTATTAAAGAACTAGTAGGTAATTCTTCATTAACTACTTCTTCACTGCTGTTAACTACTAAGAAAGATGTTTTAACTAATCAGTATGTAATAGAATTTTATGATTGTGTTAAGTTACAGTTAGTTAATCAATAACTAATGAATTATGTCATACCTCCTGAAGAACGTCTCATGGTTACGTCTGTAACCCAAGTTCCCTGAGAAGGGAACGAGACGATGCGTCGATGGCGCTGTGGGAACGCCTCGTGCGTTTACGTCTGAAGCACGTATGTCAACTAGTCCAATGGAATGAATGAGCGTCACGGGCGGGTGACGTCATGACCAGGAAGATATAAAAGCACATCCGGTGCGTTACTCGCGTTAGCTTCTAGAGCCGAAGCAAAGTCGTTTGCAGGGATGCAGGAAGTATGGCAGGGCGACGCATCGTCTCGTTCCCTTCTCAGGGAACTAGGGTTACAGACGTAACCTGAGACGTTCCCTTTCGAGGCGCTTTGGGAACGAGAATACCCAAAATGCCATACATACAAAATGCCAGATGACAAAACTGTCGGCAAACTAAGTAAGAAGCACCTGGGACCCTGGGGCAGCATCCAGGTCCAGGCTATAAAACCTCACAAATGTGAGCGGTGAGGACCAGCCTGCCGCATCACAAACCTCCTGAAGGGAAACCCCTAATAATAAGGCTTTAGAGGCCGCCATACTCCTAGTAGAATGAGCTCTGACCACCAAAGGGCACGGCTGGCCAGAGGACTCATACGCAAGAGAGATAGCCTCGACTATCCACTTGCTAATAGTCTGTTTAGAGGCTGGAAGACCTTTCTTAGGTGATCCAAAGCAGACAAACAACTGATCAGATTTTCTCCACGGGGCAGCTCTGTGGACATAAGTGTCCAGTGCTCGCACTGAACACAAGAGATTCAGTTTTTCCTGGTCCGAAGAGGCAAACGGAGGAGGATAGAAAGCCTGCAGTACAATAGGCCTCGGAATATTGGTTGGCACCTTAGGGACGAATCCCTGTTTAGGGTATAAGAATGCCTTGACCATCCCAGGTGCAAATTCAAGACAGGTGGGAGAAACCGAAAGGGCCTGAAGGTCTCCGACTCTTTTGAGGGAAGAAATAGCCAACAGAAAAATGGTCTTGAAAGACAGAAATTTCTCAGAAACTGACTCAAGGGGCTCGAAGGGAGCCCTTGAAAGGCCTTCTAAGACCATTGCCAAATCCCTGAAAGTAAGTTCCCCACATACTGTGGTGGTCAGGTAGTAGGCCCCTCTAGGCCTCCCTGAAGGCGAATTCCCACTTACGCTGGCTATCAGGTAGTAGGCCTTACCAGGCCTCCCTGGAGGCAAGCCCAAGGACAGGCAACTGGACAGCTAGCCTGACTTACGATCGGGTAGTTGGCCTCAACGGGCCTCCCTGAAGGTGAGTTCCCACATGCTGTGACTCTCAGGATATGAGCTCCCAGATATTGTGGCTGTCAGGTAGTAGGCCTCACCAGGCCTCCCTGAATGTGAGCTCCCAGATATTGTGGCTGTCAGGTAGTAGGCCTCACCAGGCCTCCCTGAAGGTGATTTCCCTCATGCTGTGATTATCAGGTAGTAGGCCCCACCAGGCCTCCCTGAAGGCGAGCTCCCACTGACTGTGGTTATCGGGTAGTAGGCCTCACCAGGCCTCCCTGAAGGTGAGTTCCCACATGCTGTGACTCTCAGGTAGTAGGCCTCACCAGGCCTCCCTGAATGTGAGCTCCCAGATATTGTGGCTGTCAGGTAGTAGGCCTCACCAGGCCTCCCTGAAGGTGATTTCCCACATACTGTGGTTATCAGGTAGTAGGCCCCTCCAGGCCTCCCTGAATGGGAACTGTCAGGTAGTAGGCCTCACCAGGCCTCCCTGAGGGTGAGTTCCCCACATTCTGTGGTTATCAGGTAGTGGGCCTCTCCAGACCTCCCTGTTAGTGGTTTCCTAAGCGGTGCTGGGTTCAGGAAGCTAGTGGCCTCTTGCTATCATTTCAGCTGGCCTTATCAGGCAGCTGCTGAAGACGAGCTTGCGCCCTGGCTCGACTAAAGTGTCCATTCTCTGCTACTGGTTCCCTCCCGGAACCTCTTTCCTGCCTACAGCCTGGTTTGCCTACCAGGCGGACCATGTGCTCCCCTCACCGAGGGTCACTATGAGTACTCCTAAACATACTCCTTAGTCTGGTCAGACAGTCGTAGGCCTCTCGTGAGGCCTCCCAGTTAGATCAGCCCTTAGGCCTTCACAGGCCTCCTCAGTGTTTTGAAACACAAACACTGGGTAGATCCATGGATCGAGTAGAGAAACTCCCCTCGCTGGCAAGGGTTGGAAAGCACCTGCTGAGTCATACTCTCCGGTATATCCCGTCTCTGAGATCCGGGCCGAGTGGTTCACTGCCAGCTTCGCAGTCCCTCGGGTTGGATGCCTTACCTAAAGGCAAGTGTCCAGAGGCTCTGTCTTCGGACAGACAGGAAGTGGCCAGACTAAGTGTCTATGTAACTGACACCAGGTCAGGCCGTCCTGGTGGCATTTCGGGGTGAGTACGTTCCCCTGAATAGTGATTGGCTGGGGTTCCTTCGGGTTTCCTAGCCACATTCCCTAGAAGGGACCCCTTCTAATTGAAGTTGTGGTCCTAGGCCTTTGAGCAGGCCCAGGTAGGCCTTTCATTTAACTATGTTTATGGAGGTTTTCCTGTGAGGCTTATAGCTTGGGCTATGACCGTAGGGAATGCTGTCACTGACAGCCGAGGGTGAGTGGTTCTAGCATTTCATCTGAATTTGCTGGTTTGGACAGTTGTCACTGACAATGGGCGTGCACTCCTCTTAGCATGGCGGCGTGGGTATATCATTCCCCAAACCGTCATTCGACGCAGTGCGAGTTCCCTTTCGAAAGGGAACATCTCAGGTTACGACCGTAACCTATGTTCCCTGAGAACAGGGAACGAGACAATGCATCTCCTTGTCATGCCTCGGGGCCCGCCTACCGAACAGTCCCTTCAGACGAAAGGATATTGCCATGTTTGCAAGGCGCCCTTTTATACTTCCAGGTCGCATGTTAATCATTCACATTAATGATTCATGGGTTATTGCCGGTCAATGTGATTGGCGTGATTTGATTGTGATTTCAGACACCTGTCACGCCTGAGGCGTTCCCCAAAGCGTCATTCGACGCAGTGTCTCGTTCCCTGTTCTCAGGGAACATAGGTTACAGTCGTAACCTGAGACGTTTTGTATGACTGTTCATTAGTTACTTCTTAGTTATTTTTCTTGAACCTTAATTAGTAGTAGTTCTTCAGGAGGTATGACAGAATTCATTAGTTATTGATTAACTAATTGTAACTTAACACAATCATAAAATTCTATTAAATACTGATTAGTTAACACATCTTCCTTAGTAGTTAACAGCAGTGAAAAAGTAGATAATGAAGAATTACCTACTAGTTCTTTAATAATTAATTAAAGTAATATTAGTTATGCAGTAAGTAAGATACAGTATTCTAAAGTGTTACCGATAAATGCAGCGACTGTACCTTTGAAGTGCTTGTTTAGTATGGAGTTAAAGGCGGGGTAAAATAGCTTTTAACTTTACTCACTTTTAAACCACTAGATGGCAGAAATTCAGCTCAGCACTTTCCTTAACCGCTTCTGATGATGCACATGGAAATTTGTCTGATCCTTGACGCATTCGCAGACAGCAACGCAGAGTTGATTCTGCACTAATTTGATATGTTGTAGATTTATGTAGCATGAGAATCGATAAATTATTGACTATATTTTGAGACAAAGGTCTTAATGATTTTAAGTTTTGTTCAATGTAAATAAAGCAACAGTTTTTCATTAATGGAAGAATATGTAAAAGTATGGTATTTGGGGTAAAACACGCCCCTGCTGTCGGGACGAAAGACACAATAATCCCTGCGCGACGCACTGTTCTCGTATCTCTCACGGAGGTGCGAAAGCATAAAGGAGGAGTGACGACGGTGAAGATCGAGAGAGGACCAGGCCTGGACTGTTTTATTTAATGTTGTGTTTTATTATATGTGACAGCAGTCATCCGTCAGGGGCTGCTGTCTTTACTTTCGTTTTGTTGTTTGTTTATTTTATTTATTGAAGTTTTTAAATGTTCGCCGGTTCCCGCCTTCTTCTTCCCACAACTTCTAACTTTGCTACAAACATATTTTAATGACAGTATATTTATTTAACAAAAATGTATTCTTTTATTTATCAAAATAAACAAACTAAAATAGTATAAACTTTACTAAATTAATTGTTTTGAACAAGTATAAACTTAGAAATGATTAAAAACAGTATTTCAGCTAACGTATTTGAATCAACACTGTGTGTCTTTTGCCTCATGCTGGTTTTACCCCGTGTGTCTGTGGAGTAAAAGGCCCACCTTCCCATCTCATACAGTTATAAGATTTTTAAACCAAAAAAAAACTTTTATTTCACTTTCACACAAAATCTTTTGTTCAATGCAAACATATTATAATTTTTTTAAGGTGTGCCTTTAGCCCCTTTGTACCCTACATAATGAGTTTTCTAAAACTTTTAGTGAAACATGCTATTGGTTTACCTGGATATATAGGGTTTGTATACCGTTGCAAAACGGTCACTGAGAGCAGAAACTTATGAAGCATAAAACAGAGATCAATGCACGATACAAGTGGACAAGACAAGCAAATGACAGAAAGGACAACACTAATAAAACAAAGGCAAAAACAGTAGACTCATTGTCTTGTAAAAAGCAGTCAACAATTTTTTCGCACAAATGAAACACCATACTTTAGGTGCTAAAAGCTTGAATTTCATCAGTCTCTCAGCCTCTTTAAATGATTATTCATGCCTCTCTGAATCTGAGAGCTATTGTGAAATACACTGGAATCAAAATGAGCTCTCCTTTTTTATTGCTTCATAGACAACTGCAATAAATTACAATAAATTAAACAATGAGCATCTCTTCTGATCCTGGATTAGCCTATTCATCTCTCTGATGTTTATGTTTTCAGTGCCCGATGTTTGGCTGGTCTGATGAGATGGCCCTGCATCACGGGCGTCCAAACACTTTAATGTCAGAGTCGTGGTAAACAACACGTAAACACAGATGCATTCCAGAACATGACTGTGAGAAACTGAGAATTTGTGAGACAGTTTCCATGCATTATTGAGGTTCAATCCTCATTTTCATTCCCTCATTCTGTTTATGTGTTTTCCACTCCTGCAATCGCATGTAGCATCTGCCTCCCCTGCAAACTGTCCTGTCCTATTGGGTCACATGATTGTGATCTCAACAACAGACCAACTTCAAAAGCCTCCCACAGATGATTTAATCTCAGTGCATTAGCCTGGTCTTATTTTGATATCCTGGTCAAACGACTTTGCTGCAGTGTGCCGCATGTCATTTCCTGAGATGTGATGCTGCCACCTACTGGAGAAATGAAAAACTATTAATGTGCCCAAGGGAACTGCACCCCTGTCCTTCTGTAGGAGGCTTGCCAATCAAAGTGTCTGCTTATATTAGTCTGTCATATCACAGCATGATATGTAATTTCATAGATGGCAGGACAGTGGTTATGAAGCTATTTATCAAACTAAAGCTAAAGCTGTTTCATAAACCATAATGTATGAGATGATTGTATAGATGTAATTTTGAAAAAACACTGATTATATATCGTAGAGCTTCTACTAAAACTAAAGAAAAACTATTGAATACTTTTTTTTTTTGTAAATGAATCAATTAAATAAAATTAATCTTTTTAAATACAGCAAAAAAACAGTAATATTGTGAAATTTTATTTCAATATAAAATACCAATTTTAATATATTATGTTAGATAATGTTCAAATATTATAGGAATACATTACATTTTATTTTTAACATATATTTTAACTTGTAATACTATTTCACAATATGACTGTTTTAACCTGGTAAACCCTATATACATTATGGAGACAAATTTACATTTTGGGGAAAACAGCTTATAAATCATACTAAGTGATGATTTTTGAAAATGTAAAAATGCAGAAAGTTTTGGGTGATGGGTACGGTTTAGGGGTGGGGTTAAAGTAATGGGAGAGAATATGGAAAGTCCCCATAAAACATGAAAACACAACGTGTGTGTGTGTGTGTGTTGGGCTGGCGAAAAAATGTATTCACTTATCGCATTTTTTTTATTTACAGATTTTAAAATTGATTTTCTTTTCATTCCAGAATCGATATTAATTCATATTAAATTGCTTTATTTTAGTCCTTGCTTTGCAGAGGAAGGTTACAAAGCTATTTTATGAGCGACATGTGTTGTATCAGTGAGTATTACATAATGTCATATCACTTACTATTTTTTTTTTACATTTTTTTTTATTGAATAATATAAATTTACAAAAACAAATAGGGAACAATCAAATGCCAATTACAAATATACACTTTTCCAAAAATATCTCCATCCTAAATGTCCATGTGTGTATATATTACATACAATAACAACAACCAAACCGGTAACACTTTACAATACGGGTGCACTAATATGCATTAATTCATGTTTAGCTAATGCACAGATAATCATGAGTTAATGTATGACTCATGAAGAACTAAACCATTAATTAATTATTACTGCATCAGCAACTAATAAAGAGTCGATATGATTAATAGATTAAGTAATACATGAATTGCTATTAATTCAATGTGTCATTGTGTATTAATTCCTTAATAACATATTTTATTAACTAATAGTGTAAATTAATGTGTTAATTACCACAATTAGTCAAAGCTATGCACTTCAACTTCCAGTTGTCTGCTTTAATTAATCATTAGCTAATGATTTGCAAAGGTATCATTATGTTATGACTTTACTTGTTGAGGCACATCATTATTAACTAGTCATTTAGTAATTGTAGTAATTTACACATGAATTTGCACTAACAATGAAGTAATTACTCATGTATTAATGCATATTAGTGTACCTGTATTATCTGGAAGTTGAAATACAAGGCTTTGGCTAATTCTGGTAATTAACATATTAATTAACACTATTAGTTAAACAAATGAGTTATTAGGGAATTAATTCACAATTAAATATTTAATTAATAACAATTCATGTATGAACTAATACATTAACCATACAGACTCTTAATTAGTTCCTAATGTGGTAATCATTAATGAATAGCTTAGATAATAATTAGTTACACATTAATTCAGTATTATCTGTGCATTAGTTAAGCATGAATTAATGCTTATTAGTGCACCCGTATTGTAAAGTGTTACCACAAAACCATATCTCTTACTAATGGACACGAGAAAGTGAAAAATGGCAGACTGAGAGACATCTACGGATACGGACTGAACCATCATGTATCATTCAACTTTTTCTTTTTCCCCATTGTTCACAGTTAAAAAAGCAACAAAAAAAAAGTCGTAACACATAGAAATATATAATCACAATACTTGTAAAATAACAATTATTAAAAATCATATACGTATGATATCAGGACCCAAGTATCGTGATAGTATCGATTCGGGAGATTGGTGTATCGCATATCCACACCAAACTCAACGCAAGCGTTACCATCTACCGACAATGAGAACAGAAAACACAGGCAGATAAATACTGAGGGAAACAAGGATAATAATGAAAAAGCTGGGCAGAATAAACGTAATCATATCAGTTACCATGACAACTAAAGACTGCGGGGACTAGAACAATGGGAGAGTGAATCGAAACAAACTAAAAGTCAATGAAAAGGAAACTAAGACAAAAATAGCCTGTAATATGTTACACTACACTCTAGGGCTGCACGATTAATCACAATTTCCATGTAATCGCACTTTAAACTGATTTAGCTTATCGCGATATTGAAATCGCAGGCTGCGATTGTTTTTTATACGCAGCTTCTCATTGATGTACGGCTTCTAAACGCTGCTCCATCTGAAAGCAGTATAGCTGGATTTTAAAAAGCAACACACGTCAAACATCTTATAAAACATGAGAATGTTATGAACCTCCTGTCTAACAACATATAATAACATGCTTTACTCAAAACTCACTTCATAACGACAGTTGAGCGTCCTTCTGTGAAATGATGTGGCTTCTTACACAGAATAAAGCAGTCGTGTATTTATAAGCAATGTTTCGGTCCGCAAGTCCGCAGTGGAGGCATGGTGATGTCCGACCCAGGTGGAGCCGATGGTACGAAGGAGCCCGGCTTGGCCGAATGGACAATGGTCCACGATCAAACATAGCGTTAGTTCTGACAGGTCATGCCATCTAAGATTGCTAGCGTTTTTCAGGAGCTAATTCCCTCCTCCATCCCCAGCTCCTCCTCTCGTCCAGTTGGGATTCGGCATTCTGATTCCCCTTTGAATCAGACTAAATTCTTGAATTATGTTGTACATTAAAATATTGGCATTAATGATATCTGCAATACATTCATGTTGGTTCTGTTCTGTTTACCCTGAGGGGCTACATAGATGTGCAGGGAGTTCTTGCACAGAAAAGAACAATACCGCCAATCCAAACTGTATGCTAACTGTCAATGTTAACTGTATGCTAACAGTTAGCATACAGCATAACTGTATGCTAACTGTATGCTAACTGCTAACTGTATGCTAACTGTCAATCCCGTGGCTCAATCCCGGAGCCACGGGATCATCATGCCCAGGAGGAATAGGCTCCCAGCAGGTCTGCGGTGTAACCATGCCACTTAGAGGAGGATCTGAGGGACTGATAGGGGACAATGACGAATGGGTGGCAGGTTTGGCTGAGGACTGAGGATGAGAGTAGAGAGCAGCGCAAAAACCAACAAAAAACAGAAGACTCCTGATAACAGTATGTAGTGGTTGTGGGAAAGGGAGGCTGGGTGCGGTCAGCAGGACTGAGGAAGATTGTGCACATTCTGGAAAGATCAATGGACACAAGGAATTCCTCTCTCCACGGGGGCTCTGGTGCAATATCTGCCCATCGGGGAGGTGACGGGCTGGGCTCTGGGTCGGGCACCTGATGAAGGCCTCCCTCCAGCTTAGCCCTTTAATGCCAGGGAGGTCTAATGGGTGGTAATCATAGACTGTAAAAAAAGATGGATGACACACCTTCATTCTTTTTTCATTGTAGTAAGTGAAGCCGCCAGTGTCCCAAACTGACATCTTGAGCCTCGAGTCTGCGTAGTAGTGAGTGCAGAGCACCTTGATATCAAAGCTCCGGCAACATTTCTGCAGAATCGGTTAGTACAGTTTATGTAGGTCTTAAATAAACAGTTATGGAAATGTAGAAATTAAAGTTTAAGCTCCAGTCTTCTACCAAAGTTCCTGAAAAACGTATGTTAGCGCCTCAGTGATCAATCATGGCATCAAATAACTAACTAAAACCAAACTCATTTAAAGAAAGAACACTTAAACTAACATTAGCGTGATAAAAACTACCTAAAATCTTTGGAAAAAAATGTTGAAGTGTAATTTGATTGTTTAGTTCATCTCACGTTCAATACGTTACATGGAGAGGCAACCCGGAGAGGGCCGGGTTTATAACCTATACTGGGACCAACCACCTGGGGGTGATCGAGATGCTTTGGCTTCACTTTTTAGGACTCGTGTGGCAAGCTTGATGGTAATAGTTGGCCCCGATCCAAAAGAGAGACTGGTATGTACAGCGAGCTGACTGAAATGAAATGTGAAATCCAATAACGGAAGCCCCTCCTGACTAACGCGGTGAATCTCGCTACATAATCCATTATCTTTGTCTGGTATGTTGTTCTGTCATCATGTGTGCTAAGCGTGGTGTAAACAGGAACACGATATAGATAAATAATATAAAACAGACTTTATTAACAGAAATATATCCACACCAAACTGTAAGCGTTAACGACAACCGACATTAACAACTAAAAATACTGAGGCAAACAAGGAAAATTAACACAGCTAGGCAGAATAACAAAATCATATCAGTTACCATGACAACTAGAGACTAGCGACTAAAGACTAGCGGGAATTAGAACAAAAGGAGACTGGATAGAAACAAACTAAAAGTCCAATAAAATGAAGCTAAGACAAAAAATAACTAAATATGTTACAATTACATTTTATCTAGACAAATGTCTATAAAAACTGCTGGATAATGTTCAAATATGTTAAAAAAAATTACATACTATGTGAACAATAAAAAAGTATTTTCTTCTCATTCAATAATAAAACATTTTAAAAAAGCACAAATTTATCAAAACAAAAAACTGATTTACGTTCATTACCTATAAAATATTTACTGAGAACTCGGTCAAATCAGTTTTTGAAGAGGTTTTCCTAGAGCTTCTGATTCTAGTCTTGATCTTGGAGGGTCTGGTCTTGTCTCAAACTGCCACTGCAAGGGAATCATTGTCATTGTTGTGCCAGTTCCCTTTCGAGGGAACTCGCGATGCGTCACTTGACGCTTTGGGAACGCCCCCAGCGTGCATGCGTCTGAGCATCAATGTCAACTAGTCCAATGGAAAGAATGAGCGTCACGGGCGGGTGACGTCATGACCAGGAAGGGATAAAGGCTCACCCGGTGAAACGCGGCATTAGCTTCTGTGTCTCAGCAAGCGATCTGTGTCATTTTGTCTCTGTCTATTTACTGTTGTCTGTTGCGGAAAAGGATGGAAACTAAACAAGTGTACAAACAGTGTGCTTCTCCCTGCCCGCGTTATTTAACGGGTGGGGACACACACGAGCTTTGTGTCGTTTGTTTGGGAGTGGAGCATGCGGTCTCAGCCTTCGAGGGGGCTGAGTGCCAGCATTGTGAGATGTTACCGCTTCGCATGCTCCGCTCTCGCCTGTCACTCTTTGATAAAGAGAGTGGGCAGGCTCGCGATCCACAGGGATCAGGACCCACGTCTGCTGAGGCAGCGCGGAGAATGCATTCCTGGGGATCGCAAAAGGATCTTTCGGAGGGGTTGGAGACGGGTCCGAGGGCTCTTTCTCCTTCCTTACCCGAGAGATCCAGTGCTCTCTCCCCGGTGTCGGAAGCACGCTCTGCAGTTTCTTCCGCCCGGGGAGAGAGCCCTCCATTACTTTATTGCTCTTCCTCCGAGGAGGTTGATGCGATAAGTTTGGAGAGTGAAAGCACACACATGTGGGAAAGAGATTCACAATTTATTTCCCCAGCATATGATGAGCTGGTGGATGTTATGTCGCGGGCTGTAGAGAAATTAAATATTGAATGGCCATCTGAGAAGAAGGGCGCTCGTCCTAAAAGCAAATTAGATGAGCGCTTTTTATCTTCCACCACATTATCTCCACCACGAGGGCTTCCATTTTTTCCCGATTTGCACAATGAAATATCTAAATCGTGGAATAAACCTTACTCATCACGTCTTTTCAGCCCTCAAGTTAACACTTATTCGAGAATAAGAGGGCTGAAAGAGTATGGTTATGAGGCGATGCCCCAGGCGGAAGAGAATTTAGCCAGTTATCTTTCCCCTGGTCACGCATCGTCTCTGAAAGCCTCGGCTTTGCCCACTAGACCGCTCAAAGCCACTTCGGTGTTAGTGGGCAAAGCTTATACGGCAGCAGGTCAAGCTGGAGCATGTCTGCATACTATGGCAGTGCTCCAGGCTTATCAAGCTGACCTGCTGGGGGATCTGGATAGTAGTGAGGGAGTCAGTCATGACGATATTCGTGAACTTTGTCGGGCTACCGATCTTTCTCTCAGGGCTACTAAGGAGACCGCCAGAGCAATTGGGCGGTCTATGGCAGCCTTGGAAGCTACTGAGAGACATTTATGGTTAAATCTGTCTGAAATTAAAGAAAAAGATCGAGCTTTTTTATTAGATGCTCCGCTTAAACCTTCTGGTCTCTTCGGCGATGCATTCCACGCGGTCGTCGAGATATTTCAGGAGTCAAAGAAACAAGCTAACGTATTTAAAAAGTTTATCCCTCGCCGGGTCCAGCCCCCTGGGGCTGCTGGGCGTGAGCAGCCCCAGCCGTCGAGCTCATCATATCGTGTGCATCAGAAAGAGAGTGTTGCGTCTCGTGCACCTCCACGTAGAGACTGGAGACGGACGCAACCCTCTCCACCGAAGTCTTCTAAGTCGAAGCCGGATCTGAGGACCGTTCTTCAGGCGAAGAAGACTTCGGTTCAAAAAAAAAAAAAAAAAGGTCCTGATGTTCATGCATCAGGCCTGTGAGGACAGCCCCGACCGAAGTGGAGCGGTGTACACCTCATTATACGGTGCCCGTTCCATTTCGGGGTCCTCACGAGACCGTTCTGCCAACCCTGCCACCCTCGGTGCTTCAGGGCGCAGCGGTCTCCAGCGAGTCGCTGATGCTATGCTGCGGCACAGCATCGGTTTCGCGCCCTCTGACGGGGGCCTTAGAGCGGCCAGTTCAGGTAGTTCCTGCCATTATGTTTCAGGCTCCGGAATTGGCTGTCTCGATAACACCAGAGACCAGCCTCGAGAGGCTGGTTCCCTTAGTAAATTTTCTGGCAGCGTGGAAGCTTCTGCCGAATATTTCTCATTGGGTCCTGCAGATTGTAGAGAAAGGATACAGAATCCAGTTTGGTTCTCGTCCTCCTCGTTACAACGGGGTGCTGCCCACAGTGGTGCATCCCGAGCAGGCTCTGGTAATGGAGCAAGAGGTAAAGGCCCTGTTAGCAAAGGAAGCTATAGAACAGGTGTACTCATCCGACAGAGAGTCGGGTTTTTACAGCCGTTATTTCATTGTTCCAATAAAGGATGGGGGGTTGCGTCCCATTTTAGATCTTCGTCTGTTGAATTGTTCAGTACAGAAACTCAAGTTCAAGATGCTGACACTCAAACAGATCGTGACTCAAATCAGATCCGAGGACTGGTTTGTCACCATAGATCTGAAGGACGCCTACTTCCATATCTCCATCCTCCCTCAGCACAGGAAGTTCCTAAGGTTTTCTTTCGGGGGCAAAGAATACCAATATCGGGTTCTTCCTTTCGATCTAGCTTTATCACCCCGCACGTTCACGAAATGCGTGGATGCAGCTCTAGCCCCTCTCAGGCTTCAGGGCATACGTATTCTGAACTACATCGACGACTGGCTGATTCTGGCGGAATCAGAGCAGTTGGCGGTTCGGCACCGAGGTGTTGTTCTCGCTCATATGCAGATGTTGGGGTTGAGGCTCAACGCCAAGAAGAGTGTTCTTTCTCCAGTACAGAGAACCACTTTCCTTGGTGTGGTATGGGATTCAGTGACGATGCGGGCCACTCTATCGCCCGTTCGTGTGGCTGCTATCCTGACAGCCACCAAAGAGCTAAAGCTAGGCCAGTCACGCACTGTGAAACAGTTCGAGAGACTGTTGGGTCTCTTGGCGGCAGCGTCCAACGTGATTCCTTTTGGCCTGCTGTACATGAGACCTTTACAGTGGTGGCTAAGGACCAGAGGGTTCTCCCAGAGGGGAAACCCACTTCGTATGATCAAGGTCACGCGGCGGTGCCTTCGTGCCTTAATTATATGGAGGAAACATTGGTTCTTAACCCAGGGTCCGGTATTGGGAGCTCTTTGCCATCGTGTTACGATCTCGACAGATGCTTCCCTCACCGGCTGGGGAGCGGTAAAGGAAGGCCGCTCGGTTCAGGGTCTGTGGAAAAGTCATCATCTTTCGTGGCACATCAATTGCCTGGAGATGATGGCTGTCTTCAATGCGTTTAGACAGTTTCTCCCAGACCTGAGGGGCCATCATGTGCTTGTACGAACAGACAACACATCAGTGGTCTCTTATCTGAACCGTCAGGGGGGTCTGCGGTCGCGTCCGCTCTGCAAACTGGCGCACCAGATCCTCCTGTGGTCTCTGGGGAAGGTACTCTCCCTGAGGGCAGTGTATATTCCTGGGGACCAGAATGTGGGGGCAGACATCCTGTCGAGGCAGGAGCTGAGGCCAGGGGACTGGAGACTCCACCCCGAGGCGGTGGAGAAAATTTGGGAGTTTTACGGCCAAGCAGAGGTGGATCTGTTTGCGTCTCAGCACACGACGCACTGTCCACTTTGGTTCTCCCTTACTCACCCAGCCCCCCTGGGGCTGGATGCTATGGTGCAGACGTGGCCGAGGCTACGTCTGCACGCATTTCCCCCTGTTGCTCTGCTCCCAGGAGTTCTGGAACGAGTCCGCCAGTACGGAATAAGCCTACTGCTTGTAGCACCACGCTGGCCGAGTCGGATCTGGTTTGCGGACCTGATCCATCTCTTAGACGGTCCTCCCTTGGAGATCCCGATCAGGAGAGACCTTCTGTCTCAGGCCGGGGGCACAATATTTCACCCTCGACCAGAGATTTGGAACCTGTGGGTTTGGCCTCTGAGGGGGCCCAACTCATAGAGAGTGGTCTCTCAGCTGAGGCTGCTGAGACCATCCTAAGCTCCAGAGCTCCAGCTACTAGGAAACTATATGCGCTGAAATGGAAAGTTTTTTCTGTATGGTGTCACCGACATCAGTGGGATCCGGTTAACTGTTCTGTGAACACAGTACTCGAGTTCTTGCAGGAGCGCTTTACGTCAGGTTTATGTCCTTCCACACTTAAGGTTTACGTGGCGGCCATTGCGGCTTACCACGCCCTGGTTGGGGGTACATCGTTGGGTCGAGACCCCCTGATTACACGTTTCCTTCTTGGCACATTGAGGCTGAGGCCTGCAACTCGCACTAGGGTGCCAGCTTGGGATTTGGCAATAGTACTAGAAGGCCTGTCTAGGGCTCCATTCGAGCCCTTAGATTCGGATTCAGAGAAATTTCTTACCCTTAAGACTATCTTTCTGCTAGCTATTTCGTCCCTTAAGAGAGTTGGAGACCTTCAGGCCCTTTCGGTTTCCCCCACTTGCCTTGAGTTTGCACCGGGGATGGTCAAGGCATTCTTATATCCAAAACAGGGATACGTCCCTAAGGTGCCGACCTTGATTCCGAGGCCTATCGTGCTGCAGGCTTTCTGTCCTCCTCCTTTTACATCTGCGGACCAGGAAAGGCTGAACCTCTTGTGTCCAGTGCGAGCACTGGATACTTATGTTCATCGGACATCTTCTATGAGGAAGTCCGACCAGTTATTTATTTGCTTTGGATCACCTAAGAAGGGTCTTCCTGCTTCTAAACAGACGGTTAGCAAGTGGATAGTCGAGGCTATTTCACTTGCATACGAGTACTCTGACCATCCGTGTCTCTTGGTGGTCAGAGCTCACTCAACGAGGGGTATGGCGGCCTCTAAAGCCTTGTTATTTGGGGTTTCCCTCCAAGACGTTTGTGATGCGGCAGGCTGGTCCTCACCGCTCACATTCGTCAGGTTTTACAGTTTGGACCTGGATGCTGCCCCAGGTTCTCAGGTGCTTAGTGCTTAGTTCCAACAGACTGACACTCAGGCACTTGGAATTCTGGCGTTTTGGGTATTCTCGTTCCCAAAGCGTCAAGTGACGCATCGCGAGTTTCCTCGAAAAGGGAACGTCTCAGGTTACTACTGTAACCATAGTTCCCTGAGAAAGGGAACGAGACGATGCGTCACCCTGCCATACTTCCTGCATCCCTGTGATCGGCTTGCTTCGACTTTTTTGAAGCTAATGCCGCGTTTCACCGGGTGAGCCTTTATCCCTTTCTGGTCATGACGTCTCCCGCCCGTGACGCTCATTCTTTCCATTGGACTAGTTGACATTGATGCTCAGACGCATGCACGCTAGGGGCGTTCCCAAAGCGTCAAGTGACGCATCGTCTCGTTCCCTTTCTCAGGGAACTATGGTTACAGTAGTAACCTGAGACGTTCTGCACAGGACAGGACCCTAATTTCTCTAATTTCTCTCGTTACATTACATATTATTCTAAAGGTCTGGCTACTGAGACATAATATTACTATCAAAACTTGATTGCAATAGAACAGATGGGCAGAAGTGAAGGAGATTTGCAGTAACTGAGATAAATGAAAGTGGCAAATGATGTTCCAAAGCAATAAGATTCCAACAAACTTCATTCATCTACAGCTTCTGGGCAATTTGATAAATTAAATGAAACACGGCAGTCTCTTTCACTGATTAAATATTTATCAGAGCTTAAATCAATGAAACAAGAAGAAAACAACAGACAGTCAGAATGTTCTTGATAGAGTTTCTGTGAGTTGATTTTGAGCTGATCACTTCATCAATTCAAACTGAATGAATGTGTGGAGGATATTTCAGACATTTAGTGCTATTGATTTCAGTGTTGTTTATAGACACATTGTGTATCTGGCAGTTAATAATTTCAGGCTTTCAGCACAACACAAATCTGTAGAAAAAAACGTATTGTGTTACGACTGGGGAACGAGACGCTGCGTCGAGAATCGACACATTGGGGAACGCCTTCAGCGTGATGCGTCTGAAGCCTGTATGGAACTAGGGATACTAGCCTGTATCTTTTTAGGGACGTGATAGCTAGCAGGTTAGGCTACCTTCAGGGTTACATATTTCTCGGACACCTCGTCCAAAGGTTTGAAGGGTGCCAGGGATAACCCTTCAAGAACCACTGCCAGGTCCCACATGGGGACCCTGGTCTGGACGACAGGCCTCATCCTCCTAGCTCCACGAAGGAAACGTACTATATAGGTGTCTCCCCAAAAGTGTCCACCCCTAGAGGTGTGTGGAAGGCAGCTATGCCGCCACATAGACCTTAAGCGTGGACGGGGAGAGCCCTTCAGAGAAGCGACTCTCGAGGAACTCCAGCACTGAAGCCACTGGGCAGTTAACTAGGTCCAACTGATGTTCTTTGCACAATAAAGTGAATACATTCCATTTTAATGCATACAGTTTCCTCGTGGAGGGGGCTCTAGAGTTTTAGATGGTCTCAACAACCTCAGTTGAGAGACCAGCATTTATGAGTTGGTCACCTGCCTGACCGCACACACATACTCTCCACACTGATTTTTCCCTCCTCTCTGTTTCTCTGCTGTCGGCGGTGCGGGTGCACACGCAGCCCGATAGCCCATGGACAGTTTCACACACTACAATCCCCTGCTGTAGTAATATTCCGGTCATACATAGTACACCACACACATTTTTGTCTTGTTTATGTGTTGTGTATTCTGCGATTTGTTTGTTGTGTGTTGACAAACCATATTTGTTGTTTGTAGGGGGACTGACAAATAAGAAAGATAGTGTCAGACATACACTCACCTAAAGGATTATTAGGAACACCATACTAATACTGTGTTTGACCCCCTTTCGCCTTCAGAACTGCCTTAATTCTACGTGGCATTGATTCAACAAGGTGCTGAAAGCATTCTTTAGAAATGTTGGCCCATATTGATAGGATAGCATCTTGCAGTTGATGGAGATTTGTGGGATGCACATCCAGGGCACGAAGCTCCCGTTCCACCACATCCCAAAGATGCTCTATTGGGTTGAGATCTGGTGACTGTGGGTGCCATTTTAGTACAGTGAACTCATTGCCATGTTCAAGGAACCAATTTGAAATGATTCAAGCCTTGTGACATCGTGCATTATCCTGCTGGAAGTAGCCATCAGAGGATGGGTACATGGTGGCCATAAAGGGATGGACATGGTCAGAAACAATGCTCAGGTAGGCCGTGGCATTTAAACGATGCCCAATTGGCACTAAGGGGCCTAAAGTGCCAAGAAAACATCCCCCATACCATTACACCACCACCACCAGCCTGCACAGTGGTGACAAGGCATGATGGATACATGTTCTCATTCTTTTTATGCCAAATTCTGACTCTACCATCTGAATGTCTCAACAGAAATCGAGACTCATCAGACCAGGCAACATTTTTCCAGTCTTCAACTGTCCAATTTTGGTGAGCTCTTGCAAATTGTAGCCTCTTTTTCCTATTTGTAGTGGAGATGAGTGGTACCCGGTGGGTTCTTCTGCTGTTGTAGCCCATCCGCTTCAAGGTTGTGCGTGTTGTGGCTTCACAAATGCTTTGCTGCATACCTCGGTTGTAATGAGTGGTTATTTCAGTCAAAGTTGCTCTTCTGTCAGCTTGAATCAGTCGGCCCATTCTCCTCTGACCTCTAGCATCAACAAGGCATTTTCGCCCACAGGACTGCCGCATACTGGATGTTTTTCCCTTTTCACACCATTCTTTGTAAACCCTAGAAATGGTTGTGCGTGAAAATCCCAGTAACTTGAGCAGATTGTGAAATACTCAGACCGGCCCGTCTAGCACCAACAACCATGCCACGCTCAAAATTGCTTAAATCACCTTTCTTTCCCATTCTGTCATTCAGTTTGGAGTTCAGGAGATTGTCTTGACCAGGACCACACCCCTAAATGCATTGAAGCAACTGCAATGTGATTGGTTGATTAGATAATTGCATTAATGAGAAATTGAAGAGGTGTTCCTAATAATCCTTTAGGTGAGTGTATATGTTATTGTGTTATCATTTTGTAGGTTATGTTTATTATGTTGGTAACGCTTCCTTTTACAGTCCTGTTACCCATGTACTTACTATGTACTTATTATAGTAACTATAATTACTGGATAATAACTAGGTACTAACCCTGAACCTACCCCTAAACCTACCCCTAACCCATGTACTTACCTTATATTAGCCAGTACTTTCTAGGTAAGTACACTGTAAGTACACGTAAGTACTGTACTGTAAAAGGAAGCGTTACCATTATGTTTAAATGAGGATTGGTTTAAAACTATATCTATTGTATATAGTTGAAGTTTAATGAAAGATTGATTTAATTACCAAACCAATGGTATGTCCGTAGAGGGGGCGGAGTATGGTCTATTAAAGAGGAGGCCGTATATTGAAGATACCCTTTGTGAATATTTGATTTATATATTTTGTTCATCTTTATTTTCCAGTGTTGTTTCTTTGTCACTTTGTATTTTGGGGTTTTGAAGCTACACTGTATATACTGTATCTTCACCCCAGCACTCGTGGAGTTTTTTGTATATATCTTCGGTGCTGACAATAAATTATGTCACAGGCCGGGGGTGGGGAGAAACCACGACCCGTACCAACTACCACTCTGAGGAGCTACACCAAGAACACCACGAGGCTGGACACAAGGTACAGTAAGTAATTTGTCTTTATTAAATAATAAAACAGGTTTAAAAGGGCGTCCGCCTGGATGGCTAAACTCGTTCCACTCTTCCAGACGGCAGCGGAACTCAGGAGTTCAGGCAAAGGGGCCTTCAGGTGAATGACTCAGAATGGGTAGGTAACAGCCCTCTTTTGTTTCCTTAGGATCCCGGAGGAGCTCAAGACGGGCTACAAGTATCTCCAGAAGAGCAACTCCATACAACGTGAGGACTGGCGTTTCCTACTCCTTCCAGACGGCAGTGGAACTCGGGAGCTCAGGCAAGGGGACCTTCAGGTGAGTGACTCAGAATGGGTAGGTAACAGACTTCTTTTGTTTTCTTTAGGATCCCGGAGGAGCTCAAGAGGGGCTACAAATGTCTCCAGAAGAGCAACTGCATACAACGTGAGGACTGGCGTTTCCTACTCCTTCCAGACGGCAGTGGAACTCGGGAGCTCAGGCAAGGGGACCTTCAGGTGAGTGACTCAAAGTGGATAAGTAACAGACTTCTCTTATTTCCTTAGGATCACGGTGTAGCTCAAGACGGACTACAAGGCTCTCCAGGAGAACAACTCCATACAACGTGAGGGCCGGCGTTTTCTACTCCTTCCAGACGGCAGTGGAACTCGGGAGCTCAGGCAAGGGGACCTTCAGGTGAGTGACTGGCTTTCTTGGATCCTGTAACACAGCAATAGAGCTGAAGTACCTGCTGTAGAGGAGCTTTGGAACTCGTAAGGAACTCAGGAAGTGGTGGTCTTCGAGGTCGGTGAGTCCTGGGCAGCGTGAATGACTGGCTTTCTCGGTTCCTGTAACGCAGCAATAGAGCTGAAGGACCTGCAGTAGAGGAGCTTTGGACTCGTGAGGAACTCAGGAAGTGGCGGTCTTCGAGATCGGTGAGTTCTGGGCGACGTGAGTGACTGGCTTTCTCGGTTCCTGTAACACAGCAATAGAGCTGAAGTACCTGCAGTAGAGGAGCTTTGGACTCGTGAGGAACTCAGGAAGTGGCGGTCTTCGAGGTCGGTGAGTCCTGGGCAGCGTGAATGACTGGCTTTCTCAGTTCCTGTAACGCAGCAATAGAGCTGAAGTACCTGCAGTAGAGGAGCTTTGGACTCGTGAGGAACTCAGGAAGTGGCGGTCTTCGAGATCGGTGAGTTCTGGGCGACGTGAGTGACTGGCTTTCTCAGTTCCTGTAACACAGCGATAGAGCTGAAGTACCTGCAGTAGAGGAGCTTTGGACTCGTGAGGAACTCAGGAAGTGGCGGTCTTCGAGGTCGGTGAGTCCTGGGCAGCGTGAGTGACTGGCCTTCTCGTTTCCTCAAGATGAGAGTCAATCGGCACCTGCACACATCTATACAGCTGGACTATAAACTTCCCCACCCCACACGGGCTGGACGATCCCAGGAAAAATTGGAGCGAATGGAATGGTTAAATCTTCTTCACACTTGTGTATACAGCAATCCCTCCACAATTCACACGTACACACTTCAACTTGTAAGCACTGCAATTCCACAAATACCTCACAGTGGGTTTAAGCCTTCCCTCCATTCAACCTGGATCATCCAAACGGCTGCTCGGGTTCCAACCGAAGGGGGGGAGAAAGTGCAATGATGAGGCGGCTGCACAGGGGGGTTATTAAGGAACACAAACGTGCCTTCCCATCACCAGCTTCAACCTCATGAAAATAGAACAGCGAACATGGACAGATCTTCTAATAGGTCACAAGGCCTCCATAAACTCAATCACAATGTTAGTACAGAAAGCTGGAATTGGGTACTTAACTCTTCGTAAAGGGCGATCTTCATAATGCATTCATCAAACTCGACTACGAGGTTTGTACGACAAGCCGGATTTGGGCACTCAACTCTTCATAAAAGACGATCTTCACAATGCCTTCATCAACTCAATCACAATGTTTGTACAGCAAGCTGAAATTGGGTACTTAACTCTTCATAAATGTTGGTCTTCACACTCACGGGGACAATCTTCTCCCTCGCCCGTCTGCTCACTTTTGGCCAGTCCTTCACTCCCCGTACCTCGCCGTTTTTCCCTTCCTTCAACTGCTCCATTTACATCCTCTCATACAACATACACTCTCGCTCGCCACCGTAATCAACTCTCATTTCATTCAGCTGTTAACAATTTCTCCGCGTTTTCCCGTTAGATCGGCCATGACGGCAAACCGGAACCGGACTGATGTTACACCGGAAGTCCTCCCCCCGGGGGACTATGCACCGAATTTTAGTTCCGGCTTAGTCACCCGGTGACAGTTACACCTTGCACGACAGTGCTGTTGTGGGTAGAGCCATCATTTCTTTTCCTCACAAACGGACCCTCACGCTACCCAAAGCAGATCTTTGGGGGTCGCTTTGTAACAGATGGCCTTGCCTAGCTTGATACTCGTGGCAGTGGTCAAGATGGTGTTTGCAGGAGACAACTGTGCCCACATCGTAACTGAATCCCACACAACCGCAAGGAACGTTGTTCACTGAAGAGGAATTAGGGAACTTTTCTTGACATTGAGTCTAGCGATTTCCCGATTAGTAAACCCATAATCGGGACGAGAACAGTTTACTCCATGATCTTGACACCTCGGTGTGGAAATTAGTGAAGAAGGGGAGGCTCCCTCACGAAGGCTGAGACTGGGTTTGCAGGAAGCGTTCATCGAGTTTACTTTTTCTGCTTCCTGCTTTTCTGATGGCCATTTGATATTTAATTTGCACACTGCCCTCCACAACCTCCAGCAGCTCCTCGAAGGCAGGAGAATGAGGTGGCGAGTCCTCTCCTGCCTCGATGCCCAAAATATCTATCTCCTCGAAGCCAGATAGTTTGAGCATCGGGTCCTCGTCCTGGGCGGAAGAAGCCGCAGAGCGGGATTCCGACTCCTAAACGGGACCAATGTAGCTGCCTGCTGATTGCTGAGAAAGGGCCGAAGCCATCTCAACATCATCCACCAGCTTTATTTGCGAACCCCATGAGTGAATACGCCGCGCTGCCTCAACAGACGCGGGTCCTGAACCACGGGGAACGCGAGCCTGGCCTGATTCATCAAATAGGGCCAGGCGGGAGCGGAGCGTCCTGAGAGGCAGCAAATCACAGTTTGCACAGACAGCGCCCTCGAGCGCTGCCCGTGCATGCTCCACTCCTAGACAAACAACACAGAGCTAGCGCAAATAGCGCGGGCAAGGGGATGCTCACTGTCTATATTGTTTCTCTCTACTCGCCATGATAATATATATATATAAGAGTGCTTTTGTGAAAACAGACAGACAACACCAAATAAGACAATACAGTCACACAGAACGCTTGCTTAAGACCAGAAAGCTGACGCTATTGTGATCTGGCATCCTTTTATAGCTTCCGCATCACCATCACATGCAACGTCACGAGTGACGTAATGACGCAACACCAATCGAGATTGGACTAGTTCCATACAGGCTTCAGACGCATCACACTGAAGGTGTTCCCCAATGTGTCGATTCTCGACCAGCGTGAGTTACCTTTGGCAAGAGTCAGTCATGAGGGTACATTTTAAATGAAAATTGAGGGTATTATGAAAATTGAGGAACTATGTAGGGTATTTATTTATTTGTTACAATTAATTAATTACACATTTTACCTCTATACGGGCATTATATTAAAACATATTTTTAGGTCATATTTTACCATGGAATTGTTTCACAAATAATTATGTAGCTCCATCTATATATAATATATATATATATGGTTATTGTTCTGTATAACTGATATTTTCAAAATTTTCAATAAAGAATTTCTTTATATTTTTCCCCTTTTTTGAGAGTAAATTTGAACATTGCTGCTACAGTACATAAAAAAACAACTGATAAGCTTAATCATATATGCTGAAAGACTAGAATTGTATATATTTACAACAAGATTTTAATTTATAAAATGGACGTGTTATCATTATGACAACAATCCCTGATCTACGTTTTCTATATTTGTCATATTTGCCTAGTGGCTATAATATCTTATCAGCAGGATTTGCACGACGATGCATTTCCAAACAGAAATCTACACACACTCCATGCACAGATGAAAATAAACAGCATTTTCATCAGCCAAAATACAACAGAAGCATGTTAACATGAAGATTACATTATTTTCTTACACGCTCTTGCCCTATAATAATGACAGCCTGCGGGCTGAGACGTCAAAACTAGACGGACAGTGGACATGTACATGCCTGTCGGACAGGCTGCAAGTGGACAGACCATCATTCCCAGAATTCAGTGCTCATCCATCAGTGCTCAGCGCTCTCTGCCTGTCTTGTGTCACAAATATACTTTATCTGCATGCATACAGTAATATTCAGTAAAGCAATATCGCAAATCCCAACTTGATTGTTTATGTCATAAAAAGTAAACTATATAATCGCCCAGCTCTAATCTTATAAATGTGACAACAAGACACAAAAATGTTAGGATACTATAAACATTAATGTCATGATTTTCTGTAAAGCTAGCTGCTTTAATGTAATGTGTATGAGCTATAGAAATTAATTTGACTTGACAATTTACCCTCTTTTATTGATAAATTTTTTTAAATTCTTGTAAAAAAAATTGGAACATTTTATGAAATTTATGATAACATACAGTATAATTTTATCCATACCAGTAATTCTTGTCTGCTTTGGAGCCTGACAGAAGTCTGTAAACAGTGGTTTTATGGAAAATAGCAGCATTAAGGACGGACACAGGCTAAGAACAACAATATTTGTTGATATCCAGATGTTGATATCTGTTTAAAAGCAGCTCATAGCATGTGAGACTCATGTAGCATGATGCTCTTGCATCCTCCACATTAGCATGATCGACAGTCTCTCACACTTCCTGCATATTGATTATTTAGTATAACAATTAAGTCTCTTAAATGCTATTGAGCCTGTACCTCTTTAGATAAACACAATTCCACTTCACCACATTTAAAAACTTGCAAGGTATGTGACAATTGTCTCAGGTAACAAAGTAGCAATTTAGCTCAAGTATTACCAATATTCACAATAGACAATATGAAGAAACATTTGTCATCTGTGTCACATTTCACCTCAAAAAAAAAAAAATAATAATAATAATAATAATAATTTGTGTTAGAATTTTTTTAAAATTAATCCATAAAGGAATGTATTTTTTAGCTATATATAAACCTTTCAAGACTATGAGCTTGTAAATAAAAAATAAAATAAAAAGCTAATCAATAAAACACTGTAAATCAATCTTGGCTAATTTATACAAATAGTTCATTGATTATCAAAACAGTTAGTTGCAGCCCTAAAAACAAATCATAGTAAAAGTACAAGCACAACAGCTTTAAATGTGTTACCCAAATGATCATCTTGTTAAATTCAACATGAAGATGAACACACAGAATTACCAGATTCCTGTGATGATGAGTGTCCTTGCCATTTCCCCAACTCAAAGCTTTCCGGCTCTTTGCAACAGTCCGACGGGATTGGCTGAAACTGCATCTCTGCAAAGTCCTTCACCACTGACGTTTGTTCATTGTGATGTTTTGAACTATAGTGTAATATTCAGCAGAAAGCTGGTGCCAGTTATGAGTGATGTTTATCAGTGCTGTGCCATGATCCAGCTCAGCAACCACACATGGGGTGGAGTTTTATATATTTGCAAAAAGTTACAGTCACTGTAATGTAACAGTATTCCGGATCTGACAACAATCTCTTATAACAATCTCCCATAAATAATGTAATAGGTAATATACAGTAGTTCTGTTATCGTTTACTGTGCCTTAAGTGCTATAGTTTGAGTGCAGCTGCTGTCTGGCTTCACTTCAGTCTAAAAGTGCCGTGATTATGAGTCCTACACATGGGTTCGCAATGGTTCCCTCTTTTCAAGATCCAAAAGTTGGCAGATTTCAAATTGCATGCTTCCAGGGAGTCCCTCATCAGCTGATCAGGTGCCACTGAGATGAATAGGAATACTAACAGTTAGCTTTCTCCAGGTTTTATTCTTCTTTCAGGTTGTTGCAGCATACAGTAGTTCACTACCTGAGTTCGGAGGGTTGTATGCAAGGAGGTCTTAGCATTTTAATTTTCCTTCCCAGACAGCAACATAGTCTCTGCCCAGATCCGGACCACATCTGGTACATGTGATGTTGCTGTGTTTTGCTTTAATACATTAATGTATCATATTGTCACATTATGTCTGAGGGGCTGTTTGTACGTTTGAGTTTAGTTTTCATTGTGTCCTGATATTGTTTTCCCTTTTTGTATCCTTGGTTTTCATGTTTGCATTAGTAGAATGGGGATTTATTGTTTGATTAATTTGCTGCACCTGTTTTTCTTTTCTCCTTTCGATTATCAAGTCAAGTCAAGTAAAATATATTTATATAGCACTTTTCACAATACAGATTGTATCAAAGCTGCTTCACAGTATCAATCAAAACAACTTAACAGTGTTCGTTTATTACTGGAAAAAGACATCCAAGTTTGGTAGAGCTGATCAGTGGTATGATGGGTCATTTAATTTGAATATCCCCAACTGAGCAAGCCAAAGGCAACAGTGGCAAGGAACCGAAAAACTCCATCAAGTGACCCGATGGTGTCCTAAAACTCCATCAGATGACCCAATGGAGAAAAAAAAAAACCTTGGGAGAACCCAGGCTCAGTCGGGGCCAGTTCTCCTCTGGCGTTTATGAAGTAGAGGCCGAATTTACAGTAACTGTAAGATCAAAAATGTATATGAATGCCTGGCTAAATAGATGCGTCTTTAGTCTAGTTTTAAACTGGGAGAACGAGTCTGAGCAACGAACAATATCAGGAAGGCTATTCCAGAGCTTCGGAGCTAAATGTGAAAATGCTCTCCCTCCTTTGGTGGATCTGGATATCCTAGGAATGACCAGAATGACCATTTTGGACGAACTGTAGCTTGTTTATTGAAGATGCAGGGCAACCAGCTAATAAAGCATTACAGTAATCTAGTCTCAAGGTCATGAATGCATGAACTAACTTTTCTGCATCAGAGACTGATAGCATATACGTAGCTTAGCAATGTTTCTAAGGTGGAAAAAGGCTGTTTTTGTAACATATGAAATATGCTTTTCAAAAGACAGGTTGCAGTCTAATTGTAACACCCAGGTCTTTTACTGTAGCGGATAAAGTAACAGGGCATCCTAATATGTTAAAGTCGTGCTGTGAAAGGTTTTATGGACGGTTTTTAGAACCGATAAGTATTACCTCTGTCTTGTCTGGATTTAATAAAAAAATAATTACGCGTCATCCAATCTTTTATATCTTTAACAAAATCTGTCAATTTGGATAATTTAGCGTATTCATCTGGCCGTGATGAAATATATATTTGAGTGTCATCGGCATAACAATGGAAACTAATTCCATGTTTCCTTAGAATATTACCAAGTGGCAGCATATATATTGAGAATAATAAAGGGCCTAACACAGATCCCTGCGGCACTCCATAGTTTGCCGAAGTTATGATCGATTTTTCTCCATTTAAGTAGATGAAATGGTAGCGGTCAGATAAGTATGACCTGAACCAACTTAATGCTTGTCCTTGAACACCAGTGTAATTTTGCAGTTGATCTAAGAGTATTGTGTGATCTATAGTATCGAACGCGGCACTAAGATCAAGTAAAACTAGTACTTAGATACAGCCTTGGTCCGAAGCTAAAAGTAAATCATTTGTGATTCTAACAAGCGCAGTTTCAGTGCTATGATGTGGCCTGAATCCAGACTGTAACTTTTCATAGATGTCGTTTTCTTGCAAGAAAGAGCCGAGTTGACGGGACACAAATTTTTCTAATATTTTTGACATGAATGGAAGATTTGAGATGGGTCTGTAATTTGTAATTTATCCTTTGCATATATAGTCCTGAGTTTGAAGTATTCTTAAGTATTTCTCAGCCAATTGGCACGCTAAGCCGCCTTGCCTATGTCTGCTTGCTGCTGCAATGCGTTTTACATTAATACAAAATTAAGGATAATTTTGTGGCTTCAAAATCTCGCCTGTCCCTCTTCTAGATTCTAATATTTCTAATATTTTCTAATATTTTCTTCTAGATCTGCTGTATAGCCAAAACAAACTTTGTTGCATTATTTTTCTGTTATCTCTGTAAAGCTGCTTTGAAACAATCTGTATTGTAAAAAGCGCTTTATAAATAAATGTGACTTGACTTGAGAGTTTTAGTGGAGTATGTGGGAATGGAGTATGTGGGAATGGAGTGACCCATACTCCCGAGGCTGATGTGAGTGTGCAGAGCTCAGCCACTGTGATATGTGAGGAATGATAAAGGATCTGTGCCCAGAGTCCTTCGCTGGTCCTGCCCAAGTCTGTTTCGTCGCCCAGCACCAAGTCTACTTCATCGCTGATGGTCCCACCCAGCCTCCCACTCACTCCTCCTCCGCCATCCAGTGCTTCTGCGTTTACATCCAGCCTCTTTTCACTCTTGCTGAAACCACAACATATATACTTCAATCTTTCATTTGAAAGTCACGTTTCTAGTATCTGTAAAACCGCATTCTTCCATCTTAAAAATATATCTAAATTATAACATTGTTACGGAAGCAGACTCAATAGATGGATATGGAAGTTAACAGGAGTTTGACAATGACAACAGAGAGCGAGAACAGAATGCAGGTAAGTGATATGAACAATGAAAATAGCTTGTTTTCATATGACGTCACGCCACTGCGTTGCCATGGCACAAAATGCAAATGGAGGGCAGGAAGTGATTTGCTGTATTTAGAAAGCACTATAACAAAGTCAAAATGCCTATGTTTTGCGTCATTTATGGTTACTTACATCGATCAAACCACGAGGAGTTTTTATCGTGTACCAAAAGTTGTTGTTCATAAGGGGGGAAATGCAAGAAATTGACCGAAAAACTCCTTGCCGAAAAACGGCTTGCAAACTGTACCTACATCTGTGGTCGGGAGGAGCCGAATGGGAAAAATGCCTGTGTGTGCAGTGATCACTTCGTCAAAGGTGAGTTAATACAACTTAAGTGGCTATGTTTGTGTAACGTGTAAGTTAACGTGTAACGTTTCCGAACTTTGTAAAGTCAAAGTATGTCTGTAAGACGAGGTAGTTGCTGATATCTACCGCCTCGATGGCAGGAAAATCTTTCAATTCAGTTGAAAAATCGCTCCTCCTCATAACGTAAGGATCATGTCCAACATATGTTTGATTTTTTGTTTATATATTTCTCTTGTAATAGCGTGTAAAGTAGTATAGTACGGACTTTCCTTCATCTCGTCCATTGCGCTCTTCACTCCCTGCCCTCCATCTGAATTTCGCGCGTCATCATAATCACGTGACTGAAACCCAGCTATGTAGGGAGCGGTGTGCAGGCAATGAGTGGAATGGTTCTTCTTACAGGTATGATGACTGATCGTGGGTGAGACGGATGACAGGAAGGAAGAACACAGAGGAGAGAACAGATGCTGCAGATGGAACAATGGAGACTAAACGCTGGAGTGGAGACTGGTCGTTTTAGAATTTAGGAGATGCAGGTTTGGCGATAGCAAGGTAAGTAGTCCTCTTCATGTGAACAAGACCAGACAAAGAACAGTGGTGAGGAGTGTGTCTTTATAGTGGTAGTGATGATGATGATGATGATGATGATGATGAGATGCAGGTGTGTGTGATTAGAATTTAGGTGAGGGAGTGTGCTGTGATTGGCTGGTGTGAGAGCCTGGCTGATCTAACAGACATTATGCTTTCAATGACAAATGCGGAACAGTTAGTACATGTGTTCATGACCTCAAGGATAGATTATTGTAATGCTCTACTGGGTGGTTGCCCTGCACGCTTAATAAACAAACTACAGCTGGTCCAAAATCTGGTCCTGAACCAGGATGTATGACCATATTAGCCCCATATAGCTCCCCAGTACTTGAGCGAGCTCTTAACGCATTATAGTCCTTCACGTCTATTGTGATCTCAAAATTCTGGATACTTGATAATACCTAGAATATCAAAATCGACTGCTGGCGGTAGATCCTTTTCCTATTTAGCACCTAAACTCTGGAACAGTC
This sequence comes from Rhinichthys osculus, assembly GCA_029959095.1. Classification (NCBI taxonomy): domain Eukaryota; kingdom Metazoa; phylum Chordata; class Actinopteri; order Cypriniformes; family Leuciscidae; genus Rhinichthys; species Rhinichthys osculus. The sequence continues at coordinate 23,713,634 of JARWKJ010000025.1, read as the reverse complement.
TTCCTACCATTGTCCGGGAAGCAGACACACTCTGTCAGTTTAAATCTAGACTAAAAACACATCTCTTTGGCCTTGCATACACATAACACATTATAAACATCTATAAATCAATGTTAGGCTGCATAGATTAGGTCAGCCAGAACCGGGGACACTTCTCATAAATCCTGATGTACTCATCATAAGAAAAGAATGGCCTCTATGCTAATATTAGTCTCTCTGTTTATCCTAAGGTTTACCGCAGTCTGCCGGATTCAAACAGTATCCAGATCTGATGAAGGACCTGCGCCTGGATACGACGACAACACAGTCCTGAAGTGTCAACTTGTCTCTCCATGTGAAGGCCTCCTTTCCTTCCCTTTACTTCTGGACAGATAAAACGTTGTCAAAATGATTCCAGTTCGCATGGATACACGAAAGCGAAAAAAATTCTGTATTATGAATTTTTATGGCCAGACAAGTTACAACTTTAAAAAAAGACTTCTTTACAAATATATTCATATATTCAATATATTCATAATATAGTTACAATATATTCATATTCATATATATTCAAATGTGCATACCTATAGACTGAACACGTAATATGCATCTGCACGCCATTAATGTTTTCACAGATTCGCTTTTTTGTAGTTTACGATGATAACGTTTTTCAACGCTTGCACCTTGGAACCAATTTCAAGGTTTGCGTTCTCGAGCCACCAGGCACTGTTGTTGTGCGAATGAGCGGCCGGAGCGCGTTAAGGGTTTTCTGTTAGAACGGTGTCGTGTAAGCGGCCCCTAAGTTAATAACTGATGATCTTTGCAACGGAAGTGAATTAATCAAAACTAACTTTGGCTGGACAATAACTTTATTCTAGAGCTACTGTAAAGCCAAAACAATCTCTGTCACTTTAGTTTCCTATTATCTCTGTAAAGCTGCTTTGAAAGCGCTATATAATGTAAATGAAGGTGACTTGACTGAAATTTACCATCTGAATCTAACCATGTCAAGTCAACAAATGGAAAAGTCAGTCAGTTTATTATCATGTTAATTTTTGTGCCTTATTTTGTCCCAACAGCAGGGGCGCCTTTCACCCCAAATACCATACGTTTACATAAATGATTGAAAAATGTAATATTGAAATTATTTATTTACATAAACTATTTAAAAACTGTTGCTTCAGCTTGAACAAAACTGAAAATCATTAAAGGCCTTTGTCTCAAAATAAAGGCTATAGCATGTCACGTGGTTATGTTTCAGGATGAAGGAGAGGCTGAGACAAGGCTCCAATTCCAACATTTACTAAGATCTCCAAAACAACAAACAGGTACAGGCAGGTTGACAGGCAAAAGGTAAACTCTCACATTAACACATAACATATACAAGAACTGACCCCAACAAACTGAACTGAAGCAAACTAAATACAGAGACTAATGAACGATAATAATGTGAAGACAGGTGACACAGATGATGAGAACGAGGGACAGGCTGGTAAGTGAGGGAGTGACTACAGGTGTGGAGACGAGGAGGATTCTGGGAAGTGTAGTGAAGAGACAAAGACAGACTGGTGCAGACGAAGACTGTGACAATAGAATAATTTGATCAATTCTCATTTGCTACATAAATCTACAACATAAAAAAAGCATTAAATATTAGATAAAATTAGCGCAGAATCAACTTTGCATTGCTGTTCCCGATCACGTCAAGGATCAGCTAAATTTCCACGTGCATCATCAAAAGCAGTTGTTAAAGGGGTCATGTAATGCCATTTTAGTACAAGTTAATTAGATTCTTTGGGGTCTAAATGAAAAGTTTGTAATATACTTTAATTAAAAATTCTGAGAGATGATTCGCACAACCATGAAAGCATTGACGTTGATCGTGGGGAATATTCCCTTCGAAAACAAAACTCAGCCACTGTTTTTTCAGCGGTTCGGATTTAGGAACATCAAAATGACTGTGTTCGTTATTACACCCAAGAACAGAACACCACAATCGCTTAAGCCTGGCTCACACTACAGGAGTTTTAAAATCCTAACCGATTGTGAAATCTGGTTGCAGCTCACACTTAAGGAGAATCTTTGCAGATTTTCTTCCGTTAAATCGTAAACATGCTTACACTACAAGATTTGAAAATCGCGGCGTATCACACACTACACAATGTTATTAAATTATCGTGCCAGAGGACGCGCTCACGTGATCTCACGCAGCAGATCGGAAGCAGAAAAGTGGATGTAAACAAAATATCTGTCCTTCATATCAAGTCATATTCGTGAAAAGGTTGCCGTGACCAAGGAAAGAGAATTAAAAAAATAATAAAAAATCATCCTTTTTCTAGGCTATTTCTAATGAATGGCGTCAGCTCTGGTCAATACAATGAATCAATGCCATTGATCTCTATGAAGAGATGCGCCGCTGCTGCTCAGCTGAGCCTTGTAAAGTGGAGCTCAAAGTTAAAATTAAATATTAAAATAATTAACAGCTTGTTTCATTACATCTATATTTGAATGAATCAGTTTTTTTTTTAAATTTCCGTTGAATGAACAGTTTAATGACTCACTCAAAGACAGTCCCTTGTCGCCACCTAGTGGCGTAACAATGTAACTGGACTGAGCGAGTGCCGAGTATGGTAAAATATAAGCAGAAAGCCTTTAGTAAAGAGAGGTTCGAGGATCGAAACTAACTGTTAAATAACAATGGCCTAAAAAGCTTATTGTCAGGTTTATGTTCTGTTATTATATTATGTGGACCCTTATTTGACATTATCTTTTGTTTACTATACTTCGTTTCAATGGCTTTTTAGTTTCGGTTTCATTACTGAACATGTCCTCGTCTTCGTGCCTGCTGACACAGCGTAACACTTATTTATTTAGCAATAAATAAATAAATGAAGATAATAACGCATATCGCGCTGTTGAGTCACTCAAAAATACAACAATGGAAATTCCTTCACCACGACAGCCCTACTTGTTTCTTATTGGCTAGACAGTGACGTACCGGTAATCACAATCTTGCTCATCCCGATAAATATCAAACATGTTTGATATGATCGGGGCGAGCCCGATTTGTGTGAGAGCAGATCGGGAGGTGCAAGATTCGATCTGTGAAAGCCTCACATTACCAGATAATCTGTGCCGAACATCGGAACCGATCGAGGTCCTCGACAAGATTTTTTCTCCGATTCTCGGGAGGGGTAAATCGGGCATAAATCGGCCTAAAACTCCTGTAGTGTGAGCGAGGCTTTAGACGCCATTCTGCTCCAGCGTATCAACAATGACGGACTGTGATGACAGCTCCCTCAGGGCGGGTCTGTGTTGAAACGCTGCTGTCAATCAACAATCGTGGGAGGTGCTCCGACCGTGTGACCTGAAAGAGGAGATCTGCCCTCACCGGAATAGGCCACGGAGCTGCATGTGACAGCCGTGCTAGTTCCGGGAACCAATTCTGATTCTCCCAGTGCGGAGCTATGAGGAGCACCGAGTGGCACGCTTCCCTGATTCTCTTGATCACCTGTGGTAACAGGGAGACCGGAGGGAAAGCATACAGTGGGAGGCTGGGCCAGACCTGGGCCAGCGCGTCCTCGTTCTTCGAAAAGAACATCGGGCAATGAGCGTTGTCTTTTGACGCAAATAGGTCGACTTCCGCTCTGCCGAATAGGCGCCACAGTTTCTGGACTGTTTGGGGGTGCAGGGACCATTCTCCTGGGGGAACGTTGTCCCTGGACAGTTTGTCTGGGCCGTCGTTCAAATGGCCAGGCACATGCGCCGCCCTCAGCGAGCGCAGGTGCATCTGGGACCAAATAAGGATGCGTTCCGTCAGATTGCAGAGGTTTCTGGATCTGAAACCGTCCTGACGGTTTACATAGGAAACCACAGACATGTTGTCCGAGCGGACGAGAACATGTTGGTTCTGTATGAACGGGAGAAAGCGCTTCAGTGCGTTCTCGACCGCTATCATTTCCAGACAGTTTATGTGAAAACACTTCTCTTGGTCTGACCACTGGCCAAAGGCCGGTCTGCCCTCGAACAGCGCGCCCCAACCCGAGTTGGACGCGTCTGTCGAAATGACCTTCCGACAAGAGATGGTTCCCATCATCACTCCCTGCTGGTACCAGTCGGCTACTAACCAGGGCTGCAGAGCCGCTATGCAGGTCTGAGTCACTCTGATTTTCTGGCCGCCAGAAACCCAGGCTCGGCGAGACGCGCGAGCATTCAACCAGCGTTGGAGCGGGCGCATGCGCAGTAGGCCCAGCTGGAGCACTGCTGCCGCTGAAGCCATACAGCCCAGCATCCTTTGAAACGTTTTCAAAGGGAGAAAGCTGCCCTTCTGGAAAGGCGCTGTGTCGACAAACGAGCCGTCATGGCCACAGAATTCAGTTATATTCCTAAAAAGGAAATTGACTGACTGGGCATTAATGAGCTCTTGGTCCAGTTGACCGTGAGACCCAAGCTTTCCAGGTGACTGAGAAGCACTGTTCTGTGAGATAACAGCTCCGTCTCTGACTGTGCCAATATCAGCCAATCGTCCAGATAGTTCATTATTCGCAGCCCCTGAGTTCTCAGGGGGGCGAGCGCCACGTCCATGCACTTCGTAAATGTACGGGGTGCTAGAGACAGGCCGAACGGCAGGACGGTGTATTGATATATCTGACCTTCGAAGGCCAATCTCAAAAATTGCCTGTGACGGGGTAATATCTGAATCTGAAAATAGGCATCCTTCAGATCTAGAGAAATAAACCAGTCCCTCGGGCGAACGTGCGTGAGGATTTTTCTGGTCGTAAGCATTTTGAACGGTCTTTTTGCAAGCACTTTGTTCAAATGTCTCAGATCTAGGATAGGTCTGAAAGCTCCGTCCTTCTTGGGTACGAGAAAATATCGGCTGTAAAAGCCTGACTCGCTCAGAGAAGGCGGTACTTTTTCTATAGCCCCTTTGCACAGCAGTTTTGCTATTTCTGCGTGAAGTAGGGTGCTACTTCCGCATTCACTATCATCGCGGTCCGGGCTCGAAAGCGCGGGGGGCGGCGAATTAATTGAAGTGTATAGCCCTGCTTTATTGTGCTCAGAACCCATTCTGAAATCTCTGGGATAGTTTCCCACGCAGCTATACGAGCCGCTAGGGGGCGAATGGCCTCCGGGTTCAGATGGCCGCCATTTGTGGGCTTGTGAAACTGAGCCGGAGCCGAAAGCGTGGCGCGCGTGCTCTCGAATCTGGGCAATGGCTGCTCGCTGAAAGCCGAGACCATCTAATTTATGTGAGGTGTCCCAATCATAAGGGATGGGGAGCATTTTATACTCACTTTTTGACGCGCGAGCAGCGCTTTGGGCGGAAAAGCTTTCTGTAAGCGTGAGCGCGTGTGCGCGGGCACGAGACTTACAAGTGTATTTGACGCCCCGATCATAACGGATGGGGAGCATCTTATCAATGCCCTGCGTTTTGTGATAACATTTAAACGCACGGGCGGCGCCCGGGGGGAGGTGTGTGTTAGTAAGTGTGAACGCTCTCCGGTGGGCACGAGACTTACGTTCATAACCTGTTTTATTGACCGTGTAACAGAGCGGGCAGATAGTGGGCACAGACCTGTGGACACATTTCTTATATTCAACACTCGAGCGGCTTTTCTGCGCTTTATGAGAGTGTGGTCTGTGAGTGACACGAGACTTGATGTGCTTGTGTGTAGGGGTGAACACTGGGGCGTGGGCACTTTCACTACACTTAAAACACCAACGGCGTGAGCCGGACCAGACATTATACTCTTTTTGAGATTTCTCTGGGTCGCCGTGAAAACGGCGTTTGTGTGCAGGCGAGAGGGTAAATGAACCGGCTCGTTGGCTGCCGAATGAACCACTGCAGTAGCCTGTTTGAAGGGGACTGTCAGGGAAATAACCTTTGACGGCGGTCCGCGCGCGTCTTTTCTCTCTCTTGGTTAGGACGGCTTCGCGTGCTCAGACTTCAGCGTGATCTTTTGCGGAGGCCCTCTGGGGGGCAACGGTCTGTGGCGGCTGTCTGAGCGCGACCTAGGGCGGCTGCCCTGGCGTCGCTGCGAAGGCTGAGGCTGTGCTGGACGCTTCGTGCTGGTTCGCACCGGAGGCTGGGTCTGTCTCTCGCGAGAGCGGCCTGTGGCGGAGCTTGAGCGTCGCGGCAGGAAGAGGTTCATGGCCTGCGTGGTCTTCTGTACCTCAGAAAAACGGTCAACGATCCCGTTCACCGCTGGGCCGAAGAGACCAGTAGGGGAGAGCGGCGCGTTCAGGAAGGTGGCGCGCTCAGCCTCCCTCATATCCGCGAGCGTTAACCAGAGGTGCCTCTCTGTCACAGTCAACGCGGCCATGGCTCGTCCGATGGCTTGAGCTGCGGTCTTGGTGGCACGGAGAGAGAGATCCGTCGCGCTTCTCAGATCTGTAACCGCAGCTGGGTCCTGGCCCTTCTCGTCCCATTCACGGAGGAGGTCGGCTTGCAGGATTTGTAAAACAGCCATGGAGTGGAGAGCAGACGCGGCCTGGCCGGAGGCGGCATATGCGCGGCTGACCAAGGCGGACGTGGCTCTGCATGCTTTGGACGGGAGGGCTGACCTTGACCGCCATCTCGCGGAGGGCGGACAAAGGTGCGCTGTGACCGTCTCTTCCACAGGAGGAATAGCCGTGCACCAGCGCGGGTACGGCCGGATTCCTGGATCGACGAGGAGGCGGAGTTTAGCAACCATTCCTCGCTATCCGATGCCTGGATGGAGCAGCAGTCTCTCGTGGCGTGTCCTTCGACCTCATCCTCAGACGCGACGGCAGTGAGGCTCGTGAGCGGCAGCTGCGCGTCGGTGAAGGGAGGCGGGGAAGGCGAGAGCGAGGCTTGAGGGAGGTTCTCCGGCGAGCGCGTCGCTGTGGCCACGGGTTCCGGCTGTCTCTGGGAACGGCGCTTCTTTTTGCGCGGTCCCACAAAGGGCGGAGTGACTGCTTCCGGGTTGAAGGCTTCGAGTCGAGCCCGCAGGGTCGACAGCGGAAGCGCTTCACAGAACTCGCAGCCCCCGGATGCGAGGGCGAGCTCCGCGTATTCCTGGCCCAGGCAGAGAGCGCAGATCACGTGGCAGTCTCCGACGCTGAGCGGGGCCCTGCACGAGCCACAGGAAGTGCGAGGCATCTTGAAAAAGACGCTCGCTGCTCTTTTAGGAGTAATGTGCTAAAAGAGAGTACAAACAGAGTAAAAAGGATACGTCGCCGGATAGCGTAGCTCGCACGGATGGCTGAAGGTGGCGAAGACGGCCGGCTTCCTCAGCGCTGTCCTAAGCTGGCTGTTCGCTGTTCGACGGCGGCGGCGGCTTCTCTCAGATCCAGCGATGTGAAGGGCTTCGCTGAAGAGACGAAAATCAGGGAATTCAGCCTACAGCCCCTTCTTTTATACGCTAAGCCACGCCCATTCTGGCGGGCTATGACGCTATGAAGGCATGGGCGCCCTTCATTGGGCGTGACGTCACGCGGGGCTCACTGGTAGGCTGCAGCAGATGCCCGCAGGGCAGCCAATGAGCACGCAAGACTGCCTGCTCTAGGTCTGCTAGCTGCTGCACTGCGTTGACAATGAATACAAAATTAAGGATAATTTTTTGGCTTCAATATTTCGAGAAGATGAATCTTTCCCGCAGCGTAAGCTAAACTTACGCAATACGAGAGAACCTCTCGTAAGAGAACATAAGGAGATTAAACATAAGGAGAAAATATAAGAAGATTAAAAACAAAAACACTGGATGGATTTTTATATGATGGTTGTGTACAGGCACTGCCAACACACATTTCAGTACAATCAACTTGAAAAAGTGCATGTACCATTATATGATTTAAGCATGTAACTTTATATGAGAGTCATTCTTGTGCCATCTAGTGGTTTCAAAGAGAAATACGTCAAATGTGCCTTTTACCCCGGTGCACATTTAGCCCCGCTGTACCCTGGTTTATTCTGCTGTTGGATACAGTCTTGTGTAGCTCGCCTGCCTGACAAGATTACAGCTGTTTTTATCATTTGTTTTCCTCTGGGGTCTGATGACCTGCCAACATTTCTACTGTGAGATGCTTTAAGTGCAGTCTTCTGATTGGATAATTAATGTTACATAGCCTATACACCATCATTTGAAAATACTTACGCCTGGTACACTACTATTTTGTCCATGATTTTGCCATTTTATTGCCCCCTTATCCCCTTCTGATGGACATACTATTTCCATGACTCCAACTGACATGTTATTCATAAATATCTTTGTAGTATTTTATTAGATTGATTGATTAGGTGACAACATGAATGTGCATGGTTTTTTTTTTTGCATTCTTTCAAATACTAAATAAAATAAATGTAGATTTAAAAAAAATTGTTTTGTACTAGTGTTTGTATTGTTTTGATGTGTAGCTGTGACATTTTCACATTCTTTGTGACCATGTAACTGTAGTGAGCAATCATGTTTAATTATTCATTCATTCATATGTTGTAGACTATACCCTTGCCACAGCTAAACTATGGTTGCCAATAACAATACTACAGTTTTGTTCGGAATTTTCTTGTACGCTATCCTTCCACAAACTAGCATATCAAGCAGTCACTCCACACAAAACACCTATTTGTACAGAGAGTACTATGGTATTCCGATGTTTTTGCTTTTTTATTATTATCAAGATAATCATTCAGTACCATGGTATACTATACGGTATTAAAGTGTACTACACCATCAATACACAGTGGCCATGCACTTCCATACCGCAGCATGGCGCTGTTGAGCTTCTGCTCTCAACCATCAGAGCTGCTGTTAACTGTCATCCTGACAACTTCACTTTCAACTCCATAATGGATGTTTCCTGCAGCATTCATGGATTTTTATATGCTAGAGTTGATGAAAGTATATAAAGACTCTGGAAACACTAGTTGTTGAAGATAGGCTACAAACTGTATATCAAGCATTTGTTACATATGGATCTAAATATCCTACTGCAGGGAAATAGGGAGAACAGGTTTTGCTTTCAGTATCCAATCCTTAAACATTTCTGTTAATAGGAGAACATCAGATCATTTGTCAGTATACACAGAGATGATGGCAATCAGTGGATAGAAGAGACACAAATCAAAAAGGTTATTTTTGTGTTGTTGTACGGATTCATGTTTGGCATTAAAGTCACTTCAGTCATTCACATCTCACAGTAGGAAGGATATAGTTAATGAGATATATTCTTTATATATTTAAGAATATGAACATCATGATACTATAGCCTAATATTTATGTGAATACCAGCTCATAGGGTTAAAGGGCAAGTTTTTTCTCTATCTATCTATCTATCTATCTATCTATCTATCTATCTATCTATCTATCTATCTATCTATCTATCTATCTATCTATCTATCTATCTATCTATCTATCTATCTATCTATCTATCTATCTATCTATCTATCTATCTATCTATCTATCTATCCATCTATCTATCTATCTATCTATCTATCTGGTAAACTCTGGTCCACACTCCAATACAGTAGATGGCGATAATGCACCTTCACGTTGGTGTCACCCGCTATAAGACCAAAGAAGAAGAACTTCACTTTCAGCTAAACTAATATCAAATTTATTTACACACCAAAATCAAAAAACATATGCCGGGAGCCGTGAGAAGGAGGTTTGCTGAAGATTAAATTAGTCCGTTAGTGTGGTGAACGGTATTTATTAGTAGCGGTAGCTGGCTAAAGTAGCTCAGCCTAGCTTTGTTTACAGTGCTAGCTCTGTTCATGCAGCTTTGCCTGTGACAGTGGCTTTATATCAGCATAGAAAAGCTTTGAAACTGTAGAGTTCATCTTAGCGGCCTGGCATCATATGTGACCTCAAATTTACTGTCATTTGGCTGAAAGAGTTGTGTTCGTCCCTGTGCTACAATATCAGTATGGGTATGTGTTTACCCTGTCTGGGTGGAGCTGGAGATGATGTAGTAGTCACACCAGACCCTGTGAGTACTTTTAATAATATATTTATGCGTTCATTTACATTACATATTTAACTGTGTTCATCTTTCAAGTGTTATCATTTCATAAACAGCCTAAACGGAACGCCAACTTCGTTATAATGGTACTGAGTGACATTATGAATGAGAATATAATGACCTGCACATTTTGTGGTCGTGAGGATAAAACTTTATTTTTTAAAATTACTATTATTTAGTAGTTTTTTTGTTTGTGAAATACTCTCATGTAGTTAAACCCCGTGTTATACTTTCACTTATACTTTCAGCAAGTATATGGAATATGTCCTCATTTATTATTTATTTGTATCCATAAAATAACGTTTTTGGGGATTACATACTCTCAATTTCTTTTCTTTTTTTAATTTAGGCAGACTAACTTTTCAAATATCTTTGTTTAACTAGGCCTAGGAATACAAAAATGTGTCAGGTTCCTGATTGAATACTACTGATAATGTTTAGTCTGTTTTTCCCTGCTTGTCAATGTTGTCCATTTGATTTATTTACTTTTAATGAATATGTTTTTAATTCAAAATGAATAAAACATTCGTTTTTTAAAGAAATGTATAAATAGGCATCATTTATATTTGTAAAGATTTGGGTCTCAGTTTTGTTATTTGTGGAGCTTGACAGACGTTTAGGCGATTTTGAAAACATTTGTTTTTCACAGGAGACAAGGAGAAGACAGCTAGCAGAAGCTGCAGAGAAGAGACAGAAAGAGGTATGATTTTGAAACTTTTTTTTTAAGTTAAACATTATATCATTATATAGGGGAACGTGTATATTTGTTACCATTTTTATCAGGTTAGTGTAACTTAAATAGTCCATTATCCTGACCAATAAATGTACAAGTACAAATATTCCATAAAAACTGCATTCATGAGAAACGACAGTTCACAAACAACCACTCGACGACAATAAACACTTTAAATTTCACTTTATAAAATAGCTTTTGTTAGATTCATGCATTAATCAAATTGAGCTGAAAATGACCTACAAATGGGGTTGAAATACCTTGTGTCCGAAATATTATTGGTGAATTGTGCTTCAGTGGAGTTCTACTATTATTTGTGGATCAGAACAAACTCAGGATTTGACCACTTATAATGGACTCCTGTCATCATCACCAGCTCTGACCCCAGTTGTTGTCAGTAGATTGTTCGTCACTGAGGCATTACACATTTACAGCCACAATCACAATATAAGATCAAATTCATAAAATTAATAATCTCAGCAGCACCACATATATTCATTACTATAGCAGGGCTCGACAATATAATTTAAATATATTGTAAATATAATTTGTTGTAAAGTGATACCTGTATATGGAATATTCCATATACATGTATCACTTAAAACACATCTGGTTTTGTTATATTCATCCTCTCATTATACAATCCTTATCTGCATCTTTCTGCTTTTATTTATTCTTCTTTAACCTTTCAAGGAAACAAATATCTAAGAAAGAGAAATAGGGATCCCATTTGAGATCCTTTTTAAACATCCAGTGTTTTATGGTGTAGTGATTTTAGTTTCGCCACATGTAATTGGAGGGCCATTTCACTGTCTCTCAGAGGTTTAAGGGAAAGCATAGAACTGCTAAAGCGTCACGGTAAGTACTCGCCCTCCTCCTCCTGTCCTCCTTCCACACTTCTGGATGCATCCTACAGCTGAAACACATGACATTGATTCTTACTGCTGCTGGAATCTCATAATGCTTGTGGCCGTACAGTTCTTTTTTTCTGCTAGCATAATGCTAGTGGTTCGTCCGTCATTATCATTAACAAAGTCCCATTACCTCTGTTACTGTAGAATTTATTAGTATTATAAAGTTTGACTCGTGAAAAGGTTCATTTTGAGTTGATGTGAGTCAAGTGAGTGAGTTGTTAACAAAAGAACCACTTCGATTCAAATTGAAGAACTACTGCAAGACTACAACTATGATACCCCCACAAATTATATATATATATACACTCACCTAAAGGATTATTAGGAAAACCATACTAATACTGTGTTTGACCCCATTTCGCCTTCAGAACTGCCTTAATTCTACTTGGCATTGATTCAACAAGGTGCTGAAAGCATTCTTTAGAAATGTTGGCCCATATTGATAGGATAGCATCTTGCAGTTGATGGAGATTTGTGGGATGCACATCCAGGGCACGAAGCTCCCGTTCCACCACATCCCAAAGATGCTCTATTGGGTTGAGATCTGGTGACTGTGGGGGCCATTTTAGTACAGTGAACTCATTGTCATGTTCAAGAAACCAATTTGAAATGATTCGAGCTTTGTGACATGGTGCATTATCCTGCTGGAAGTAGCCATCAGAGGATGGGTACATGGTGGCCATAAAGGGATGGACATGGTCAGAAACAATGCTCAGGTAGGCCGTGGCATTTAAACGATGCCCAATTGGCAATTCCGGATTTTCTGACCTGAAAATGTGACCTATGTGAATCATGCAGATCTGTAAAAAAAAAATAACAGGGGGTTGGCTGCTGGAGTGAAAAGGAGAGGATATGAGGACATAACAGGCTGACGTGCGTACAGATTTTTCCTTCCTTTCCAAGTATAAACAAGGACGTATTTGTGTTCATCTTGTTCACCTGCTCAATTTCGTAGCTACCTCAGTTGCTCTCGCGCTACAGTGGTATCGTTATCAGTTGACAAGAACATCGCCGTTAGGCCACCAGTAGGGCTGGGCGATATATCGGTATAGTTCAAATTTGCGCTATAATCCTTGCTCCAAGCAAGCTGCTGACTGATTTTTTAGAAATATGTATATCGTGCATCCTATCAGTTGCAGTTCTGGCGCCTCCGTCTCAACAGCATTGGTGTACAACGCGACAAATAGGCCTACTCATATCAAATGTTAACGCAGAGGAACGGCCACATCAGTTCAGTGAGTTCACAAAAGGTCATTATTTGCATGTGCTTTAAAGCCTTGCCGGTTAAACATGTCATTCACTGCTGATGGGCTATTCTAACATGCGCTTTACTGAGTGCGAACACCCGACGCGCACATGCACTAAAAGCCTGTCTAACAGCTCCTGGTTACTGGACCAAGTTATCTTTTGAGTCTTATTTCGCTAATACTCTCAAATACACACAAGGTTTACATAAGGAAAGTGGGTTATGTCTAAACTGAAAGCAAACCGAGAAAATTGAGAGAAATCTACTTGTCAAATGCGCGTGTTTATTACTGTGCGTTCACACCGGACGCGAATAGCGCGTCAAATTCGCGTCTACCGCGTCTAGTTTGACGCTTGAGCACTTTGTGTTAATTCGCGTGTCAATGGCGAAATTGACGCGCGTAAAAACAAAAGTTTGAAGCGAAATTTACGCGCGTCAGAGGCGAAACCCGTTGGCGGCCATCTTTTTAGATGTTTATCGAGCATTAGCATTAGCATTATTCGAGAGAGTCACCGCTCGTATATGCTCTGGAGAGCAGAAACAGCTCCGTAGGGGACATCGTCGCTGTACTCGGGTCCACCAGAACCTCCGGAGGGTTTCAGGAGTTTCACAATTTGCTCCAGGAGCTAGGTTTGGTGGACCTAACGGTGAGGACGCCGACGAGGACAGCGTAGGCCGTATAAGGCCTCGGCCTCGAGTGGTCTATGCCTGTCGAGCCCGCGCTCTACAGCCCGGCGCGAGGTTCACCCTCGCCCGCATCCATCTAAGCTGTCATTTATTTTTGTTTTGATAATAAACGAAGCCAGCCTCCAAAAGTGATTAATCTGTCCTGTGATTTTTCTCTCTCTCTCACACATCACTGTCCAGACACGAACTTATGTGGGTTGTCTTTACATTATAATAATATTTCATATAATCTAGATATGGAATAAATAGCATTCAATGCAAAACGAATATGTCTCATATATTGAAATCAAGTTTTATGTGATAAAATATTTGCTTTGTTGTGCATTAGAACCACAGTCATTTATTACAAAATAATTTATTGAAGCATCCAGATATTTCTCCACGTGACAGCAGCAAGCAGCTAGGCTCCTGATTGGTTAACGCGGCGCGAATTGACGCAGAAGTTCAGATTTTCCAACTCGGGCGGCAGACGCGAATTCGCGTCAAACGCGTGAATGCACAAATAGCACTAACTAAATCATTCGCGCTTAACGCGCCAGACGCTCAATTCGCGCGAACTTGACGCGCGAATGAGGCGTATTCGCGTCTACCGCGCCGCGCTCTACGCCTCATTCGCGCCGCAGGAATTTTTTACGCGCGTAACGCGTCTTTGCATTGACTTAACATTGAAATCACTCGCGCCTGACGCGCTATTCGCGTCCGGTGTGAACGCACCATTACTGTGCGTTCACACCGGACGCGAATAGCGCGTCAAATTCGCGTCTACCGCATCTAGTTTGACGCTTGAGCACTTTGTGTTAATTCGCGTGTCAATGGCGAAATTGACGCGCGTAAAAACAAAAGTTTGAAGCGAAATTTACGCGCGTCAGAGGCGAAATCCGGAGGCGAAAGTTTCGAAACCCGTTGGCGGCCATCTTTTTAGATGTTTATCGAGCATTAGCATTAGCATTATTCGAGAGAGTCACCGCTCGTATATGCTCTGGAGAGCAGAAACAGCTCCGTAGGGGACATCGTCGCTGTACTCGGGTCCACCAGAACCTCCGGAGGGTTTCAGGAGTTTCACAATTTGCTCCAGGAGCTAGGTTTGGTGGACCTAACGGTGAGGACGCCGACGAGGACAGCGTAGGCCGTATAAGCCCTCGGCCTCGAGTGGTCTATGCCTGTCGAGCCCGCGCTCTACAGCCCGGCGCGAGGTTCACCATCGCCGGCACACACCTAATCTGTCATTTATTTTTGTTTTGATAATAAATGAAGCCAGCCTCCAAAAGTGATTCATCTGTCCTGTGATTTTTCTCTCTCTCACACACATCACTGTCCAGACACGAACTTATGTGGGTTGTCTTTACATTATAATAATATTTCATATAATCTAGATATGGAATAAATATCATTCAATGCAAAACGAATATGTCTCATATATTGAAATCAAGTTTTATGTGATAAAATATTTGCTTTGTTGTGCATTAGAACCACAGTCATATATTACAAAATAATTTATTGAAGCATCCAGATACTTCACCACGTGACAGCAGCAAGCAGCTAGGCTCCTGATTGGTTAACGCGGCGCGAATTGACGCAGAAGTTCAGATTTTTCAACTCGGGCGGCAGACGCGAATTCGCGTCAAACGCGTGAATGCACAAATAGCACTAACTAAATCATTCGCGCGTAACGCGCTTAACGCGCCAGACGCTCAATTCGCGCCATTCGCGCGAACTTGACGCGCGAATGAGGCGTATTCGCGTCTACCGCGCCGCGCTCTACGCCTCATTCGCGCCGCAGGAATTTTTTACGCGCGTAACGCGTCTTTGCATTGACTTAACATTGAAATCACTCGCGCCTGACGCGCTATTCGCGTCCGGTGTGAACGCACCATTAGACGCGTCGCGTACAGGTCTTAAAGAGACAGTAGCCCTAATAATAAACATGCAGCCGCTTGTCCTTAAAGGGATAGTTGACCCAAAAATAAAAATTCTGTCATTATTTATTCACTGTAATGTTGTTCCAAACCTGTATTAATTTATTTATTGTGCTGAACACAAAAGAAGATATTTTGAAGAATGTGGGTAACCAGACAGTTGCTGGTCCCCATTGACTTCTATAGGGAAAACTATACTATGGAAATCACTGGGGTACATCAACTGTTTGGTTACCCTCATTCTTCCAAATAACTTCAACAGAAGAAAGAAACTTATTCAGGTTTAAAACAACTTGAGAGAGTAAACGATGACAATTAAGGCTTGTTATATTTTCCTGCTTTTTTGTCCTTAGCCAATCACATGCCTGAGTATTAGTATGGTGTTCCTAATAATCCTTTAGGTGAGTGTGTATGTATATATATATATATATATATTTTTTTTTTTTTTTTTTTTTTTTTTTTTAGTAAAAAAAGATATTCTTATGAGTGGAAAACAACGATTTATTATTTAAATTGTAAACGTTTTATATATATATATATATATATATATATATATATATATATATATATATACACACAAATTTATTGTTTTGCATTTGTATAAATATATTTGTTTAGCTTTATAGAGCTTTTTACTGCAGATGGCGTTGAAAACACGGTATATGTCTATCCTTCAAACCCTTGCTTTCATACCTGTCATGGCGCAACTCTCTTGGTCAAGTCACCTTTATTTCTATAGCTCATACAGATTGTTTCAAAAGCAGCTTTACAGTGATCAACAGGAAAACAATGATTCAATGATACAAACCGAGTTCATTTCGGCTGTACAGCAGATCTAGGTTAAAACTGTCATTGCATAAGGTCAGTGATGTCATTGGCTAGTTATATGTCATTGTCTGGTGTTACTGTAGATGGGTGAGTTTTAGTTTTTGCACACTCTGTACTCACGTTTCCAGCTTGTCTAAGGTGCACCAGGATTCAGCACGCGAGCACTGAATAATATCACACACTTCAACTACTAGTTCATGCTTTGATTCATTTGTGAAATTTGCTATTGTTCTTACTGAATTACTGGGTAACAAGTATGGTGTGGGTGCTGTATTTTGTCTGATGTTTGTGTAGATTACCTACAGAGGTATCAAAAACCCGGAAGCCTTGGAGAGGAAAAAGAAGAAACAGGAAGAAACAGAGAAACAGACCATGAACTCTGTTCCTGCTGGAGGCGGGGGGCTAAGGGTAATTTATTCAGTTCTTTTTTTCTTTTTTTTTTAACCAAAAGTCTGTATCACTTCTGTAGACTTTCATTTAAAATACAATTATAATTATATTTTGATATTTTGACACATGAATCAATATTAATTTTTATAAAATGCTCTACTGTTGGCATCAGTTTTTTTTATCTAATTAAAATGAATACATTTATTCAGCAATGATGCATTAAATTGATCAAAAGTGACATTGAAGACATTTATAATGTTACAAAAAAATTCTACATTAAATGCTGTTAATTTGAACTTTCTCTTACAGTTTCCTCTAAAATATTAAGCAGCACAACAGTTTTCAACATTCATAATAATAAGAAATGTCAAATCAGCATATTCGACTGATGCGACACTGGAGACTAAATAACTTTCAGGATCCAGGATTTAATTAAAAACATTGTGTTTCTTTAATTCTAGAAAAATAAATGATCCAAAGGATTATAGCCAACCTGAAATAAAGACATAAAAATACATCTCTAAAATAAATAGAAAATATTTGATATAATGTTTGGGTTTGCCTTCTGAGTCGGACAACCTTTTCTGAAGGTTAAGGACCTTCTTTTACTGATATTTGATGATTAATTCTCCACTGAATGAGAGAAATAAGATTGTGTTAGTGTTCTGTTCTCTTCTTCTCTCCAGTGGCAGGTTGGCTAACACAGGCTGAAGGGAAGATCACTGGTGTGTCTACATCGGGGATCAACCTTGAACCTTCATCTGCAGTATTTCCCGCTGACTTGAGATTCTTAAAACTCTTTATGCTTTCTTTCTTTATTTTGAAGTGTACACTAGCCAGGGGAGTTTGCATAGAGACTGCCAAGCTCTTGCACAAAGCTAATCCTCCAGCTCTTCTGATTCGCCAGAGTGCATTCAGGCCACGCCCCTTTAATGCCAAGTTGGGCTAGCTTGTGGTTTCCTGGGATACCGATTTTAGCAATTAATGCATTTTTTCCACAACCTATTGCATTTATGTTCATGCATCATTTTCACACGCAGCTTTTGTACCAATGTGCTCTCTATTTTTGACATTTTTTCATTTTAATACACATTTATACAACTGAAAAGCATGTTTTATATTGGATTTTGGGTCATTTAATCCATATTTAGCCGTTTATATTTAAGCATCAGTTACCAGTGTGTTTTGGTTTTTAAGCTCATAGGATTTTTCAATGAGCAAGTGGGAAATGTTGTGATATTTAAGAGTGAAGTTAAACGTGAATGAAGGATTTTCTGTCAGTTAGCACTTTCACTGCCTGTTGATTGTATGACTTGCTGTTCTTATGAACCAAGTAGAATGTGCATCACTTTATCTTATTAGACCTCAGTTTCTTACCCTTTCTGAAGGGCTTTGGTTGTCTAAAGTTAAGAAAATCTTAACTTGCATTTAAACTCAACATCCATATGTGTGGGCCATGCAACAGTAACATGATATGATATGACTTGTCAATTATGTAGCAGCCTGAGCTATTGTGATTAGTGTGAAATATATTGTATCTATAGGAACTCTGAGTGAATTCTTCATATTGCCTTTGATGCATTTCTTTTTAAGAAACAGTTTTAATGTGTTAATGAGTTGTTACCTCTGCCTACAGCAATCACAGTCTGTGCTTGTGACAGGGATATCGATTTGCACCAAATAATCAACAGAAATATCTTCCCAGGTGTCTTTCAGAATGGCATATTAAAGGATTTCTTCTTTTTTTTTTACAATCATTGGACTCAATAGTTAGGTCACTTTTCCAAAACTCTTCACACAGTGAGCACAGCATCAGTCTATCATTTATCATCGCTTTGGTACGAAATGCAATCAATGACGACAATCACTTTCTCAAACAATACTCTATGTACCTACAGGCCAATTTGCACATGCTTACTCTTTTTCAACACTGTTTTAAGTTCAAAGCCTAACACAAGATGAAACTAAATAAGACAGCATGTCTACAGTCATACAATATTGAATATATTCCAAATCAAAAAAATGGAAAAAAAAACCGATTTGATGTAGCTGAACACACAGGTTTTAGTCTTTCAATTTCAGCACCATCTAATAAAGGGGAAAACTTGTGTAATTCTTGTTTTGTAAAGATTTTTTTTTTTTTTTGCAAAAGAAAACATTGTATAATGCTACATGTTGTTAGTGTTTTTGGTCATTGCTTTATGAGTGACAGTGTGTTTGTTGGGTGGACATTTTGAGGTGATTTGATTTGAGACGTATGAAGTGTTTTGGTAGTTTTAGTGCATTTTTTATGGGAAATTTACTGCTGAGCTGAAAGTTGGTAAAGAGAACTGTGTGAAGAGGTTTGAAAAATATATGGGTCCTACCAATTGTAAAAAAAAAAAAAAAGTAACATTGTATGATAATACAATAAATCAGACAAAGTACTGCAATGTTCATGTTTACCAATTGAGGGCAGTGACACACTTTCAGACCAGGAACTGTTTTAGAAGCACAACTGCAAAGAGTCATTGCTTAAATAAAGATTGTGTTTGATTAAAAAAAAACCTCTTTATTATTATTTGCAACTATTTGCTTGCTGCTAAACGGAAAAATTTCTCGTCTTGTAACGACGCACTCAGACCTCTTGCACTGCTACTATACTGCAAATAACACTCAGTGCTCTGTTCACTTTATTGGTTAAACCTTGATTCAACAAAGAGCTGGAAATAAGTCCTAGGAGATTCTGGTTCCTCATGCCAAACGTGCTCTATTATTACACTGGATTACACTGAACGCATGTTTGAGTTTCCTCCTCTTTGCCGACTTCAGTGGTTTATTGTAATGTGTCTTCAGGTATGTTCTTCTGCCTTGCACTGTTGTGAAGTTCCAGTCTGGCTATTCTTTGACTCTTTCACTGGAGGGTCTCAGGAGATCAGCAGTTTCTAAATCCACCATTGCAAGGTCACAGTCATCTCCATCACATTTCTTCCTACTCTGATGTTTGGCAAGAACAACAGCTGAACCTCTTGATCATGTCTTCATACTTTATGGGTCTATTCAGCCACATGATTGGCTGATTAGATTCCATTCTCCAAAACAGCAAGGCCATCACATTTAAACACAATAAATGCCAGAAAATATATATCATGACATCAAAAGAAAATAATAGTACCCCCATACAAATTATTAATATCGTTAGCAAATGAAGCACTAAAAGGAATAGCCAGTGTAGAAGTGAATATTTGAATTCATCCAGCGATTTCATTTGTCAGGATTAAGAAAATGGTATACAAATAAAACAACCTTGATTCTGTATTCCAGTTCGCTCAGTATCTTAGTTATACATTGTCAAACTAGCTGATCTACACTGTCATTGTAGTGTGTTAAAATTAGTTTTCTCCTTTAAACACTAGTTAGTTTTAGAAGCCAATGGAAGTTGGCATGTCCTTGTGGCATCTACAACGGCTAGCCAGTGAGCTGTGCTTCAAAGTTACATTAAAAGTCTTTGTTTCATTAGTACATTTCTTCTTTACTTCTTGCTTTTGTAGTGGGCCGCCACTACCAGGTAGCTGTCAGGCGCAAGGTCTTTGATGTTTGGAGATTTTCCAGAGATGGGCGAGATCTTGCCTTCCACACGCGAGATCTGGAGCATGCGGCATGGGTCGTGCTTTAGCAGGTAGCTCTCAAACGTCTCCCAGCCTCCACCAACACGCACCATCACATGTTTATTATGCAGCATCTGAGGAGACAGAGAAAAAGAGTTTAGAGATACACATCTCTAGGTTGGTTGGTTGGTTGAGTTTGACATCCCAACATATACTGCACTCTATGCAAGTATTTGAAAGTAGACACTTAGCCACTTAACCTGAGATGCAAATTAGCTCTTGCTATACTCTATGTACAATACATATTTTCCAGCTTTGACTGGGATCATGTTTTTTTTGTACTGTCCCTATATAAAAACCTTTTTAAGTGTCATATGTTGGTACTGATTGGATTAGCACGTTTGTGCAAGATGACTCGCATTCATCAGCAGAAATGAATGTAGACGCAACTCGTCTAAGTGTAAATACGTCTTGTTGTTCAGGTTACATGTTACTTCTCCCAAATGGAATCACTTTGGAAGTTTGGGAGCAAACAATTAACAATCATGGATAATACACATGGATTGAGCTACCACAAAACTCAGCTGAATTCTGTCAGAACACAATTCATGACGCAACACAAGTACACAACTTGAAAAGCCCCTATAGGGGACACCTGCATTCAGTCTTCTCTTTTAGATTAACTACTATCTGGTAGAGCAAGAGTCTGAAGACAATCAGACCACCGGTTATAGCTAGCTAAGTGTATAAGAAAACAAGTTTTACTTCCAATAAACTCTATGACTCCCTTGAGAACTGAGGGTCGTAACTGCCACAGGAACGCAAGACTTTATGTTGATTGGGACTCCATGCTCACATTACATTGGCTATGCATTTGAATCTTGGTTAAAGGGATAGTTCACTTTGAAATAAATTTTTGCTTACCTCAAGGGCATCCAAGATGTAGGTGTCTTTGTTTCCGCAGTAGTTTCAATTTTGATATTTTTAGGTCAAACCGTTCTTGTCTGTCAGTCATATAATGCAGGTCTATGGTCACCACCTCAAAGAGCATGCACAGAGAAGTCCAAATTAAACATGATTTAATGACTCGTAAATGTAAGTACACATTAATGGCCTAAGACACGAAACGAGCGGTTTGTGTGAGAAAACGAACAGTATTTATATCGTTTTTACTTCTTGTAACCACAGCCACGTCCAAGTGATCTGAGGGCGCCGGCGCTTCGGTCTGCGCAAGCGCCGGAAAGCGCCGGAAGTGATCTCTCTGAAAAAAATTCAACGTTGTCTGTTGATATATCGAAATCGTCTTCCATTGTGATTTCCTGTATATCTAAATATGTTTAGATCTTCACAGTGAAAGGTAACACTTCCGAAATCTCTGTGTAAACAATGAGTGACGTACACGCGCGAGAGATCACTTCCAGACCGAAGCGCCCGCGCCCTCAGATCACTTGGACGTGGCTGTGGTTACAAGAGGTAAAAACGATATAAATACTGTTCGTTTTCTCACACAAACCGCTCGTTTCGTGTCTTAGGCCATCAATGTGTACTTACATTTACGAGTCATTAAATCATGTTTCATTTGGACTTCTCTGTGCATGCTCTTTGAGGTGGTGACCATAGACCTGCATTATATGACTGACAGACAAGAACGGTTTGACCTAAAATATTAAAATTGAAACTACTGCGGAAACAAAGACACCTACATCTGGATGCCCTTGAGGTAAGCTAAAACATACCAACAATTAATTTCAAAGTGAACTATCCCTTTTAATGCGCAATTTTATGTCACAAATAGTTTGACATGATCCGTTAGCCTCTGACACTATGGGCTGCAGTCTTTAGCTTTCTTGTTAGCATGCC
Source organism: Rhinichthys osculus (assembly GCA_029959095.1). NCBI lineage: Eukaryota > Metazoa > Chordata > Actinopteri > Cypriniformes > Leuciscidae > Rhinichthys > Rhinichthys osculus. Next base: position 23,691,507 of record JARWKJ010000025.1, on the reverse strand, counting down.
CAACTCACATGCCATTTATTGAGCTGATTGAACTGATTACAGTGGTGTCGTGAGCCGGATGGAGATGAGTGTGATGAAGGCCAGCTGGTACGAGATAGCTGTGCAGGTAAACCTCACTCTCCTGGTGTCAAGAGGCATGCTAGCAACTGACAATAGAGACTCCAGCCTTTAGCGTCCTTGTTAGAACGCCCAACTCCCATCATCAGTTCGAGCCCTACTCAAGTGGGCCTTACTGAACGATTACACTGGTGCTGTGACACATTAGCGACTTATGCTAGGGGCTCCACTCTTCAGCGTCCACGTTAGGGCATCCAACTCCCATGCTAATTATTGATGGTTTAAGCTCTGCTTTAATTGGTGCCGTGACCCAGATGGACCCAATACTCTGGCCAAGCATTCGAAAAAGTTTTGGGCCTAATCATTCATGAAAGCTCATTTGAAGAATAAAGTATCTGACATTAAACTCCTTTAACACCTCCAGTGGCGTAATCACACCCTTTTATTGGCTATCTGTCACCTGCGGTTCCCACTGTGATACTCCCCATAGGCAAAGAGACGTGTGAGACTCTGAGATTATGCTGAATGAGCAGAGAGGCTGCAGTAAATCATTTTTTTCAGCTGCCTACATTCTCCAGAGGTCTAAATGTAGGAGTCCACTGCCTTGTCACAACATCGGTTATTACCTCAGATTATCCGATCAAGACAGTTCCTAAACAGTAAGAATTATTATTAGGGTCAATGACATGACGTGCATATTTGTGTGTCCAAGTGCATTATTTACTTCTAAAATAATTAGATAAATGCATGACATATACTGTATCACTGTATTCTATAAATCCTATTTAGTTTGAATTCATTTTACATTTAAATAATACATATTATTTTATGTTTTATCTTAAACCCCAAAAATGTCAGATGGTGCAACTGTCCGATGAAATGAACAGACTAAGAAAACGATTTAAAATGGCATCTTCTTAATACTAAAAAAAATACTACATTTGCTATATAAAACATTTGCAAAATTGTGGAAAAAAAAAAACTTTATTAACATTATAAGTGGTTAATAAGGAACATTCAAATAATTTAAAAATCCATTTTAATTCTTAATATGAGCCTGAAATTTCTGTGTGAGATTATTTTTTTAGTGTATGTGTAAATTTTGTTTCCCAGTTAGTCAAATCTTTGGTTTGAATTTACTTTTACAACATTTTACAAAGGCATGTTCTTCTCCAAAACCAAACTAAACATCCTAGACGTAAACATCTGCTTTAAAGGTGAACAGATTGAGACTGTTACTGAAATTAAATATCTTGGAGTGCTGCTTGATTCAAACCTGACCTTCAAAAAACACATAAAGAAAATGTCAAACATTATTTAATACAATTTGCCAAATTATAGACAGATTAGATCCTCTCTATCAATAGAGGCTGCTAAGATATTTTTACATGCCCTTATCTTCTCACATATCGCATATTGTATCACCTGCTGGGGGCAGGCTAGCCAAACAACAATTAGGCCCTTAGAATCCCTGTACAAACAGGGCCTGAAAATTCATGACAAAGAGCCACTCAGGCACCATCACTGTGACATACTACATAAGTAGGCTACAATCTACTAACTTTTGAAAATTTTAGAATATTCTCAAATTTATGCACAGTTTATAAAATCTTAAAAGGTCTGGCCCCCACCTGTTTGCGTGAGTTTGTCTGTTACCGTGGCTCTGTGAGGACCACTAGAATAGTTTCCGTATATAGCTGCACTGTACCCTTTCGCTATTCAGCATTAGGGCAGGCAGCCTTTTCTATCAAAGCTGCGATACAATGGAACACAATTCCAGATAATATAAAAACTTGTGACTTGTTTGGGGCCTTTAAAGATAATATTTAAAAAAAACGTTTAAAACTTTCACAACAATGCATCCACTAATTTGTCAGTGGGTAATATTATTTTTTCTTTAGTCACATTTACCTCTTTATGGTAGGGTTGACGTAAGGGTTGAGAAGGGGCTGTGTGTGGGCATACCATTGTATGTTGTGATTATAGTGTGTGTGTGTGCGTGTGTGTTTGTGCGTGTGTGCGTGTGTGTGCGTGCCAGTGGGGGGCATTAAGTACATGTTATATGCTCTTGAACAATGTTTGATGTTTTATGTTTGATATGCCGCATATTCTTGAATAATGTTGATATTTTAATTTGTGCTGTATGTATTTGTATTTATTTGTACCTGGGGACTGCAGATGCAAATTAGCCTAAGGCTAACTCTGGTGTAATGCATCAAATGTTTACATTTATGTTAATTTCACATGGTCCCTTCTAAATAAAAATCAATCAATCAATTCTAGTATCACAATCTTCTATTTCACCAACCAATAACAATGAATCTGATCCAGATTTTCTCAAAATCTCTTCAAGCTCTAAACAACGCCATATATACACTTCAAACCTCCACCACATAACAGTTAGTCACAGTCCCAATAAAAAGCAGCAATTCTGCAGTGATTCATCCCTCTATTACAGCCTCCGTCCCAGCGGCCTTGAACACACAAGCTGCTAAAGAATCTTTCATAAAGGCTGAGAAATGACAAAATGTCACTCTAATAATGCACTGTAACCTTCCCCTGTGGGATAAAGAGCTGAACCAGCCATAGCCTGCAGACACACGCTCAAAACAGTTATCTGAGGACAGGAGAATTATCTGAACACTAAACAATAAACAACAGCAGAAAGATCTCATACTGTGAGCTGTGGCTCATATTAACCCTGCAGGGAAATGATATTAAAGATTCATAAGGCTCTTAGTCTTAGGCGGCTGATGGAGGGACATTCACAGGGCATTTGTGTGGCCCTCAGGCACTGGAGCCACAAGTATATTACCAATCAGACTCTACAAGCCACCACCACATGACCTCTACACACACACACACACACACACACACACACACACAGCAGTTCAGCTCTGTGATGTTGAAGGTTATCACCCCAAAAAGTCCCTCAATAGGGAACATACACAGTCGATTTCTCTCAGGAGCACCAAAGTTCAACAGGCTAAAAGAAAAACACACACTGAAGCAAATGGTGTATTTAAATGACAACTAAATGAAAACGCAGCTTTCTAATAACTCTATCCTAAACCATCTGGGGAATCTGAGGGGTATTTCAACAAGAAAGGTCTTTCTCAAAGACAAACAAAAAAAGGAATGTGTCCTTGAGACGTATTCACAGGATTCGCTCATTTCACTGGAAAACGAACAAGAAAGTAGTTTTTTTTTCGAGCCTTGGCCTTGGTTGCTGGGCAACACATTTCAAGGCAGTCTCTTTGTAAAATGAAAGAAAATTATTTTAATATTTTTAATTCAAGAAATAAGATGGATCTCCATTTTTTTTAACCAATTGCATTTATCTCCAGTAAATGGGAAAATGCTCTTCTCTAGAGTTATCTTACAAAAGTGAACAAACATGACCTTTAATTTAAACATTATTTGTTATTATTATTGCATAGGAAATGCATAAACAGCAGAAGTGTGACACTGTTTGGTCATTTGAATATCAGTGTCTCTTGAATTTTCATGCATTAAGGAGCGAGTAATTCACAAAACATGAATTACGGTACATGATTTACGGTTGGCACAAACTGTATTCAGTGTGGTCAGGTATTTGTAACTTTGTGTAGTTTTGTTCATGGGTTTTAAAGAAGAGGGTGTCATGTAACTTCCCCATGTTGACATCTGCCTAATTTGATTTTAAAATACAAATGAGTTTAATTTTCTCTCCAGACTGTGATAATAAAAATACATGGTGGGTTAGTATACCATGGTTTTTCTATGTCTTTATTTTTTATTTATTTAAGCGGACTCTCAATGTATCAAGCAGCACAGTCTTTGTTCTGGGTGCATAAAGAATGCAATCGCTGGTGCAGTTGTTAGTTTATCTCTATAGGGGGCGCCAGTGACGCAGCCTGATTCTCAGAGACAGAGCAATTAAAATCAGCACTGACTAATGTGATTCTCCACAGGCAACTGAATTAATAGCAATTTCAGGGGTTTAGCTTGATGAATCGCTGCAGTCAGTGTTTTAAATTAAATCTAAGCACTCGCATCTAAACCTGAAAATGAGGAATCGCATGAATTGTGTAATAATGAGATCTAGACAGCTAGAGGAAAGTTCAAATCAAATCAAACCACTGAGTTCATGGACAGAGAGAGAAGGAGAGCAAGAGAGAGCATATTTAATTTGTCTACTATGAATGTCCAATAGTTCATAACAGCATATTTTTTTTCTTAATCTATATAAACAAATGTATGAAAGGGTGTTTCCACCATTAAAAAAAAGGGGGGGAAAAAAGACTTTTTCTCTCAGAATTGCGTGATATAAACTCGCACTTTCATGTTATAAAGTCAGAATTGCGAGATGTAAACTTGTAAGATTGTAAGTCGCAATTATCTTGTGATTTTTTTTTTCAATTCCCTGGCGGAAACAAACTTCCATACAAATGTCATTTCAATATCATCTCAAATCAGCATTTATTTTTTAATATATATATATATATATATATATATATGGAAGAAAAAAAAACATTTCAAACATTTTTGGAATAAAATGTCAAACTCCGAACATCTGGAGACAATAAATATTTAGATGTTTAGCCTATACATTTATTTTCTAAAAACTGTAATAAAATGTAAAAATTCATCAAAACATTTTTTCGATTGAATGTCTGGATGGGGAAAAGGGGAAAACAATAAAACCAAAACAAATACATGAACATTTTTAAATCTTATTCGATTACGATCTAAAGACCTGTTCACACCAATATGAATGTTTGGTACTAAATTTTTTTAAACATTTTCAATTTGAAATGACGGGCTATTAATGCATCTGTTCAGACCAACGCAAACACTCACATGCCATCAATGTGATATTTTTTTTTTTTTACGGAAAGAAAGAATTCAAGACAGCACTTTTGTTTCTGTACTCTTGTATTTGGTCTTGTTTGGTAAACACCATAGCAAATGGCTGAATAGCTGTTTAAATACTGTTTGACTTCCGTTCTTATCCGTGAAAAGCAGGAGTCAGAAACTGAAAGTTGAGCAGTGCTGCCCTAATTGTGTACCGCTGTATTTCTGCTTTTCCTTAAACACCACCAACTGTCAGAGAGTGAATATCAAGCATATAGCGTCACTTCTGGCAGTCATGCTAGTCAATTCAAGTATTTAATTTAAAGAAAATCCTCCACTGCAATTTACCCGTGTCGAATAACCAGCAAAATACCGGAAGTGGAGCATTCTACTGATGAGGACATATTATTTGACCGTTTTCTAAGGCTGCACAATGTATTAAAACCATTTAAATACTATATCATAGAGCTATTGTGAATTCACAATAAATATATGCTCTGCGGGTTTAATATATGAGCTTTAATTTTGTATGGGTGTAGTTACGTGTGTCTCAGAGCAGCTCCGTTCACAGTAAATTCTGCTCCACATGATCTGTTATCATCATTATCACATGCAACTCAAACTCCATCTCTGCATATGCTGAGAGTTTGGGGTGCTTATAACGTTCATCTGGGAACACAATGTGTGCCATTTCATCAGATTTGTAAGGTAAATCATTTATAAACCTACACCAACATAAGAGAATACATCAATATGTTTCTAAATATGCGACCTGTTCATCACGATTTCGAAAATAAAAGTTTAAAAGGCCCGCTGAAGTGCTTTGAAAGACGCAGCATTATTCAGTGTGTTGACGTAATTTCCACTGAAACAGGAAGACAGGGCGGGACATATCGAACAGCTCCTCCCATTTTTTAAAATAGCCAATAGTGTTTCACAGCTCGGCCAGAGCCATTGGGCTCGGTAAAGCTGCAGTTTCCTCCTAATCTCTAACCGTTTCTCCTCCTAATCTCCTCCATATCGTTTTAAAATACAGCATTCTCTACAGAATTCAAATTGGTTTGTATGTTTTGTGGCTCTGTGCTATCTCTCGTCTCTGGACCAGAGCAGACTGTGTGCGCTGTGGCGGTTCACGTGACACTAAAGTGAACCCAGACTTTATTCGCCCCAATATAAAGCACTAGATGAATTGTTCCCTGTCCCCCATATACTAGTGCACTATGTGCCATTCACCATGTAGAAAATAGTAAATGTGTGAAAAAGTGACTGATTTGCAGCTTCAGTGTCTATTTATAATGTAAGGGGCGGGACGCTTTACATTCTAGAGAGCATTTGATTGGACAGAAAATTTGATGAAAAGCTGAAGTGCAGAGTGATGTCATCAAAATCATTGATCAATATTGGCGGAAGTGAGATATGATCAACTACACAGATACTGCCTTTAAATAAAGCAATATCAGTCTCTTAACTCACTGATCTAATCCAGGGTTTAATTCTTTTTAAAAAGTGTGTTATATAATTAATACACTCAAATTTGGCATTACTACCACTGTGAAACTACAGAAACAGTTTCAGCAGCAATCAGTTATTGTGAAGGATTTTTTTTAAAAAGGTTTTGAACTACAGCATCATTTAGACACACAGACATCAAAAAACAGTATAGGAATCTCAACAATGGTGACAATAAAAAAAAGAGATAAACTCTGAATATCACAAAACAGGCTACAAAATATTCACAACAAAAACAACAGCAAAAATAAAAGCAGATAAGAAAAATAAAAAGACCATTCAACTGCATAATTTATTCATGCCAAAATGCATGCTGGGAGTTTTATACTATGCTGGCACCCAGCATGCTGCACAGATCCATAACAAATAGCAGAATGCCCCATTACAAATGTGCTTTATAAACACAACAGCCAGAGAAAAAGTACTGTTAAAAAGTCAAGGGTCAAACTAAAGCAAACACTGATCACCATAATGGTGATCAAACCAACCTATTACTTTTAATAAAACATCTACATAATTCTCAACAAGAACTTTTGTACATGTTGAAAGAAATTATGTCAAACTGGTTTGTAAACTGGTTTCACACAGTGTGAAAGGGCCTAGTTATTGTGTTTCTGCTCATCTGCTCAGAATCCTTTTTCTGTTCTTATTTCTCTGTCCTTCAGTGATTCTGCTTATCAGGTGTTCAATAGTGTCTGAATTCACTCACTTTTTTTCATTCACTGTCAAGTGGACTATTTTTTTTAATTATTTTTAAACCGTATAAATGATTACTTTGTGGTAATGCAACTGTTTTGCATGTTCATGAACAAGAATGTGTATGTCAGGCCATAAATCCACAAAACATTTGCATGCACACTTGCTTTGTTGTTGCCACCTCTTTGCCACTATAAAAAAAATTCCCCCTGATCCCCCCCCTGCATACCGCCGATCCAAACTTTATGCCTGCCAATGGTCAATTATCTTTGACGGAAATGGTCCTGACAGAATTGCATTTTCATTAAGCCTGTCTGCCTTTCTGCATCGGTCTGAACAGACAAATAGCAAGTGAAAATCAGACCTAATTTTCATGCCGAACATTTGTTTAGGTGTGAACACATCAATTTGTATGTTTTAGGGGTGGACCTTCATGGTGATTTAACTTACAAATGTAGGTATGAGTCAGATTGTCAAATTCATACAAAATCACCAACTTTTTATAACATGCCAAAATCTGTAAAAAAAATATTTTTCAGGTTGGTCCAGCTAAGTGCAGTGATTGGCTGAAGTGTTTGATTTTTATCCTTATTGAGCCACCATATTGAGTTTTGTGATTTCTCAAATGATTTCCCTACAAGCAGCCTGTCTCCTCCACCTATTTGTCTCTGGTGAAGCTTGCTTAATAGACCTTATTCTGGGCAGCGCCATGACAGGTATGAAAGTGAGGCTGTGAGGGATAGACTTGCCTAGTTTTCAATACCGTCCACTGTAAAAAGCTGTAGAAAGATCCTAGATCACTTCAAATTCTCCATAGCTCATATTGTCTGGATTTTTTTGTCTAATAAAATTTCTTGGCAAGATATTTTTGTAGTGTTTCATCCACAGAACAATCCAAAAACACGTTACATTGTAGTGCAACCCACTGAAGAGATGAATGTCCATCCCTACAGCCTCGCTTTCATTCCCATTAAAACTCAAAGATGGCGCTGCTGTGAATCAGGTCTATGGGGACGCCAGCACAGAACACAACATATGCTGGTGAGCTATGTTTTAACCAGAGATGTCAGAATTATTCACATGGATTATTCGATCTATTCCTTTTTCCCTCTCAGTTTATATCTAAACTTCAAAAAATCTCTTAAAAACACTCGCACCTGCATTTTATTAAAGTTTAAGAAGCCAACCAGGAGTTTCTAAGACCTGGCCACAATTCCAGTCTTCATGTTCTATTTATTGAGTGAGAACACTCATTTAACACGGCTTCTAATGAGCTATGACGGATGGGGGTGATGTAATCACTCAAATATCCTCTCATGAGAGCAGTTATCAGTGTATTACTGCACAGCTCGGAGTAATAACACACAACTGAACACACAGATACACAATGAGGAAAGCATCTTTAAATCATTTGTTGCTAAGTAACAGGTTCCCACGGTAACCAGGCCTGCCTCACTAATCACTATTTGTCAGTTAGTGAAGTCTGTGCTGTTATGGGACACCCCACTGCCGTGTGTGTGTGTGTGTGTGTGTGTTTAACAGACTAATTAAAGTGATCACACAGTAGTGGATAATAAAAATGTAATCAGCTGCTTCCTGACACAAAAAGAGAAAGCAGCATAAGGGGCCATTCACACAAAACACGTTTTTGTGGTAAAAATTGTGGAATGGAAAAAGACGAGGTCTTGAGAAGCGTTTTTTTAAAAAAGTTGAACGTCTCATTCTTTAAACGCTGCGTCCTGCATAAGATGCTGGAAAAGACGCAAGACACGAGCACAGCAGTCAAACACATCCATCTAGCGCATGTTTTTTTAAATGGAAAAGTAGCACAGTGGAGTTATATGGCAGAATTTTATGTATCTCCGAAAACATTTGAAGCTTAGCAAAAAAAGTGACCCAAGATGGTGAGACTATAAATATACTTTATATTAAAATAGTCCAAAAATATTTATTCCAAATATTATATGTATGGTTCCTAGTAATTGGTATATCCTTTACAAGGACTTAGAAACACTTGAGTTATTACTATTCAAAAGCTTACAATACCTTCAGTCATTACTAGGGAGTTATCTTGTTTTTCACTTTAGATTATTATTTCAAATAATTAGTAATTGCTTCTGAAAGATTTGGTAATACTTGAGTTATTAATAGTGTGTTACCATGATTTTAACTTTAGAATGAATTATACATTATGCATTATTCAATTAATTATGAGCCTGTTAAAGTATACAACCCCATTTCCAGAAAAGTTGGGACATTTTGTAAAATGCAATAAAATCAATAATCTGTGATTTGTTAATTCTCTTTAACCTAATATTGTAAATATAATCAAAATTTGATTTTGATGGCTCCAACACACTCCACACAAGTTGGGACAGAGGCATGTTTGCACTGAGTCACATCACCTTTCCTTTTAATTACACTTTTTAATCAATTGGGAATTGAGGATACTAATTGTTGCAGTTTCGCAAGTGTAATGTTGCCTGATACAAGAGCGCTGCTCAACAGCCTGTGGTCGTCACTGTCCGAGTCTCCTCTTCATGATGGGTCATCATACATTTCCAGTAAGAGACAGATCTGGACTGCAGTGAGGCACATCCCTTCTGTGGTGTAGAGTATCTAAACCACTGTTTTTGTTGCAGAGTAGCACCTCTGGCAACCTTTGTGAATTTACAGTTCTGTAAGCGGACAAATATGGACAGTGATTCCGGTAAGAGAATCAGGCACGGGAGAAGTATATCTTTGTCAAACTTCTCTTTAATAATACTTGTCAGGCAGTAAGTGACATCCATTTACAATCTCAGGATGGTAGGGAAAGTTATATGATGTAATCATGTTGTGTTGTGGTATTTGTTGCATGAACACACAACATTGAACGATATCAGGGAGAGTAGCGATATCAGGCTGGAACTGGCTATTGCATCAGTCTGCTGGAAGTAGCAACTGTGATATTAGTCCGTCAAAAACGGCTGCCTGTTTTCCGTTCCGGGATGGACTTTCTGACCGTTTTAGCATGTGCAGAATGAGATCCGGGACTGTCTTACTTCCCAGGAAAGATGTGTGACTCTACATCTCCATATCAGTGGTACCTTCACACATAAGCAAGTCACCCCATGATGAACAGATGCTTTTACATCGGTCGCTGAGGAAAGTCTGGATGGTCCATTTCATCTTTGGGACTGAGGACTTGATGTTTGTTTTTTCCCCAAAAAACAAGCAGAAATGTGGACTCTTCTGACACAGCACATATTTTCACTGTGTTTTGGATCATCTGAGATGAGCTCGCCGGTATTTCTGCATTGAACTGATGTATAGCTTTCACCTTGTGTAAAAGAGATTCGAGTGGCATCTCTTGATGCAGCGGCAGATTGTGTTCAGTGACAAAGGTTTTCCAAAGTACTCCCGAGCCCATGTGGCTGTATTTAACACAGTAGCATGACGGTGCCATCTGAGGGTCAAAGGTCACACACATTCAACAGAGGTTTCCTGCCTTGAACTACATGCACTGAGATTTTTCTGGATTCCCTGTATCTTTTCACAACATTGTTTATGGTAGACGGTGAAAGACCTTAAAGGGGTCATATAATGCCATTTTTGTACAAGTTAATATGAATGCTTAGGGTCAAAATGAAAACTTTGTAATATACTTTTATAAAAAATTCTCATTAGTATTTTAAGAAAACACTAATTTTACCTGGTCAAAAACAGCTCTGTTTTCAGCACGCCGTTTAAAGCTGCAGTAGGGAGTTTTGAGAAAACGTTGACTTAGCCTGAAAATTTGAACAAGCACAACTTCCAGGTCCCACCCCCTTGCTCTCTGCTGCGCTACAGCCCTCCCTCCACAGCTCGTCCTCCACAGCGGAGCCCGTCGTGAACGCGCAGGCTAGTAAACAGGGCCACCGATAACAGCGGATAAAAAGTTATATGGCACATTCACTAATAGGGACTAAACGTCAATAATATGCTTTACATTGACTATGGCCTGCCCATACTTTGACTACAAACTAGGTCCTCAAATCATTATGTATTTTGCAACAGCCTACATGTAACTTTATAACGTTGCACTCTTTCTATAAGTTATAAATAGCTAGTAAGATAACGTTAATATAATGGTAACTAACTTTACAGTATGTAAGTAATTATTCTAGCGATATATAATGCTAGATAAGGTGTGCTAGTACATTATTTCAGCAACATGACAAGCCAGTGAATTAGCAGGTTTCAATTGTTGCTTAGCAGAGTGCGTGACATTTTATCTACATGTTATGCGGCTAGAGTTTTGACACCGAATCAATGGGCTCTGTGTAATTCTTTCTTTTTTGCTTGTTTATCGTCATCGGTCTTTTTCCTTTTACCTCTTTGTTTTATGAGCAGGTGTCACCGAGAATTGGCAGTTTAGGTTGTTTCTCCGTCATAAGCACAGCTGCAGCTCGCCGGCAATCTTGAGTTTGAACGACGGCTCGCGCTCGCGCTGTGCAAGAGAGGGGTGTGATCAGCGCGTACACGAGCGTGATTGACACTGCTAAGACATTCCTCCTGGCTCTGATTGGTTGTTTCTGACCAGGAGCGTGTATTTCTGCAAATGGCAATAGGACCACTAGGAGGAGCCAGAAGAGCTTGATTTTTTTCACAGATTATCTGTCTCATATTCTACTGTCAGGACATAATGACAGTTTTAACAAATATATAAAAAAATATTTTTTACAAAAGTTACCAACAGCAGCTTTAAGTGCATGTGTCTTTAAATGATAATGAGCTTCGCTCACTCCGCCCCTCTGTTCTGCGGGCGTTTTGATATACAACTCACGTGGAGTGTTGCCTTGACAACAGTTGAGGGTATATTTTGGAGAAAGAATGACAGCGGGAGTCTCTGAGGACACATCTGTGCAACCGTATCAGTTTGAACCGGAGTCGGACCCGGAACAAGATGACGGCCGCAAAGATCGACACAAAGTTCGACAATTAAGGCTCGAACAGGACGTTTCTGAATGGTTGGTTAACGTAATGTCACTTTAATTTATCTTTGTATGTTCTGGCAGGGTAGAGTAGTGAGATACGAACGCTGTGTGTTTACTGATGTATACTTTAGTTCATTGACAGATTGACGTTACAACTAATGATGTTACAACTAATGGTCATAAAAAAACTTTTTTTTCGCTATTTGCAAAGATTAATATAAAGGTTAATAAAACTTTACACTCACTTCTTCTGGAGGTGCAGAGGGAACATAAATAGTTGGTAACGATTCTTTTTTCAGGAGCAGCTTCTTAGCAAAACCAGCTTAATACTGACCCTCCTTTATAAAGCAGTCTGGTGAGAAATGATTCGCGCAAACATGAAAGCATTGACGTTGATCGTGGGGAATATTCCCTTCGAAAACAAAACTCAGCCACTGCGTCTTCAGCGGTTCGGATTTAAGAACATCAAAATGACTGTGTTCGTTATTACACCCAAGAACAGAACACCACAATCGCTTAGACGCCATTCTGCTCCAGCGTATCAACAATGACGGACTATGATGACAGCTCGCTCAGGGCGGGTCTGTGTTGAAACGCTGCTGTCAATCAACAATCGTGGGAGGGGCGTCCGTTTTATTGACGTCACAAAAACGAACGGCTCAATTTGAGGCAGAGAAAACATATAAGGAGATTAAAACAAAAACACTGGATGGATTTTTATCATTATATGATGGTTGTGTACAGGCACTGCCAACACACATTTCAGTACAATCAACTTATAAAAGTGTATGTACCATTATATGACCCCTTTAATACTTTGCAATCTTGCATTGAGAAATGTGTTTGTTTTATTCTTCGACAATTCTCGAAAATTTGGCACAAAGTTGTGAGCCATGACCCATCTTTGTTTGAAAAGACAGAGCCTTTGGTGGATGCTCCTTTTATACCAAAACATGTATTAGCAGTTAACCTGCTAATTGTGAACACTATTTCAAAACAGTTTAACTTGGATATTCTGCTATCTTTTCACTTTTATTTTTGCCTCTGTGCCAATTTTTTTGGAGTGTGTTGCAGCCATCAAAATACTTTTTTTTTTTTTACAAAATAAAATTAATTTGGCCAAATCACAGATTTTGTATATATTTTAGTGCAGTTCCGTAAATACTATGTTATTGTCACGTAATTGTTGTATTGTAATGTAAAATTGCGCGCCGAGTAATAATACTAGGAAATAGATTTTAATAGCAAATACTCAGAAACAGGATAAACTCAGGAGATATACACACTTCCTATTAACGCATACATTGACCAAAACGGACATAGAACGAGGGAGAACACAGGGTTTAAATAATCAGAAGAAATAACAAGACGATTGACAGAACGGGTGAACATAATTGTAACAAATTTGACACAGTAGGAAAATTAGGGCACGGGGAGAAACAAAAACAAAAACACAGCATACACGTTACAGTTATGACCTCAAAACACTTTTACAGTGCATGATTTGTAAACTAATGAATTTTTACATTTGCACCACATAATCCGCTCCATTTTTATGGCTTTTCCGACATAGTAAACTTGCTGTGCAGCTCACCTGTCCTGATACAGCGATGCAGAGCGCTCAGGTACGAGTAATGTACAACAGTGCCGAGTACAGAAGTAACGTTTAACTGTTTTGGAATTTAAAATGTATCTCTCTATTTAGCACCAATTACTAGACATTTCACTTTGACTGCTGTGAACGTGCTACAAGTACCGAATATCATTTTGCAACCATTTTATACTCACAGGCAGGCACTTTATATTCATGACCCTGGGCTGCTTAATTTATCTATATCTGCAATGGAGGAATTGTTTTATTGCTTATAGCGCCTCTTGTGGACGTGCCACCTGAAAAGTGCAGCAAAATAAACATGGAGCAACGTCTCTCAGGTTTCGCAGAAATGTAGGCAGAGTCACATATTTCCATATTTTTGTAAATATGGCATCTAACCTGACTAAGGTCTGTTGCGATATTTACTTACTCTGATGAAAAGCATTTTCTCTCCAACGCGGTAACGGCCCTGCGATTGTCGCTCTATGCAGAACTTATTTGGACACTTACAAGGTGGATCTTCAGAAATGTGCTTCACCTGGAACACACATTACATGTAAAATGACAGAAAACTGTACATTCTCATTCTAGAGGAAAAAGTTAAAGTCAGAGTTAAAGTTACTGTGGTACCGATAACAATAGTGATATCTGAGAAAGAGAAATGTTACTCACAGCATCATCCAGTAGCTTGCCGGTACTTTTTTTGCTGGAGTTGGTCTTGTTGAATGGAGAGATAGATAACGAGATGGACGGAGAAACGGATGGAGATTGAGAATTGGAAGCGGGAGGTACAGGAGACAGTGGAGGTTCAGGTCTCTTCTCTTCCTGTTCAATCTCTTTCTCCAGCTTTATAAGTCCAGGTGGCTCTACCTTATACCTGTCACAAGAGTGACCATTCACACTTTATGGTTTGATTACATGTACAACTAAATTGGGATTTAGAAACATACAATGCAAAATTGCTTATTAACAAAAAACAAAGCAATAGAGCCATGGAACCACAAGATTCTTTGAATGGGTTTGGCCAAATTAATTTGCCATTACTTGTAAGATTTAATACTAAATTATATACTTTTTTTAATATTATATGGGATTAAATACAATTATATACATAATATAAGTCAATGGGAACCAAAACTGTTTGGTTACCAACATTCTTCAAAATATCTAATACACTGCAAAAAAAAAAAAGATTTTTGTATTTTTATTTAGTACAAAAATTTATAGGCTAAATATTCTAAAAATTAAGATACATTTACTTAAGAAGCTAAATGAAAAGATAAGTCTTGTTTAATTACAAACTGATTAAAATTAAGTGAGTTTATGCTTAAAACAAGATAAAATATCTGCCAATGAGGTCAGAGAAATAAACTTGTTTAAATGTGCATGTCAAGTAAATGTATCTTGATTTAGGAATGATTAGAAAACAAGACATCAAAAAAGAACCAAATTTTGCATTGTTTCATGTTTCACCAAATAACCAGTCAAAACGTTTGGAGCGACATGAGAGTGTGAGGGATGAAAGGATAAAATAAAAAAAATGTTGTGGACTACCTGGATGCTATTCTTCCCAGCTCCAGCAGGCACAGACACACTTCTCTTGGCTGTTTGTGTAACACTAGAAGAACATACAAATAAAAACATGAGACATAAAACAGACACTGTATTTTGTGCTAACATACTGTACAAATCAAAGAACTATTAAAAACATCAACATGGATGAATGATGAAACCAAGACCACAGAATGACACGGAGATGATGCATTAGTAATTCATTACACTATTACACTCAGCTAATGTTCTCAGCGTGAGACTCTCAGTGTGTTTTTAGCATGAAGTGATTGAACAACACGCCATGCTTTTCTACATTTCCCATGATACAGTGAGGTTGAGTGATGGCAACACAAAACAACATGCATTAAAATCCGTAATCTCCATATCAAACCTCAGAACATCCCACCTGAACATAACGCATCCATGTTTTCATTTAGCTATTGAGGGGGAAGGGAAGAAAAAAAGTAATTAAGTATTTTTGTCTCTTTCAAATGTGTTTTTTCTTTTTCATTTTGAATATGGCTGAATAACCCTTAATTTACCACATCATGCACCACACTTGCTAATATGCTAATTTGAAGATTAGCCAGTGTTTGGTACACAGAACAGATTTACAGCAACACACACTTCACAAATCTGTTCCTGCACTGGTTTGCATTTCAAATCTTAAGGGCATCCAAGTCGATTTTTATGAATTTTCATATGAAAGTGAGGTTAGGGCAGCTTTTCATACTTAAAGGTGCAATGTGTAAAAAATTTGAGTATCTATTAACAGAAATGCAATATGACATCCATAACTATGTGTTCAGTGGTGTATAAAGAACTTACTTAATAAACCGTAATGTTTTTATTACCTTAGAATGAGGCATTTATATCTCCATAACCGCAGGCACCCCCTTCTATGAAGGTCATCATATTAGCCGACAGCAAACACACAGCGCTACAGAGCGCGTTTAGTCACTACATTGAAAGAGAAGCCGCAGAAAGCTAGAAGCTAGCCATAAACACCGTGAGTAGTGACTTTTCCCTTGTCAGTGGTGTAATCCAACTAAAATATGTAGTTGGATTGTTTCATGTAACTCAGTTCTTCTCCCTCGCTGTGTTATGTCTTTGCTATGTGGGGATAAATGTGCTGGTTACGTTCGTGAGACAGCTGATTAGTACTCTTGTCATTGACCGTAAAACAGTATGTAACAGGAATCACCCACCCGTCGATCGCGGTCGACAAGTCGATCTTGGAAGCATTTTAAGTCGATCGAGTTTCCAAAATCAGAGAAAAAAATCCTATTGTGTGTAGTAAATGGTGTCTAGGGGATGCGGAGGCGCGCGCGCTGTTACAATCACGTCATTTTTGCCGCGCGAACCTTTGCGCTCAAGCGGACGCGTCGAGTTTAAACAAGGCTTTACGCTTTAACCAGCTCAGCCACAGTAACAGCTCATATTAGCCAGCTAAACTTTTACTACCCTGTTAGAAAAAAATATGTAGTTGGATAGTTTCATGTGGTTCTTCTCCCTCGCTGTATTATGGGTTTGCTATGTGGGGAGAAATGTGCTGGTTACGTTCGTGAGACAATCAGCTGATTACTATTATTATATTATATATTAAGACCCTTCATCCTCACCTGACTATGGCTTTGTAAACTTTATCCATGATGTGGTTTATAATGGACTGTGGTATAGAAACAGTGACAATGTTACACACTCTTGGTTTACTCTGGCTATTCTCTGCTGTCTTAGACGACGATGTTTGTCCCGTTTTAGCCACCGTAGCTTCTTCGAAAGGGAGGGGTGAGCAGTGGGCTGAGCCCTTAGTGCAAACTCGCAACCGAACCGCTAGATGTCGCTAACAATCACACACTGCACCTTTAAAGCAACACCAAGTAACTTTTCCTCTGCGGTCGCCCTACAGGTTGGAAGCGGAATTGTCCATTACCGCTGTCGTAAATAATTTAACCTAGCGCAGCCTACTGTCGCACGCACGCTCGCTGTTTATCCAGCACCGGCTTTGGAATGAACGATGTCCACAGAAAAGGTAGAGTATGTTGCATGATTTCATGAAAGTATGATGTATTGCAACATCAGAAACGAAGAAAAACTAAATAATGACTATTGTAACGCTTGACGTAAAGCAAGTCAAATTTGTAGTTTTCTTATGTCTCATTATAACTACAGAAACGCAACCCGATCTGGCAATCTTATAGCGTGGTTATAGCAGATATAGGACCGCAAAGCGAATCCAGAAGTGCCTTTCACCCTGTTACACTTAATGAACCACTGAAACTATTTGGAAACATTATTTTAGGGTAAAAAATCGTACTTAGTGTTGCTTTAAGTTTTGATAAATACATCTACATTCGATCTCTGCGTCATGTACACACAACACACACAGCACACACTCTCTGCACATTCTCTCGAGTGCAACTCCAGTGGGAAGAGAACCCATTCTTTCTGCATTCAGAAAACTCAGTTCTGCTGCCCGTCTGTACTCCAGATGACCCGATCCTGTATTCCTCTCTCGTTCTTTATGTAGTTTCAGCAGACTTGCTATTCTCTCCAGCTGTCTTGGACATGTGTTGAAAGCAAAGGATAAATAATCTATTCAAACACTCTACCTGAAACCTTCAATGTCTGTATGTCTGGATCTGGCACATGACAGATATGTCTAGTCCTCATACATATCATAAGGTGCAGCAAAAGAAGACGACACACTTTATTCCTTCATATAAAATTCCCACCATCACAGTTTGTGCCTAGAATACCATCCTTTTGAGAAATGCAGTGAGAGGAAACACAACATTGCCAGAGACACAACTATCATCTTTATCTGACCCTCACCAATTCAAATCATCAGCTTCACAAGTTTGATTTTAGGGACTTTTATGTTTTATGTACAGCAAAACGTCTCGGTTACGTATGTAACCCTAGTTCCCTGATAGGGAACGAGACGCTGCGTCAAACGCTGTGGGAACGCCCCTGCGTTGTGCGTCATGAAGCACGTATGGAATCAGCCCAATGGAGAGACGGAACGTCATAGGCGGGTGACGTCATCGACCAGGAAACTATAAAGCACCCCAAAAACACAAGCGCATCAGCTTCTGATAGGCCTGAAGGAGCGCTTAACGGGAATGCCGGGAGTATGGCAGAACGACGCGTAACTAGGGTTACATACGTAACCGAGACGTTCCCTTTCAAGAAACTTCGAGCTGCGTCAAACGCTGTGGGAACGCGAATACCCACGTCGCCATAGGAGCAAGTGACCGTCATGTGAGATCTAGCGCACAGCGGACGAGAGCACCTGCACGGTGAAGACCATCCAGTCGCATCACAAACCTCACTCAGGGACACTCCTGACAATAAAGCTTTGGATGCAGCCATACTCCTAGTAGAGCGGGCTCGTACAGCCAAAGGTGAAGGCTGACCAGCCGACTCATAAGCACGTGAGATAGCCTCGACCACCCACTTGCTCATTCTCTATTTAGACGCAGGACACCCTTTCCTGGGTGGCCCGAAACATACAAATAAATGTTCTGATTTCCTCCACAGGGCAGCTCTGTGGACATAAGCGTCTAACGCCCTCACTGGGCAGGGCAAATTAAGTTTCTCCTGGTCTGATGACAAAAATGGAGGAGGACAGAAAGCCTGCAGAACTGTAGGTCTAACAACATTAGTAGGGACCTTAGGAACATAACCTGGCCTAGGGTATAGAAAAGCCTTAACCATACCAGGCGAAAATTCCAGGCACGAACTGCTGGCCTCAGCCTCAAAGTGCCACGAAGGAAACGAGTTATAAGCGGGTGTCTCCCAAGAAAAACTCCAATGAAAGGGACGTGGTAAGCAGCTAGTGCCGCCACATACACCTTTAGTGTGGAGGGGGATAACCCTGTGGAGAAACGCTCCTGCAGGAATTCCAGCACTGCACCCACTGGGCAGTTAACTGGGTCCTACAGGTGTTCTCCATACCAAGAAGAGAAAAGTTTTCACTTCAAAGGCATATAGCTTCCTCGTGGATGGAGCTCTGGAGTGAAGGATGGTCTCAACAACCTCGGTTGAGAGACCGGAATCTAAGAGCTGGGCCCCCTCAGAGGCCAAGCCCACAGTTTCCATAACTCTGGGCGAGGGTGAAATATCATGCCGCCCGCCTGAGAGAGTAGATCCCTCCTGACCGGGAGCTCCAAAGGAGAGCCGTCCAGGAGAGAAACCAGGTCCGCAAACCATACTCGGGCCGGCCAGAACGGGGCTACTAATAGTAGGCTGACCCCGTCCCGGCGAACCCTCTCCAGAACTCCTGGTAGCAGAGCAATCGGGGGAAAAACGTACAGACGTGACCTCGGCCACGGCTGCACCATAGCATCCAACCCCAGAGGGGCTGGATGACTGATGGAGAACCATAGACGACAGTGCGATATCTCCTTGGAAGCGAATAGGTCCGCCTCGGCGCGACCGAAACTCAACCAAAGGAAATCCACCACCTCCGGGGTGGAGTCTCCATTCCCCCGGCCTCGGCCCCTGCCTCGACAGAGAGTCCGCTACCACATTCAAATACCCAGGAAGATACATTGCTCTCAGTGATAGTAACTTCCCTAGGGACCACAGGAGGACCTGACGGGCCAACTTGTAAAGCCGGCGAGACCGCAGGCCCCCTGACGATTTATATAAGAGACCACCGACGTGTTGTCTGACTGAACTAGCACATGATGACCTCTCAGGTCTGCTAGGAAGTGTTTCAGAGCCTGAAACACCGCCAACATCTCTAGTTCAGTTCAGTTCTACTTTATTTATCCTTAGAAAGGAAATTTAGTGTGCAGCAGGATCTAAAAAACAAACACAGAATAAAAGCACCACCAGATGCCAGCAGCATAATACACACAACACAAAACACACACCAACACATCAGTCAATGGAGACACTCCTTCCTCGAACCAATGACAAAAAAGCTATGCAATACACAGATCAGTATATCATAATGAATAACGACATAAATAAATAAATAAAAATAATAAGATATCACCTAAGTGAGTTCAGGTTCCTAATAGCCACAGGAATAAAGGAATCCCTGGCACGCCTGGTTCGTAACATGGGTAGCCTAAAACGGCGACCTGAGGGGAGCAAATTAAACTCCCCATAAAGTGGGTGATCAAAGCAATTTAAAATTTGGTTAGCCTTACCACGAACCCGATCATCATATATATGTTGCAGCTGTGGTAGCTGTACCCCAACCACCTTAGACGCAACATTTACCAGCCTAGCTAACTTTTGCTTGTTAATCATTGAAAGGCCATTGTACCACACCACAATACAAAATGTCAAGACTGATTGAATAAAACACTGATAAAACATGATCATAAGAGTCCTACACACGCTGAATGACTTCATCTTCCTCAAGAAGAAAAGTCTCTGTTGGGCCTTTTTTACAGGCAGCAATTGTGTTGCTCTCAAAGGATAGTTTGTTGTCAATGATGGTTCCTAAATATTTGTATTCATCTACAGTCTCAACATTCATCTTCTGAATAACAGTTTGTGAAACACTGTGCTGTACTCTATGAAAATCGATGATCATATCCTTTGTCTTGGAAACGTTGATAGACAAATAAAAGTTTTCACACCACGCAATGAAATCATCCACTACAGGACCATGCCCATCCTCATCATTATTCAAAAGACTCACTATAACAGTATCATCTGCAAACTTCACACAGTGCCTATTTTCATACTTGCTCCTACAGTCATTTGTGTATAGAATAAAAAGCAACTGTGAAAGAACACAGCCCTGAGGAGAGCCTGTGGAGGTAAGGGCTTTTGAGGATAAGACACCATTTACCCTAACACACTGCGACCTGTTTGACAGAAAATCCAGTATCCAGCCAATTAAATTAGAATTCAAGTTAAAAAGAGATTGAAGTTTCTCAGCCAACAAAAAGGGCTGGATAGTATTAAATGCTGAGGAAAAGTCAATAAAAAGGAGCCTCGCATGAGTTTTAGAGGATTCCAGATGTTGATAAAGCGAATTTAACAATGTAAGTATTGCATCCTCAACACCTCTGCCAGCCCTGTAAGCAAACTGGAGAGGGTCTAACTGCTCCTCTACCTGCTTCAGTAACTCCTGCTTAATCAACTTCTCAAAGCTCTTCATCACCAACGAGGTGAGAGCTACAGGTCGAAAGTCATTTAATACCTTGGGGTTCTTACACTTAGCTACAGGAATAATAGTAGAGTGTTTCCAAATCTTAGGCACTTTTTGCGTCTGAAGCGATAGAGTGAAAATTACTTTAAAAATCTCACTTAACTGACCAGCACAAGACTTAAGGACTCTACCACTGATGTTATCAGGGCCAGGACTTTTCCTAACATTAGTTTGTTTAAATAATGATTTGACCTCACCTACATCAATATCAAAATCAAAAATACAATCACTGACCAAATTATCACCCATGTGACCGATATTTTCGCTAAAATCACTATTAGAGAATCGCATATAAAAACTATTTAATTCATTTGCTAGCTGCTCATCAGAATCAAAACCATTTAATGAAACAGTGCTAGAGCCTTTATGCAGACCTGTCATTAATTTCATTCCATCCCACACAGATCTGAGATCAGACTCACTGAATTTAGACTCAATTTTCTTTTTATACTGAAGTTTAGCCTTTACTATTTCAGCTCGCAACACCTTCCTGATTTCAGCATATGCACTTGTGTCACCACTATTATAAACAGTCCTCTTTTCCCTTAACAGATGTTTCAGTTCTTTAGATATCCAGGGCTTATTATTAGGATAGGAAACAACTGTCTTAGTTGGGATCACACTGTCAACACAGAAAGAGATGTAACTGCATACTGCATCAGTCAGTTCATCAATGTTGTTGGATGAGTCTTGAAAAACAGACCAATCGGTGCAGTCAAAACAGCCCTGTAGGGCCATAGTACTCTCCTCATTCCACATCTGTACCACATGTGCCTGCACTTTGTCTCTATGTAGCACAGGTCTGTATGTGGGCAAAAGATGCACCACGTTATGGTCGGAAAATCCTAAAGGAGGACCTGCGACAGACTTATATGCGCCCTTGATAGAGCCGTAGCAGAGATCCAATACTCTGTTCCCCCGAGTGGGACAGGTGACATACTGCGTAAAACTGCTCAGCGTCTTTTTACAGTTGACAAAATTGTCTCTAGACAATTTATATGCCATTGTCTCTAGACAATTTATATGCCATTATGGATGATGGTCCTGCCACAGACCTTGGGCTGGACGACCACTCATGACTGCCCCCCACCCTGTGAGGGAAGCATCCGTCGTTAGCTTTACGCGACGACAAAGAGCCTCCAGCACAGGATCTTTGGATAGGAACCAAGTTTCTTTCCACAAGACCAGAGCACGAAGGCAGCGCTGCGTGACTTTGATCGTGCGGAGTGGATTTCCCCTCGGGGAGAATCCCATGGTCCTGAGCCACCACCGCAGCGGTCTCATGTACAACAGGCCAAGGTATAACGTTGGACACTGCTGCCATCAAACCCAACAGTTTCTGAAACTGCTTTACAGTGAATAGCTGGCCTAGCTTTACTGTTTCAAGGCTGAAGAATCGAAGCGATGCGGGTGACCTAATCCCAAACAACGCCCAGAAAAGTGGTCTCCAGGGAAGGAGATAAACACTTTTCTTCGCATTCAGCCTCAACCCCAACTTCCTGATATGCGCGAGGACGACATCTCGATGTCGAACCGCCATCTGCTCCATAAAGTACGGGGAGATAGCTAGACCGAACGGAAGAACCCTATACTGGAATGCCTTGCCCCCGAAGGCAAACCTCAGGAACTCCCTGCGTTGTGGAAGTATGGAAATGTGGAAGTAAGCGTCCTTTAGATCTATCGTGACAAACCAGCCCTCGGACCTGATTTGTGACACGACCTGCTTGATAGTGAGCATCTTGAATTGAGCTTCCCTACCGAGCGATTTTATAGGCGCAAATCTAAAATTGGACGCAACCCCCCATCCTACTTTGGAACAATGAAATATCGGCTGTAATAACCTAGCTCCAAACTGGGAGGAGGAACCCGTTCTATAGCCCCCTTTTGAAGGAGCGTTTTCACCTCTTGTTCCATTACCAGAGCCTGCTCGGGGCCCACACTATGGGCAGAACCCCTCTGAGTTTCGGTGGACGACACCTAAATTGGATCGCATAACCTCTTACTACTGTCTGCAGGACCCACTGAGATATTCTTGGAAGGCTTTTCCACTCTGCCAAACAAATTCTATTAAGGGTACCAGTCTCTCGAGACTGGTCTCTGGTGTAATTTGAGCAGCAAACACAGCGCCCTGTAACGGCGCACCGGCAGGGAACAACTGGTTTGACCGCTCTGAGACCCTCCTCAGAGGGAGCGAGCGTCCCTCGGGAAAGCACTCGCTGGGACCGTCTACGCCCCGGCATGAAGGCGGGGTTGGCAGAACGGGCCCCTGAGGGCACCGAGGAAGAATGGGCACCGTAAAAAGAGGTGAACACCTTTCTCCCTCGATGGGGACCACCCTCAGTGTCAGAGGCGGCGAGCGTCCCTCGGGAAAGCGCTCGCCGGGACCGTCTGCGCCCCGGCATGAAGGCGGGGTTGGCAGAACGGGCCCCTGAGGGCACCGAGGAAGAATGGGCACCGTAAAAAGAGGTGAACACCTTTCTCCCTCGGTGGAGACCGCCCTCAGCATAACCAATATAACTGTCCTCAAAACAGTTATATTGCTTTTTATATATATATATATATATATATATATATATATATATATATATATATATATATATATATATATATTATATTTATTTTTCAAAAAGCTTTGGCTGAGAGTGCCGCGTCTGGTCCCACTGTCCAGCAGGGGGAGCGCGAGACGCGATACTCTGCTTTGCTGCGCCTATGCGATGAGCTCGTGGACGGCCGGGGCTGCTCCCGCCCAGCAGCCCCGTGGACGTGAACTTTTAATGGAAGAAACCTTTTAAAAGCTGCTGCCTGCTTCTTTTCTTCCTGAAATTATCAATGACAGTATTAACTAAGTCACCGAATAACCCCGCAGGGGAGAGAGGATCATCTAAAAGAAAGCTTTCTCTTTCTGTTTAATGTTGGAAAAAATCATTTTACCACAAATCGGCAGCCTGACGCAGTTCTTGAACCACGTCAGTACTGCCTCCTCACTCACGCTCACGTCCTTTAGCAAATCAGCCTGGTATATGCCTGCAATATAGACATTGTATGCAGACACGACGCAGCCTGACCTGCTGCCAAATACACTTTACAAAGCCGAAATATTTCATAATGGCTTGGAAGGTAATGCCGGTGCTTTAAATGACAATGCAGCCTCGGAAGAGAGATAGCTCGCAAGCGTCTCTTCTACCCGCGGCAAAGCGCCGTCTTTTCTTTTCAAAAACCTAGCCCCCGCTAAATCTGAATATGTGAATGATTGGGGGCTAAAATTATATCAGAAGCCTGCTTCTTTCATAATCTCGACACCTCATTATGGAGATCATGAAAAAAAACGGCAAGCACCGGCATGGAGGTTGCACACGGGAAGGGAGAAATCTTTCATCTAACTTAGATTTAATAACAGACTCCTGCCTATAGCCACTGGCCACTCAATGCTTAGTTTTGATACAGCTCGGGTGAGAACCTCCATGAGCTCTTCGCTTTCGGGAGTGTTAGGTGGCGAGTCCTCCACATCTCCCTCGTCAATACTGCTATTTTTATCTCCTAGTTTTTATAACTAACGTTAGATAGTTGCAGTATTGGTGCCTCAGCCCGGGCGGAAGAAACCGCAGAGCGTGCTTCTAAACCGGGCTGAGACACTGGATCTAACAGGTAAAGGCAGAGATAAGGCAGAGCCCATCTCTAACCCCGCTGAAAGATCCATTTGCGATCCCCACGATAAGTGTCGCCGCTCAGCCTCGGCAGAAGCGGGACTCGAACCGCGGGGAGCGCGCACCGAGCACTTTCCTCAAAGAGCGCCCGGCGGGAGCGGAGCGTCCATAACAGACGCTCGCAATGCTCGCAGCCAGCCCCCTCGAGAGCTGACTGGGCATGCTGCACTCCCAAACAAACAACACAAAGACCGTGTGTATCCCCGCCCGTTAGGTAGCGCGAGCAGGGAGGAACACACTTCTTAAATGCCGTTCGCTCGCCATAGTCTCTCATACAAAATTATTTGTGTGGTGTAAATGTGATAACTCCTGCCTAGCAAATACTAAAGACAGACACAGTGTTTACATTCAGACAGATTCACATATAGCGCGACTGAAGGCACAGAAGCTGATGCGCTTGTGTTTTTGGGGTGCTTTATAGTTTCCTGGTCGATGACGTCACCCGCCTATGACGTTCCGTCTCTCCATTGGGCTGATTCCATACGTGCTTCATGACGCACAACAACGCAGGGGCGTTCCCACAGCGTTTGACGCAGCTCGAAGTTCCCTTGAAAGGGAACAACCTAATCATCACCCAAAAGAATGTTTTTTTTTTTCTTCAAACGTTTAATTAATTATGGGTGCTTTTAGCATAGCAGATCTAGTCCAAGGTTGATATGCTAAAACTATTTAGAGAGTTGTCATGATTAAACTGTGTAAATAACAAAATATCATAGAATAATTATGTTTTTTGTTTTTTTTTCTTGAGACATCATGAGCATTTACACCCCAATGTCATTTTCAAAAAGGCCAGCTAATGTCATTTTGTGAATCTTAAAAAGAATCAATTAATATTTTCACTTTTTAAAACTACAAATTACAAAATTATAAATTGAATTGAAGTGGTATAAAAAAAATCTGTAATATTTACCTTTTTATCACGTCTAATAAAGTTGACCTTGATAAAACCTTGAAACCTTGATTTTTTTCCAAGCATGCTTGTCACTTTCCATGTTGTCACTTAACACTTTATTAGGTGAACGTGGGTGTACATCAGAGTGTGTCAGTTATAATATTTACCACTTTATGAGGACATTTTACTGAAAAATCAC
The DNA here is from genome assembly GCA_029959095.1 of Rhinichthys osculus. NCBI lineage: Eukaryota > Metazoa > Chordata > Actinopteri > Cypriniformes > Leuciscidae > Rhinichthys > Rhinichthys osculus. Next base: position 23,665,327 of record JARWKJ010000025.1, on the reverse strand, counting down.
ACTGTTCATCATTGACATCTCCTGTTCATCACCACATGAACCATGGTCCATACCATTGTGCACTTTTTCAAGGGGACTTGGGTTCAGTCTCTCTTAACAGGCTTAACTGTATCCACCTTATTCCTACGCCCCATGACGCTTTGCGCGAAATTATGGGTGTAACTTCCGTTAAGCTGTAAACAATCAGCGAAAGGCTCGCTCTATGAACACCATACGTTAAAAAAGTGTCACAATGAGATGACATTAATCAACTCACCCTTCAACCATAGAACATTAAAATGAAATTTAAAAGTTTAAAATAATCAACAAGGTCAACAGACCAAAAATAGCCCCAAACGCGCGAGTCTTTGGTTAAATATCACTGTAGTAGGCAAATATATTGTATAACAAGCCATCAAAAATGTTCATTAACTTCAGCATTACGTGACACTATATGAAAGTGATTTCCGTCATTTTGACAGATTATAAATTGCATTTACCTGTGAAAACAAACCTGGAAAGAAACGTGAGGATTTGAGGAGAATAACGAGAGATTCTTCGTGCATTCCAGTGAATTATTATCGTATATTAAATTCGGGAGAACAGACCACAAATGTGCCGTATATGTTGTACTTTTTTCATACTTTTACAGCGGATTGCACAGGAAAAAATAAAAATCATCATGAGGAAAAGAAAGCAGCGACTGAAAAGAGCTCTTGCCATAGATATTCTTGTTATAACATGTCACGTTAAAATACCAAGTATAACGTTATTCTCATGATGTCTGAAAATAAATCATGAAGGAAAATTGACAGCTCATCCAGTCAAACTGACAGATCAGCTTTATTTGTAGCTAGGGCAACCTTGCGATTTGAAATGATTCGTTTCAGCCTTTTTTGAATGGAAGTTCCCCAAACTGGAAGTGCCACCCATAATTCAAAACGCAGTAAGGTCGTCAGGAATAAGGTGGATTAAATAAATGTTGATGGGGACCTATTATGATTTTTTTAACCTTTCCTTTAGTGTGTAATACAACCTCAACAAACTCGTCTCCATACCGGCGTGATGACTCCGACCTCCAACCAGATACATATTGTGAATGTTCTGATCCAATCTGACTTCTGACCTGTAATGCTGCCTGAATCATAATCATACACTGTTCGCTCATTGGCCTGAGGAGAACTGAGCGACTGAGCCTGGGTTCTCCAAAGGTTTTTTTCTCCATTCTGTCTCCTGATGGACTTTTGGTTCCTTGCCAAAGGTGACTTGACTTGACTTGTAATATAGCTGTTTGTGCATGTAAACAATCTGCAAAGTTACAAAGTACAAAGTCTACGCCAAAGGGAGTGAAACTCAATTGAAACCCCCTGCAACACCTTGTTTGTAGTCTTGCCATTATTTCCATTATGTAGCGACATCTCCATGTAACACATCTGGTTAAGTCAAGGCATTACATTTGTGGCCCACGCTCTAAGCGGAAGACCATTCACAACAGACTTGGCCAACTGACCAATCAGAGCAGACGACGCTTTTCGGAAGGCGGCTTTAAAAGAAACCTAAACTAAAACAGAGCATTCAGACGCAACATTGTAACTTGTAAGGAAAAGATATATTTGAACATTAAATCATGTTAACCTATACTAGCAGACCCCTTGAACAAAATTATGAACTTGTAAATTACCATAATAGGGACTTTTTTAACAATTTGATGTGAAGATGCATTTTTACATATCAAACACGTAGGCACAAAATAAAATAAAATGTGATTTTGTGTCTGATGCCTTGTCCAAGTCCAACATGCTATCTCACTGCATTTACTCTACAAATACAGAGATGCAGTTGTTGTAATAAATCAGACTTAAAGTCCTTATGGGGCAGATTTTAAAAAGGCAGAGATTATTCACTCATAAATCTTTGTTGCTGTGTCAGAGATGGATTTGTTTAAAAGACTCACCAAGCCCATCTGACTCGAACAGACAGGTGTCACCTACGCCCACCTCTCGACACCATGACAGGAAGTTGGCTGTGTTATCCCTGGCGAAAAAGGAACCAGACGCGGCGTTGGCTCGGCAAGGAATCCTGCGACTGGGGATCGACTGAAAGACAGAATTTGCTCAATTTGTTACTCAATGGCGTTGTAGATGTACATTTGCATTTAAATTGTCTTACATGTGAGAGGAATGGCCTTGAAGAGAAGTCTGGCTTAAATCTAAACACGCCAAACATTCTAAGGCCAAAAACATATGAATGTTCTTCCAAACCCGCAAAACTTGCGTTCATTTTCAGAACACAAATGAAGCAAGCATATTTGAGCTTTCATGTTTACCATATTTGACGAGCTATGTATGTTTGTTGATCAATGTATACAAGTGAATGAAAGGCTAAATTAAATCTGTTCATCATTTAAAGCCATCATGTCTCTTTTCATATTCATATGGATTACTTTTACAATGTCTTTTGGGATTTTTTAAAGCATAGAAGTTTTGGTTGTATGAATCTTCAATGGATGGGCAAAAATCATGAGTGAATATCTTCATTTGAGTTTTGAAGCAAAAAAAAAAAAAGGCTTACGGGTTTGGAATGAAATAAGGGTGAGTACTGTAAATGATGACATAAAATTCATTTTGGGGTGAACTAACTGCAAGTACGCAAATGCAGCTTGGTCAGCGCACATAGGCCTACTTGCATTTGGTTATGAATTGCGCGGCAACACATTCTGCAATGCAACGATGCATGTCGATCTTGCATTGCTACCCTAATAACCAAATGCAAGTATGCTAGCCAAGCGATCACAGCTGTGTTTGAATACTTGTGTAAAGTATGTTTCTGACCTAACTCATCTAAACATTCAAAAACATAGTTAGCTGCCTTGCTATCTAGAGTAAACATGGCAGCTATACCTTCTGAGGAACCCTTTCGAATTCAAAGGAAACTTCTTAAGTGAGTGATTTAAATGCATCACTTCATGTGAAGAGTCAACTCACAATTGTTTCCAATACCAATAGAGTTAGCATGTTCTTAAGCTAACGACTCACAACTTTAAGAAGCATAAGAAAAAAAAAGTTGGTAACAATGGGCAGTTTGTTGGCAAGCAGTTATGGCAAAACTGGCCACAACAGTTGTCAAGAATTCAGTCATTATGTATGTTAAATGTTAAAGGATCAGGGAAAAAGGAGGCGTTTCACACTTAATTCATATAAAATAAACAAAGAACAAAACGAAAGTAAAAACGGCAGTGCCTCACTGACGACTGACTCACACACACAAACAAAACATAAATAGTCCAGGCCTGGTCCTCTCTCACCCTTCACTGTCGTCGCTCCTCCTTTTATGCTTCCGCTCCTCCGTGAGAGATACGAGACCGGTGCGTCACGCGGGTGTCGCTCATTATCAATCACGCCACCGGCCTCTCACGGCTCTCGGCCCCGCCCTGCTTGCCACAATGTACCCATCATAATGTTCAAATCTCAAATGCCCATATTATTTTTAGGTGAGCTCCATCCATCTATTTCCAAACTGCTTGTCCAATGTGGGGTCTTTTGGTCAAACTATTTCTTCAAAATGCTGAGTAGGCAGCTCACTAATATGACTAGAGCTCTGCTTCAACCTAAAGTACAGCAAACCATAGATTCTGTTTACATGTTAAGACAAAACCACATGCTCTATGTGTGGGGTAAACAGGTATTTTTTGGTTAAAAGTAATAATTTCACTGGCCATGAGTTTAGAGAAGTTTTAGGAACTCTCACATTTCCCATCTCTCCCCCTGCATTTCCTTTCTTATTCCCTAAAGTTTTCCGTTTCCGCCACAGTCTCTCTTCGTGCTTTAGCCGGCAGACGTCACCCACTAACCATGAACAGTTTGTGATCTCTCTTGTTTTTTGTCTGTTTCTCTCACTCACTCTTCCCCCGCAGGGGTCCGGATTGCAGGCTTCTAATATCACATATGCTTTCACAAACACAATCCCCCGTTCTCTAATCAATAATCAATAAGGGTGAGAGTGACAGTGATAGATAAATGCATGCACAAGGAGATGGTGGAGGTCAAATAACATATGAATGTCAATGGGAGATTTACCCAGTGTATAGTTTCATTCAGCACACTAAGAAAGGTTAGATGAGGTCATGCTGGAAGAATGTAGTTGCTGGAATGGATTGTTTTCTCTCGCTTTTCCAGAACATTCTCAATCTTCCCCAATGACTAGTTATTAAAGTATTAGTTAATCTTGTAAAGTAATCTTTGATGACTGGAATGACGGGAAGAACTACAACAAAAACAAAACCAGATAAAAACAAAAATGTACCCCATTTAATTTCTTAATAAATGTTTGGGCCCATACAGCATTGCTGAAAAATTGGGATCTGTGGGCAATCATTTGGGAATTATGGGATTATGAGATTGTTTCTGAGGGATAGTTCGCCCAAACAGGAAAATTATGTCATCATTTACTCGCCCTCAAGTTGTTCCAAAGCTGTATGAGTTTCTTTGTTATGTGGAACACAAGAAAAGATATTATGAAGAATGTTTGTAACCAGACATCTGTGGGGCATTTTAGTTTCATAAAAGTAAACATTTTAATTTCCCTTTAAAGGGATACTCCACCCAGAAATAAAAATCCTCTCATCATTTACTCACTCTCATGCCATACCAGATGTATATGACTTTCTTAAGAAATACACAACATTTTAAAACAATCTATCTGTGAATGGGCGCCAAAATTTTGATACAGCCATCATGACGGTAATCCATTCGACCCCGGTGGATGAATCAATGTCTTCTGAAGCGAAACGATAGGTGTGTGTAAGAAAAATACATGAATCAGTGGCATGCAGTGGTGTTTTAAAATGAGGAGGGAAAGTCCTCATAGTTTTTTTTTGTTAATTATATTTTGTATTTTTACACTATGTAATTAATGTTCTATTTATTAAAATATACATCTCATCAAGTTAGTGTTTTTACGCATTTTTACATTTATTCCAAAATAACTAACGGCAGTAACAATTTATATTTTATTTGTTGTTCTTTTCTAGTCAACTTATTTTCATCAGTCATCAAGCTCAGTAAACATTGGCCACATGAAGATGTACCTTTATTTTACCACGCTGATTGCTCACAAAAAGAAAACATAGTCATCATGTTTTCAAGCCATATCAAGTTTGGATTTGATGTGACAAAGCGGTGATAAGAGGTTGAGTTGTAAACTCTAACTTTTTAATTAGTCTTCCATTAACGCCAATATTTTCTTCATCCAGAACGTTTCATGAACGCACACGAAAACAAGAGGTGGGATTTATCGCATGAACCAATCATATCGAAATATAACCCATCATATCCAATCATAAGCCCCTTTCACACAGCGCTTTGAACCCGGCAACATTGCCGTGTTCAGACCTGGAACGTGCGCTGTGTGAACAAAAGCCAGAACCAATGCCGTATAAGGGGTGTGTCGTGGTGATGATTCACAAGCCTTTGCAATAACGTAGTTATCGTGCGACTCAGTTACTTTAGAAGAAAGTTTGTGTTCGTCATCGATACAAGAAAGAACGAAAAAATGTCTGCAAACTGGACTGAAGTAGAGACCCGTCACATCCAACGTCACGCGTCTTTCCGGAACATACACGGGTTGTGTGTGAACGCGCTCTCTGATTCCGGCAAATCACTGGCAGTGTGAATGAAGCAAAATCAAACGATCCCGGGTCAAATCCCGGGTCACTTTATCCGTGTATTTTCCGGAATCTCTGTGTGAAAGGGGCTATAGAGTGAGGGAAGCATTGCATCCTCTCACGTGACTTTCCCCCATTCATTCTCGCCACACGATTTGGAGGGTCTGTTAAAAGTCAATGGGCAAGCCTCCCACTGTAACTTTACCTGCTGGTGCCGCTGTTTTGTTACTTTAGAAAACGAGTGATTCATACACTTTTTAGGGCCAGACTTTCTAAACAGGACAAAATAGCGTGAGAGTGCAATTCCAAGAAAAGCACCGATGATAGTGTAAAGTTCTGCACGTGATCTACTGACCACACACAAATTAAAGAACACAGCCGGGTCATTTCCATAATGAACAACACAATCCAGTATCTGGTTTAAGACGTGCCTTTTTTGGGCAGTAAATAATGGCACAAACACCAGTAAATTGACTAGCACAAAGCTTAGTAACCTTGCATGATTCATTTAAATATTCTCCTCCCATAAGTTTTGTGTCTGAAAGGGAAACTCCTACAAATGCATATGCAATAAGATCAGCCGCAAAAATAACCCTGCCCACGACTTTACAGCGCAAATTCTTCACTGCGTATCTTTAGTAAATCCTGACAGTAGTTTTTTAACGCCATATGAGGGTTTGCGTTGGCGCAAGTTTTACAACATGGTTCAGAGAACACTTATGTGACGCGTCACAACATGCTTACGTTTAAAAAGTTTAATATATTGGTATATTTCTTACACACACCTATTGTTTTGCTTCAGAAGACATTTACACACAAACTCTCTTTCACTCTCTTTCTCTTTTAGAGGGTAGTGGATGTGTTTGATCTTGTATCTCTAGCCTCTGGACTGTGTAATCAATGAACTGCTGTTCACTCTCACTCTTTCTATCCCTGAGGAGTCACTACCTCAAATATTCCTCACATCCGTGCTGTGTTCGCACATATAGCGATCTGCCAACCCATCATGCAGCAGGGCTCTGACACCTTTACACACATTTAAAAACATTGGCAGAATTTGGCACCCTTTATTATACCTAAACTTAACTTAAACTTAAATCATATTAACTTAAAATAGTCTAATTTACATAACTAAAAATAGAAATAACAGTAATGTTTAACCTGCTATTTATTTAGCCATTTTTGATTGGTGTTTTGAATGGATCTGTACTGAAACTGTATGATTGTAAAGTATTGACTGAAATTAATCAGTCTTGAAATTCAATCTTGTTCTTATGAAACCAACTGATTATGTTTCCCAGAAGCAAAGTCTGTGACAGGAACCTGAAACATGAACATGATACAATATGTAGCCATCCATGTTATATGTTTGGCCATCCATGTTATTTGGAGAAATGTATTGCTGTTAAAGATGTTTACTAACGTATATGTGCAGTTATTTTCAATGATTTTGTATTTCTGATATTTCATGTGGTAAATTCCATGTGGTGGGGTATATTTATATGTATGTTGTATTGTTCAAGGTTTACTTGTGTATTTCGGGGGTTTTTTCTTTGTATTTTGGATATATCTTACATCTATCTTTATTTGTCCTATGTTGTAGTTTATCTTTCCTTCGTTTTGAGTTTGTAACTGTGTTTGGTGTTGGGTTGACTGCAGCTGCAGCTATGTTGTTGTCTGTTGTAATTCAATACGTAAATGTTATTTTGATGTTAATTTGGAATTAACAGAATTCTCTTTCCTTGTGACCAGTGGCTAATGTGTATAAAGAGACTAATACAATGAAAGCTTCACTGCTGTGACACCCAACTATGGTCGTGATGTCCTCCTCATACACCCAACATCACACCACGCAGAGACACAACTGTGTTTGTAAGCATGTCTGCTGTACTGTATGCAAAATTGCAGCATTTTGTTTCATTTATATATATATATATATATACACTCACCGGCCACTTTATTAGGTACCCCATGCTAGTAACGGGTTGGACCCCCTTTTGCCTTCAGAACTGCCTCAATTCTTCGTGGCATAGATTCAACAAGGTGCTGGAAGCATTCCTCAGGGAGTTTGGTCCATATTGACATGATGGCATCACACAGTTGCCGCAGATTTGTCGGCTGCACATCCATGATGCGAATCTCCCGTTCCACCACATCCCAAAGATGCTCTATTGGGTTGAGATCTGGTGACTGTGGAGGCGATTTTAGTACAGTGAACTCATTGTCATGTTCAAGAAACCAATTTGAAATGATTAGAGCTTTGTGACATGGTGGAAGTAGCCATCAGAGGATGGGTACATGGTGGCCATAAAGGGATGGACATGGTCAGAAACAATGCTCAGGTAGGCCGTGGCATTTAAACGATGCCCAATTGGCACTAAGGGGCCTAAAGTGTGCCAGGAAAACATCCCCCAGACCATTACACCACCACCACCAGCCTGCACAGTGGTAACAAGGCATGATGGTTCCATGTTCTCATTCTGTTTACGCCAAATTCTGACTCTAACATCTGAATGTCTCAACAGAAATCGAGACTCATCAGACCAGGCAACATTTTTCCTCTTCAACTGTTCAATTTTGGTGAGCTCTTGCAAATTGTAGCCTCTTTTTCCTATTTGTAGTGGAGATGAGTGGTACCCGGTGGAGTCTTCTGCTGTTGTAGCCCATCCGCCTCAAGGTTGTGCGTGTTGTGGCTTCACAAATGCTTTGCTGCATACCTCGGTTGTAACTAGTGGTTATTTCAGTCACTGTTGCCCTTCTATCAGCTCGAACCAGTCTGGCCATTCTCCTCTGACCTCTGGCATCAACAAGGCATTTCCGCCCACAGAACTGCCGCTCACTGGATGTTTTTTCTTTTTCGGACCATTCTCTGTAAACCCTAGAGATGGTTGTGCGTGAAAATCCCAGTAGATTAGCAGTTTCTGAAATACTCAGACCAGCCCTTCTGGCACCAACAATCATGCCACGTTCAAAGTCACTCAAATCAACTTTCTTCCCCATACTGATGCTCGGTTTGAACTGCAGGAGATTGTCTTGACCATGTCTAAATGCCTAAATGCACTGAGTTGCCGCCATGTGATTGGCTGCTTAGAAATTAAGTGTTAACGAGCAGTTGGACAGGTGTACCTAATAAAGTGGCCGGTGAGTGTATATATAATGCACTGAAGTTGTGACAACAATGTAGCATATTATTGTTTGCTTATTGTGACATACTGCATTATTCACATAGGGCAGGGTGTATGATATCTAGATAACTAGAAAACATCTGTAATACAAGGCCGCAGAAATATGCTTTTATATTTCATGGAGAATATTTAGACAAATAACATGGTCTAATACATTGGAAAATCATTGAACCTGCCATGTTTGAAATTTGAATTTTTTTTTGACGAGCAAAATACATTTACCCTAAAGGTTTATACATTTCTTAAGTACATCTGTCAATCACAGGCAGGTTTATATTACAGGTCCTTCGTAAATATGTGGTCTTCTTACCTAACTCTCTATTTAAACACCTCTTTTTTGCTGGCGATATTCAGTGCATACAAAACTATGCAGGTATTTACATCATGATTGCTTTGATATGCCAATTGAGAAAACTATAGGACATGAGTTCTACTGTGTAGTTCTTGTGCTGTTATCCTTCAGGGACTCTATTAGCAGAACTGGAGCGAGTCATAACTAACAGAAAGCCCCATTCTGAGTATCTGTAAGAGGTGGTTTTTGGCCAAGACAAGCAGAAATATTTTCTTAATTTACCATCGAAAAAAATCTCCTGATCTTAATGGTTTTCCCATCTGGAGGAGTTTTTGAACACTTAACAAGTCACAGCTTTCATTAGACTGCTCTGTTAAAATGAAAAAGCTCAGTGATTTTCCAAAGTTCATCGTCCCACAATGTCGAAGTTTGGCAGGAAAAAGCAAGCGGCCCTATATCCAGACAAAAGTCTTTGTATGATAGAGAAACTAAAAATGCATTCATACAAGCACCTGAACCCGATAAATGACAGTATTTAATAAGATTAGTTTGAAAACATGCATTTCGGCAGCCATGCTGAATTAATTTATATTACTGCTAAGGACATACAGTACATGCAACATTGCTAAAGTAAAGAAAACAATGAAATAATGAAATCAAAGTGGTAATGTTCTAATGTATGTTATGTATGTAGTTGGGGACATTAAATTTAACATTTAATTTAATATTCAACAATAATTATTGATCTGCCTGCATCGACACCATTATATGAGAACTGAACTGAGCTGGACGCTGACATCACAGTTTTCTCCAGAGTAGCTATATATATAAATGAACTAAATTAATAACATTTTTACAACAAAATGAAACATCACTGAACTTACTTAAGCTTGACTGTGATGCTATTTTCTTCTGGAAACAAACTTTGTTGCTTTATTTTCCTGTTATCTCTGTAAAGCTGCTATGAAACAATCTGTATTGTAAAAAGCGCTATATAAATAAACGTGACTTGACTACTGTTCAATTCACAATCACATAACAGACGACTGGGAATTATCCGTCAACCGCAATTGAACTGATTATATGGAAACTACAGAAAAAAACCTTCTATAGTTTGAGAAAAAGGGTCTAATAATTTAAGAGACCGAGTAGTTTCCAAAGTATTGATGGGTCAGGATCAATGTTTCCTCTGAGCTGCACGCATGTATGGCAACGCGATTCTGATGTCACAGAATAATAAACCTCTGCAGAATAAATGAAGGCAAATGCAAAATATGTGGGAAAAGCTATATGGATTGTATTCTAGTGAACGATAAATAATTGCTGCGTTTGGGTCAACCGCTAGAGTTATTTTCGCAATATAATTAGAACCAGTGAATGTGGTTTACAGGTTTCACAGAAAAAGAATGATGAGTTGCTGTGTGGAATACGTCTAAGTTCCCTTTCAGTCGTTCACGTTCGACGTAGTCGACTGATTGGGATCTCACTTAGAGAGCCTGACATCTTCGAGTACTATTAAAACGAGCCAATGAAATTGGCGTGCGTGAAATGCATCACACACTCCGCCCCCGCCCCGCGAGTATAAATACGGAAGTGGATGCACACACTAGTGTCTTTCACTTCGGAGCCGATCGTCTTTGATGTCTCTGAAGAGTGCTGTTGTTTCAACGAGCGAGTGTGTCAGTGTTCTTTCTGGAAGACTCTCCTAGTGCTGGTGGTTCTACAGCGCGAGTACAGCGGTGATCGCGAGCTTTGAGCTCTAAACTGCTGTTTTAACAGCAAGCAAATTTCACTGTATTTGTGTGTGTGTTGACGGTTGGTTGAGGGTGGAAAAGTGAGTGCTTCACTGTTTTCAGTTCGCTGAATTCAGTGTTGCCGTGGTCATTCCCTGTGTGCTCCGACACTGGTGACGGGTCCCATTTCTGAAAGAGCAACACGGGTGAGTTTTGTGTCTTTTTCAAGATGCCATTCCATCCGTGCGTTTCTGGGTGCGGTAGGGCTCTGTCCCCCTCTGACGGTCACAAGAGTTGTATCACGTGTTTGGGCTTAGAGCATGCTAAAGCAGCTCTTGTGGATGATTCTTGTTCTCACTGCGGGAACATGATCATCTCGGTGCTAAGATCAAGACTCGCCTTCGTTTGCGAAGGTGGAGTCCCCACCCCCAGGCCCCGTTCTACTGTCTCGTCTGGGAGACAGGGAGTGCCGTCTGGGCTGGGTGATCTGAGGATTACTGTAAGGGGTAATCCGCCCGGCAAAGCCCCGAGGATCCCTCACTCCTCTTTTGCACCGCAGCCGGTGGAGCTCCCCGACGAGACTGCTGGTCCCTCTGTGGTGGACCGACCAGCTATCTCGTTCCGGGCCCCTCCAGAGGACAGGATGTCCATTGCAGCATCGGACGGGGAGCTGGGCTCTGGAAATGATGACTTGGCTGCGCCGCCTCCCTCTGGGAGACCAGCGTTGCCCGAGCCGGATCCAGAGATGGCAGCTATGCTAAAGAAGGCCGCCGAGGTGGTAGGGCTCGAGTGGAACCCTCCACTGTGTCCCGAACCGTCTCGGTTGGATGATTGGTTTATCGGAGCGGGCCGGTCTGGTTCTCAGCCCGCCGCTCTGGTACCTTTCTTTCCTGAAGTGCATGAGGAGTTGACAAGGGCGTGGATGGCACCTTTCTCTGCCAGAAACCGCCTGAGTAGCTCCTCCCCCCTCACTACCCTTGATGGGGGAGCGGCGAAGGGTTGCGAGGCTATCCCTCCAGTGGAGCGGTCTGTTGCGATGCAACTGTGTCCGGCGACCGCTACCTCATGGAAGGGAGATCCTCGTCTCTCCTCTAGGGCCTGTAAGTTCTCGTCTGTTCTCACGGGCAGAGCTTACAAAGCCTGTGGGCAAGCCGCTTCCTCTCTGCATGCCATGTTGCTTCAGGTCTACCAGGCCCAGGCACTCATGAATATGCACGTGGGTAGCCCAGACCATGAGCTTGTGGATGAGCTCCGCACTGCAACTGACCTCGCCCTCCGGGGCACAAAGGTTGCAGCTCGCGCGGTCGGTCTGGCGATGTCCACTCTGGTGGTCCAGGAGCGCCATCTCTGGCTCAACCTGGCGGACATGAGAGAAGCGGACAAGGTTCGGTTCCTGGACTCTCCCATTTCCCAGGTTGGGCTGTTCGGCGACGCGGTTGAGAACTTTGCCTAGCAGTTCTCGGCCGCCCAGAAGCAGACGGAGGCCATCCGGCACATCCTGCCCCGACGACCTGCTGCTGCCTCCACCCGTTCGTCGGTGGCAGATCCTCCGCCTGCTCGTCGCCAAGGGCGCCCGCCTGCAGCCGCCTCTGCTCCTGCTGGACCATCGCAGCAGCCTCCACCTAGGTCTCAGCGTGGAGCCGGCCGCAGAAGGGGCGCCCCGCCCGCTTCAGGCGCTACCAAGCCAGGTGGCAAGCGACAGCAAAAGCGTTGAACCTGAGGCGGGCCACCCAGGGATGGAGGGAAAGCACTTGGAGATGGTCACCGGCCACTCCCTTCACTCGTAAGAGAACCGAGTGAAGTTTTGTTTTTTGTGTGTGTATTTTTCCGCAGTTGGTTCCCATAAAAGTGGAGCCAGCGGTACCCACATTTTCAAAGAAAGAGCAATTTCTCCCTTCCTGGGCCCCAAGAGGGCTAGTTGACGGTGTGTGACCCTGCAAGCCTTGCACCCTTCAGCTTCCTCTTGTTCGCCAGCCGGCACCCGGGTGCGGTTCGAGGACCCGGTCATCCGCCTTCTCACGCATCCCTGGCCGTCTCGTGAAGACAGGTAAGTGTCATACACCACACTCAGACCCTGCTTCGGGCCGCCTCCGGGCCTTCCGAGCCGGGTCCCTGTCCTCCACCGCGCTGCCCCACCTCGGGTACGTCTGTGGTTCCCTGGCCCCTGGCACGGTGTGTGTAAGCCTGAAGATGCTTCCTACCGCTCCAGCTGGCCCCGAAACTACCAGCAGACTCGGCTTGCGATTCATTTCGCTTGGCTTCGCCCTGGCTCAGTGATATTCATCATACCTAGGTGTTGAGCTGAGATGCTCCTAAGATTAGTGATATTTATCACACCTACGTGTGCGCACACCTGTCCTGTGTGCGCACGTCGCAGTCCTACTGGCGAAGGACGCGATGTTGCCTCTCCTCCTGCCGATATGAAGGCAGGGTTCTATAGACCCGTACTTCTTGTACCCTAGATAGGTGGTGGGTTATGGCCATCTTGGACCTGTGTCAATTGAAACGGGCCCTTTTTCGAAAGCCTCCATTCAATTACTACACAGAGTTGCATTTTCAAATGCTCCGTCCCCAAGGTTGGCCTGCAGCATTCGACCTGAAGGACAGTACTTCAGATCTCTATCCTTCCGCTCCACAGACCATTCTGTGTTCTGACGTTGAGGGTACGAAGTATCAGTACAAGTCCTACCCTTCGAGTGCTACATAGCCAGTTGGGTCTTCAGGTCAACTGGAAGAGAGTAATCTCGCCCTCGGGCTGAGTATCTCTGTTTCAGTTCAGGAGAAGGACTCGCTCCAACACGTCTCTTCAAGAAGAGTGTGTTAGGCTAGTGCTAGAAGTGAGAAAGGGTCCCACTGAAAATTTCAGAGGCTCCTGGGGCATATGGCAGACGCAGCCGCTTGGCTTCCTCCATAAGAAGACCGCTTCAGCACTAGTTTTGTGATCGAGTCCCGAGGTGACCGTGGCAGAGCGGCACGCCCTGTGTGATAAAAGATCACCCCGGCCTGCCACCAAACTCTCAGCCCGTGTTCAGACCTTCAGGTCCACTAACACCGACTGAGGGGCCATGTACAAAGGGCATGCTTTAACGGAGGCCTGGGCGACCTCCGACTGCATTGGTATTCATTACCTCGAGTTGGCAGTTCACCTCGCTTTGAGCCACCGCTGCTCAGCGAGCTGGTACTGGTCTGAAAGGACAACATCGCGACCGTTGCGCTAAGCTTCCCTCGCATGTCACAACTCGCCCGTCACCTCCTCCTTGGAGTCAGAAGCTTCTGAGGTTGCTTCATTCCACTATAAAATTCTTCCAGCCTGCTCAATCGTGCCGCCAATGAGCCTCACGACAGCTATGGCCAGGGAGAGTGGAGACTCCAATCCCCTGGCGGTCCAGCTGGGCAGGGACCACTTCGGGGCCGCACAGTTGCATCTGTTGCCCCTCCGGACTCGTCCCTCTGCCAGTTGTTGCGTTCCCCAGTGAGCCTTCTAAGAAAGCGGCTATGCGATTCATTATCGCTGCTCAAGTTCAGTGATGTTCATCACATTCAGGTGTTGAGCAGAAATGCTCCTGAAGCTCAGTGAATTATCACATCTAGTGTTGAGCAGTGCTCCTGTCTTGTGCGTGCATGTCGCTTGCACCTACTGTGCTAAGTCAGGAGTAGAACAGGTCTAGATAGTTGCCCCTTTTTTGGCCCAACCAGATCTAGTTCCCTCGACAGCCTTCCTGACTTCCCCTGAATACTTTCAGGGACGGGGCATGATGGCACCCCCGTTCAAAGAACTGGACGGGGAGGTTCAGGTCGCTATCATAAGGATATGTGGTAGTGATCATCACTTCTGCAAGCACCCCCTTAATATAAGGCAGTTGTGCTTCGCTAGTATAGGAGTGGAACCTATTCGTTGAATGAGTCTTTTCTCCGTGAGGAGATCCTGAGAGCGTTCGGTCATTTCAGTGCTCTCTTCCTGCAAGTTGGGTTGGAGTAGCCTGTTCCTTCAGCCTCAATATGATACAATCATCATATGCAGAAGTATGGGAAGCACGTCCTGATCGCCAGGTTCCTGAGGGAGCAAGGGTCATCCCTGCGCCCCTCTTTATCCTCTTGGGCCTGTCTCTGGTGCTATTTGCTATCAGAGACCGCCCCTGAGCCACTGCAGGCAGTGAGTTAAAAATTCTGTTTTTAACAGTTCTCCTGCTCGCATGGTCTCTTCTAGAGGGTAGGGACTTGCTCGCTTTCGGTCAACGACTTGTGCCTGGAATACGAGCCGGCTAACTCTCACTAGCTGAGACCCCGGCCTGGATATGTGCCCAAGGTTCCTACCTCTCCCTTAAAAAAACCAGGTGGTGAGCCTGCAAGCGCTGCCTGGAGGAGGCAGACCCAGCCCTGGCTTTCTCTGTCCGTCCGCTTCATTGCGGGGTTACGTGCACATAGAACGCAAGCCATAGGACCTCAGATCAGCTCTTATCTGTTAAGGAAATCAGCAGAGAGGGAAGGCTGTTTCCAAGCGAGGTTGGCCCACGGATGTGGCTGCCTTCATCTTGGCGAAAGTCCTGAGATGCTCATGTCCACTTAGGTGGTGAGATCCTCTTAATGAGTGTGTGCTCCCGCTTAGGCGTTGACACAGAGTGCTTCGCTGACAGATATTCTAGAGTTAAGGCCTGGGCGACACCTTAGTCGAACCGCTGCTTCCCGTGGGCTCCCTTCACTTGAAGCCAGTTTCACTGTAAGCCCGGTTCGTTGTGTCGGCTTGCTGCGCCATTTCCCCTCCTATGGACTGGATACGTGCGCAATTCTTGCTCCAGTTGAGTTCCCCTTTTTAGCCGAACCCTGTCGAGTTCCTCCATACCCTTCAGCAACGGACATGGCGGAATGTCCGAAGCCAGGCCTATCACTCGTATGCACTGGTGGAACCTGTGTTAGGCTGGGTCCATATGCTGTGATTCCTAAGGCGATCCCATATGTGTATTCTTCCACGGTACGGCTCCCTGCGGCGAGCCCATATCTTCCCTTGGCAGAGCCTGCTCTGCCGTCACTGTTCGGTTGAGTCTCCCCCCTGTTAAGCTGGAGCCACCCCAGTGACATTCCATATGTTGTACTGCCCGGTCATCCGCCCAGTTCATATGTGTATTCTCCACGTTACCTCCCTTCGGGCAGGATGTGGCTTCCGCAGCGTCCCTTCCTTCCATGTTCAGGGAACGCTTTCCCAGTGGTCCTGTAGGAACAGCAGTGACTTCCCTGGCCTAAGCCCTGTCCCTTCCCCGCCTATTGCGGGGGGATCTGGAGGCTTTTTGTCTAGGCGCTGGAAGGTGGCAGCACTAGATGGCATTTTTATTGGGATCCCAATCAGTCGACTCGTCGACTACGTCGAACGTGAACGACTGAAAGGGAACGTCTCGGTTACGTATGTAACCCTCGTTCCCTGAAGGAGGGAACGGAGACGTAGTCCCGTAGCCACTATTGCTGGACCACCACTGACTCCGAGTTACGCTCGGCTCCTCAGTGAAAAACACTAGTGCGTGCATCCACTTCCGTATTTATACCCGCGGGGCGGGGGCGGAGTGTGTGATGCATTTCACCCACGCCAATTTCATTGGCTCGTTTTAATAGCACTCGAAGATGTCAGGCTCTCTAAGTGAGATCCCAATCAGTCGACACGTCGACTACGTCTCCGTTCCCTCCTTCAGGGAACGAGGGTTACATACGTAACCGAGACGTTATGCTGCATCATAATGGTGACGCTATGGGAACGCCCCTTGCATGACTGGTGTTTGAAGCATGTGTAAAAACACGGCAATTGATTGACAGATGGCAGCCCTATGACGTCGCAAGGAGCGCCCTTAACCCCCTGGGGTCGGCGGTCGCGCCAGCGATGCCAGCTCACTTTTTTTCTTATCAGTGCAAAAGAGACTCAAAATACTGTTGATTTTTAGCTTACATATAAGTGTTATACATCATTCGATCATGTTAACTAAGTGTTAATTTTTTTGTGCATACTCACAATAAAAACAAAGTGCTGTGCTTTTTGCCAAATAAAGAAAAATAAACATGATGCGAGTTCTGCCATCTCTCTAAATGTGAAGTCGTAATGAACTGTAACTTAGCGAATACTCACAGGCATACATATGTCACAGTCACACAGGCATACAGGCACACAGGCATGAAGCTTGACTTCTCTTCTTTTAAATGAAGTAAAAAAAACAAATATTCTCAGTTTATGTGATCTGTATGAAAAGAGAGATTTCAGTCGTTCTCAATTCAGCTCATTATAGCTCATTAAGTGCTAATGTGATCACGCCCACGAAGAACACGCGCTATTCAAACGCAAACGATCTGAGGCGATCCATGCAAACGTGTCAACGCCCACATCAATTCGATAAAACACATCAAGTTTAATCAGACTCATGTACTTTACGACGCTGTGAGGAATAATACTATTGTAATAATAATCCTGGGAAATTTACCTCAGAAGAGCCGGTTTACTTTCACTTCGAGGAGCAATGGATCCAGCTGAGGTGAAATAGTAAGTTCTTTATTCTTAAGTGCTTTGTTCTAATCGCGATATGCAATAGTGTCTGTAAACCGCAAAAAGACTGTTTTGCGTGTCTGTGTGTTAATGAATGAACGGCACAGATGTGTGCTGTTGTTTACTACAGAACAGCTTGCATCTGTGCCGTATAAACAACATATTAAACTGCAAATTAACATTTACATGCTAATATATCATAAAAACGATATGTTACAGACGAAATATGAATGTTTAGACAAGATTTCGTTGATTAGTTTTGGATAGATTATAAAGTTTTTACTGTAAAAAAGACTACTGTGACTTTCACATCAAATACGCTTTTGTTCGCCAATTTCTGCTCATATGTCAAATATATAGTATGGGATGTTTTGTCAAAAATAAAGTAGGTATATTGAATTATCAACTAATCATTAACTTTGAAATACGTATGATAAAATTCATACTTTTTACAAAAAAAGATTACACTTGAAATATTGTTAAATTTGTAATTGTTGTTGATTTACATGTGAAAACTTTTTAATAAAATAGCAAAAAATATATTTACAAGGTAGATGTAAGCAGCATCTTAATAGGTCAATATAAGCCTTCTCATTAAATTGTTTATTATTGCTTTTTATTAGTGACACATTTGGGGAGAGGATATATTCCAAAACTTTCTGAAAATACATTACGAGAATTAACTAAGTTACTAGAAATGTTTACTTTGGATATTATACAATTTGCATGCATACAAAATAAGTCCTCACATTCTTTCTTGTGGTACCCAGTGAAACACCTGAATGAAAGGCTCATTATGCTGCTCATTATGCCGGTCATTGTCTTCTCAGGTGTGAATCAGAGCATTATTCATGATCATTCATGCCCCCACGCATATTGCCTTTCTAAACAAAACGTATCTTACAAAGTTTAAATCAATGTATTGTTTTATGTGAATGATTAGGCATGATGATTTTCAGATCATTTTGAAGCAAAAACTCTAGACGACAACATCCATTAGTCAAAAGTAGGGCTGCACGTTTTCAAGTTTTTCATTAACCGTTAACCGAGGCCCTTAGCGGTTAATACTCGGTTAACCATAGTGTGCGCGCCGCAACCCCGAGATACAGACACACGCGAAAGGGGTAGTTCATTTTTAACACCTTTAATAACTGGTTGGACCACATTTATAACTAAATTCATTTATAGAAATAAAACGCAGTGGTAAGGACAGAGCAGTTATGGTGTGTTCAAACCGAACGCGAATTTAATTATATGTGCGAGTGATTACATACAAAGTCAATGCAAAGACGCGAATAGACGCATCATTCGCGCCGGGCGTTGCGAATGACGCGAATTGGGCGACGCGTTTGCCGCGAATGTCTTCCGCGCAAGTTGAAAAATTTTAACTCGAGCGAATGTTCAAGTTTGACGCGTTAGACGCCTAACGTTATTTGACGCTCTATTCACGTTCGGTGTGAAGTGTGAACACACCAGACCATAATGATGCCCGGGTGTTGGCTGTTGAGATGGTACAACAACGAGGTTGTACTTGAAGTATATCTAAGCACTGCATTGCAATACTTGCATTTTGCCCCGTCATTCTCGATTTTAAAGTGCTCCCACGCTGTGCTTTTCTTTGCCCGCTTCATATTAGAAAACTGGTCATGAGTCATGACTACTTCTTCTTGTGGACATTACAAATGTATGGGAGCGCTCTGGCGGTCTCTGGTGGTGCAAAAATGTATTACAACTAAATTCAATGCACGCCATTGACGCCACTTAACCGAGCAAAATGTTTCACTCGGTTAAGCAATTTTTAACGGTTAATCGGTTAATCGGTTAACCATGGACACCCCTAGTCAAAAGTCTTGTGGACATATTTAGTTCCTTTTTTTTTTGGCCTTATTTCAGAAACTTTAATTTTTAGTTTTTTCAATAACCATGCATAAACATTATTCTCTCAAAAATACAAACATGTACACACATGTTGCTCACATATTATGGTAGCCCTGTTTGTGCTAAATAGAGTGTAATTACACTTTTGCCATTAATATGTTTATAAGCAACTGAAAAAAGCACAAATGTCAGGGCATGTCAAAAATCTTAAGGACCCCAAAAACACCTTAGACCCCAGAGGGTTAAGAATAAAAGCCACTGTAAACACAGCCACGTCCGAGTGATCTGACGGCGCCGGCGGTTCGGTCTTTTCCGGAAAGCGCCGGAAGTGATCTCTCGCGCGTGTACGTCAATTAATAAATAGAGGGAGGAGTATGAGTGAAATAAGGCACTTTGCCAACAAAAGTAATGAGAAAAGTAAAGAAACAGATCTCAATTCACCACTCTGCAAACGGGGAGGCAACACATCAAATCTGCCTAAGCACTTGTCAGTTGCTCATCCTGACTTGTCTAGAGAGTTCAGAGATCGACAGGCGAGTTCATCATTCAACTGATTTAATTTAGACTTTTATTGAACATTGAACAGCGCACATACATAAGAGCTTATCAATTATATATGATACGGTAAACACGAAAGCTCAAATCTGCTTGCATGACACGCTAGAACCAATTAAGTGTAGGTCTCATCATATTTGCACTTTCAAACAAACATATATTAATTGAATTTGAATGAATAAAGAATAAAAATGTGAATAATATTAATTTTAGTATTAGTGATAGTAAAATGAATGGCATATTAGTGCCGCTGTGGTGACCCCTAGAGTAGAGGTCTTCACGGGTCCACTTGGATCCGAAAACCCGAGGTCCGACCCGAGACCCGAACAGGTTCGGGTCCAAAACTCCGACGAGTGTCTCGGACACGGGTCGGGTTCGGTATTAGTGGCCTCGGGTCTCGGGTAATTTAAAATAAATATGCCTTTTCCAAATGGACCCGAGAAGACCCGAATTCTTTTAAACTATGTTGGGCATTTAACAAAATTGCAGTATTTAAAACAACTTTTTCTAAGTGAGAGAGCGAATCCGCGCTTCTACGTGCAAATGGGCTATAAGCATAAGCACGGTTGCCTCCGCATTTATTTACTCAGTTGCTCGCTCCACATAAACCAACCCCTCCCTTTGCCAAGAAGAACTAGAGCGCCATCATGTGGATGGATGTTTGACTAAATGCAAGTATTTGAATTGTCGTTTAGCCAGGCCTGTCAATCAATTTTAAAAATACGCGACACTGTCAGAAAAGCATGGAGGCGATAACAGAAATTGCGAAAAATGTCAGGGAAAACGAATGGTGGTTCTAATCATCGTATGGACCGGTAAATAACATTATGCCAAATTTTATAGGACGTAATGGGTTACAGTGATGTGTGATTGACATTTTAGCACTTCAGCGCGCTTACACTTGCGCGTCTATGTTAAGTGCATGTTTGAGAAACGCAGTGCTGCAGGCTGTGCACAATGTAAATGCCGTTTACGTTTCGGGTCCAGTCGGGTTCTAAAGGAAATGCCGTCAGGTCGGGTCGGACTCGGGTCCAATTTTATCGGGTCTGTCTCGGGTCGGTTTTTTCTTTAAAAAAAATAATTTATGCACGTCGGGTTCGGGTAAGTAGGGATTCGGGTCGATTCGGGTCGGGTACAGTTTTTAGGACCCGAGAAGACCTCTACCCTAGAGCAATAAGCCGAGAGAGGGAGAGAGTAATAGTAGTAATATGAATATTACTAATATTACAATTAAGCTACATTTGTCAACATTCATTAGGTAACCTAACCTAACAGTAATATAGCAAATATTAATCTATTTCAATCAGTAATTAAATGACCTAGAAAATTACATTTACTAATACATGTTTTTAGCATGTTAACATTACTTTATGCAATGCAGTAAACTAATATGAACCCAAACAGTAACCAAACCAAGATGAATAAATGCAATAAATGTTGATAAATCTCTGTTGATGCATGACAGCTAATGGTTTACATGTCATTTCATCATTTCAAAATATTTTAAACTTTACCAGTATCGATATGCGAGCTTGATAGTGTGTACTAACAGCCATGTTAATTGTTTATACTCATACTGATAAAGTTAGTTATTTTATTACTTGTGATTCTGACATGATGTCACTACATGCACTGCGCTCCTCCCTGCTCGGCGCTGGTAAACGCGTCCGACTCTTCCAGCCGGGATCACGCGTAAATGTGTTTTGGGGGCGTGGCTTTGGAAGGAGCCGAGAAGGGAGGGGGTGGTGGGAGTTAATGGAATAATGAGCTGTGTTTTATAATTTCTTTTCCAGATTACTTACATTTTAATTATGCATTGATATATAAAGACAGTTTAAACAAATTTGGAAAAAAGTATTTTTGGGGATTTCTACCTACCCTGCCTTTAAATGCAACATGCTTCAATATAATTATAGTCGTATTAGGATTGAATATAACCGTGTTAAGAAGTTATATGGCCTTACAGAGTAAGTGCTTTTTGTGTATAAATAATAATACATTAGTACCTTTTCTGGTGAACTCACATCGGATTCATTTTGCCTGAACTTCTCTTGCAGAGTCTCAGCCAGCTGACACAACAGGAAACCGTTATCTAACCTGTCCATGAAGCTCTCGGCTGTGATTTCCACACCTGATGCAAAATATGAAAGAAGGAGATTAATATCTCACAAAAAAACTTTGATTTGGTTGCTCTTCATTGTACTTGGGTTATCTTTATAAACTCATTTTTATAAGTAACATTTCAAACATTATTAATATCATATTGTATTGTTAATATCATTCCGGAAATACTCATATCATTATACTTATCATTACTCGTTATATCATACTTGTTACATTATTATTGTAATGACTACGATGACATGTATATGTATTCCTATTGAAAAATGAAATATATGATCAAAATCTAAGCTTACAGAATATATGTACATTTCTTTGCATTTCATTTCATCTTAATTCTCACTTAAACTCAAATTTAAACTAAAAATCTGCACCAAACTCAAATTCAAATTCAGGGATTTTAAAGGCATTCTCAAATCACACTCTAAATGACGCACAACCGTCTCAACTGTAGACATCTGTTGCAGCTATGATTCACAAACAAACAAATTTCAGCCCCAAAAACAGACAAGTGTTTTGGAAGGAAACAGCTGATTTATTTTCCAATAGTAATCCAGATGAAACACACACAGAAACACAGACTCAATTCTACAGAGATCAACATGTGGCGGCTGCATTTTACTGACTTCCAGACTATCATTCTTTCTACATGATGTCACTGTGAAACAGGAGGTGGTAGCAGGGGGTTGGGGTATCTGTGGAAAGAGCATATTTTCTCATCTACTCCATGTTTTTTTTTTTTCTTTCATAAAGAGGGGGCGTCAGTGGTCGAGGGGGTTTAGATGTTTTAATGAGTTCCAAATGTGGTAATTGAGCCCAGTGGAGAGGAGAGACGGAGGGCTTGTGAAATTCTTTCTGAATGAAGGCCTACCTCCTTTATTTAATCTCAGACAATATCTTACACTCGCTCCATCTCCAAAGTCGTCAAGTGAAGTTATACAGTGCTTTTTACAATACAGATTGTTTCAAAGCAGCTTTACGGATTACAGGAGATAACAGGAAAATAATGCAACAAAACCTTCCTTGAGGTTTACTTTTAATGTTGTGCACACATTCGCAAAATATGAATTATTATTATTAATCCTCATTACGGAAATGTTCTATTTTAAGGTTTGTCATTTGTTGACCACTGTATGATTGTACACATAATCATATGATGCAATCCGGGATCCGTTTTGCCCATTCATTCACATGACAATATTTTTGGTGGCTTGAAAATGCAAACTTTTGAAAACGGCTTTCAAAGATCAAATTTTTGAAAAGATAGC
Source organism: Rhinichthys osculus (assembly GCA_029959095.1). Lineage (NCBI taxonomy): Eukaryota > Metazoa > Chordata > Actinopteri > Cypriniformes > Leuciscidae > Rhinichthys > Rhinichthys osculus. The sequence continues at coordinate 23,642,137 of JARWKJ010000025.1, read as the reverse complement.
CTACTGTTACTATCTCGATGTAAACTACAAAAAAAGCAAATCTGTGAAACCAGTGTAGGTATGCACATGGTTAGTACGTGTTTTAGGCATGTGCATTTGGCACATTGCTCTGTAAAATAATTCGTATGTGCGCAGGTGCGTAGTGTTTCTTTACAAAGTGGCATCGCCAACTACTGGCCTGGCATGCATAATACAGCATCTTAGTCACGGTCATGGTTAGGGAAAAGAGGCCAACTTGGCAAGCCAACTATGTAAATGGCGCTTGAGGTAAGTTTTAAATTTTAGCGCCATGTCACGTTAACCAATACGCCATTTCATGTTGCATTTTTATTGGCTAGTCAGTAGACGTAGGTTGTAGCAGCAAACACACTGTGAGATGTTCATGATACATTTCTGATACTGTCAGAAAATGACTTCAGGCTATCTTTGGTCACAAGGCCATGACAAAAGCCATCTTTGAACCTCTCTCGCTGTACGACGTAGGACCACCATTTGTCCTGTGTATTTTCCAAGGAAGAAAAGTGAATGAGTTTCTCCATGCAAAACTGTCACAATGGTAGCATGGCTAGTGTAGTGTGAATGGATATTTTCTTTCTAGGCAAAGTCATTTAAGTAATCTACTGTTTGTCAAGATTATGTTTTAACAATGGCATTATAAATTGCGCTACTTTAGCTCAAAACACCACAAATAAAAAGTGCAACAACAATTACTAAAAATGCAAATGAGTAAAACAATAAAACAAATCATATATATATACAGTATATGGTTCCTGGCAAGATCAGCAAAAGGTTAAATTGTGTTCCTGTAGCACAGATCAGTTTCAGAGATCTGAGGAGTTATTGGTCTAAAAAAAAAATAACACAGAGACAGGAGTAAGCCACTAAAGAGTGTGGAAGATCTGGATAGGGATCTAGTGGTTGGTGTGTGGTTGTATATGAAGCCCCTGCGCGGCCCACTGCGGCTCCTGGCTTCCTTTTGCTCCAGGCAGACCAAAGACAAAGCCCTGGTTTCAGCTGGCTGTTCACAGCCCGAGAGCTGCCAGAAATTCCACAGACATCCCCCTCCATCCATCCACACACACACACACACACAGAACAGACGCCAGGACCATGACACACTACCATTCTTTTCGGTTCAGAATTTGACTCCTGGTTCAAATGGTGAGTGGTATTCAGAATCTAATTAATGATGGGAAATGTTGGAAAAGGAAACACATACAATCGTATGCATGTTTGTATATGCACATAAATAGATTATATTAAATAAAATCAAAACATATTGTGTGACACATATTAAAGGGGTGGTTCAGGATTTTGGACATCGGGCCTCATTTTCAAGTTAGCCTTAGTGTTATTTATCAGTGGAGACAGTTTTCAAAAATGTTCATCCAGTCGTTCCAGTTGCATAGTTCGCCGGTGCTAGGCTAGCGCGAGTCAACGGTAACTGCTAGCCTGCCATAAAAACAGTGTTACCCACTCCACAGTACACCAAAAGCAAATAAATTATAACGCCAGACTATCGATGTAAATGTCTGTTAAGATAATAATGTTAAAAATCAAACTACCCTTACTACCTTTTCTAGAGCAAGTTCGATACAGATGCTTTCATTTTTGGTACTTGCCGATATAGAGTACCGATACCTGTATATTCATTGCATTTGTAATTTTTATAGGGGTCATATAATGCCATTTTTGTACAAGCTAATATGATTCTTTAGGGTGTAAATTAAAAGTTTGTAATATACTTTAATTAAAAATTCTCATTAGTATTGTAAGAAAACACTTATTTTACCTGGTCAAAAACAGCTCTGTTTTCAGCACGCCGTTTCTGTGCATATTACTTTAAATGATAATGAGCTACGCTCACCCCGCCTCTCTGTTCTGTGCGTACACGTTTGTAACACAATAACACAATAACCATAACGCGTTGTTCACGTGGGATTATGAATTATATGGAGAACGTCGTACATAGAAAACATGCAGTAATGTACCCTGAGTGTAAACCTTAGACGCATTCATCGTGAAGCGATTTGAAAATATATAAATATTAATATAAAGGTTAATAAAACGTTACACTCACTTCAGTTGTTCTAGAGGTTCAGCAGGAACACGAATATCTGGTACCGATTCTTTTTTCATGAGCAGCTTCTTAGCAAAACCAGCTTTATACTGACCCTCGTTTATAAAGCAGTCTGGTGAGAAATGATTCGCGCAAACATGAAAGCATTGACGTTGATCGTGGGGAATATTCCCTTCGAAAACAAACTCAGCCACTGCGTCTTCAGCGGTTCGGATTTAGGAACATCAAAATGACTGTGTTCGTTATTACACCCAAGAACAGAACACCACAATCGCTTAGACGCCATTCTGCTCATAGACAGTGCTCCAGCATATCAAAAATGACCGCGCCGGTCCGCGCAGACTATGATTGACAGCTCTCACCCGCGAAGGCGGGTCTGTGTTGAAACGCGCCTGTCAATCAACAATCGTGGGAGGGGCTTCCGAGCGTGTGACGTCACACGGTCGAACGGCTCGATTTGAGGCATGGGAAAACATATAAGGAGATTAAAACAAAAACACTGGATGGATTTTTATCATTTTATGATGGTTGTGTACAGGCACTGCCAAAACACATTTCAGTACAATCAACTTGAAAAAGTGCATGTACTATTATATGACCCCTTTAAAGGAGAACTCCGGCGCAAAATGAACCTTTGGTCTAATTACACATTGTTACCTAGTCAACCGTTATCTGAGATTTGTTTTCATGATTATCGAATGTAAATAGTTTTATCTCTAAAAACAGTTTAGTCTATAAAGCTAGTATAACGCTAGTATATTGGGCATAGTGTAATGACAAATAAAAATCGCTTGTTAATACCACTAACAAGGCTGAAAATAGACCCACACTAACACGGTAGCATAATGAGGGTCCCTACCTTCAAACCGAAGCATTGAGAACTTTGTAAGTGTACAGACAGTTTAATAAGAAGATATTTTAAACATACAGTCAACTTCGCGTATACAGGCACAAGCCATCTTTGAAATACAGCTGTCACGACCAACTGGCTCACAGTAGCAATGACATAGGGAAGACCACACCGTTTGTTAAGTTAAAGCAAACATAATTTATTAAACATTAAATTATACGATGAAATCATAATTTAGATCAATAAATGTAACAAGTCAGTAAATGAGAAACGAAATAAAACTAATCAAAAGTGTGTTGCAGATCAGTAAAGTGTAGACTATGTGTAATGCATACAAAGCAAAAAGAAGTGGGATGATGCTGCTGCCACCAGCATGGAGACCCGAGCAATGCCGAGCCGCGCAGCACAGAGCAGACCAAACAACCGACAGGAGATGTTTTTAAATAGTCCCTCCAATCAGCTGTTGTCGGATGGACCTAAAACAAACAGCTCCCCCTTCAGACTGGGAGGAGAGAAACGGCCCAAACATAATACTATCCATGGTGGAGTGAGCACACCCAACACGGCAAAGCCGGGCGTGACATCACTCCCCCCACAAAACAGAGACCCATGTGGGACTCTGTAAAACTACATTCTACTCATTACCATTTCCCATAAACAATACTAAAAACAAAAACTATACCCAAAAAACAATAAAATGTCTAAACCCATTACCCTTTTTAACCAGTATCCCGAAAGACTAAGGTTAGATTAAACCAAACTCTCGACCCCATTCATCCACCCCTTTAATACAACAGCCACTACAAAAAATTAACCCATACTCACCTCCCATAATCCCCCCCCCTACCTCCTTCCCACCCAGCAAATCCTGGCGCCTGGATAGCAATTTAAGAATGGAAAGACCGGAGGCAAGAGAGAAGAACCAGAGACTGGAGAAGAGATAGGCAGCCCTTAACAGTCATCAAGAGCCCGTGACAAAGCATCAGCCATGACGTTCTCAGACCCCTTGATGTGTCTAATAGATAGATTATAAGGCTGTAGAAAAAGAGCCCAGCGCATAAGGCGCTGGTTAGTATTTTGAAGAGAAGAGAGGAAAGTCAGAGGATTGTGATCAGAAAAGACCACCACAGGGTGTAACCAACCACCAACATACACATCAAAATGTTGGAGTGCCCAAATAAGGGCCAGGGCCTCTTTTTCGATGGTTGAATAGTTAAATTGGTGACAATTAAATTTCCGAGAAAAATAGGAAACTGGTCTATCTATCCCATTTTCATCCTTTTGAAGGAGAACGGCACCTGCCCCTACCTGGCTGGCATCTACTTGCAGCTGGAAGGGCTCCTCCAACCTAGGAGCAGCCAAGACAGGTGCAGAACTCAGGAGAGACTTGGCGTTTTCGAATGCGTGTTGGCAATCAGCAGTCCAATTGAATTTAACTGAACCCTTCAACAGGTTAGTTAGTGGGGCAACGACAGATGAAAAATTACAGCAAAAATTCCTGTAATAACCTATCATACCAAGGAAGCGCATCAATTCTTTCTTAGTGACAGGACGTGGGAATTTGTCAATGGCCAGGACTTTCGCTCTCACAGGCCGAACGTTCCCTTGTCCGACCACCTTTCCCAGATACACCACTGTAGCCTGAGCAAACTCACACTTTGCTAAGTTAACAGTGAGATTTGCAGCCGCAAAACGTTCAAATAATGAACGTATGCGAGCCAGGTGGATCGTCCAAGTGTCTGAATAACAGACCACATCATCAATATACACAGCGCACCCCTCCAGTCCCACAACGACTCGATTCATGAGCCGCTGGAAACTAGAAGGGGCGTTGCGCAACCCAAAAGCCATTCTCGTATAAGAGTAGAGACCCGACGGCGTAATAAAAGCAGAGATCTCTTGTGCCCTAGGAGTAAGAGGAACCTGGTAATAACCTTTAAGCAAGTCAAATTTGCTCACATAACGAGCCGCACCGACTTGATCAACACAATCTTCTATCCTAGGCAGTGGATACGAGTCTGGTTTTGTTACACTATTCACTTTTCTGTAATCCGTACAAAATCTGTACGTATGATCAGGTTTTTTGACTAACAAACAGGGCGAAGCCCAGCTAGAGTATGACTGTACGGCAAGACCATTTTCCAAAAGATATTGGACACTATCATCCAGACTTTTACGCTTATCAGGACCAGTGCGGTAAAACCTCTGACGTATTGGCTTTGCATCACCGACTTCTATGTCATGCTCGATTAAAGTTGTGCAGGTCGGAGTATCTGAAAACAGACATGGAAATTCAAAAATTAGAGCTTTCAATTCTTCCCGCTGCTGCAAATCCAAATGATCTAAAACTCCCTCTAACTTGCCCAACGTCTCTGAATTATTTAGACGAGCATGCAGCATGGAATCGTCAAGGCTCTGCACATCATCCTCTAACTCTGGAGAGGCTACCGACGTGCTTGCCACGACCAAGACAGACGATTCACCCTTACAACTAGGTGACCGTGACGATACATAATATGGCTTAAGTAAATTGATATGACATAACTGTGTCGCCCGCCTACGGTCAGGCGTAGCAACCACATAATTAGTCTCTGACACTTGACGAACCACACTGTAAGGCCTTGAATACTTTGCCCCAAAAGGAGAACCAGGTATAGGCAACAATGCCACAACCTGATCCCCTGGACTAAAGACACGAGCTTCTGCTTTACGGTCATAATTTTGCTTCATTTTTCTTTGGGCATCAGTCAAATTTTCGGTTGCCATTTTACATGCCAAAAGTAACCTGCAGCGGAAACCATACACATAACTGGACAAACTCTTGGGTGGTTCATCTGAATCCAGATCACTTGACAACACAGACAATGGGGTACGAACCTTGTGACCAAATACCAGTTCATTGGGACTAAAACCTGTGCTTTCTTGCACAACAGCTCTAGCCGCCAACAAAAGCCATGGTAATCCATCCTCCCACTCCCGTTTCATCTCTATGCAATATGCACGCAAAAGAGACTTAACAGTGGCGTGGAATCGCTCCAAAACCCCCTGACTTTGCGCATGGTACGCGCTACTCAAGTTATGCTGGATACGCAGCTGTTTCAAGGCTGCTGCGAACGTTTTTGATGTAAAATTTGAACCACGATCACTTTGAATGACTCTAGGAAGTCCAAATATTGAAATAAACTGCGACAATGATTTCACCACAGACCTTGTCGTAATGGTCCTCAGAGCATACGCAGCAGGATAGCGAGTCGTTTGGCACATGATGGTAAACAAATAAACACAGCCTGATTTTGACTGGGGTAAGGGGCCCACACAATCAATGATCACATGCTCGAAAGGCTTACCAACAGATGGAATGGGCTGTAAAGGCGCAGGCTTAATGACAGCATTTTTCTTACCTGCCACCTGACAGACATGACAAGTTTGAACAAACCGTGAAACGTCCTTCTTTATCCGTGGCCAGTAGCAATGTTGTAACAGTTGATTATATGTTTTCCTTACCCCAAAATGACCCGCTTTTTCCCCATGAGCTGTTTTTAGTGCCACATCACGAAACTTTTCAGGCATCACCACCTGCAAAATTTGATCTCTCACATCATTTCCCACAGTAGGTGACCACCTTCTTAGCAACAAACCATCCTTCACAAAATAACAGCGATCTAAATTGTCATCTACAGCCAACTCAAAGTATTTCTTTAAGCTTGGATCACTCTTTTGAGCCTCAGCAATGTCAAAACGAGACAAAGGTACTGGTAACTGCGGAATAAATACCTGAGCAGACGTGTGTTTGGATACATCAGACGAGTTTACATCCTGCTTATTCGCCATAGCGCGCGTCACAGCGCACGCTGTAAAAACATCTGGATAATCTTTTTGACAACTATCTGACTCATCCAATAAAGAAGCTCCAATCTTAACCACAGGAGGTGGTGAGACCTGATCAGGAAAAACACGATCATGAGCAAAATTATTACCCACAATCAGATCAACTCCTTCTATAGGTAAAGAAGGACGCACCGCAATGGTTACATCCCCATTCACAAAACCAGAAAACAATTGAATTTTGTGCAGCGGCACTGGAAATGACTGGAGACCAATTCCCCGTATTAAAACACAATTTCCTGTATCAGATTCAGACGAGAAAAGCAAGACAGATTGACAAATGAAACTTTCTGATGCACCCGTATCACGCAGAATTTTCACTGGAACGCGACGTGCGTCTCCAACCAATGCCACAAAACCCTCCGTAACAAACGGTGCATAATCCGTTATCATAGATGCAGAAAATTCAAACTCATCACTCTGTACATTACCTTTATCAACTGACGCAGTACATTGTGCACGATCCAATGTCTTTTCTGGAATTTTCTTATCTTTACTCCCTGAGCGCACACCGGGAACAGATGAGGTACAGAGTCAACTTCGTGTATACAGGCAGAAGCCATCTTTGAAATACAGCCTTTACCAGTCGATCTACGAACGCCGATCCAAGCCTGCTGTTCGCGCTCACCTTATCATTCTCACCAGCGCACTTGGATCGGCGTTCGTAGATCGACTGGTAAAGGCTGTATTTCAAAGATGGCTTCTGCCTGTATACACGAAGTTGACTGTATGTTTAAAATATCTTCTTATTAAACTGTCTGGACACTGACAAAGTGCTCAATGTTTCGGTTTGAAGGTAGGGACCCTCATTATGCTACCGTGTTAGTGTGGGTCTATTTTCAGCCTTGTTAGTGGTATTAACAAGCGATTTTTATTTGTCATTACACTATGCCCAATATACTAGCGTTATACTAGCTTTATAGACTAAACTGTTTTTAGAGATAAAACTACTTACATTCGATAATCATGAAAACAAATCTCAGATAACGGTTGACTAGGTAACAATGTGTAATTAGACCAAAGGTTCATTTTGCGCCGGAGTTCTCCTTTAAAAGTATTGGGTAGAGAAACCAAAAGAATATGAATCAAATTAGTTGGCTTAATTCATTTATCAATATATTTCCTTCCGTTGTTCAGTTATCAAACACTGTACACACGCAGCGTGGTATCGTGGTATATTTTTGGTATTGGATCATTTTGATGAGTACGAGTACACGAGCGCAGATATCAGGCCCAGTACCGATACTGGTATTGGTATCAGTGCATCCTTAGTCGGGGGTATGCTAATTTCAAACGTGATAGAGCATTAGCTCTTTCCCTGGTAATTTCCGTCATTTATGACACAACGCTTCCCCGCCATTGACGGAATTTCCAGGGTTTCAGTATTTCCATGGTTATACGGTAGGGGGCGCTTTTAGGCATCTTCTGAAAGAGTAGATGATCTCCAGATCAAAAGACATGTGAAGAAGAAGCAGAAACCAGCGATAGCATATGTAAGCAGGAGCATACAGTTGTAATTGAAATTATTCAACCCCCATTGCAAATCCGGTTTATTGGCAAAATTCGAATAAAATGTCGACCCAGGATGAGGTTTAGGACTGTGTGCAACCTTAGATGGACTCGATCAACTAATTTTTTCCTCAAAATGTTGCTTTTTTTAATGAAACATTCAAGTTTTTATAAAAAAAAGAAAGCATGAAGCTATAGAATAAAAGTTTAAACGAAAGAGCGTCGGTTCTTTCTTTTGATATATTGCGTGTTCAGATATTTATACAGCAAAATATTCTGGGGGCCATGAAACTTTTGTGAAAGTGATAAAAAAAAATGCTGGGGGTGGCTTGCAACTTTTTTCCAAAAACGCTGGCGGGGAAACATTCACCTTTCAACCGAACTGCCGTGATACAAAAAGCAACCAACGTAATAATATGTTGCCACATTCACATGTAACTGTTTTAGAGGAAATTGAACATGATATTTAATGCCAGTAACATTTTCCTGTGAGACATACTACAAGCACCACAATATAATTTAGCAAAATGCAATGGAGAAAAACAATAGCGCGTGTCACTTGAAAAGTGCAGCAAAATGTCCCCAGAGCTATTTTTTTTCCCAGAAATATAGGCTGAAATACAGCTATTTATTTGCTATTCTAATAATGTATAATTATGGTTGATTACATTATTTATTTATTTATAGCATTTTATGGTTAGTTGCATTATTTGTATTTATACAGCATTGTCCAAGTTGTCCATGACTCAGAACAGACCAGTGATAATTTTTTGTTTGAGACTCAATGGATACTAACTGATTTGAAAGATATGGGAAGATATTGGAGCAATTCATAAATGACTTACCCAGCATACTGGAGAGCCAGAGCGCCAGGTCTTCCTTCATGGGCAGCAGGCTGGCCTCATGTCTACTGGCCAGCCACTGACTGTACAGCTGCAGATCCGTGAGGCCCGGGCCAGCCGGCTGCTGCTTACCGCTCAGAGGACTGCACATGCTTCAGAAAACAACCACATCGACATCAGTACAACTAAATAACATTAATTCAGTCATTTGGCTCTGAAATAATTCATTTGAGGAATTTTGTCAATTTCACACAAATGTTCTTTGTCTCCTAAAGTGCCTACGATCATCATTCAAGCACTTTCTGTTGTTTCACAGTCGACTCTTATCCTCCATACTGATCCTCTCATCACAGTCCAGCTCCAGGCTCTCTTGTTTGTCCTGTGATATAATATTCCCTCGCTTTTCCCCTGTTTTTTTTTAAAGACAGAACAGCCACTGTGTGGCTTCTCTCCAGTCCTGCCCTAGTGACTCTCTTTGACCCAAAAGCTCTATAAACACAAATAAACATGCTTTCCCTAATAAAACCTCAGAATAAATTGCCATTTCACATTCAGACAATCTAACTAGATTAAATTTCCTGAAGAAAATACGTCTTAGATAATGTGAACACTTTGACAGTATTCTCTGATCCATTCCTACGGTGTTCTGACTGGATTCTAGGACATTTGTTCTTGTCAGGGCATTGCTAGGGATGGGATAAGGTGTTCAAAGTGTTTGTTAGGGTGTTTCAATGTGTTTTTTAGAGTTTTTTGAGTGGTCGCTAGATGGTTTCTCACTTCCCTAAGTCAAAAGTGTCCACCACCAGTTCTCTTTGATATTCTGGTCTATATCAACTACAGTTCAATTGTTTGGGTTTTTGGAAATAAACTAATGCCAGGATGCATTCAATTGATCAAAAGTGACAGTAAAGACATTTTTAATGTTGCAAAAGATTTCTATTTCAAATAAATAGTTCATATTCAAAGTTATTAAATTCATATTAAGCAGCACAACAAGATTCTCGAGCAGCAAATCAGCATATTGGAATGATTTCTGAAGGATCATGCGACACTGGAGACTGAAAATGTAGTTTTGCATCACTGGAATAAATTTAAAATTTAAAATTAAAAACATTTATTTTAATTTGTATGATATTTCACAAAATGACTGTTTTTTATGCTATTTTTATTCTAATAAGTGCAGACTTGGTGGGCCTAATTGTTACAAAAAAGAGTCTTCTACCCGACAGTCAAAGCGGCATTACGTCATGAAAGTGTGGATTGGTTATTAATTGGTTATGATGTTGAGGATTATGAAACCTGTGAGGTTTTCTTTAATTTAGTGATAACAAATGTGTCTCTGTAACTAATAGAGGCTAGAGCAGTTATTGCAGAGGCATTTCCCTGTTTGTCTAAGGCAGTTACATTTCCCTGTAACAACCTGAGGCTATTTGATGAAGAATGTTTACCAATCCACACGGATGAAGACAGAGCATTCTTTTCTAGTGAATTCTGCCAAGTTAATCTGGTTCTGTCTCTCAGCAAAGCTTGCATATCATTGTTGCTTGAAGTTTATTTATTTGTAATGCATTACATGCAGTGGCAGTGGTCTGGTTTATTATGCACACAGAAATGTGGCGATAATTTGTGATGCCACCCAGCACTGCGAGGGATTTCCCCTTACCCATAATTCATTGCATCACATGTGAATTCCAGAGGCACAAGAGAAAAGTTATGAGTTCTGAGAAGTGTAAATATCTTCAGTGATGCAGAATGGGGCCTCTTCCTAAGTTTTTCTCTGCTGTATCCCACTAAGCAACCTGGGAATGAGAACTTGGGTCCAACAATTGTCACATTGTTGTTGTGAGCTCTGAATGGCTGGCAGTCCAATGCGAACTGAAAGTCAATCTGTATTTTTCTTGTTTCACAAAATAGCCAGAGTTCACTTTACCTGCCAAACGTCTATCAGATAAACCCAAATCTCCTCTTTTCTTTTCTTTTCTTTTCTTTCTGAAAGAGCTCCTGTGCTGGAAAAGGTTGAGAGAAACAGAAAGAGGAAAAAAGAGGTGTTACTGGCACTCTAGGGAATTAAAAAGAGGACAAATTGTCCCATATGGACAAAGGAAGATGCCTTTTGAGACATGAACAGTAGTCCCTAATAATATCAGTGCTGTCTGTTTTTAATATTTCCAGACTGTGATCATCAGGGCTTGAATGATAAAGCTGATACGATCTGAGATTGGCCTTATTATTAGTAGTGCCGGCATCACTATTACTACTCTAAATGATCAGATCTGGCAGACGATAAAAAGCATGAGAAAATGATCCTGCACACTTATACTAAAGGAGGAAGCCAAGCGATATATAGAGAGCCAAATAATTAATTAGACTTAGTTATTTTGACATAATCAATAAGCAACCAACAAGCAACCTCCCAAGAACATAGCTACTAAAAACCTCTCTGAACACTTTACCAATGACACACACACACACATATAGTGCATATGTGCACAGAGAGAGATTGAGAGAGAGAGAGAGAGAGAGAGAGAGAGAGAGAGAGAGAGAGAGAGGCGTCAACGTTTTCTGTTTACAATGTGTTTGTAAAGTGTTGAGCATTGTAGCCACAGACATGTTTGTTGAGCATGTGAAAGATGTGTTCAAGTTAAAGGGGTAGTTCACCCAAAAATGAAAATGCAGTCATTATTTACTCAACCTCATGTTTTTCCAAACCCGCAAGACTTTCGTTCCTCTTCGGAACACAAATGAAGATCTTATTGATGAAATCTGAGAGCTTTCTGTCCCTTCATTAACAGCCACGCAACTACCACATTGTGGTTGTATCTCTATTAGTGTTACTGGTTCTTAGTGCTGCATTTGATACTATTGACCACAACATTCTTTTAAAGCTGCAGTCCGTAGCTTTTTCTGGGTTAAAAATGATCCAAAATACATATTTGAGAAAATACATAACCAGCCAGTGTTCAAAACTCTCTGCTTGCCTTCGCTCGATTCAAAGCGGTAAGCTTGTAATAATGTTTTTAATTCCAGTGGTACTGGTGGATTTCCGCGGGAGATTCGAGCATGTCTTTGCGTCATTACGTCACATCTGTACACACTCATCTGTACACACACATCTGTACACATAAAGAAGGAGTCTCGGCTAGTAGGCTATATTGCGTGAGGATGTTGGAGGTGTAGATTTATAGCCTTTTCTCACAGCACTTGATATAATAAAACTTATCAATTTGATGGTGGATCCAGAAAGGTTCAAATGACAATCACCAGTGACAACTGTAAACTCACCCACTGTAAAAAGCAAAAGACTTCGTTCGGACTTCGGAGTGGCTACAGGAAGAAAAAAAAACTGGAACCGGACCCATGCGAAAACAAGGAAGGACATTACATGTAGTCACGCAATGCTGACGTTGTTAACATTAACAATTTGAGAACAAAGTATAATTTGCACGGTTTTGTGTGATATGATAAGCGATTTTTAGATTTAATCAGCGCGATTTACTGCAATGTCAGAACCAGAACAAAAGTGGATGTTGTTCAGATGACAACATCCACTTCCAAAAGAATAATCTGTGATTCTGAATGCCATTATCCACACCGGCGCGGCGACTGACAGCCTCACAGTCTCCTCAAACATTGTGTTCATCTGTGCCGTGTTGAGGGTGTCGAAGTACAACTCACGTAAAGTTGATAATTCCGCGAATGACTGCAATTGCAGATTTTGAACAGAGATGGGGACAAAGAGGAAAAACTGGGGACTGCAGCTTTAAATAGACTCGTAAATTATGTTGCCATTAGTGGAATTGCACTAGCATGGTTTAAATCATACTTATCTGACCGTTATCAGTTTGTAGCAGTAAATGAAGAGATGTCTTATCGATCACAAGTTCAGTATGGCGTACCACAAGGCCCAGTACTAGGACCGTTGCTGTTCACTCTGTACATGCTACCATTAGGAGATATCATTAGGGAACATGGAATTAGTTTTCACTGTTATGCTGATGATACTTAGCTCTATATTTCTTCGCGCCCTGACGAAACTTACCAATTCACAAAATTAACGGAATGCATAGCTGATATAAAAATGTGGATGACTAGTAATTTCCTACTACTAAATTCTGAAGAAAAGAAAAACAGTTTCTAATTATTGGGCAAAAAACCTCTGCACGTAATAACCTAGAATACTGTCTAACACTTGATGGCTGCTCTGTTAAGTCTTCGTCGTCGGTAAGGAACCTGGGTGTGCTCTTTGATACCAATCTTTCATTTGAAAGTCACGTGTCTAGCATCTGTAAAATCGCATTCTTCCATCTTAAAAATATATCTAAATTACGACATACGCTTTCAGTGAAAAATGCGGCACAGTTAGTTCATGTATTCATGACCTCAAGGCTAGATTATTGAACCAGGAAATATGACCATATTAGCCCGGTTCTGTCAACACTGCATTGGCTCCCTATTAAACATCGTATACATTTTTTTATATTGCTGATTACTTACAAAGCACTAAATGGTTTAGCTCCCCAGTACTTAAGCGAGCTCTTAACACATTATAGTCCGTCACGTCTATTGCGATCTCAAAACTCCGGCCAGTTGATAATACCGAGAATATCAAAATCGACTGCTGGCGGTAGATCCTTTTCCTATTTAGCACCAAAACTCTGGAACAATCTTCTTAACATTGTCCGGGAAGCAGACACACTCTGTCAGTTTAAATCTAGACTAAATATAGAATATTATAGAACATTATACATTTATTTTATTCAAATCAGTTAAATGATTATTAGGCTGCATAAATTAGGTCAGCTGGAACTGGGAACACTTCCTATTACACCCGATGTACCCGTTACATCATAAGAAGAATCGCAGGGGCGTAGAATTTAGTAGGGATGCTAGGGACGTCCAATATCCAGTGACACTGATATATCCCTTGCAATAATTTCGATCAAAACTTAAAAAATATATTTATATATTGATGTCCCCGTCCAAACCTACGCCACTAGAAGAATGGCATCTACGCTAATGTTAGTCTTTCTGCTTATTCTGAATCCGAGGTTTAGTGTAATCAGCCGGATCCGGGCCGTATCCAGATCAGATGGAGGACCTGCGCCTGGACTAAACCGCTCAATTCATATGTATTATTTTTACCATCTCTTTATGAACTTTCTGAAGCGTCAAAGGGGTAGTTGCGGAGCTGTCAATGGAGGGACAGAAAGCGCTCAGATTTCAATAAAAAAGATCTTCATTTGTGTTCCGAAGATGAACGAAAGTCTTACAGGTTTGAAACGACATGAGGGTGAGTAAATATTAAATAATGACAGAATTTTTATTTTTGGGTGAACTAACCCTTTAAGCCAGTTTTTGTTCAGCGTGAGCTCTGTTTGTACTTTGTTGGATATAATGAAATGATACTATATAGCATTATGGCATCAGGTTTTGTATGAAAAAGTACCACACAGATTTTCTTCAGAAAGTGGCACTTAATAAAACAGACAAGCATTCGCTAAAATCTCTCTCTTTTCTCAAAGACTCCTAACCATTTGCTGACATTAGACGCTCACACAACTGTATGATCACCACCTTGAAACAGATGCTCTGCAAACACAAGCCCGCACAGCTCACAGATTGAGAGGACATTTACAGTACATTCACCACCACACATATAAACTCACATATTGGGCACATATGGTTGACTCCAAAGGTCAGTGTACAGTGTAACAGAAAACCTTTAGCTGGGACAATTATATTGAACAACATAATATTATTTCAGTCAATATTGTTTTAGCAAACAGATGAGTTTAAATTGAAGTTGCAACAGTAGAGTTTTATAAAGACAATAAGTGCCTCCAATAGGTTGTGTGAATTTCCCATCAGTAAACCAAACACTGACCATGACTAATGCAGAAACATAAGTGATAATACTCCAGCTCGATTATCTGATTCTGCTGCAGTTATTTGAGCTTCAACGCTGTCATGTTCATCAAGCACAGACCACACATTGTATTCTGCCCTTAAAGGACTGTGAAGGGTAAATCACACACACACACACACACACACACACACACACACACACACACAGGGCTTCTTCAGTCTCCATGCAGTGGTCATCTTATCACATTTTCTAAATCCAACCTGATTTTTTGCCTTTTGCATTCAAGTTCATTTTAAGGGTCTATTTCCTTTCCCAGTTAGGTTATTCAGTCTAGTTGTCTGCACAATCCCATTACATAATGCTTGATGTATCAGACTGGCTTTAATTATATTTACAGGCTTTAACTGTTAGTTTTAAGTGCACAATAACACATTTAACTGAGGCAGCCCATATGAGAGAAACTCAAATACCTTCTGCAGTCTAATAGCAAAAAACTGTTATTTTCTATTTGTTTTCAAGTGGGTATGCTTGACATTTTATGACTGTAGTAATATTTCCAAGCTGCTGGTGCTTTCATGAGCTATTTTTAACACTTAAAGAGAAACCACAAAAACAGACTATATTGTAGGCAGATCTAAACTAGATGCATTGCTCAAAAAAGTTCTTCTATAAGTATAATTAGGGTACTGAATGTTGAAGGAACTTTTTCCACATGAATGCATTTTATTTTAAAAAGAATAAAAATATTTGTACTGTACTATAGGTAATTCTATCAATCTATCAATGTATCCATGTCTCTATCTATCTATCCATCTATAAGAAACATTTCTCTTTCCAGAAAAATATCCACTCACCCTCCAGAATGCAGGCGGTTCTTCAAAAGTAGACTCTCGTTTCCAATAAATTCATGCTTTTCTCAAGCACAGGGTCCTCAGACTGTTTACCATGACACTGAGCCTCAGAGAGCCGAATGTCATTGCGAGTCTCAGTTCAAAGTGCGCTCATCTCACCGCCTCCCTGAGAGACGCGACGCGACGCGTCTTTATCAGCGCGATGCGACAGCTCCGTGCAGGAGAGACCATAAAACGAGCCACACAGAAGAGAAAAACGTTAACTGGCCGGAAAAATAGAAATACCATACACATCTTGATCTTACAAAGAAATAGTATTATATATGCATGTTATTTTTCTATATCTAATATGTTATAATACAACTATTTTACTTTAAATGTTTATATATATACAGATAAAAATGAATACAACATATAAAATAAAATAGGCTACAAAACGTGCTTTTCACAATTTTTTTTTTTTGTAAAATGAGAATCTATTTATACGTTGGAACCATAGACTGTAAAAAAATCAACAAGTGATCAATATATATATATATATATATATATATATATATATATATCATATAATAAAAATAATAATAAATATATATATATATATATATATCATATAATAAAAATAATAATAAATATATATATATATATATATATATATATATATATATATATATATACAACTTTTATTTTGAAAAAATAGTTTTAGGAAGTTCAGCACCGCGAAAAAAAAAAAAGTGACGTCGTGCGCGTCCTCCACCAATAGCGAATCAAGAACGAAGCACGCGCTAGCTGAAGTTCATATTCCATGCTTTCTTGTTTATGTGCGGCAACAGTGCAGGGAGTTTCATGGAGGCTGTGCTGAGACAACTGACGAACATCCTGGAGTTACTGACCGTGTCTCAGACGGACCGCGTGCGTGAATGGGACCAGCACACCTTACAGCGGGCGTTTCAGTGGGCCGAGTACTGCGAGCAGCTCCACTCCCGCTTCCAGTCCAACCCCACGGTCCGGTCCGCACTGGAGGCCGGCCTGCAGGACACCAACCAGCGGCTGCAGGACGCGCTCCCGGCGCACTCTCCAGTCATGTTCTCGGACCTGGCTCAGTGTCAACACAAGCTGCTCGTTCATCTACTCACAAACCCTTACTCACCGAACTCTGTGGTTCAAATGCTTTTCCCAAATCCCAAAACTGCAGCACAGGAATTCCAGTTTGATCAAAGCAGCTTCATTACATGCAAATCTGCGTTTAATCTGCTCTGCCGCTCGTGTGACCGGACTAGTCATCCTGGTTTACAGGTTGAGGCAGAAGTGAGAGGCAAACTGCTCCGGGAACTCCTGAACTCTCTGCTAACTCGTTCCGGCAATGACGAGTATGCGAGAACGGTGCTGGATTCCATCCTTCGTGACAGCGCGGGAAAAACGGAAAGCCTGTATGACGTCATAGCAGCTGCGCTCCTCTCCAGTAATGACGACACGAACGCCGTCACTCAGCACTTTATCCTCGCCTGGATTCAACATCGCGATGGGTGTTGCAGTAAACTGTGCAGATCGCTGTCTCCCGGACTTTGTACTGTCCTCTCCCGACAGTCTACGGAGTTTAAACGGGCATATTGGGGTGTTTTGAAACAGTGGGCGTCCTGCTTGCAGTATGACGTCTTGGAGAGTGTTTGGGTGCCGACGTCAGATGGGCCAGTGACGTTTAATGCTATGGCTGATCGATTAAAAGATTTATTAAATTCAGGAGCACCTTTAAAAGAGGACACTGAGACTGAGCTTAACGCGCTCAAACTGGAAGATGGAGACTTTAATGTGAAGGGCATCAGTGTATGGACTGATCTAATCATTCAACTGAAGATTGGAAGTTAATTCAATAATATTATTAGCTGGGCTATTTAACATTTGATGATAGTTAAACTAATGGTAATGTTTTCTATTTTAGGTTAGAACTGTGTGCATTTTCCCCATACGTATTATAATTATTAATAGCCTATATTTGGCATGGTTTTATATTTTGACTTTTTATTTTCTTTATTATTAAGAGCCAGCAATTATAATAGCCTAAAAAAAATGTTTATATACAATTTTTATTATCTATTTTTCTAATTAGTATTGTAAACCAGAAATGTTTAGTAATTTCTGATATTTTGTCATTTTGTAATAATTTCAGGTGTTATTATATTATTTTATAAGAGCCATCATAATAGTGATTTTGTTTCTCCATTGCCTATATTTTGTCTTTTTTGTTCACTATTGAAATTTCTAAGCGTAATTTTGTCCTTCATTGAGAAAAATATCCAGAGAAAGAAAGACCCTTTCCCGTGTGTTGTCATGATGCCTCGAGCTCCCGGCCGACAGGGGGCGACAGCGCTCTTTACACCATCACACATGTGCTTTATTTCAGAGCTGAGATCTTAAAGCTATTTTATTTATAGCTATAAATAATAAAGCTCTTAAATGATATGTTTAACAGTGTTGCTATCATATTTGACGTTTATGCATTTCATTGTCAATAATTTGATCACTTACAACTCTGTCCTGGTTGAATGCAGGATAGAGCAGGGATAATTGCAACTCTTTTTGGTATTACTCATTAAAAATGGTTAAAGTCAATAATAGTCTAAACTTTTATCCCTTAAAACTCATCTTTGATCATTAAAATTACATATTTAAATGTTTTTTCCTTGAAAAAATGTCTTAATGCCTTAAAATATCTTGGATGTAACTCTACACCCATGGCTCAATTAGTATACACGCTTCTATGAATATGCAAATGAGCCCCGCCTCCACTCACTCACTCAGCTCAGAGATCCACTTGTTGACGATCACACGTTGATGTGATTGGTTACAAGGTAGTTTGTGACGTCAGAAACAGACAATATTATCTGTCTTTGGTTCACTGCAGTTTTAAGGAGAAAATACTCAGCAATGCTGTCGACTTGTGAATTTGCACATGGTTTGTCTTAAAGCATATTAAAAACACCACATAGACATAAACAACATTAAAAGCTTGATTTTCACCACAGAGGGACTTTAAGGAATAAATTAATTGTAGTAGATCAGTGATATTCTGCCTCATTAAATTCCTTTTAAATGGATACTTCGCCCAAACATGAAAATCCCGTCATCATTTACTCATCCTAATGTCGTTCCAACCCTGTATGAGTTTCTTTCTTCTGTTGAACACAAAAGAAGATATTTTGAAGAATGTTTGTAACCAGACAGATCACGGACCCCATTGACTTCCATAGTATTTGTTTCCTACTATAGAAGTCAAAGGTTACCGACATTCTTCAAAATATCTTCTTTTGTGTTCAACAGAAGATAGAAACTCATACAGGTTTGGAACAATTTGAGGGTAAGTAATGACAACATTTTCCCTCTAAGATCGATAATACAGAAACACAAAGTTCTTCACGGTCATAGTATCAGGTAAAAAAATGCCTTTTCTAAGCAAAATATAAGATTCATTGAAATTCATTGGTCAAAAAGTGTGAAAACCCTGAGAAACATTACAAAACAGCAGTTGTCCATGTCAGTGTGCACTGTAGGTCTAAACTGTAATTCTGTTTTTCATCATTGTGTAATTAATAACTACACATCACCCCTTCATTAAAGAGAAATGGTGCTGCTTTGAATAGGCTGTGTGACAGATGGTGGCATCACCGTCGCCGTGGCAACCGTTGGCATTAAGCACAGGATTCCATTTGAATAGAAGGAAGAGGCCAGGCAGCAAACGCGTGCGCCTTTTAAATTGGTCCCCGGGGACACGCAGGCGCGTGCTTCATGGGCTGGGTTTCATATGTCTGTCACATTAAGGAGGAGGAGAAAGAGATCTGGAGTCTGCATCGGCCGGGTCACACGTTCATTGATTTATGAGGACACTTGAGATTGTTGAAACCCACAATCAAACCTCACTGCTCATGACTTCATCTGAAATCTCAACAGCATCGTGTTTGTTAATGCTTTAAAATAGAAAAGGGGCAGCTTCGTTTCCTGTTCAAACAGGTCCAGTATACTCTTAATAAATAATTAGTCAATCTTATCTCTAAATTGATTTTGCATCCAATGACAAACAGGATCATTATGACGAACTGAATATTATATTTGAAACAGTTATGGTTTCAAGTTACATGTTTTAGGGTTGTTTTCAGATTCAGATTCAAGTGTTCATTTCCAATAGGTTTGGTTTTAGTTATGTGATGCTATAAAAACGAGGTGTAACGTTGTGATTGACAGCTGTGCTTGACTGAGTCTGCGGGACCTTGATAGTCTCACGTAGCCAGACCTTCAGACTGACGGCTGAAGGTCTGGAATTCATAGCAGCTTTCTTTGGCCAAGGCCCGCCCATAAGGCAGTTTGACCGACATGTTAAACAACCAATTACAGTTCGTTTCGTTCAGCGTCACGTTTCGGGGCGTGGAAATGTCCCCACAACATCATAGAAGGAGAAGAAAACTTCAAGAGTCTATGCCGTGAACCTCGCATACTTTTGAGAATCCTACGTTTAGCTGATCTTGATGAATGCTCATTGTCACTCATGTAAACACAACAGCTTTTCTTCCGCAATCACACGTCTGCACTTTGTTTCCCGGCGGACCGAAAATAAACGCGACACTCTCGCCCCCGGAAATCTGATAAAATTCAACCAATCAGATGACGACTTCGACATTCCTGAAGTGTTTCCAGTTAAGTGTACCATATGCATCAGACGTTTGGCCAAAGTTCCGTGGGCGTGACGTCTGAGGCTGAGACTAGGACCTTGATACCGCGGCTCCACCACGGCACAGACTCGGCCTCCGAACGGCGTAATCGCCAACGACCGTTATTGGGATATTTTGGCTTCATTTTTCTACAGTGGAAAGAAGCAGAGCAGCGATGCGCTGTCCATCCACATCGCTATGATCAGATGCTTTCTTAACTGCTGTTTTCTCACCTCTTTTGTTCATTTTTGTTCCGTGTGTTTACTAGAGGAAAGCGTGCAGAGTGCAGACACATATTTACATATTCATCAGCAGCGTGGACGGCGTCGGGATGTTCATTAACAGTACATCGCTGTAAAGGTATTTCCAACTTCTTTTTACTTCAAAGCGAAGAACGAAAAAGAACTTCGCCATCAGCATATCAGGCCCTGAATCACGTTCAGTCTCTTGTACCTTACTTTAGGTGTGTTAAGGCTGATTTATACTTCTGCGTCGATCCTACGCTATAGTCATTCCTAAAGCTGCGTTCACACTACACGCGACCAAGCGACACGATACCATTCATTTTCAATGGTGAGCGGGCGATTTCCGGCGACCGTTGGCGACTGGATGGGGCATGTCTGGCGACGCGACAAAGTTGAGATCTGTTTAACTTTATGCAAATGCAGAGCGACTTTCGGGAGCGACAACCAATAGGAGTGAAGTCAGTGGAGCGCGTCACTCTTCAGTGCTGAGTCTGACCGAGGCAAGTTGAACGAGAAGGTCATTTTAGCAATCAGAAACTGTCCTATTATTTATGATATATCTCCGTGTACATACAGTGGTATTCACCGTACTGACTCGGTGCCTGAATGGTTTCGGGAACCCAGATAGACCGGTATTTGCCCGTTTTCTGCAGTTAGCCGCGATGGCAAAGAGCACTCACTGTTTCTCATTCATCTTTAATATTATGCATTTTATGTACTGATTCCATTTATATTTAGACTTTTCCTTCCGAAATATTTGTTTGTAGCGGCAAGAAAACGTATTTGTTGTCAAACATAGAGTGTACATCCGTGAATGTCACTCGCAAACATTACTAGGCAACCAGTAGTGGGAACGCCCTCCAGCGCAGCCACTGGCGACCTGCAGCGACAAAGTCGCTTGTACTGTGAACGCAACTTAAAACTGAAACAACGCGTCAATTCTACGCGGACCACAAGCACTGTGATTGGTCTGCTAGAACCCCTCCCTCAGGGGTTACACGTGCTCCCTCTGCATGTGTAATTGCATGTCGACGCGGACAACGACCCAGGAGTATAAATGAAAACCGAGTGTAGCCTACGTCCAACGCAGAAGTATAAATCAGCCTTAAGAGTGCGAGCAATAAATGAAGTTTTATGTAACAAAGTTCTGGAGGAGCACGTTCAGGTAATCAACCAAATTAGCACAAGAGGAAGCCGGTATAAAAATAGCCTTCCCTCACCTCTGTCCCATGACAGTTTCACAGGATCCCTCCACCACCCCATCACCTCACTCTCGGCTGGTTTCTATCCCAGTAAAAGGGCGAGTACTCTGGGTTCGGGCCACATTTCGAGCTCGGAGCCCTCTCCCGGACAGCACAAATACGCCTAAATTACTATATCCGATTTCATGTACGTGTGAACTCGTGAAGTTGCTGACTGCAGTTCACTTAACGGCCACCGGTGTCGCCAATATCAAGGGTTTCTCAGTTCTACATAGAGCCCCTTTGAGCTTAAAGACCCTCTGTGTTGAAAATCAAGTTTTTAATGTTGATTATATGTCTATGTGGTGTTTTTAATATGCTTTAAGACAAACCATGTGTAAATTCATAAGTCAACAGCATTGCTGAGCATTTTCTCCTTAAAACTACAGTGAACCAAAGACAGTCTCAAAAACACGGTTTGAAATCGCTGGTGTTTCTGACATCACAAACTACCTTGTAACCAATCAGATCAACATGTAAACGAGTGGATCTCTGAGCTGAGTGAGTGAGTGGAGGCGGGGCTCATTTGCATATTCATAGGACCGTGTATACATAATGAGGCAAGGGTGTAGAGTTACATTCAAGCTATTTTAACCCGTTTAATCCCAATTTTTTTCTTGCAACTTGAGTACATGCATTTTACTCCTTAGACCTCCCTAACACTCAAACATTATGCCTTTTTTGATTTTATGTTGGTTAAGTTAGTGAAATATTAGGTTTTATACTCGGTCACAATAGTGACCGGTGGGAAACAACATAGTCAGAATTCATTCAAATTCTTCAATTAGACCTATTGACACAATTCATTCCAAGACATCCAATATCTGGTTTGTCATTTCGTGAAGAAGGCTTAGTGAGGTGAAAAGGTTGTTATGTACAAAGTTACACCCTGGAGGAACTTCTGCTTGTTCGGCTAGACCCGTATGGGCTAGACCATGACTACACTTGGGCCCTGTCCTAGGCCAGTTTCAGGGAGATGTGTGTTCACTCATTCAGTGCACTGAAGATGGGCCGTACGTTGTAGAAAGGGTTGTTTGTGGTCATGTGTGGGGCACACCAATTGGTTCTCATGAACATCTGCCCAATCCTCCAGATAATTCACCTCTGCATCGCCATTCAATAGTCTACTTGGCAAATGGGCTGTTTCACCCTGGTACTCCCTATCTGAGCCATCACTATCACAGTCACTTTCAATTTGGGGTGGGGGGTAGGGGGTCACGTACGTCAAGAAGGTCCAACACATTGACCATTTCTGGGACACTCATCACTACACTGAACAAAATTATAAACGCAATACTTTTGTTTTTGCCCCCATTTTTCATGAGCTGAACTCAAAGATCTAAGACCTTTTCTATGTACACAAAAGGCCTGTTTCTCTCAAATATTCTTCACAAATCTGTCTAAATCTGTGTTAGTGAGCACTTCTCTTTTGCCAAGATCATCCATCCCCCTCACAGGTGTGGCATGTTCAGTGTAGGATTGCCAAAACCTGCCAATACCAGCCAATACCTGTGTTTTCAATTGAAGCACTGTGTTATACTACCGGTCACAATTTACGAGCAAAACATATATGCAGGAGTATAATTCTCAAAATATATCAGTAGTAGACCCTTTAAAGATTATATGTACAAAATATGATAGTTCTATTTGTAAATTAAGATGTTTTATATACTACTTTTTTGTAGTAGTCTGAGGAAGACATCTTCTTCTAGATGTGCAAGCAGGAAGTGAACTGATCTGGTCATGTGACCTTTCACACTAGTCACATGGCATTAATTGATTTTAATCAAGACAATCTATTTTGTCATTTAAAAGTTGAATTTCTTGCCCAAAGTCAATAAAAACATTTTTAGAGCTTCCAGAAATAAGAAAAAAGCTGCGGTCACAATTGTGACCGGTGGGATTAAACGGATAAAAAAAAAAAATCAAGGATAAACCGTTTAAATGTGTCATTTTGGTGATCAAAGATGAGTTTTAAGGGATACAATTATTGACTACATAGGGGGACTACTAACATTTTTAAATTAATGAGCAAAAATCTAAAAGTGTTACAATTATACCTGCTCTATATCCTGCATTCAACCAGGAAAGAAATTGCAGACACGCTATTTTCTCTCTTTTCTGACTCTAGAGCACATGCTCTGGAGATGCGGTGGTTTCTTTGACAGCAGACAAATAGTTCTTTTTTTTCTCATCCCTGTCTCCTTGGAAACAAAGAAAATGTGTTTTCTCAGCTCAAATATGCAGCGAGAAAGCAGCAGGGCAATGCTGAGAAAACACAACCGTTTCCACAGTGAATAATCAGAGGCGAGATTTCCTCCCTAACACAGCAATTCATTATGGCCTTCTTTTTTAAATGGGGGGGGGGGGGGGGGGGGGGGGGGGCTTGATGTCATTATTCTGCCGTTACTTCTGGATATTATGCAGGAATGTTGGAATGTCTTTGAAGTGATGTAAATTCAGTACTCATACACACAGGTTATTTTATTCCTTCCCATAATTGTGCTTATGCACATCTTAATCATTTTAATTCAACATCGATTTGTCAATATTTCATGTAAAGAACCTATGAAATCGTTTGATGAGCTATGTTACCGTATTTCCTATTGAAACTGACATTTTGGATGGGGAGTATCGAAGGGTAAATAATGCCACAGCCATAAACCATGACACTTGTTCTTGTTTGCTGGTGGTATTAAGGGGAGGGACATGCTCGTTCTAGAGAGCATTTGTTTGGACAAAAATCTGTGTAGTTCATCTGATTTTGTTAATCTGTCATCAATATTGGTCTGTGTGGAATGTGTATCTGTATCTGTATCAAGTTGTTGGAGAACACTAGCAAATAGAATTTCCTAAGCATGAACAAAAGCCATAAACTTTATCATTTTGATGAGATCTTAAAAGTCCATTATTTCAATGGACTCTTGAGAGTTTATTGGCTAATCTAAGGTCATGTGATCTGTCTTTGGTGGATTTACAGTAGTTTTGAATGCCAAATAGATGCAATAGTATTGATTCAAGCACCACAATATAACACAATCTGCACACTCAACGCCATTAAATGGCTTCTAAATAACTAAAATATTACCAAAGAAATGGCTTATTTACTGGAACACACAGAATAAAGAAAAAACACGTGTTTTCCATATATGAACACACATCTTTATTATCTCTATTCCCTATGGACTTGGCGAGCTGGTGTGAGTGTGTGTTGGGGGCGGGGTGGTGACAGCACCAATGAGGACATGGTTTGTTAAGCATGTGATGAAAAGCTCATTTCGGAGAGATTGCAGACAGATGAAGGATACATGCGTTTTAGAACAACAGGGGAAAAGAAGCTGACGAATACTCAAGAACAAACACCCAAAGAGTATTTTCCTTATCACTGGTTCTATTTGTCTACCCTGAGCTTAAAATGTGAATATATATATATATATATATATATATATATATATATATATTTAAATAATACTATTAGATCACTTATTATATGACTATAAAGTTAAGAGAGCCATTTCTGAGGTGCAACTTTTTTACTGTAGTGAATTTTACTAAGTGAATTTTTGTACTTTTAGAGTCAACCATGCCCTGAAATTTCGACATAAAAGGCTCAAATTAATGCTTATTTTACCATGCAGTCTAATCCATCAGACAGTATACTAAAACATATTCATATCCTCTTTCACATGGGAAATACACAAACTGTAGATACAAAAATGTCCTTCATCTGACTAACAGATGTCGTTCAATAGTGAAAACTTGTATAGTTTTCTCACATTAATGTGAGTCTATTACTCACATTTGCTGTGTGAGTAATAAAATTACTGAAAGGTTTCAGACAAACTGTCTTTGGTTTAATTAGCACTTGCTCTGTTTGTAATGTCTGCTGATCATTTGTTCATGCCTCCATCACTCTCTCAGTTCTGCACAAGAGCACAGAGAAGAAGTGAGAAATGATGGAAAGTTCTGAGACTCACTTCAGCCCACATTCACTGAGGTAATTTTAAGATGATAAGAAAGAAAGAAAGAAAGAAAGAAAGAAAGAAAGAAAGAAAGAAAGAAAGAAAGAAAGAAAGAAAGAAAGAAAGAAATAAGGAAATCACAATAAGAAAAGGAAATTCAAGATGGTTAAACATAAATTGAAGATGAAATGAAGGGGAAGCAGAAAAGAAAAGGGAAGAAGAAAGGGTAAGGGAAGTTAAGGAGAAAACAAATTGGAAAGTCGAACAAGAATGGGAATGGGAAGAAGAAGCGGAATGGTGAAAGAGAAGGGGAACTAGAAAAGGATGGCGAAAGTGAAAGGGGAATCAGAAAGGAAGAGGAAAGAAAAGAGAATGGGGAAGCAAAATGGGAAAGGGAATGGGGCAGGAAAGGGAAGGTAACAAGAAAACAGAATAGAAAGGCAAACAAGAACGGGAAGAAGGAGCAGAATGGTGAAAAAGAAGGGGAACCAGAAAGGAAGAGAAAAGTGAGGGTGAAATGAATGGTAAGCAAAATTAGAAATGGGATCGGAATAAGATTGGGAAAGGGAAGGTAAAGAGAAAACAGAATAGAAAGGCAAACAAGAATTGGAATAAGCAGCAGAATGGTGAAAAAGAAGAGGAACCAGAAAGGTAGTGGAAAGGGAACCAGATAGGCAAGGGAAAGAGAAGAGGACCATAAGAGTAAATGGAACCAGAAAGGGAAAGAAGGGGCAGTCAAATGGTGACTGGGGTGCCAAGCCCCTCCGAAAAACAGTGTTGTTGATCAAGGTGTGATTGTGGTGGTGTTGCTTGTGTTTGAATATCTGACTCGCACTCAGTATTTGAGAACACAGAGCCAATGTGTGACAGTGTGAAAGTATGAAGATGTTTCATAGACCTAGTTTCATTCCTTTGCTTTGAACTGTCTGTGTCTTAAAGCATACACGATGTGTTGTCTCTTGTTGTAGACATTATTAAAGGGGTCATATGATGCGATTTCTTGTTTTCCTTTTTCTTTAGTGTGTTATGTAGCTGTTAGTACAAGTATAAGATCTGAGGTACAAAGCTCAAAGTGTCAAACCTAAAGAGATATTCTTTGTAAAAGTTAAGGCTCAGCCACACCTTCCTAAAATGCTTCGTTTAAACACGCCTCCACAAATCTACGTCAGTGTGTTTCATAAGTCCGCCAAAATGTATACGCAAAGAAAGAAGGCATAACTTTTATTCTCTGTATTATTGTTGCCGCCGGCGCCGCCATGTCGTTGAGACGATGTGTTTTTCGTTGCGAAATCCAAACTACTTTGGCCTTCCAAAAGAGGACACAAAACAGTGAGTTTATTTACAACACTGTTCCAGAGCAGTATACAACTAAAAGTCCAGTCCAGTCGCGCTTGCAAAGTTGATCGATCAGCTTGGTCATCTAGTGGTAGTGCCGACATGATCACCTGTCATTATTATGATGTTCCAAGTTCCATTAGCTGATGTTCCAAATATGGTAAGGGGCGTGACCTTTCCGTCACACGCTTAAGATTTTTGGGCCAATCACAATGCACTGGATCGCTGGCCAATCAGAGCACACTGCTCTTTTCAGAACGATGAGCTTTGTAAAAATCTGCACGTCTCAGAAAGGCGGGGCATAGAGGAGCAACAATAATGTACAGTATGTGTACTGTAAAATAATGACTTTTTTTTACCTAAAAGCACGTAAACACATTGCATTAAACCAAATACACAAAATAATGGTCTTTTTAGAACCATTATGACCCCTTTAACTCTCCTCTTGTGTTATAACAGCAACAGAGAACAGCTCTCAATCTTGTGTGATATTGCCTTGTGTTGCCTGGATTTCATCAGCAGACTTGATGCTGCACAGCACTCTCGACAGCTCTGCTGATAGATAACTATATAAATAGATCTCCACATGGACCAGACAGTGTGTTCACAGCAGCTGCTGTTAGTGAGAACATTTGAGGTTTGGTAGGAGTGTTTGCAACACATTCTGGGGTAATGAATCCAAGAAGTGGTTTGGGTGTATTTAGGGTAGTGGTTGGATATTTGGGCTGGATGATCTGTGTAGGCCCACTGCACTGAAGAGTTTAGCGGAAACCCTGATTAAAGTCACCTTCCTATCATTTTGTATTAACTCTGAAGACCTTAATACGCTTGCTCAGGTGTCTTTGATTGGGGTGGAGCTCAACTCCACAGGGCACCGGACCTCCAGGGTCAGATTTGAGGAAACCTGGTGTAGTTGCTGGCTTCAACTTCAACTTCAAATTTCAAATGGCATGGTTGTTAAAGTTTCCGTGTAGTACCAATATCCTGCAAAGCTTAAAGTCCCCATGAATTCTAAATTGACCATACTTACTTTGTTTGCCTAAATTGATTGTTTTGTGGTGAACATCCATGTAAGTCAATCCACACAAAAAAATTTTTGGCTTCGTAATCTTTAATCAAAATCTGAAATTTCCCCTCCCCTCTGCATTGGAGGACCTTCCCTGATGACGTAGGTTTGACAGTTTGGGTGTCTGCTTAACATCCGTAACCACGCCCCTCCAACTGACAGTAGACAGGCTGAATGAAAACACCTACTTTTCTAGATCCAATCAGGTGCTAGTTGGGAAAAAAGCCACGCCCACTATTTTGCCTCATTTAGTATTCCGTTTCTCTCGGAAATACGTCACAACACTGGAGAAAAGTCGTTTGCAATTTCCGGTTCACGGGGACTTTAAGCTGGGTGCACGCAGTGCGATTTTGGCCACGATTTGGCCGTCTGAGACAAATTTTGCTAATCCTAAAAGATTCCTCTGATCCTGATGTGAAGTCTTTGATTGTTAGTTTGACATGTTCCGACAGCCGATTAATGACCGTTGCTAACAAATTTTACCTCCAACGAAATTCTGGCAGAGTCAGAAAATTTGCCTCTCAGTCCTGCAGTGTACAGTCTCCTACGATGACCGTCAAATTTTCTTAGTTTTTCAAGACAAGACATGACCAAAAATAACGTTAGAGATTTCTTTGAAGCCACCATTTCAATCCCGCATGTAATGCAGCTCACGGTCACCGAACGTGTCATTGATTGATGTAAAACGCAGACAAGTTTTCTTGCGTGCGTCCGTTTTTAGCGCGTCTTGACTGCCGTACAGTCTGACATCAATGACAACTGAGATCTTACAGTGTGACATGGCTTACAGCGAGGATCATGTTCGTAAACTCTGACAAGCAACAATCATAAGGACTAATCATAAATCGCACAGTGTGCACCCGGCTTTAGATCCAACTTGCCCCAACACATTTACCTGGAAGCTTCTAGTAATTCTGAAGACCTTGCTGGTTCATGTGTGTTTATTCAAAGTCCCCCTGTGGTGAAAATTGAGTATTTTCTCATATTCATAGAACCGCCTAAATGAGGCAAGGGTGTAGATTTACATCCAAGCTATTTTAAGGCATAAATAATTTGTTTTAAGGAAAAAACTTTTAAATATGTAATTTTGGTGATCAAAGATGAGTTTTAAGGGATACAATTATTGACAAGGGGGACTTTAGGATTTGAGCCAAATTCTGCAGGATAGTGGACCTCCAGGAGCAGAATTGGATACTTGTTGTAGTAGTACATTAAAGCCAAGTAGACAATGAGTTTTGGATGTGACAAACACATTTAAATCTCAAAATTATAGTTAGGTGTCTATACAAGAGTAACTTACAGACTCAGAACGGTTGACATAGTGATAACGTTGATTTGGAAACTCTTGATGTGTAAAGATTTTGAAAAATGCTTCAATGCTTTTTGTCCATACAATAAAAGACCATCCGAAACAACATTGGACCCCATTGCCAAAACAGTTTATTCTTCATAATGTTGGCTTTTGTTTTTACAGAATAAATGCATACAGGTTTGGTGGGTGAACTATTCTGTATTTAGCATCCTTGTTCACCTCCCATACCGATTGACACAATACTCTGATAAATAAAACACATAACACACACAACTAACAGGTGATCAATTTTGATCAATACTTTTCAGTATAGAAGGAAATATTTTTATAATCAAGCTCTCATCTTAAGCTTGTCACATTACATCGCCTTCTCTACTTCGGTTCTATACCTTATCTTATTTTTAGAACAGCCTTTGGATCTAAAGCCCACGATGCTTTAAAATTATATAGGTCTTGGATCATAGTGGAAGTGTTTTAACAAAACTGTTGACTTCAGCTGTGAGACCATCAACCAAGATGGACTAAAAAAGTAAAGTAAAACATCCATCCTAGATGCTAAGCAAGACGGAAACAAGCAAAGCACAGTTACACCATCATTATTTCTGTGGACTTTTTTCATTTCGATTCAATCCCAAGCCTTTTCATCTCTTCGTGTTTTTTTTTCTCTCTCTCCCTGGTCTCATCTAAATAACATTTGAATCAAAGGCTGTGTTCGAGAGAGAGAGAGAGAGAGAGAGAGAGAGAGAGAGCTGTAGGATAGGATTCATTAAAATCTAAGCCCTGTCTCTCTCTCAGACTCATGCACATACATGCACAGATCCCATCTGCTGAGGGTCAGCTCTGAATAGCAGAGTTGGTCCCCGGGGACGTGTTGGCCCTTCTCAGTGTGTGCTTAAGCGGATTTGGCTCCTGGTCTTTCTCTCTCTGTCTGTCTCCCTCTCCTGTCTTTCTCTAGAAGTCTCCCTCTCCTCTTAATCACTGTCAGAGAGAGAGGTGAGAGGCCTTCAGTCACACCTGAGACCCAGACCACAGGAAGAATACAACAAAGGAGATTTTTAATATCTCAGTTGTTTTTAGACAGCAATGCAATCAAATGAAGAGCAAATAGAGAGTTTTTCTGATGTCTTCTGCTTCTCAGTTTATCCTCCTGAGAAAGACACCAATATTCTCACATATGTTACATTTAAGTTCTAGAACTGAACAGTCTCTACCTTAAAATCTAGTGAGCATCTTACTTAGACAGCCTATTTAGGCACTGTATGTACACATATGCAGTAATGTATATTAAAAAAGTAAATAGGGCTGATTTTGATTTCATGGTGATTCAGTTACCTTAACTGCGCATTTCTAGGCACCTCCACCATTTCTCTCTCCAGGATGGAGGAAGAATGCTAAATAATCCACTACTGGTCTCTACTGAGCAAATCTGGCAACCTGAGCCAATGCAGAGATCTCTTTCCAGGGAGAAAAAATACTGTCAGTTCCCACGGCATCAGCGAGATCGAACTATTTTAAGATGGTGTGAAGAACAGGGCGGTGGAAGGGGGAGGGGACGATTCTCAAGCAGAGGAAAAGTGTTGATAAGTGATGAAATATTCATTTAGTTTTGTGCCTATATGTTTGCCGTTGAGCCATACTACCATCGTTTTTTGGATCCGTCAGGTTTCAAACACAGAGATGTCAGCCAGCATTTGTGTAATTCGCACAGAGACTGAACTTCTATTCCCTGTGCATGGGGAAAGTAATTTAAAACCTAATTACATGAATAAATGCCTCAGGGCATCAATAGTTCATAAACATGACAGAGAGAAACAACTGGCCAACACATTCATAAGTCACCGGTCTCTTTTCCCCTAGGAGCTTCCTTTGTAATTTAGCACAACCTATATTGATCAGTTAGATTCTTGAAACTTGATTTTTACATTTTATGAAGAACAATTCACCACTGCAATATTACAGTTTTCCATGTAGTTGTTGACACAATTCTGTATGGTTGTTAGGATGTTTTGGATGGTTACTAAAGCATTGATTGGAGGTTGCTAGGGTATTCTGAGTGTTTTTTTTTTTTTACTATTTTGCTTTTGCTAGGGTTTGTGGTTATTTGCTAGGTCGGGTTGTGGGTGGTTGGCAGTGCGTTCTTAAAGGTACAATAATAATCCAATATATAATAATATAATATCCAAAAAACACTAACACATTGTTAAATATTTTGTTGAATTGTGTACTTTATCCCAAATTTTTCCAACAATGTTTAAATCCAGAGAAATTCGCTATTTTAAACAACTTTAATCATTGCTTCACCTGTCAATGGCATCATGTCCCGTTATCCTCGGTTTCCGATTTTACTGCCATAAAAACCATGGCAACAGTGAGTCTCATGAAAAAATGGGAAAGTAGTTGAAGTGTCAAACACAACACTGTTGTTGTTTCGCACAGTCTCCATGACCACAATTGTTCGTTATTGTTTGCAGCAGGTTCTGTCGCCAAATATCGCTCCAAGAGCTATAGAGCTATCAAATGACCCAAGATGAGTTTTTGACAAGAGGAGAAATAAAACGAGTATCAATATTGGAGTGGCATTTCCTAACACTGTTTAACAAGTCTGGTGAACAAGTCTATGGCCGTGTAATTAAATAGCCTAGAGTATGTGTTATACGTAAATAGTAAGTCAGCCATTTTGCAAGTGCTGTGGGCACGTTCAAATGTACTTTTAGTATCATTGTTTTGAACGTGTAAACTGCGCTGCGTTACCCCCCCATTTAATTCAACAAAGTGACATGTATGAGTAGTAATTTAGCATTAAACATGCGGCTAATTCATTAGAAAAAAAGTGATCAAACATAACGGTTATAAAACTTTATTTCATTACCTCATCCATGAACATGAACATGATTTGTGAGTCCTGTTGGATTTATTTCCATCACAGTGGAGGTGAAGACGACAGCTCCCATTATCCTACGCTCACAGCTACACCTCTGTTATTGTTTTGAATATGCGACCTCTAGTGGCAAAAATTACACACTGTGCCTATAAGTGGTTTGTAGGGTTTTATAGGTGGTGGCAAGAGCGTTGTTATGCGATTTCGATCGAGTTCAGAGGGGAGGTTGGTGTGTTGCTATGTGGTTGCTAGGGTGTCATGGTTTGTTGCTAGTGTAAGGGAGGCCAGCTAGCAAGTGCTGTGTAGGTAAACTTCACTCTCCTGCCCTCAAGAAGCACACTGAGCATTTCTATTGATCAAACGATAGAGCGTGGGACATGGTTTGCCCATGACCTTGGCATTTCTAGGGAATATGTAGCCGCTGCGCTGGACTACTGTGAGTCAGCAGCAGAAGCGTTGGAGGCTGGTATGTGTGGCTTTATTCTGTGCTGTCGTCTCCGCCGGCCTCAAAACATCTCTATAGGCTATTTTAATTTTCTGCTTTACCGGCACTTGCAGTTATACAACCTTGTTTCTGCAGTGACTTTCAGCATGTTTCCTCTACAGTATAAGAACGTCTGACATGTTTACGTTTTTATGTGGCGTGAGAAAGTCACATTAACCACGCAAAATCCGATTCAGAGCAGTCAGACTGAAACGGATTTCCAGAAATACGATTTGAATAGGATTTCAAACCACAAATGAATTTTGATTTGGATCACATGTTTTTTTTGCCATTCACATTTTCTAATTAGATTCCAATTGGAAATGTACAAAAATTCAATTTAGACTGACAGTCTGATTCTGAACAAGGTTCAATACCTGGTACACATTGTACGATTTTGGGCTGTCCCAGATGAAAGATGACCAATCGTGGTGATTTCTGTGGCTGTGGCTCCTAAACGCTGGTCCTATATAGTACAGTGAGAGAGGTTCAAAGATGGCAGTCGTCAAGGTCTTACTACCAAAGATAGCCTGCGATAATTTTCTGACAGTGTCATAAATTTAGCTTCATCTCACAGTGTGTTTGCTGCTACGACCTACGTCTACTGACTAGCCAATAAAAATGCAACATGAAATGCCGTATTGATCAACGCGAAATGGTGCTAAAACTTAAAACTACTTTCCTCAAGCTCCCTTTACAAGATTGGTATGCCAAGTTGGCCTCTTTTCCCTAACCATGACAGCATCCATATTGTCCTCTTTCGCTTTTTTTTTTTCAGCGGTACCAGTTGCACTAGATGTTTGATAAGTTTGCTAGAGCATTGCAAGATGGTGGCTAGGTTACTTTGAGTCATTGATGTGACTATTATGTATTTGCTAGAGCATTGATGCAGTTGCTAAAATATTCTATAGAGGTTTCTAGAGCATTGATAGGAAGTTTCTATGTGAACAGTGTTCAGGGTGGTTGCTAGGAATTGGTAGATGGCTGCTAGAATGGGGTTCGTCATGGGCGGGTGACGTCATGACCAGGAAGAGATAAAGCGCATCCGGTGCAAACCGGCATTAGCTTCTGTTGCCTCAGCAAGCGATCTGTGTCAATCTGTCTGTTATATTTACTGTTGTCTGTCTGTTATATATATATCTAACACTATGGCGAAACAATTGCACAGACTCTGTGTTTCTCCCTGCTCGCGTTATTTAACGAGTGGGGACACACACGAGCTTTGTGTGATTTGTTTGGGAGTAGAGCATGCGGTGTCAGCCTTCGAGGGGGCTGATTGCCAACATTGTGAGAAGCTTTCGCTTCGCATGCTCCGCTCCCGGCTGTCACTTTTCGAGGAAAGTGTTCAGGTTCGCGGTTCTCAGGGTGCAGGACCCGCGTCTGCCGAGGCAGCGCGGAGAATGCATTCCTGGGGATCGCAAATGGATCTCTTTAAGGGGGTGGAGACGGGTCCGAGGATCTTTTCTCCTCCCTTTCCCGAGGGATCCATTGCTCTCTCTCCAGTATCGGAAGCCCGCGCCGCGGTTACTTCCGCCCCGGGAAGAGAGATCAATGCTTCAGTACTCTACCTCCGAGGAGGTAGATATACTGGGCATTGAAAGTGACACAATCATGGGGGAAGAGGATTTGCCATCTCTTTCCCCAGCGTATAAGGGGCTGATGGAGGTGATTACTAAGGCTGTAGATAAATTAAATATTGAATGGCCAGCAGATAAAAGGGGCGCTCGTCCTAAAAATAAAAATAAAGCGCTTCC
This sequence comes from Rhinichthys osculus, assembly GCA_029959095.1. Taxonomy (NCBI): domain Eukaryota; kingdom Metazoa; phylum Chordata; class Actinopteri; order Cypriniformes; family Leuciscidae; genus Rhinichthys; species Rhinichthys osculus. The sequence continues at coordinate 23,607,280 of JARWKJ010000025.1, read as the reverse complement.
TTCCCCCTATTGTTTCACCACCATCACGGCGCCTTCCAATTTTTCCTGATCTGCACAGCGAGCTGTCTAGATCATGGGAAAAACCTTACTCATCTTGTATTAGCCCCCAAGTTCATGTATATTCAGATATTAGAGGGTTGAGAGAGTATGGATATGGGGCAATGGCCCGGGTAGAACACACGCTTGCGAGCTATCTGTCTCCCGGTTCAGCATCGTCCCTGAAGGCTCCGGCTTTTTTCACTAAACCTAAAACTACTTCTAATCTAGTGGGAAAAGCGTATATGGCAGCGGGTCAAGCTGGAGCCTGCTTACACACTATGGCAGTGTTACAAGCATATCAGGCTGACCTGCTGGGGGATTTGGACATAAGTGAGGGAGTTAAGCCCGATGGGGTTCGAGAACTTCGTTGGGCCACAGATTTATCTCTCAGGGCTATTAAGGAGACCGCCAGAGCAATCGGGCAGTCTATGGCAGCCCTTGCGGCCACTGAGAGACACCTCTGGCTCAATTTGACGGAGATCAAGGAGAAAGATACAGCTGTTTTTCTTGATGCTCCCATCAATCCTTCTGGTCTCTTCGGCGACGCGGTTATTTCGGTCGTCAGAGTCTCCAGGAGGTCAAATTACAGTCAGAGGCGGTTAAAAAATCTCTCCCTCGCTATGTCCAACCCCCTGGGGCTGCTGGGCGTGAGCAGCTCCAGCAGTCTAGTTTCTCATGCGCACCACAGCAGCCAAAGCCTTCAAAGCAGAAGCCGGATCCGAGGACCGTTCTTCACGCTGAGAAGGCTTTGGGTCAAAAGAAAAGGTCTTGGCGCCACCGGCGTCAGACCGGTGAGGGCAGCCCCAACCAGGGTGGAACGGTGTACACCTCATTATACGGTGCCCGTTCCATCTCGGTGACCTCACGAGACCGTTCTGCCAACCCCGCCACCCTTGGTGCTTCGAGACGCAGCGGTCTCCAGCGAGCCTTTGGCGCAGTGTCAACTCGACATTGCGTCAGACTCGTGCCCTCTGAGGGGGGTTCGAAAACAGTCAGTTCGGGTAGTTCCAGCCAGTATGCTTCAGGTCCCCGAACTGGCTGTCTCAACTACACCAGAGGCCAGCCTCGAGGGGCTGGTTCTCTTGGTAGATTTTATGGCAGCGCGGAAGCTACTGCCAAATATATCTCTATGGGTCCTGCAGTTTGTAGCAAGAGGCAGATTCCAGTTTGGTTCTCGTCCTCCAAGCTACAACAGGGTGTTGCCAGCGGGCCAGAAAAAGGGAGCAGACACCCTGTCGAGGCAGGGGCTGAGACCAGGGGGCTGGCTCCACCCCGAGGCGGTGGAGCTAATATAGGAGATTTATTACCAGGCACAAGTGGATCGGTTTGCGTCTCAGTACACGACGCGCTGTCCACTTTGGTTCTCCCTCACTCAACCAGCCCCCTTGGGGCTGGATGCTATGGTGCAGACGTGGCTGAGGCTGTGTCTGTACGTAATTTTCCCTGTTGCTCTGCTCCCAGGAGTTCTGGAGATAATCCGCCAGGATGGAATAAGCCTACTGCTAGTTGCACCACGCTGGCCGAGCCGAATTTGGTTTGCGGACCTAATTCTTCTCCTCGACGGCCCTCCCTCGGAGGTCCCGATCAGGAGAGACCTTCCGTCTCAGGCAGGGGGCGCAATATCGCACCCCCGGCAGGGGATTTGGAAACTGTGGGTTTGGTCCCTGAGGGGGCCCAACTCATAGAGAGTGGTCTCTCAACCGAGGTTGTTGAGACCATTTTATGCTCCAGAGCTCCAGCTACGAGGAAACTTTATGCACTAAAATGGAGAGTTTTCACTTCTTGGTGTCACCAGCGTCAGTGGGATCCGGTTAACTGTTCAGTGAACACAGTACTTGAGTTTCTGCAAGAGCGCTTTACGTCAGGTTTATGTCCATCCACGCTCAAGGTATACGTGGCGGCCAAAGCGGCTTTCCACGCCCTGGTGGGTGGTACATCGTTGGGTCGAGACCCCCTGATCATACGTTTCCTTTGTGGCACATTGAGGCTGAGGCCTGCAACTCGCACTAGGGTGCCGACTTGGGACCTTGCAATAGTTTTAGAAGGCCTGTCTAGGGCTCCATTCGAGCCCTTAGATTCGGTGTCAGATACATTTCTTACTTTTAAGACTATCTTTCTGCTAGCTATTTCGTCCCTCAAAAGAGTCGGAGACCTTCAGGCCCTTTCGGTTTCCCCCACTTGCCTTGAGTTTGCACCGGGGATGGTCAAGGCATATTTATATCCAAAACAGGGATACGTCCCTAAGGTGCCGACCATGATTCCGAGGCCTATTGTGCTGCAGGCTTTCTGTCCTCCTCCTTTTACCTCTTCGGACCAGGAAAAGCTGATCCTCTTGTGTCCAGTGCGAGCACTAGACACTTATGTTCATCGGACTTCTTCGTGGAAAAAAAATCCGACCAGCTATTTGTTTGCTTTGGATCACCCAAGAAAGGTCTTCCTGCTTCTAAGCAGACGGTCAGTAAGTGGATAGTCGAGGCTATTTCACTTGCTTACGAGTCCTCTGACCAGCCGTGTCCTTTGGCGGTCAGACCTCACTCTACGAAGGGGATGGCGGCCTCTAAAGCCTTATTATTTGGGGTTTCTCTCCAAGATGTTTGTGAAGTGGCGGGCTGATCCTCACCGCTCACATTCGTGAGGTTTTACAGCTTGGACCTGGATGTTGCCTCAGGGTCCCAGGTGCTTAGTGTTTAGTTGACAACAGCTGACACTCAGGTACTTGAAAGTTTGGTGTTTCGTGTATTCTCGTTCCCAAAGCGTCATCGACGCATCGCGAGTTCCCTCGAAAGGGAACGTCTCAGGTTACGTCTGTAACCATAGTTCCCTGAGAAAGGGAACGAGATGATGCGTCGCCCTGCCATACTTCCTGCATCCCTGCGATCGAGTTGCTTCGGCAATTTTCGAAGCTAATGCTGGTTTGCACCGGATGCGCTTTATCTCTTCCTGGTCATGATGTCACCCGCCCGTGACGCTCATTCTTTCCATTGGACTAGTTGACATAGATGCTTCAGACGCATTCACGCTGGAGGCGTTCCCAAAGCGTCATCGACGCATCGTCTCGTTCCCTATCTCAGGGAACTATGGTTACAGACGTAACCTGAGACGTTTCTCTTGGATGTTTAGTGAAACACAGCGGTCACATCATTTCAAAATGGTAAAATACATTAATACAGGTGACCCGCAACATATAAAATATGTTGGGATGAGTTTTGCATTGAAGGTTAATATTTAAGGTTATGGGGTTGTTCAAGTAACTAACTTAATACTATTGATGCTTGCCTTAGCAAAGTGAGAAAAAAAATATTTAAAAGAGAAGGTTAGGATATAAGAGCCCAGTTTGAGTCACCATTGACTCATTCCTGTTTAGTCATATGTGACAGCAGGTTTAGAGAACATCATATTAATGTACAGACTGCTTGAGCAAACCTTCTGCCTCTCTGCATGACAGAGTCCATCTGATGAAACACCCCCTTTGCAATAACTGTTTAGGGAGAGTTAAGTTGGGTTGGGTTGGGAGGGGTTCACAGAAATAATTGTGTTTGGATCCTGGTGTCCCATGAGCCCTACAGAGGTTTGGTCATTACATACTCATTCTGGATGCTGATTAGAGCCCCACGGCCCCTAGAGATGCTGGGATACCCTTCAACACCTGCTGCCCTGAGCACAGCGCTGGATCAAACTCATTTATTACACACACACACACACACACACACACACACACACACACACACACACACACACACACACACACACATCCATTACTCTTTGTTTGGTCAAAAACAGAATAGTGTTTTGAAAACTGACTAAGTTTAGCCTATTCCTATACACCATCACAAATACATTCATTCTGCTGCACTTTGGGGGTTTAAGATGATGGGTATCACGGGGGTGGGTTTGTCACGGAGGCAATTGGCGTGACGCGTGTCACCGGTGGACTGTGGGAAAACACGTTCCGGTCGGCTGGTGACAGCAGTGTGTGTCCTGTCACATTAACACATGCCACAGAGGAAGCCAGCCCAGGTCATTACAGTGAGACGGCTCATCTTTTCCTTCAACAGAGCATACCGTTGTCCAGTCAAGACAGCAGGGTTGAAATGTAAAGGGAGAATTTAAAGATATTTATCCTGACTGATTAACAAATGAATCAATTTAGCATATTCAAGTTGAAAGACTAAAAACAATGAAACATCCTTTAAAATCAAACAACTGATTGAGATGTTTTGATTTAGAGGGTCTTTATTGTTCTGGGGTTTGTGGTGTCTGCCTGATTTAGGTTTTAGTTTTTGGAGTCTGGTACTGGACTGGTCTAGGTTTTAGTTTTTGGAGTCTGGTACTGGACTGGTCTAGGTTTTAGTTTTTGGAGTCTGGTACTGGTCTAGGTTTTAGTTTTTGGGAGTCTGGTACTGGACTGGTCTAGGTTTTAGTTTTTGGGAGTCTGGTACTTGTCTAGGTTTCAGAAGGCCTGGGTTTTTTAAAGTTTGGTATGGTCTAGATGTTGGGGGGTCTGGTATTGGCCTTGGTCTTTAATTCTGATCTATACTCTTATGTCTAATAACAAATAAAAGACCAGCACTCTCAGCAGTCTGTTGTAGGGCTGTTAAGTGATATTGATTAGAGATTTGTTTCCATCTAATTGCTGGTGGTAATCTGTCCTTTGTTGGTCATACACCTAAATCAGATCCGACCACTGGTGTAATGAGTCAAATCCACCGACTCTGGCTACATATAAGGTTTACACACTAATGCTTGACTCGTGTTTTGATGGATATTAAATATATTTTGAGGATATACGTTGCAGGAAGCATGTAATGGAGCGTCACTTTCACAAGCCCTTGTGTACAAACCCCTACACATTAGTATACTTTTAAATAAAATGTATTTTTTATGGAAATAATACTTGATTTACTTAGTTAAGTATACTTTAATGCAATTTCTATTAAACATATGTCATTTATTTAACTATTTTTGTAATTGCACATTTGGAATATTTGAAATATATTAACTTTAAACATGGTAATATCGTTTAACACACTACAGAACTACAAGTACTTTTCATATGCTTAAATACGTTAGTCAACGCATCCACATAATTGCACTTTAAAGCATGACAAAATATTATTAAAACAATGATATAAAATACACTTTAAAATATATATATTTTTTTAAATTTAAATAATAAGTGCACTTTTTTTAAAGTATACTTCAGTGTGTTGAGAATCAATCACGAAAGTGTCCTCTCTTTAAGGACAACCTTCATTTATATAGCGCTTTTAACAATATAGATTGTTTCTAACCAGCTTTACAGTGATAACAGGAAATTAAAGTAACTGAGATTGTTTTGGCTTAAATTTACTTTTAAGATTTTAAGTGCACTGCAAATGCACATTCAGTACAATTAAGCACACTTCTTTTTCACAAGGGCTGTGATGCATCATCCTCACTGAAATCAATGCAGTGAACTGACTCGAACTCCAGGCGCTGAAGAACTTTAACAACACATCATAAAAAGGTGAGATCCACTGAACTTTATCAAGCTGATGTTTGTAAAAGAGAAACTTAGTTACAGAAAAGTCTGTAAAATCAAAGAGAGACACAACAAATCAATGCCCAGGATGATTTTAATGACTACATCATGCAAAAATAATCATCATACTCTATAAAGAACATCAACTCTTATCTTTTCAAAACCAGAAAATTGCCTTTAAATTTTGGTCCACCGATCACAAAAATCAAAGGAAAGACATCATAATGTCTTCATTTGAATAATTGTATATAAAAATCACACTTAGTTCATACAGTTTAACACTTTTTGACATCAACAAATCGCTCTGTTTGACACAACAACAGAATATAACAATCACTTGTGCACTTCAGTCTCAGGCAAGAGGCCATGAAAAGAGCTTCAGGTTTGTGATATAGTTATCACACAATACACAAATCTAGAAAACATTTAGCTGAGTTTCAGAACAACTTAAAGCATGGCTCAGATTCCAACCTCTGAAAATGTCCACGTATCTTCTAATCAGAACAAACATAAGCTGGTTCTGACGTTTCGATAAGACTTTCGCAACCATTCCAATGACTCTGTAAACTAGACACAATCCAGATTTGTTGATGGTGAATATTACAAGATTGCTGATGTTATTAGTAAATTATTGCAGTACATGTTCCTAATAGTTGTGTTTGTTTATTAATTTATTATTATTTTTTGATCAAGGAACAGTGTAAGACTTTGACACATTACTGCTGGTTAACAACACACTGGTTTGTGTCATGAATGGAGCATCAGAGTGAATCTTACAAAACATGTGCAAGTTACATTTCATTTTTCAAAGAAAATGAAGCCTTTAGGACTATAAGATTATTATTTTTTTATTATATTGACATGATTTTCATGAAAATAAGCACCACCCAGGTTACTTATTTCTAATATTAATAATAAGACTATGAAATACTTTACTATTTAATTTAAAAAAAGTATAAGAATTTTTTATTTTTGAATTACTATAACTAGAATTTGGGGGAAATGTGCTTAATTGTTGTAATTGTCAAAAAACAGGTCCTATAAACTTTCTTGATTTTCTTAATGCAAAATATGTCTTTTTAAAGGGTTACTGTAATCTTTTTGATGAAATCTGAGCGCTTTCTGTCCCTCCATTGACAGCTCTGCAACTACCACTTTGATGCATCAAAAAGTTCATAAAGAGATCGTAAAACTAATCCATATGAATTAGTGGTTTAGTCCAAATATTCTGAAGAGAATAGATCACTTTATATGATGAACAGATTGAATTTAGGCTTTTAATCACATATAATCATCAACTCACACATCAGTTAAGTTAAAAAGAAGCTCAAACATGATTGCTTGACATGCAAGAACCAATGATGTTCATTCTGGTGTTACGCAGCACATTTGAGAAGAACCAGAACCAATGAGGTTTGTTCTCACGTGTCAAGCACTTATGGTTGAACTTCTGTTTATATTCGCTGATGATTCGCTGATGTGATGTGAATAAAAGACTAAATTAAATCGGTTCATCATATAAAGCGATCAAGTCTCTTCCGAAAATTTGAACTAAACCACTTGATTTATACGGATTAGTTGTACTTTATGAAGCATCAAAGTGGTAGTTGCAGAGCTGTCAATGGAATCTCTCCGATTTTATTTGAATGATCTTCATTTGTGTTTCCAAGATGAACAAAAGTCTTATTTGGGACAGCATGAGGGTGAGCAATTAATGACCATTTATTATTTTTTAATAAATACTAACTAACTGCAATAGGTGAAATAAGACCTGTAGACTTGTTCCTGACTTTTCGTGAGATTCACTCAAGAACACATCACATCAGCTTTGCATGGCGACAGTTAAATACGTTAGATGATCACCTGGTCCTTTCGACCATACAAGGCTCTCAGTTGCATCACAATATACATCCCACATGAACCGCCTCGCTCTTATGACAGTTTATATGATAAATATGGCCCAATAAACAGTAAGCACAGATATCACTGACCCAGCTTCACAACAGTCTCACAGAAACAGTAAATCCATGTCAAAACACATACTTGAGATAGAAATGACTTATTTTTTTTCTTTTCAAATAACAACATGTCAGTGCATTCAAAGTATCAAAATGTCTGGTTTGTCATTATATGGTGGTTAAAATGAAACATTTTAAATGAAGACCAGCTTAATACCACTTAAAATACAGGACTGTATTGCCAAGCACACACTTGAATGTATCGTTGATGTAAAGTAGCTGAACAAAATTTATACAAGATCGCACTTTAAAAATTTCTCAAGTGTACTTTAGGACGTTTCAAACATTTAAAGGTTTTTCAATATATTTCACACTTATTTTAATACACATGAGTATCAGATATAGCAGTTATATTTGCAAATTTGTGCCATTAGATTCTTTCTGCACCAAGCAGTTATAATGTCTATTTTTGCTCTACCTTCTAGGTTTATGTCCCAATTAAAGGGACCAGTTTATAATGTGTAATACAGTACATGAACATAATGATAATAAACAGCATTCTTTGTAGGTTTAAGTTATATAATATAGTTAAATAACCCAAATTTTGCATATTTTCTGTAAGGTCAATGGCAAGAGCTCTTTAAACCAGAGTAAACACTTGTTTCTTTTGAACAAAACTACATGTTAATCTAAACTACTCTACTGTACTCTGCTCTGATTGGTCCTGACCAATTAAACTTAAACTCAACTACTCATCTATTAAAGTTACAGACACAAAACTAAAACAAAACTAGTCTAAACCTGTAAAAAAAAAACAGCCAAGACCTGTGCTTTGATTACAGATGTCTGTGCTATTAAATATTGTCAGTTGATTAAATGTTGTAAACCACAGTAATAATTGAACATCTGTACTTTTAAAAGAAACATTTACATTGTCTTTAAACTGATTTAGCCATATAAATCCTTTAAATAATCCTAAATATGACATTTTATATCTAATTAGCTGTATATTCTCATTTATATATCTCAATACATTATTCCTTCTTAAATATTTTCTTTATATATTCACTTCAGATTGGACAAAGACTCTTTTTAAAAGATGTCTCTGACTCCTACAGCTATGCTTGTTGAGTACTGTGTCTATAATCACTTATATCTCTCTTTATTTATTTTTTACTTTGTCTTATTTCAAAAGATTTGTTATGTTTTGACTCATTGGAAATTAAATATCTACGAGTACCCGTCTCCTCTATACGTCTGCTCGGCGTCCTCCTGGATGTATTCCTCGGATTTCTCCCAGCTTTTCGCCCATCCCCCATTCAGCTGTGTTGTGGCCCCATATGTTTTGGCGGGGCCTCCAAGACCGGCCTGGCCTCCAAAAGGAGCGCTGCTCAGCGTGATGTCACCGGTCTCCTCCGCCAACTCGTCTTCATCGATGAAGCCACACTTCTCCTCGCTGGTCTCCTCTGGATCTGCCCACGGCTGCTTCTCTCCGGACGCGAAAATCCCGTAGAACACGACACCACCATAATGCACCAGTGAGGCGATCAGGAACACGTTCTGCCATTCCTCACGAGTCTGGTGGACAAGAAAGAGCCAATTTAGGGCCGGATTTCCTAACAGCTTGCACCAGCGCAAACCCTCTTGGAGTTAAAAAACTACTGTCAGGATTTCCTAAAGACACGCAGCAGTGTAAAATTAGCGCTGTAAAGTCGTGGGCAGGGTTATTTTTGCGGCTGGGCTTATCGCATATGCATTTGTAGGAGTTTCCCCTTCAGAATCAACATCTATGGGAGGAGCGTATTTAATTAATCATGCAAGGTGATTTACTACTAATTTGCCCTGTTTAGTAAATCTGGCCCTTATAATGCAATCTTTGACTTTTTGTAATTCAGAAAACAACAATGCAATTTTTGTAAAAATGATGTAGTTCTATTTGGCTGTGTTTAGAGTTGAATGCTTGTCTGTTGATCACAAACTGCAAAATTATGCAACAATAAACATGTTAGGTTTTGTATGCTACATTATTGTCACTGTCATGATTCCTGTCTTGTGTTCCCCTTGTCTTGTGTGGACTTTTGTTATTTCCTGTTCTGTGGCAGGTCCGTTGTAGTTTTTTTATGTTGATTAGTCTCCCCAGCTGTATCTTGTTTCCTCATTATCTAGTTAAGTTGTTTGCCCCTGTGTATTTAAAGCCCTTGTGTTTCACTTTGTCAGATGGTGTACATGTAATGGTTGCTTCTGTCTCGGTGATCCTTGTGGTTTTGTTCCGTTGTTTCTGTGAGTTCTGTGTTATCTGTTTAATGTATTACTTTATTAAAAACCCTGTGTTTAGATCCTCCCATTCTCCAGTTATCTCCAGCACATTACAGAACAACTGACTGCAATTGGATCTGGCAGTAACAACCTGACCTAAGATGGCTTATGGCAACATGGGCACCACTTTGTCTGATCCTGCCAACCTGCTCCTCTCCACGAGACAAGATGGCCGCCTGATTGAGGATAATGTGGAGGAATTTTTAGAATGCTCCTACATGGTACCTTGGAATGAGGGCACCTTAAAAACTGTTTTGGAGCGGGTTGGACTATCATCTTGTCCAACAGGTTCCAGCGGCTTCAACAACCACTTGTTCCCTGCAGCAGTACCTCAGGGATGTCCTGGGGCTAAGTGGATCGTCCTACACAGTAGGTGAGGTGGAAGGAACCCTCGCCCCAACCTTCCCAACTGGAGCATTACTCTTCAGTCCTTCAGTCTCTGTCCAGAGTTCAGTTAAGGCAGAGCCCTCTGCCAAGATGGCCACCACCGCCGCCACACCAGAGCCCTCTGTAAAGATGACTGCCCTTTCAGAGTCTCGTCCCATCATTGCCGCCCTTCCAGAGTCTCGTCCCGTCATTGCCGCCCTTCCAGAGTCTCGTCCCGTCATTGCCGCCCTTCCAGAGTCTCGTCCCATCATTGCCGCCCTTCCAGAGTCTCGTCCCGTCATTGCCGCCCTTCCAGAGTCTCGTCCCGTCATTGCCGCCCTTCCAGAGTCCTCGGACAAGATGGTCGCCGCTACGCCTGTGTCTCCGGACAAGCCTCCCTGGCCTGGCCTGGTTGCTTCTGTCTCCGTGATCCTCGTGGTTTTGTTCCTTAAGTTCTGTGTTATCGGTTTAATGTATTACTGTTTAAAAACCCTGCGTTTAGATCCTCCCATTCTCTGTAATAAAGGCCTTCTGAAGCGACGTGTTCGTGTAAGAAAAATATCCATATTTAAAACTTTATCGACTTAAATAACTAGCTTCCGGCAGACGACCGTATGCATCGATTCACGGTGGAAGACTAATTCTTGACCCGACGCATTGATGAATGCGGAAGCGCAGAGGATAGACCGAAACAAAACACCAAAACGAGAGTTTTTAAAGAGATGTCAGACTAGCTTGAGTTTGTTGCCCAGCCCTGTTAGTTTGAACCGCGAGAGGTGTCTAAACTTGCGCTACTCCTACGTCATACATGCGTCACTGGCTACTCTTGTGGTGCAAGTCGACTTGCGTAGTATGGGTACGGCTGTCTACCGGAAGCTAGTAGTTCATAAAGTTTTAAATATGGATATTTTTCTTACAAACACATCGCTTCAGTTCAGAAGGCCTTTATTAACCCTTTCACACGTAAGTTTAAAATATTCTAACTGCCCCCCCCCCCCCCCCCCCCAGAGTGAGTTTTTCAAGGCGACCGTTATTTTAGAACGTTCCCCCTTAATGTTTCCATGGCGATGCATCATGCTTGTCATGTGATACACCGAAAGCCACAATAACATTATATGATAGATGTATCGCTTTTAAATATATTTTTTTCCTATTTTATTCAAAATATTCCCAAATTTGCTTACCATGTCAACAACTATCTGATATTCTGATTCTCAAATACTTATAAGTGAGTGTTTTGTCGTTTAAAAACCTTTATAAATAATCTTGATCTATAACGTGAGATGGGCGACCCCACGTTTGTTTACGTTTGTTTCGAGAGTCCTGTCAGTCCGATTTACAGCATAATTCATCAGTTTCTCCCGAAATACATGTAAGAAAGTGGCCAGTGAACAGGGAAAAGAATAGAGTAAACTTTATAGTACTTGCACTGTATATCTGATATGCATAACACACATCTGCAAATTATATTTGAAAAATTATTGCTACTTCCAAAGACATCAGTGTGTATTTTACAAACTCCAAATGTATTGTTCTCTTACGAGAGTATCTCTCGTACTGCGTAATAGCTTACGCTAGGGGAAAACCTCTTTTCCACGAGATATTGAAGCCAAAAATTATCCTTAATTTTTTATTAATGTAAAACGCTTTGCAGCAGCAAACAGACACAGGCGAGACAGCTCGCGCGCCTATTGGTTGCTCTTGCGGCAAATGCAGCAGCCTATCGAGAGACTCTGCGTGACGTAATGACCAATGGGGGCAACCCGCACCCATATCGTCACGTCCCGCCAGAAAGGGCGTGGTCTTGCCTTATAAATATGTTTGTTAGACTGATACATACGGTGGCCGAGACAGCTCAACGCGCTGCAACTGAAGCAAACACATGCAAATAGAAAAAACGCATGCAAATAGAAAAAAACACATGCAAATAGAAAAACACGCGTACAAATAGAAAAAAACACCAGCAAATAAAAAAAAAACATCTTCATCAGTTTCACAACACACGTGTGCTCCAAATAAGGAAACGCGCTGCAAAAGTTCACAACACAACCAAATACAGTAAACAGCTGCAAATAACACAGAGCACAACGGAAATGTTTCCAGGGGAACCAAATAAGTGACGAACCCGGCTGAGACGAGCTTATTGCTCGTGAGCTTCCCTATGCCATACTCCCTTCGAAGGGTAGATTGCAGAGCCCTTTTGGAGTGAGCAAGGCTCTAGTGTGCTGTTAGGCAGCCGTGTGGAACGCACTTGATGAAGGGAGCAACTAAAGACAACGTGGGATGTTCCCATGACAACACAGCACGGTGTCCATCAGCTGGTCTTACGACAGAAATATGATGCTGTTAACATAACGGATGCAAATACATTTTTATTTTTAGTTTACAAAAAAACCTTTTAAAATATGCGTTATATATCTATGTCTATCTATATATCTATATCTACGTTATATATATGTCTCAACTTAAAAATTTTGGACCCTACATTACCTAACTTTTCTTTATGAAAATGTAATAACATGAAACAATTTGTACAGTGTAACTGATGTAACTTATAGATAAATATCTTTCCTTCATGTTTTTCTTATTTATCTTTTTTATTTATTTATTTTAGTTTCCAGCTCATTGTTCTTTTCTCATTTGTATTCTGATGACATTGAACATATTGTTAATATATTTTGTACATTGTATACAAGTTGTATGTCATAAAAAATGTAATCTCTGTATGTTTTGCACAAACAAATAAATAAATAAACAAATAAATAAAGTATAATTTTAAGCTGTAAGCACCAGCATGCATAGATTTATGGATATCTATGCCAGCCGATGCCAGCACGTCCCAGCCGGGTTCATCACTTATTTGGTTCCCCTGGAAACATTTCCGTTGTGCTCTGTGTTATTTGCAGCGCGTTTATGTATTTGGCGGTGTTGTGAGTATTTGGAACACAGGTGTGTTGTGAAACTGATGAAGATGTTTTCTTAATTTGCAGGTGTTTTTTTTATTTGCACGCGTTTTTTTCTATTTGCATGCGTTTTTTTCTATTTGCATGCGTTTTATTTTATTTGCATGTGTTTTTTTCTATTTGCACGCATTGTTTTCTATTTGCATGTGTTTTCTTCTATTTGCATGCGTTTTCTTCAGTTGCAGCGCGTTGAGCTCTCTCGGCCACCGTAGATACAAGCTGATTTTCATCTCTTCAGCGAAGCACACGCATCGCTGGATCCGGAGTTAGAAGCCGCGCCGTCGAAGCAAGCTTTTCAGCGGGACGAGCTTCTGGAGTCGCTGGCCTCGCCGCCTTCAACTGCCGTACCTGCTGCGCTTTCCGGCGTGCTATATCCTTTTATATACCTCTGTATTTAACTCTGCTGAGAAGTGTTAGCTCGCTTACTTGACGCGACTTTTCACTTCTCGTCACAAAAGAGCTGCGTCTTTTTTAAAGATGCCTTCCTGTGGCTCGTGCCGCGCCCCACTCAGCGACGGAGACCGCCATGTCATCTGTGTGTCCTGCCTGGGTGAGGATCACACGGCCATCGCGCTCGCTGACGGCGGATGCCCTCATTGCAAGCTTTTGCCTATGCTGACTCTGAGGACTCGCCTGGCATCATTCTCCGAGCCTTCACCGCAGCCCGCCGTGGTGCCGCGCCGCAAGAAGCGCCGCGCCCAGCGCGCTCCCGAGCTCTCTCCAGCCCGCCAAAGCTCGCCGGTTCGCCCGCCAGCTTCGCTGGCTTCGCTCGAGTCGCTCACCGACGGACAACGGCCGCCGCCTGCCGTCGCGTCCGTCCACGAGTTCGACGAACCCACCGAGGCGTGTTCTCTGTTGGCATCCGATAGCGAGGATTGGGCGAGCTCCGTGGACCTCCCCTCCGCTAGCGTTTCCCGCCAAACTACTGGTAAGAGAACCGGCATTGAGACTGAGCTGATTCGTCTGCTCTCTCAGGCCGTAGAAAGCATCGGCCTCGATTGGGAGGCGCCCGCGCAACCGCCGCGCAACAGACTGGACGGATGCTTTCTCGGGAAAGACGAAGCTCCGTCAAAGTCGAAGCTCCGTCAAACACCCCCTTCTCCGCCAGGCTGCGTACCTCTGCCTCGGCTGCTTTCTCCACGGTGGATGGTGCGAAGGACAGAGGATACCTCTCCGTTCCCCCTGTGGAGCCAGCTGTAGCGTCTCATCTTTGCCCGCCCTCCGCTGGACGGCGCGCTCACACGACGCTCCCCTCTAAAGCCTGCCGAGTGACGTCAGCTATGCACGGACGCGCTTACACCGCCGCCGGGCAAGCAGTTTCAGCGCTGCACACTATGGCGATTCTGCAGATCTTCCAGGCCGACCTTCTCCTTAAAATGGACGAGGAAGGACTTGAAGTGATCTGCGTGGCGGACCTGAGCAGCGCTACAGACCTCGCTCTTCACGCTGCTAAAGCCGCTGCACAGGCCATAGGGCGGAATATGGCCTCTCTCACCGTGGCTGAGAGACACTTATGGTTGACGCTGTCCGAGATGACGGAAGCCGAGCGCTCTGTGTTCCTCGACGCGCCCATTTCACCAGCGGGCCTCTTCGGATCTGCCATCAAAGATTTCGCGGACAGATTCATGGAGGTGCAGAAGACTTCACAGGCTATGAAGCACTTCCTTCCGAAGCGCTCGAGCTCCGCTGCAGGCCGCTCTGAACAGCCGTCTGCTCGCAGCTCTCAGCCGCAACCTGCACCACCCGCCGCCGCCGCTTTACAGCGCCGCCACGCCCGAGACCAAAGACCGCGCTCTCGCTCTGCTGGACGCCGCCCCCCTCAGCTCGAGGATCGAGATCAAGGCCGAGGCCTCAAAGCCTTCCTAGCCACTCTAGGAAAGCGACGGTGTTCAGATCCCGCTGTGGCCGGTTCTCCACCAAAACTTCTCGCTCGGTCAGTTCCAAGCATCGTGACTGTCCCAGTGTATTTCGCAGTGAGCCAGCCGGTGTCTCAGCCCGTTTGCCTGCGCACAAAAAGCCGTTTTTACGGCTACCCAGATAAATCCAATAAAGAGTGCATTTTCTGGTGTTCCGGCCACGGCCGATGGTGTTATGAGTGTTATAAGAATGCCCACGCCCCAGTGCCCATTCCCACACCCAGACACAGCCCGCCACGGTGCAGGGCTAGCACAAATAAAATCGACTCGGGTCGATTGTGCACACAATGTAGTGAACGCGCCCATAACACAATGCCCGCTTACACTACACGCTGCGTGTCCCTTGGTTTCTGTAAAAATGAAACCAACACACATTCAGTCGGCCCTAACCGACAGTGTTTCCAGTGTAATAAATGTGCCCGCTGTCCCGCGCCCACATTTTCACACAAACACGCCGAATCCTACGGGATCTACCCCGCTCACTTTCTCTGCACAATCTGCCATAGAGAAGCTGAGCGCGGCCAGGCCGCCCGCTGTAATCAGCCCGCCCCCCGCCTCGAACGCTGTAAAAACGGTGTTGTGTTCCCAGTATACCAGGGCTCTCGAGCTGCCGTTTTGCCGCGGCCAGAGCCCGGATTTCATTCTACCTCTAGCTATTCACGCAGATGCGTGGTCAAAGCTTCCCGGGGTATCAGAATGGGTGCTGAACACTATAAAGAGAGGCTACTCGCTACAATTCGCTCGACGCCCTCGCCGTTATACGGCGCGTGTCGAAACTACGGTGAAAAACGAAGTGTCTCATCTACTTCGTGCCGAGATAGCGAAACTACTGAGCAAAGGGGCTATAGAACCCTTATCTCAGGCTCAGAGCGAAGGGGGCCTATACAGCAGATATTTTCTGGTACCGAAAAAAGATGGGGGTCTCAGACCCATTTTAGATCTGCGACAGTTGAACAGAGCGCTTGTGAAACGCCAGTTCAGAATGCTTACGACCAGGAAAATCCTCGCGCAAGTGCGCCACGGGGACTGGTTTATGTCAATAGATCTGAAAGACGCCTATTTCCAAATACAAATAGCGTCCCATCACAGGCGATTCTTGAGATTCGCTTTCGAGGGCCAGGCGTATCAATACACAGTCCTGCCGTTCGGCCTGACCCTAGCACCCCGTACATTTACGAAGTGCATGGACGCGGCGCTCGCACCCCTGAGACTTCAGGGCATGCGAGTCCTGAACTACTTGGACGATTGGCTGATTCTAGCTCGATCACGATCGGAGCTCATAAAACACAGGGCCGCATTACTCGAGCACCTCGAGGAGCTGGGCCTCACAGTCAATTGGGCGAAAAGCTCACTGTCTCCCAGTCAGAAAATGTCCTTTCTGGGAACAGTGTTAGACTCGCTATCCATGACGGCACGCCTGTCACCAGAGCGCGGACTAAATATTCAGCGCTTCGCAAAATCCTTCCGCCACGGCTCGATAGTTCCGCTCAGAAGGTTTCAGAAAATGCTGGGGCTAATGGCCTCGGCAGCCTCTGTGCTCCAGTTGGGCTTGCTTCGCATGCGCCCACTGCAGATGTGGTTGAAAGCGCGGGTTCCTCCCAGGGCATGAACAGCGGGTCTGTTTCGCCTCAAGGTCGACCTACAGTGCGTTTCAGCTCTGAAACCTTGGAAAATAACCGACTGGTATCAGTCAGGTGTAAGTCTGGGGACCGCTTCGAGTGTGAAGGTGGTGTCTACGGACGCCTCCACCTCGGGGTGGGGAGCGCTGCTCGAGGGCAGACCGCTAGCTGGCCTGTGGTCAGAACGGGAAAAGCTCCTTCACATAAACTGCTTGGAGATGATAGCAGTCGACAAAGCGCTACGGCGCTTTTGTCCCCAGGTGACAGGCCACCATGTCTTGGTCCGGTCGGACAACATGTCAGTGGTGGCATACATAAATCGCCAGGGCGGCGTCAGGTCACGAAACCTTCACAGGCTGACAGAACGCCTCCTGGTCTGGGCTCAGCGCAACCTGCTCTCACTAAGAGCAGCGCACGTGCCTGGTCACCTGAATGTGGGACCAGACAGACTGTCCAGGAACAATGTTCCAGCAGTGGAGTGGTCGCTGCACCCGCAGACGGTCCAGCTGCTGTGGAGAACGTTCGGCAGAGCACAAGTGGACCTATTCGCGTCCCACGAAAACGCTCATTGCCCGAGGTTTTTCTCGAAAAGCAAGGACGCACTGGCTCATGTTTGGCCCCACTGTCCCCTATATGCTTTTCCTCCTGTCTCGCTCCTTCCTCAAGTGTTGGAACGAATCAGGGGAAACGGATGCCCAGTGCTGCTCGTAGCTCCGCTGTGGACAAACCAGACGTGGTTCCCTGCCCTGATGCAGCTGACCAGCACTGCCCCAAGGCCTGTACCATTGAGGAGAGACCTCCTCTCTCAGGCGGAGTGCTCGATTTGGCATCCTCGCCCGGAGCTGTCGTCCCTGCACGCGTGGGCCATCAACGGGTACCCGCTAGCCTCCCAGAAGGAGTGTTAAACACGATCGCGCAGGCTAGAGCTCCGTCTACCAGGCGGCTCTACTCCTCGAAATGGTCTGTTTTCTCTGCATGGTGCCAAGCCCAGAGCTTTTCACCTGTGGATTGCGGGGTTTCGGAAGTGCTTTCCTTCCTTCAAGAGCTACTGGATAAGGGCAGGACCCCATCCACGGTCAAAGTATATGTGGCGGCCATAGCAACGTTTGCAAAACCGGTGTCTGGCCAGTCACTGGGGAAAAACGACTTAGTCGTGCGTTTCCTTAGGGGAGCTCGGAGGCTAAACCCTCCCAGGCCCCCTTCAGTCCCGACGTGGGACCTTTCCACGGTCCTGGAGGCCATGAAAGGCGCCCCGTTCGAGCCAATCCAGCTGGTGGACATGAAACACCTGTCGTTCAAAACAGTGTTTCTCACGGCTCTCGCTTCAGTGAAGCGCATAGGGGACTTGCAAGCGCTTTCAGTAAGCGCGTCATGTATGGAGTTTGGGCCTAATGACTCGAAGGTCATCCTCAAACCTAAGCACGGGTATGTGCCGAAATCCCTCAATACACCGTTTAGGGCCCAGGTATTTTCCCTGTCTGCCCTTCCGGTTCTCGATGAGGAGGAGGACGCGAGTCTCCTTTGCGCCGTCAGGGCACTGAGAGCTTATGTGTCGCGCTCGTCTGTTTTCAGACAGACTGAGCAGCTTTTTGTTTTGTTTGGCGGACGTTCCAAGGGACTTGCCGCCTCGAAACAGAGCCTATCCAGATGGATAGTGGATGCCATTGCGCTAGCTTACACTGCAAAGGGCCTGCAGTGCCCGTTGGGTGTCAGAGCGCACTCCACGAGAGGCGTGGCCTCTTCGTGGGCATGGTCTAGCGGGGTTACCCTGCAGGATATCTGTACGGCCGCGGGCTGGGCCTCGCCGTCTACATTTATAAAATACAATAACCTGGAGGTACCCGCCTTACAAGCTAAGCTTTTGGCGGTCTAGAATTCAGTGCTATTTGCCCCGCTGTGCAGCCCAAATGCTGAGTCTACTACAGCTCCATGAGTATTGACACATGTATGACCATCCAGTTCAGGCTGAAAACTTTCACCCTGGCTGCGCGTTTAATTGTCATATAATAACCCTGTTGAGTGTTATTTTATAAGGAATGATGCTTCCAGCCTCTCTTCCTTCACTCTATGTGAGTTTATGGTGATTATGCACTATATGGGCCCTGGGCGTTGCCTCTGGGACAACACGGCGTGTTGCATTGTGTTCCCCTAGCGTAAGCTATTACGCAGTACGAGAGATACTCTCGTAAGAGAACGTACTCGGTTACTAACGTAACCTCTGTTCTCTCTAGAGAGGGAACGAGTACTGCGTATCTTGCCGTGCTTGGAATACGCTCTGGTTCGCTTCGGCGATGAAAACCAGCTTGTATCAGCCTAACGAGCATATTTATAGGGCAAGACCACGCCCTTTCTGGCGGGACGTGACGATATGGGCGCGGGTTGCCCCCATTGGTCATTACGTCACGCAGAGTCTCTCGATAGGCTGCTGCATTTGCTGCAGAGCAACCAATAGGCGCGCGAGCTGTCTCGCCTGTGTCTGCTTGCTGCTGCAAAGCGTTTTACATTAATAAAAAATTAAGGATCATTTTTGGCTTCAATATCTCGTGGAAAAGAGGTTTTCCCCTAGCGTAAGCTATTACGCAGTACTCGTTCCCTCTCTAGAGAGAACCGAGGTTACGTTAGTAACCGAGTACGTTTTACTAGTGCTTATGTGTATTTAAATGTCTAAAACCTAAATTAAACATTATGTTTGAAAACACTGCAAATAGTTGTGATATATGACAAGTGCTGAGCTCGTCCGTCTCTGGCTCCAGCCAACCCGCGAAAGCACAGTCTTTACATAACTAATTAATTACCTACATTTTTTTGCTAACTTATTCGGGTTTACAGTGTAAGGCATATTATTGAGAGATCTAGAGAACTGATATTTATATGCATTTTATGTAAGTACAACTGTGTACTGTCTGCTTTACGGTTATAAATATCATTGATTTATATTACAAGCTATCAGAATTTCATCTCACTTTTTGGCCATATAAATAACTGCACCAAATGCTCAGTTTGGGCCTTTTTTTTGTCCTCGAGTATAAGCTCCATATTCTTACTATATGAGCCATAAATGCCTGATGTATCAAATACGATACTCAACAAAAAACATATATGCAAACTTTTTGTTTATATAGGCCTATACATATATATATATATATATTGCCTAAAGGTTCAATGAACTGTTCCATAAAAATAAAAACAATTCTGACTATCATCTGTCAGGCTTTAAAGTGTTATGATAACAAAAAAAAAACATGATTAAATGAATAAAGAACATGTGAATAATTTCAGGATTTCTCACCTTATTTTTGGTCATAGCTCCTACAATGAGAGGGCAGACCATACCAGAAAGTGTGCCCACTCCATTAGAAATGCCCATCAGGATGCTGGCATACCTTGGCGCAATGTCCAAGTGGTTGACATTAAAACCTTAGAGAGGAGCCGGATTGAAAAAAACAAATTCAGAACTATTGGGAGACATTTATTTTATATATTTTTTAAATCAAAATGGGATTTCAAAACTTGCAATGATGTCTATAACCAGGGGTGCACATAACTTTTTCAGTGAGTTACTCAGGTGAGTACCAGGAGATGGTGTTTGGTACTCACCCCATATGTAGCCTGGTCTTAATAAGTGCAGTCCTCCTCAGTGTAGAAGCTGTCAATCATGATGTCACATTCCCGGTTTTATAGCATCAAATAACTAACTAAAGACCAAACTTATTTTAAAAAACGAACACTTACATCAGTGTGAATAAAACTACCTAAAATGACAGAAAACATCTTTGGAAATAATTATTTTGAAGTGTAATTTGATTGTTTAGTTTCCATCGCGTTCATTAGACTTCATGGTGAGGATTTTGAACAACTCACTGTCAGCGGTATTTTGTAAGTCAAAAATAGTCGATCTCCGAATGCAACTTAACAGGGAGGAGAGTAAAGATGGAAAGCTCCTAAAGCTTAGTTCCATAAAAATTCACGGGATAATTTGTTATTTTGTCGTAAGTGAAAAACAATATTGACCTTGTATTTGAAAAAGGATCCTCATAAGAAACAATACTAAAATTCAGAGTCAGTTCCTTCGCATTCGGAGATCGACTATTTTTGACTGACAAAATGCCGGTGTTACTGTTCCGGCGGACACAGCTACAGTGAATTGTTCAAAATCTTTCTTTTTAGTAAACTCTGTGTACACAAACAATGTTCTCAATGCTGGAGTTCATGTCCCCTGGTGATACTTTAAGCAAAGTTTCATGTTGTGTCGAGCCTTCTTAGTGTTTTAAAAATAGCGATTTTTGTTGCTATCATATACGTGCCCCTAGCTCTCCCATTCAAAAGGCAATTTGACCGAAAACGAAAATACGGTCAAACTTAAAAGTGGCGTTTCCATTCTAATTATGCTTTTAAACGAAAGTTTGCCTCGAGTAGATTAACAAAAAGACCCTAGGTTGCATTTTGGCGACAGTTACGCAAAGGCACGTAGTAACAGAAGTGGCATTACTCATTCCTGATTTATGTCGCGCATGCGTACCTGCGTACCAGTTATGTGCACCCCTGTCTATAACATATAGTGACAGTGTGTGACAACAGAATTATAAAGCGTCTCACCTGATATAGCAAATCCGCTAAAACCAACGGCTAGCACCAGGAATGAGATGGCCACACCTTTACTGTGAGAGAAACCCACCACTAACAGCAGCGTGGCCTCCATTCCAAACCCTGCAGTCACATGGTGGGTCAAAGGTCACACCAACAAATATTTTTTTATTCATTTCATAAAAGATACAAATGATGTAATCAAATATGGTCGCTCTCACCTCCGCAGTTCATGATCTTCCTGACGGTGGTGGTGGATAAGATGTTTTTTCTGCGCAGGTAGTCAGCCAGTTGGCCGCCAATTGGCACTATGATGGTCATAACCAGGTGGGGTAAAGCAGAGAGCATACCGACCTGACAACAGCCAAAGAAAACATCACAATGAGGAAAACTGAAAAAAAAAAAACCATTTACAAGATATACTCGTTCCAAACCCATGTGATTCTGAGCCACACTTTTGGTGATTTTTATGATTTTTATGCACTTGTGAGTCTCCTCCGCTAAAGCTTTAAAGCTCATTTGGATTTCCCTTGTGAAAAAGAAGGGAAATTAACTTAATTGTATTGAATGTGCATGTGCACTTATAGTGCACTTCAAATATTAAATCTATATGGATATTTTACGTATTTTAAAAAAAACCTGTACTTGCAGATATAAATGAAATAAAATGCCACTTAAGTGTACTTTAAGAGTACACTTTCATGACTATGTTTCTTAAAACACTTAAGTACACTTTGCACACAAAATTCACTTTGTAATAATGTCATTTTAAATCATTGTTTTAATAATCTTTTGTCATGCTTTAAAGAAATATACTTATTTAAATGTCTTGGCTAACATGTAAAATATTTTATTATAGTTTATTATATTGTACTTTATTATATTTATTATATTAACTGTAGTGTGCTATTTGATTTTTAAAGTTAAATATATGTACTAAATGTACAAATGTGTCACGATTAGTGTGTTGTACTTTTGTTTTCATGGACTTTTAAGCCTTGTTCAGTCCAAATCAGATTTTTTTGGTGCATATCCGATAGCAAGTGTGAACGGCAAAAAAACAAAACATGAAATGCTATTTTTACAAATCCGTTTCAAGCTACATTATTTTGCGGTTTGAAATCCTATTCAAATCACATTTTTGGAAATCCGTTTTGGAAATCCGGATTTCACGTGGTTTATGTATCTTTCTCACGCCAAGCAAAACATAAACATCAGACGTTGGGCGGAGATTAAATTAGTAACATTGTGACTTCCTAAGATCCAGAAAAAATGCGTTGTAGTCCAAATGAGTCGTTCATTGTAGTTCTTGATTCTGTTAAATAAAATATCACAATTTGGAGTGGCCGTTGAGATTTGTAATCTTGCAGATCTTTTTTATGCTCAAACAGAACATTACATTACACACTAACTAAAGTTGAAAAAGTGAACAAGCACAATAGGACCCCCTTAAGTCCCTCAGTTCATTGTCTGGTTTCGTTGTGTTTGCAGCCTTTTGAAGATCTGTTTTGCTTTATTTAATAAACCACGCTGCTATTTTATCTTCATCTATATTGGATACTAAAAACATTGCAAAATGTGTAATTACAAATATATTTAATACACAACATACACGTTTCAATAGAAATTACGTATATTTTAGTTTACGATAAATGCTTGTCAGTACATTCGGCAGTACACTTTAAACATATTTCAAAGACAATTAAGAAATTACATTAATATGTACATAAATCCTAATAAAAGTGGGTCAAAAAGCACTCTTAATTTCAGCTAATATCATTTAATATGAATGTACACTATAATACATTTTCATTTTATTCTGAATGACATGCAATTAAGTGTCCAAAAACATTCAGTTCACACTTAAGTACTGTATATTCTTTTAAAGTAGATTATTTCCATAATACCCTTTTTAAAAGTATGCTAAAAGGGTTGCACAGATTAAAAGTGTATGTATAATGACCAGTCATAGTAAGTTTTTAGACATTTTAGAGCTTATTTGCACATATTACTCACACAAATTCAGGGTATGGCTTAGTCATTTAAACAACTTGTAAGATACTTGCATAACAACTGCTGCGATATTATGCAAATGTTCTAGTTTTCCACAGAAGAACAAAGTCATACGGGTTTAGATGTTTCGGGTGAACGGGAGTGAACAGTGTCTGGCTGAGAAACACTGTGAAAACACCGAAAGCCTCTACAATACAGTATAGCATCCCAAATAACCAAATGTGTGGCTTAAAAAATATCACTAAAATGGAAATCCTGAACAAGCCCTGGCTGATAAAACCCCAAAACAACTTGTAAGTCCAATCTCCCATACTACACCTATGAGACAGTTTGACCAGCAGAATTAAAGCAGTGGTTCAATTACTCCTGTCAGGCTTGCAGGATTTATATCACTCTCTCAGCTCAGGAGCCGAAGATCAATAACAATGTCAGCTTTCATTTATGTACGCCACTATGAACACACATTTCTGAATGCCCAACATCTCAAATACAATCCAATACGGCGACTCAGTGAATGAGGGGTCAGACACAACAGATAGTAATGATTCAAGCCTGGCCAGAAAGGATTGCATATGAGAACAATCCATACATCAAATACACAAACACATGTGTAAGCCTTACGAGCTGTCAAATATTGAGACTTGATTAATGCAAAAACATTTTCTCCCTAAATTCTCTCACCTTACTGATTTCAAAGCCAAACACTTCTTCAAAGTACGCCGGCTGACTGATGAGCAACAGATAGAAGGTCCAGCTCCGGCAGAAGTTGGCCACAATGATTGCATAGACCGGCATGGAGGTGAAGAACTTCCTCCAGGGTGTCTTGTATTTCTGTAGAAAAAAGAAACATGTTAATAAATCTATAGAAGACCTATAGCATGAAGATTTTAAGCAATCAAAACAGTTTAACATGCATGATTTTTGAACTACAAGTTTCTAGTCTCTCTATTTATGGATATTCAGAAGATGAATGAATTCTGATGACAAAAAAACATTTTGAAAGAAACAAATAAATACAATAAAAAAAGATTAAATTATAGTAGATTTTTTACCAGTTTGTCACATACTGTGGTGTTTTCAGTTTAATTTTCAACGACTTTAAGTCAATACACGACTAATCATGGAAAACGGAAAACTTTGTATGAGTTTTGGCCGTTCATTTACATGACTACAATGTTTTGGGGGCCTGAAAACAAACTTTAGAAAATGGGTTTCAAAGTGCAAGTTTTTGAAAACAATACCGTTTTTATCTCTGTTTAAACTACAAACACTTGATTTTGTGAAAATGGTGACGTCATACGCATGCGTATTACATGTTCAGTCTATAGATGCGTAGTGTTTCTTTACAAAGTAACATCGCTAAGGCCGTGTGTCCACCAAAGCGTTTTTAGCCAGCTGAAAACGCTAGACGCTCTGCTGAAGATGCCTAGCTGTGGGCGCTTGAGAGCGTTTTGGCAGCACAGCGTTTTTTCCATTGAGACATTTCGTTGCTATGATACAGAATATCCGCAGCACAGTTTACTTGTAACTGATTTCGCAGATAATTTGTTTCATACTAAAAATACATTTTTTATCCATTTTGTTCGGTTAGCTCTGCTGGTTGATGTCGTTGTACAGAAAGAATGTTATGACAGTTGGTCGGTGTGGTATTAGTCCCGCCCCTCCTCCACTATGATTGGACGGCTGGGTAAAAGTGACAGTGATGAGCGCTGCGTTTTACCCAAAGTTGAACATTTTTCAACTCTCGGCGACCAGTAAAAACGCCGGGCGCTCAGCGCTTCAGCGTGTAAAAAACGCCGAACGCTCAGCGCTTGAGCGTTAAATACACGCTCAGCGCCTCGTTGCGCTCATGGCGTTTAAAAAACGCGGCGCTCCCATTGAAAACAATTGAAAACGTACGCCAGGCGCGATTAAAAACGCTTTGGTGGACACACGGCCTAACTACTGGCCTGGCAGCAGAATACAGCGTTTTTAATCAATTTCACTGATCCGTGTAAACAGGAATCGTTTTGACAACGTTGTCGTCTGTACTTAAAACACGCAAAGGAAAAACCTTTTCATTTTTAGTGCCTAGTTGCTGTGTAAATGTAATGTAAACCCTTAGTTTGTCTTCATTATTTCCCGTTTCCTTTCTGTTGTCATGGTTTCTAGCACGTTTATCATTGGTTGTCATGGTTACTTATTAATTCTTTGATTTCACACACCTGTTCCTTGTTATGATCCTTAGTTAGTTGTGTATATAATGCCCTCATTTTCATTTACTCATTATCGGGTGATGGATGTGCTTATGAACACTGTTTCTTTGATTCTTCGTGTTGGATTATTCTCTTTTGTTTTGTTTAATAAAGCTATGCTGTCATTTAGATCCGCTACACCTTGCCTCATCTTCTTCCTCAGCCTGAACGTTACACAGTTCCTGTATTTATTTATTTACACTTAACAGCATGTAATGGGTTTATATTCTCAAGCTGCACAACTGCCATTGACATGAAAAGGAATCTAAACGATTCTCAAGCTCTCCAGGGCAAACGCTCTTAGAACACAGACAACTTGAGCGAAAAAAAAACATGATTTGCTTCAGCACTGCTTTCTTACAGCTTATAGACATGGACTAATACCCAAATTTGATTTCATGGGATCTTCGGATTTCTCCAGGAGAAACCACACAAGAAAACGTACCTCAGACGGCCCAAGTAGATTGGCACTTTCTCCAATACTCTCCTCTATGTAAGTTCTCTCTTCATCTGTGATGGTGGGATGATCTGCTGGGCTCTCATATGAAACCAGAATCCAGAACATGTACCAGAAAATCCCAAAACACCCTGTAGCCCAATGGAGAGAAAATCATGGAGAACAAGTACACACAAAAAAGAACATTCTGTTATCATTTCAGAGTTCGCAGTCAAGACTATAAACCTACCATATATATAGAAGACAGAAGACCAGCCTGAGTACTGGACTAATATTCCTGCCAACGGCATGGCGATCACAGCACCCGCGTATGAACCTGAAACAGGGCGTTTGTAAAGGTTTTATTTGGGGTATTCTGTGTTGTGTATGCTTTTAAAAAGGCAAACTGTATTTACCACAAAAAGAGGTGGTTGCTAGGCGACTTCTCTCAAGGGGTGGAGCCCACTTGCTCCAAATTCCATGGCATGCTGGGTAGGTCACACCCTGGACACACACAATATTTTATATGTATTACAATAATGTTATATATGTATACATAAAAAAGATACCTAGATATGATATACATAAATAAATAAAAGAAAGATTTTAAATATTTTCATTACATAATGTAGACATGGTCAATACAAATCTGCTGAAGTTCAAACTGAGCATCAGAATGGGGAAGAAAGGTGATTTAAGTGACTTTGAGCATGGTGCCAGACGGGCTGGTCTGAGTATTTAAACTGTTGATCTGCTGGCATTATCACAAAACTACTGGAAACTACTATAAATATCCAGTGAGAGTCAGTTCTGTAGGCGGAAATGCCTTGTTGATGCCAGAGGTCAGAGGAGAATGGCCAGACGGGTTGAGCTGATAGAAAGGCAACAGTAACTCAAATAAACACTCGTCACAGCCGCAGAAGAGCATCTCAGAACGAACAACACGTCCAACCTCAAAGCAGACGGGCTACAACAGCAGAATACACTCCTGTCAGCCGAGAACTGAAACTGAGGCTACCACTCATACGGGTTCAACAAAATTGGACAATAGAATACTGCCCGTGTCGATTTCTTCTGCAACATTCAGACGGTAGGGTCAGAATTTGGCATAAAGCAACATGAAAGCATGGATCCATCCCGGTTCAGGCTGCTGGTGGTGTGACGGTGTGGAGGATATTTTCTTGGCACAATTTGGGCCTCTTAGTATACCCAGTTTTGGGGAAAATTACTTTGAAAAGTAATGCAAAAAGTAACTAATTGTGCTACTTAGTTACTTTTTAAGAAAAGTAATGTGTTATGTTACTTTAGCGTTACTTTTTCTCACCTGGGCTGGGCTTGTTTTGTTTTTATAACAAAAAGTTCTACTTTTGGGCCCTTTCACACCAAAATTTAAATAACAAAGCTGAAGGGAATGCAAATTCTCTCCTGTACAATAGAGGGCGCAGCTCAAACAAACCGCTCAGCTGTGCTGCTGTTCTGGATCGCAGAAGAATAGAATGCAAGAGAAGAAAGTTTAACACTTACTTCACCAATAAAAACAAAAAAATCGAAAGTCACATTTCCTTATGATTTAACTGAATCATCAAAAGTCAGAAGCAAGTACATTGGTCAATAACGTGAGATTAAATGCATACAAATATTTGTTTTTTAAATATTGGAGAGGTTTGCATAATATTCTGATTTTGCATTTCACAAATCTTATTCATTTTGAGGAATACTGAATCTTTTTTTTGTGCAAGTGAGATTAGTAAATACATACTCACATTTAGACTAGAACTATACAATAACCATCATGTTTACACACAACGCCTCTGAACTTACGATTTTTCTCAACATGGCGACGAGAGAGCTAGTCAAAAAATGAGAAAACAAAGTAACTTGCATGCATTACTTATTTGAAAAGGTAACTTTTTAAGGATGTAAATTTGTAAATTTAAAATGTAAAAGTAATGCGTTACTTTACAAGTTACTTGAAAAAAGTAATCTGATTACGTAACTCGAGTTACTTGTAATGTGTTACTCCCAACCCTGTTAGTACCAAAGCATCGTTTATATATTTCTGTCAGGACCACTATCGTCAAATACGATTGACCATTAGCATATAGTTAGGATTGGCGGTATAGTTCTGTTCTGGGCAAGAACTCCCTGCGCATGGATAAGCAGAGAGCAGGAGCACAGCGAAAACCCCCCTTAGGGTAAACAGAACAGAACCAACATGAATGTATTGCAGATTTTGTTAATTAATTTTAATGTACAACATAATTATAGTCTGATTCAGGAGGAATCAGAATTCCAAATCCTGACTGGCGAGAGGATGATCTGGGGATGGAGGAGGGTAATAAACTCCTGACTAACGTGACCTGCCAGAACTGACGCGCTTAATATATATGGAATAAAAATATTTAAAAGCTCTAGAACAAAAGTTCTTAGGAAATACCTTACAAGGGGTCATAAAAAACAGAGATAAATATAACCCTGACCAATGAACAGTAACGCATACAATCGCAATTCAAATAAGGATTAATGATCCGTGCATGCAGACTTGCGCAAACGCAAGCAGATCAGATCTGATCCACCACAAACACACTACTGCTGCCCATTAAATCTTCATTACTAGCTAATTGTCACAGAATCAGTCACTGATAGACACAAATTGCTGCAGCCAGCAAAGGAGAGCACATCCGCAGAGCTAATGTCAATACACACAACACAAGCTAGTGTGGTTACAATAACCTCAAATGGGTTTTAATTCATGTACAGTCAGCACTTGTCATATACTGAACAATAGTGTAATAGCAGGCGACCGGCGCTCAGACAAAGCCAGCAAGCAGCTGCTAATACTCTTTCAGTGTTCATCTTTTGAGTTTTGTTTGAATAAGAGATGACATCATAAGTCAGTACTCTCCTTTTCAAGCGTTTCATAATTTGTTTATTCACTCCTGTGCTTTCGGTGTGTCTGCTGATACACTCTTAAAAATAAAGGTTTCAAAAGGGAGGTTTTCGCAGTGATGCCATAGAAGAACTATATTTGGCTCCCCAAAGAACCTTTCAGTGAACAGTTCTTAACAGAACCATTTTTTTTTATTAGTGAAGAACATTTTCTTAATAATCTAAAGAACCGTTTTCCAGTGTAAAGAACTTTGTGTTCCAAGGATGTTAGAGGTTCTGCATGAAACCATCGGTGCCAATAAAGAACCTTTATAGAGACAGTGTTAAAATGCACATGGGATGTCCTATTACCTTTTTCAAGGAGGAAGATCAAGGAATTGCACTGGTTATAGAGGCAATACACAAATCCACCACACTACACAAACGTTTTCTCTAACCGTGTTCTGTGCGTTGGTGTAAAATACATGGTTCAAAACCATATTTTTGTGAATTCTATTCAGGTAAATTTCAATATTATTTTGAAATACAACATTCTTCTAAGTGAAAGTTCATCCTGAAAAGAAAAAAATATTGTTCACCTTAATGACTTGATTTCTTCACATACAAAAGAGATATTTTGAAGATATGGGGTCCAAAATATTTCTTGAAGTTTCTTCTTTTGTGTTTCACATTTAAAAAACGTAATGAGGAATGACATGTTACAAGCACTCCCCAAGTTTTAAAACTTTGAGCTTTATTCTAAGGAAATCCATGTTGAACTGTTAAAAATTTTATTGATATGCATATTCTTTATGGTAGTCTTTACAAACGGAACCTTATTGTAAAGTGTTACTGATCACACAGACAAGGATAGTAATCGATTTTATTCACGTAAGTGTCGATTTTATGTTTATTTTAATTTAATGGCTATACTTTTTTTAAATTGTGCCTTTTACTGTAACATTCATCTGTGTAACGACTTGTCCCATTGACCTAAGTGCATTACTGTAAACACAATTTTAATTTGTTCTGAACTGAGAGATGAGTAAAAATTATTTCCAGTTTGTTTGTCCATGTGTTAAATAATTAAACAGTGATTTGATAAGCATTGGATTAAAAGAAAGACTCTTACTTCCACCAGGCCCTGCAGGATCCTCACGAACATGACACAGCCGTAGTGCACTCGTGCAGCAGAGGGGATGAACATGTTGAGTGTGGACGTCAGCAGGATAGCAGCACCAAACACCCTGGAAACCAGCGGACAGAAAAACAAGGTGATATCGGCAATTATTCGAAATCATGAGCACCAGTCGAACTGTAGGCTATACTGTACCAGATCGGCAGTGACTGAAAGTGCAGATGCAAGAAACTGAGCAGGAAATACATGCCAGGACCCGATAGCTATAAGAACATTTACTCAGTTTTACCCGAAGGCATCAGTTGTCTGGTAGAGAAATCACTCTAACGCTCAAAGGCAGGAAAACATGTTTTAGTAATTGTGCGTGGAATCTAATTTACACGAGCTGCGGCCATCGGTTTTAATGTGTGAAATCAAATTCATGTTAGTGAAATTGAAATCTCGAAATTCTAAAGCCAAGATGCAAGGACAATGAAATCAAAAATCCACATTTAACAGGTCCTCTCAGGCAGACTTGTTCCATATGCAGGCTTAAAATGAGCACTTGCTTACAATATTTAAAAAACGAAATCTACAAAATGATTAAATAGCCTATTTAAACAGGTCCTATGTAAAAATATGAGTCTATATCAGTCAAAGGGGGTTATTTTGTGCCTCGGAAGCGCAGACACGTGATCATGTCTGCTGGTTAATGAGGTCTCCAGAGGAAAGCGTGTCTCTTGCATTCGGGGTTCATGGCAACCAAATAAAGCACAGACAGGGAAGGATATGGCCTTTCAACCTAATATAAACACCTATGTGAAATAAATCTCTAGGCTATTTGTAAATATATAAATTGATGATTAAATATTTGTCAAAATTAGGCCTACAACAGTTTTTAAATGCGTGTGGTGAGTTACCTGTTGGCAGCCAGACGTGAGGATATATATCCACCTGGGATCTGTGTCACTATATAGCCCCAGAAAAACGAGCCGTGGATCATTCCCACCGTCTCCGGATCCCAGTTAAACTTAGCTTTCTTATATGGGGGAAAAAAATGTATATAATAACGCACGGTTAATTCAGCTGTCATTTTATAAACATATGAAACACTGTAACTTCAAAAGCTTTCAGTGAAACATTTTGCATTAGTTTGTCCTCATAAAATGTAGATGTTTTTGAATCAGTGGAAGTGCTTCTTCACATGAGGATGCTCTGAGTGACAGGCACTCGAGGGAGGAGCATCACTCAGAGAGGTCCAGTCTCACCTCTGTTATTATGATCTTGCCGTCTCTGTGAATGGTGCTGTTGTTGACCATGCCGACGATCGCGACTCCGAGGTTACAGCGGATCCCGAACGAGATGCAGAAGCCGAGGCCGCTCATGATGGCGATGATGTACCGGCGCGGGAGCCCGAAGCACGTGCAGTCGCACAGAGGCGCTTTCTTCTCTTTCATTTGCGCGGGACGCCCATCTTCCGTCAGCTCGATCACCTCACCCGTCTTCTGCTTCTTCTCCATCACCCTGTGAAGATACAGCATTGCTCACTTTCTACACACAAAAAAAAATCTACAATTTTGTGTGTTTGTGCGTGTGTGGAGTGTTCTGGGAACGTTAGTTTCTAATAAATAAATAAAAAAGCAAGGGAAAATAACCATTAGGCTAAACTACAACATTCGAATATTCGATCATCTCACAAAAACGTCACTGCAGGCTACTATAAAGTTCGTAACCCGAAACATTCCCGGGAAAAAACGTTAGTCGAACGTTATTCTAATAGACTGTACAAAATACATAACCCATCTCTGTTAAAAACAGATACACATTTTTTTTTTGTTCATTAAATTAATTTTGTTCCTCCAGTTTTCGGATACGATGTAATTGTTTGTTTATTTTATTTAATAATTAAATCCATCAACCATTCAGCAAAAGGACAGACAGAGTTATATATCTCTGTCTGATCACGATTTGGCAAACTGAGTTATTTGCACCGCATTGCAGCATTTTTATCTCTTAAGTTACATCCTTATAGAAATACATAGCCTATCTACAGCTTTAAATGCAGACGTGACCATATTTTGCGTTTTTTTGCTTCTCAACACATTTTACGGCTGCTTCAACACTTAAATATAAGGGGGGAAAACATTAAAACAAACGAAATAGCCTACAAGAAATATCGTTCTATATAATGTTGTAGTAGCCTATATTAGATTGACCGTTATCAGATCATCAGTGAAGTTTTTTTGGGGTTTTTTTTTTCTGTGATGAAAACCATTCACCGATTCGTTCCGACTCTGAGCGTTTCATAACCACTGGCCTAAAATGAAATATACAAAATACAAAAACGCTCTGAAAAATGTTTTCATCGCACTGTTTCCATACAATAGCCAACAAAGAATTTACACGATTTCGACAAAGTAAAACGGAAAAAGCTGTGATTCTATTCTGAAATTGAATTGTGGTTTAAGCTACTAAAATAAATAGACTAGCCTACATTTGTTTGTGTTTTTTAACGTTTAAAAAGAATGAATAATAATAATAATTTAATTAAAGGGACTTATAAGCTCGTCATGTCACGACTTTCTTTCATGAATTATTAATTGATTCAGGAGCGCTGTGGGCAGAGGAACGATCCTCGGAGGAATTCTTTCATCTCTAGATCTACACACGATCGAATCACGATCTTTAACGCACACGGTCATTTCTGTCGTATTTTCTCCTAACGAAAAATGACGAATAAAACGTGCCACACTACACTTTGTTTAATCACTATAAATTATGCGTTATTTAGCCATTTGTATGTAGCTATGGGAGGGAAAATAGGCTATTTGAATTTATGTAGACATGAATATTGTAGCCTACTTTGACATCGAGATAATAATCTAATATTTTTTGTAAACATCATTACGTTCTTCCTGTCTTAATTTTTTGAATGAAAGGGGCTGATACCTGTGCATGTGTCCCAGGGTTTTCCCGGCCAGATTCCTCAATCTCTCCTTACCGGGAGCCAAAACTCGTTCCTTCACCGTATCCATCTCCAAAAATAATATTCCACTCAATATGAATAAGAAATTTTAATTTGAATTGGCTGTAAGATATTTCAGCATATTCCTTGAGTGTGGAAACCTGAGCAGTATTTTTTGACCCAGTAAAAAAAAAAAAAAATGCGTTTTTATTCCGTGTAGACGACTTACAAAACACCAAGATCAATCAATCAATTAAAATCTTGTTTCACAGTCACTGAAATGTCCTTTGAAACTCCCTTTCCGACTTCTGTAATTCCTCGCTTTTCCATTTTGTCGATAGCCTATTTTTTTAATCACAAACGAGAATAATCCATCAGAATTCACCTTTGAAAAAGACAGAAGGAGAAAAATGACAAAGACAGAAGAAGAAAAATAAACGTGGAGCGGTGGAAGCCAGCACTAGGTGCGGGAGCGCGTTCGGAACCGTGGACAGGGAAAGCGCGCGTCCGTTCAGCTGTGCATGAACCCGCAGACAGCGAGTGAGCTGCGCGCTCCACACCTGCGCGCTCCCCTCGTGCACTGCTTTAAAGAAATGTATTGACATCTAGCAATTAGCAAAGATCCATTGGCAAACATATTTATGAGTCATGTTATAGTATTATTATTGGATGCATTGAGTGGTTTTATCAGGTGTGGTTACACAAATGCAAACCTTCAAGTCATCAGTTTTGACTGGCATTATATGGGCTCTTGGGACGAGACAATTGAGTTGGTTATTGTTGGAGTCAGAATTATAATTATTTGCATTCATTTAGGAATATCCATGATAGATTATTCCAACAATACCAATAATAATTTAGGAAAACAGGGTTGGGCATGAAAAAATAATTCGAATAATGACCACAAGAGGGCGCTAGACTCTTTGTCGTTTTGTTTGCCCTGATCTGTTAAATTATTCATAAATACATATAAGCAGTGCAACTCATAAAAAAAAAAATAAAAAAAAATCACGACTTTGTGTGAATAGCCTCTTCTTTCATATTTTTTACAGTTAGGCTACTTACTTAAAATTAAATTAATAATTGTGTGGGACATAGAAATGTGTAGGGACGCTAAAAAAAATACATTGACCAACTTTAAAAAAAAACACTGTAATTGGTTACAGACAATTTGTTTTCGTTTTTCTAAAATAATATTTATGTTTTGGTTCAAAACTTCAATTTTGATTTTATATTATTCAAAAACATTTATTTTCACAAAGACAAAAAAAAAACATTCATACAAAGTACAAAGATTATTTGGTAACACTTTTCAACAAGGTTCATTAGTTAGTTAATGTATTAACTAACATGAACGATTTGTTACTGTATTTGTTAATCTTTGTTAACGTATACAGCTGTTAATTTTTTGTTCATGTTAGTTCACAGTGCATTAACTAATGTATTATTATTAATATATTAATTATTATAAAGTATTAGTAAATGTTGAAATTATAGCATTAACAACGATTAATAAATGCTGTATGCGTGTAGTTCATTATTAGTTCATGTTAACTATGTAGTCAACTAATGTTAACTAACGAACCTTATTGTAAAGTGTTACCGATAATGCTTAATCAATTGCTGTTTATTTGAAATTTAGCAAACAGGCAGCTTCAGTAGTAATGGAAAGATTAATCTTGAACTCTGCCATGGAAACTAGCAAGTATAAACCTTAATTAAACAATTTAATAATAAAGTAAAAAGGAATTTAAACCTGCATGATATTATGCTGTATCAACATTAGACCAGCAGTTTGGGAAATGGATGGATGGATGTTTCAGCTGCGGCGCCATCTTCTGGCCAGACGCGGGAATGCATTCGCTGCGACAGTCATGCATTATGGGTATTCTCTAGCCGTTGAACATCTAATTGAAGAGAATTGGCTTTATGCACAGCTTCACTACTTCCTGAACTTCAGCCAGCTATTTTGTTTCCTGTCTGCCATTATTGGACAAACTAATTAATCCAGGTGTGCCTGGCCTCAGTAACAATAATCAGGCACACCTGGATTAATCAGTTTGTCCAATAATGGCAGACAGGAAACAAAGGAGCTGGCTGAAGTTCAGGAAGTAGTGAAGCTGTGCATAAAGCCTATTGGCACTGTCTGGTTACTTCCGGTTTCTGGACTGGCTGCAGTAACACGTCTCTGTCCATGCGGGGGCGCTTGCAGGCAAGTGCAGAAGAAATGGGAGTCTACGGGGTTTCACCCCCAGAAATCCACTTTTCTCAGGATGTAATTTTTTGTCAAGTAATTTGAAAGTTGCATTCAAAAGGGAGGGCTAAGATAATACACTCAGCTGAAAATTGCATTTTTAAGTTCACTTATCTGTTCTAAAAAAATCCGTTCAAAAATGTGCTGACGTCACATAATAGCAGAATGCTAGCGTGTTCCGGCCAACAACGGCCTAACCTGTAAGAAATCGAAAGGACATAAGTACTCGTTCATTCGACTCTTGGCCTATAATCTATATTGAACTTGCGGAATCACCAATACAATCTATGTTGATTCAACGACAAGCAGGAGAAAGAGATACATTTAGCCGTTTAGCTCCATAGACTCCCATTCATTCTGCACTCGCCCGCGATCACCTCCAGTGGAATTCTAATGGAACTGCAACCAAGATGATACACAATGGGGCTAATAGGAAGTGCCAAGGCTCTCCGTTAGACGGGCTCTGGTTGAACATACACTACGGTTGTAGACTCGTTATTGCGGTGCATTGTGGGATTGAATGAGTGCACACGATAATGTCCAGACTGTAATGTTTATTCTGATGTATTTTTAAAATATGCGTCATCTTTTCTTCTGGACTAAAATAGGCTAAATAAATCAATAAATAAGAATTCATGAAGTCCAGATTAATTTCTGAGTCAGTAAAGCGTATACAGCATGTGTTTTGCATTTCAACACTCTGGTGTTGTAATGTTTTTCAAGGACTTTTACTTTGTTATCATAATTTCCAGATTCATTGTTTCATTGATTACTTCACACCTGTTTCATATTAAGTTTTATTATCTTGTGTATTTAAGGCCTTCAGTTCTCTCAGTGTTTGACTTTGTATATTAAAGTTCAGTGTTTTTTCAGTGTAAGTGTCAGAATCATTGAAATAATTAAATTCTTGAGAAAAAAGAGAGAAAGAAATGTTGGGATTAGTATTTTGTATTAGTATTTTGGAATATTTATTTCTTTATATATACAGGGGTTGGACAATGAAACTGAAACAACATCAATTTGTCTTGGGAATGGCAGATAGAGAAGTCCTTCACAGAAGCCATCGGGATTTTGAGCTGTTCCTCTTCCAGAACAGTGGCCAAGTCACTATGTGGAGAAAACGTTTTCTGACTCGCTCCTCCTAAACACCTCAAAGAGGCTCAGTCATATTCAGATCTGGTGTGCAGGTCATGGGAGATGTTAAACTTCACTTTCATGTTCATCTAACCACTCTGTCACAAGTCTTGCTGTATAGATGCATTATCATGCTGATACACGGCATCCCCTTCAGGGTACAATGTTTGAACCTTTAGGTGCACATGATCCTCCAGAACAGCTCAATGGTTCTTGCCAATCAATCATCACAGAAGGTAATGTCATGATATTTCAGCCCAAACCATCACTGATCCACCGCCGTGCTTCACTCTGGAAAGCAACAGTCCGAGTGTTCACTGTAACTCCCACGGATGTGGGCAAGACGGTGAAGGATAACTCATCAGAGAACAATACATGTACTGTATCACGTTGTCCACAGCACAAGACTTTCTCTCTCTTTAAGAACATCCTCTGCGCTAGTGGGCAAAGCGTATAAGGCAGCAGGTCAGTCTGGTGCATGTCTGCACACTGTCTATTCTGCAGGCAAACCAGGCTGACCTGCTGAGGGACCTGGACGATGGCGAGGGGGTAGGGCCCGACGCTGTTCGAGAATTGCATCCTGCCACAGAATTGTCTCTCCGGGCAGATTTATTGGGTAATCTATGGCAGCCCTGGTGGCCTCGGAGAGGCATCTCTGGCTTAATCTGTCAGATATTCAAGAAAAATCTTGATACTCGGCTCTTGCCTCGCGAGCAGGCTCTGGTAATGGAGCCAGAAGTAAAAACTCTCTTAGGCAAGGAGACCATAGAACAGGTTCCTCCACCCTACAGAGAGTCCAGGTTCTACAGCTGGTACCCACTGTTCCAAAGAAGGACGGGGGGTTGTGGCCTATATTAGACCTTCGTCATCTTAATCAGTCGTTTAAGATGCTCAAGTTCAAGATTTTGAATTTGACACAATTCAGATCCAAGGACTGGTTTGTCACAATAGATCTAAAGAACCCATACGTCCATGTCTCCATCCTTCCACAACACAGGAAGTTCCTGAGGTTTGCTTTCTAGGGTGAAGCATACCAATATCGGGTTCTTCCTTTCACAAAATGCTCTGGCGCCGCTCAGACTTCAAGGCATCCGCATTTTGAACTATATAGACGTTGCTTCTATCCTCACAATCCTTCGCATCCACTAGGTCCCTGTGGTCCCAAGGGAAGCTTCTCTCTCTGAGTAGTATACATCCCGGGGTACCAAAACTTAAGAGACGGGCTGAGGCCCGGGGAATGGAGACTTCACCCCGAGGTGGTGGAGCTCATATTGGGTTAAAGAATACCGTGGCCTATTGTCTTGCAAGCCTTCTGCCCTCCTCCTGTCAGAGATCAGGACCAGGAAAAGATTAACTATGGCTGCGTTCCAGTCCACTTTTAGACACGCACTTGTGAACTTCCCTAAGCACTTCCCCTCGGGGGAATCCCTGCCGCCATCCACTTCATGAAGTGGACGAGGGAAGTTTATATGGACAGACCCTCGCTCCCTCGATTTTGACCGAGGGAGCGAGTCTACTTCATATGTACACTTCAGGCAGGTCCAAATACCACAATGCAACACGATTGTGACGTCACCGCAGATCTCGTCTAATCACCACCACCACAAACAACTCTATGATATATTAATTATATATATTTTAAATTTAAAACAGCCCAAACACACCTATATACATTTGAATGCTGCATTGAACAAATTCTTGCTTATGAGGTTTCTGGCCAGCCTTCACCTTTGCCTCCAGAGCCTTACTTTCGGGTCTGTCCCTTCAAGATGTTTGTGATGCGGCGGGCTGGTCCCCTCCGCTCAAATTCAGAAGGTTCTCCAACTTAGTTCCCAGGTGCTCATGTCTTAGTTGTGCTCGCAGAATTCACACAGACAGGCACTTGTAAGCATGGCATTTGGGTATTGCCATTCCCAAAGCGTCCTTGACGTAGCATGAGTTCCCTCGAAAGGGAACGTCTCAGGTTACGACTGTAACCCTTGTTCCCTAAGAAGGGAACGAGACGCTGTGTCACCCTGTCATACCTACTTCATCCCTGTGATCGATTTGCTTAGGCTAATTGAAGCTAACGGCGGTCATTCCGGATGTGCCTTTATGCTTTCCTGGTCATGACGTCATGCGCTTGTGATGTACCGTCTCGCCATTGGACTGATTTTACACATGTGCTTCAGACGCAATCACACAGAGGCGTTCCTTCTCAGGGAACAAGGCTTACAATAGCAACCGAGACAATTTTCTATGAACTTGGCCCACTTTTTACATTAAACAGTAGATTAAACAATAAAGATTGATACACATCTGTAGCAAGCTGTCCATTATCACGTAAAATAATAAATCACAGCAGTGCTGTTTGTACAAATTTACACGGTTTCTCTGCAGTCGTGACCCATCAGTCTTACTGCCGGGTTTTATGGAGCGAACTCTATCCTACTGGATATATGAAATATAATTTAGCTGGTGCTGAAACTTACCCTCTCCCAAATCTCCAAAAGTTGTGGCTTAAGAATTCAAAGCAATGTTTACAACAATTAAATACTATCGAATTTGTGGATTCAATAGTTTATTTGGGTGACAGTGGGTTGCTTAAAGTATGAAAAATGTAGTACATTTATGGTACATTAGCAGTGGAGAAAAACACCAGATTCATATCCACATCCAAAAAAACATGCATAAAAAAAAAACGTAAAACAGTAATTATCAAGAAAAAACACAGATAAAGGTTAAGGCATAAATGTTGATCATTTTGATCACCCAGAACTTCAACATCTAGCTGAAATGCTAAAAAGGCCAGGTAATGTTTTAAGATAAATGGCTTTTCATCTTTTAGCAGAGCTTGCAGATTATCAGCTACATACATCAACAGTGAAATATTCAAACGGCATACATTTTAATGAACAACAGTTCTTCAAATGATGAAACAATGATTCAATTCTTCATGACAGATCTAGAAAAAAGTTTCATAATTTCCAACTTAAATATTCAAGTCACAAATAACAGCAAAATACATGTGCTAAGATTTTGCATCCTCATTAGCATACATGTACATGTCAAATTGTCAACTCTTCATGGTCCTCATTACAACGGTTTGATTTGAAGTTTCTGAAGCATTTAGTTCAACGCCAAATGGCCATTTCATAGTTTCGGAGAAATTCACAAGGTTTCTTTCTTGCTTCCATAACACTCAGATAAATTACTTCTCAATAAGTGCTTTGTGCAAAACATAAAATCAAAGTGACTGTCCTTCTCCGACCAGGACAACGCAGTAAACGAATTGGAAAGGAAGTACAAACAATCACTCAGCCTGGATTTTATATTTAGACAAACAAAGGCACGTAAAAAAAAAAATTGTTTTCTAACTTGGCCATTTAAATCACAGGAACAACTTTGGCTTTGAGAAGATTTCCTGCACATCATTGTTAAGCTTTAAAGTGCAGATTATCTTTAACTATGAACACAGAGTGATAACTGCTTTATAAATAGCGTGAGTGAAGATTCAACACCTCCATCACCCAAACAGCACTGTGTGTGTAGTGTGCAAACTTCAATCTATGAAATAATACTGTAGAATAGTTTGAGTGCCAGTTCCTGTCTTATATTTCAATCATAAAAGAAAATACACTAAATGTACTTAAAAAAAAACACACACACACACACACACACTTGTACGTAATAGGAAACAACTCACAAAATAAAAAAATTCCTGAAAACCCTTTTTAGATATGAATTTCTTTTTACATGAATTCTGAACACGTAGTAAATAGAAGTGTTTACATTAAAGTCTCATTTGAAATAACGTAAAGGATCCATGCATATGACTATGATGTTAAGGCATTTTATCTTTGGTAGCTTAAAGGCATTCTAAACAATAAAGTCTTCATTTTTGCTGAGTGCTTGTATTTCGGCACCGTGTGAAGGAGACATTCTTGTTGTAGTTCAGAGTGCCACACACAAACCTGCCAAGAAAATGTCTGGTTTACATTTCTAACCTGACACTTCAGCTGCCTGATTTTCACACAGTGTTTCACACAGAGAACATAAACAGCCTGTGCTGCATGTTTGTAGTGTCTTATAGAAGACATTGGCAACTTAAACAGAGAACAGTGACGTGAAAGAGAGAGAAGACATGATTGTTCATGTGCAAATTTCCTGCATAGACAATGAGTTACAGCTGAACTCATGCAGCTTTAGATATGTCTACTGCACATGAATAGATTTATACGATTTTTACTTTGTATTTCTTATTCTGGATGCTTCCTTTATGTAGGCCTCACATGGCTGATAATGAGAACTCTGGGAGACATAAAATGGGAGTGATTTGTCAAGGAATACCCCAAACTGAGATGTTAGGAACCAGTGGCGTGTGATTGTGTGTTGTAAGAGAGGATTGGTTTGTGGCATGAGCTAAGTGTAAGCTTCTCTCATTGGCTGTCAGGTGCTAGAGAGGTCAGATCGGCCTGTGTTAGGTCAGACAGTCTGATAACATCTCGACTTTCAGAGGCGTGGAGGCTGTGGTCGGACACGTGCACTGGTCAATGCTCTGGCCGTTCTGGCTAAGCTGGATTTTGAGCTTTTCCAGCTCATAGTCGTGCAGGTACTCCTGGATGAGGTAGCGCTCACGCTTTACACGAGCCTTCACGTCTGACGGCACGTCGGGGATCAACCACGCCACAAAGAACTTCACCACAAACACCACATGCTGGGAGAGAAGAGGATTATTGTTGCAGAAAAAGTTCAGTGTTTATTTTAATATTGACGACGTGAATATTTTATAAAAGTCAATTAAGTAAGATAAACAGAAATAATAAAGCAACATCACACGAGCAAGAGTGCGCTATGGCCGTTCACACAGGACACACTCTTATATTCCATCAGTAAAGTTTAAAAAAAAAAAATGTTTTTATTGTTTTTCTACATACATGTTGGTCCTGTTTGATGACATCCTGTGGTTTGGCTAATCATGGTGTTATTTTTTTTATCACATTTTTTATATTTAATCACACTAAATTGCTAATAATCTGACAAAACAAAACAAAAATGATAATTTATTAAAGCAACAAGAGTGCCTTGCCTCTCATTTCTGTTCAAAAGTGTTGCTCAAAGTGTGAATTGTCTGGTGTGATATTGTATCTGTGATGTAAGTTGCTGTGATGCATCATGGTGTAAACAGATCAAACAGAGTTTCCTGGTTTTATAGAACACAATTAACACATTTAAACATTCCAGAGTTGGATCTGCTATTTTTAAAGAGACATGAGTATGACGTGTATGACATGTTGTGAAATGATCTGCACATTGTAAGTGTTCGATTGTACTGAACATGCACTTGTAGTGTACTTCAAATCTTAAAAGGATAGTTTTAAAACAACTGTACTTGTAGATACTATATTGTTGAAATAAAAGGCCATATAAATGTAGCCTACTTAAAGAGAGTACAAATTCTGACTATATTTCTTAACACACTGCAGTACACTTTTAAAAAGTGCACTTTGTAATAATGTCAAAATAAACATTTAACTTCAAAGTACATTTTAAATGATCATTTATTTATTATTTTTATGCTGACTAACATAAAGCACATGTATAGTACTACTTGATTATAATCTAAACTGTAGTGCGTTATTCGATATTACATTTAAAGTTATTATATTGTAAATGTACTAAATTACAACTACATCTTTGCAAATGTGTAATTACAAATATATTTAAATACAAGTTTCAATAGAAATTACATTATTAAAGTATATTTTGGTTTACCATAAATGATTGACAGTGCATTTGCAGTACACTTTAACCATATTTCAAAGACAATACAAGTAATTATGAAATTACATTTAAGTATGTACTTGCATCCTATTTAAGAGGATCCAGAAAGCATTCTAAAGTTCAACTAATTGTATTTATTTTAAATTTAAACTATAATACATTTCCATTAAATTGCTAATAACATGCAAATAAGTGTCCAAAACATTATATTCAGTTTGAAATTAAATATACTATTTTAAAGTATATCATTTACATAATAAGCACTCTTTTTCAAAGTATGCTAAATGTACTTCTGTTTCTGAAGGGAATGAGGAGAATTTAAAGAGCCCATACCTCCATAATGATGATAAACGCTAATTTGGCAGCTAGAATATGCCAGAACTGCATAGTATGACTGTACTGTCTCTCGTGTCCTGAAGGGTAGCGGTAGTCACGGTACCTAGAAGATCAACAGCCTTCATGTTTATTACACATTTGTCAGTGTTACCATAAATATCTATGGAAAGACCCAGCACAAACATACACAACAGTACCTGCAGGTGGTGATGTTGGTGCTGTCGTACCAATCTGGGTTCTCGCCGTCCTCTGGACGGTTTTCAATCGGAATCCCGGAGATGTTGAAGACTGAAAGGCTGTTGTTGATGTATCCTTCCATAGTGATCTCAGGGCCCGGGTGATACGCATACAGATACACCAGCCGAGGGATCATGTCAGACGTGAATGAGACAATGAAAGCCTGACGAACAAATCAATAACATTAGGTCTTACTAACATTAATGGCACAGAGAGCAAATAGGCTGCTGTAACTTTAGGACCGCATGAACGGATCCATTATACTGATACAAATCCGGTTAACACCCCACTGTTTACTTTTACTTGGGATGGGTTAACATGAACACACCACACAATGCTGTTTCATGACCTACTTTGATACAATTTCAGGTCGGGATATGCTTCATAACCAGTTTATAAGTAAATGAAAGTTGACGATAGGCCATACAATTACTGAAAATAATACACCCAAGAATATGGTAATGAGATG
Source organism: Rhinichthys osculus (assembly GCA_029959095.1). NCBI lineage: Eukaryota > Metazoa > Chordata > Actinopteri > Cypriniformes > Leuciscidae > Rhinichthys > Rhinichthys osculus. The sequence continues at coordinate 23,564,172 of JARWKJ010000025.1, read as the reverse complement.
AAAACGTGTTTCCACCATGGAATTAAAAAAAAAAAAAAAAAAAGAGTAATTCTTTATTTATTCTGTGGCGGAAACAATCTTCCATGTGTATGTGTACCAATGATTCGTATTAACTGGTTACACGGTTAATTGTTTTAAATGAATCAGTCTAAAAGACTCGTGAGATATCAGCTTAAATACTTCAAACAAGTCTACAGTAGTCAGAACGGCTCCTGACTTATTATTGTCATCATAACTGTAAGTAAAGTTTTCTTCAGGTGTTAAGCGGAATCGGAACCAGAACCATAATGTGGCACAGACTCACATTGGTGACCACTGAGAAAACAGCGATCATGTTGAGGATCTCCTCCCATGCCCCAATGCTGTGTGCTTTTGCTGCCACGGGCCTGCGAAACTGAGTAGTGAACTTCCAGGCATCCACTCGCACTTCCAAGATATTATTCATCAGAGCCAGCAGAGGAGCCAGCGGGAAAGAGGCCACAAACAGTGTGATGAAGCCAAACTGGATAACTGCAAAACAAAGATGAGATGAAGTGCTGGTCCACACAAAGATGAGCTACAGCACCATCTGTCTGCAAAACTGACTCATTGCAGGTTGAAAGCAAAAAGTTACAAGTAAAGCTACTTTGAAACTAAGTTACAAGCAATTCATAATTTAATTTAGTTAAGCTACATTAAAAATACTATTTTATAAAATAATTATCTACATATAGATAATATTTGATAAATATTTGTTAAATTATAGACCTTAGTAAGAAAGCACCATATTTAATATTTGACAGAATAAAAAAACGAGGCTGTGAGGGACAGAAGTGCAGTGTGTTCAATGGATTGTACTGTTGTTTAACAACATGCCAACTGTTCAGGTCACAGAACATCTTTCCTAAAAACTTTCATTTGACAAAAACTTCATAAAACTTGAAAGTTGAGAGTTTTGAAAACTAAGACCAGTGCCACGGTAAATCCAATTCCTCACAGCCTCATTTTCTTCAGTGTGAAATTCAATATGGCCTATTAGCTAACAGATCATAATTTACATAAAAGTTCCGGTTTCACTTTATTTTAAGGTGACGTAGTTACATTGTACTCAGATAATCTTAATTAACTACATGTACCTACTATAGAGTTACGGTTAAGTATAGGGTTTGGTTTAGTAACTAGTAATTATGCATAATTTACTGTTATTACTATAGTAAGTACATGTAACTACGTCACCTTAAATTAAAGTGTTACCAAAGTTGTTTATTTGGCCCCAGTGCAAAGTCTACTCATTTCATAGCAACGTATGAAATGAATACATGGGCATGACATATTGATTTGAGATGAAATTATTTCATTAGCTTTCTTGTAGAGAAAAAGACAATCAGAAAAGCAATCAGAATCAAGTATTCTAGAGCGCTGTGTAACAATTTAAGGTACGGTAATATATTGCTTGTATTTTTTTTTTTATATGATTTTATATAAACACTCCTGGGCAAAAAAAGAGCCAAGCCCCAAATGGCGAAAACACTAAGCTTTTTATTGTCTTCACCAAAAAGTTTGGTCAGAAAAAAAAGCATAATTTAAGCAAATGCAGTATTTAAAAAGCCATTGCTGTCTCAGAAAAACATCAGAGACAGAATGAAGTTTGATGTGATGAATCACAATAAAACACGAGTAGCATGAGCGATGTCTTCAAAAATCTGCTGAGAAATATAATAATAAATGCATTTGTAGCTCATTGAAGCATGAGGAAGAGGAGCCTTTCAGTTGCTGCTTCACTGGGACACTCATTTCATGCTTTGGAGTTCAGGAGAAAACTGAAGAAATGAAAAGCTGTTATATAAAGAGGAATGATCAGATGTTAAACTGCAAACACAACCAAGAAGTGTCTTGAGAACGAGTTCATCAGGCTCATGTTTAGTTCAGATTTGAATATTTGGTCTCACTTTAAACTCAAACGAACTGGAGACATTTTTCAACGGCTCATGAACTGTTTGAAGACATTAACATTGAGCAGAACGAAACTGACTCTTCTTCCTGTGAAAAGCCGTCTGAACGTTGCTGTTCTGTGCTGAGTTATAAGATATAGATATATGAGATATAAAGTTGCAATTGTGAGATATAAAGTCGCAATTATGAGAAATAAAGTTGCAATTGTGAGATATAAAGTCGCAATTATGAGAAATAAAGTTGCAATTGTGAGATATAAAGTCGCAATTGCGAGATATAAAGTCGCAATTATGAGAAATAAAGTCACAATTCTGAGAAATAAAGTCACAATTCTGAGAAATAAAGTCGCAATTGTGAGAAATAAAGTCGCAATTGCGAGATATAAAGTCGCAATTCTGAGAAATAAATTTGCAATTATGAGATATAAAGTCACAATTGCAAGATATAAAGTCGCAATTCTGAGATATAAAGTTGCAATTATGAGAAACAAAGTCACAATTCTGAGAAATAAAGTCACAATTCTGAGAAATAAAGTCACAATTCTGAGAAATAAAGTCGCAATTCTGAGAAATAAAGTCGCAATTGCGAGATATAGTCGCAATTCTGAGAAATAAAGTCGCAATTGCGAGATAGTCGCAATTATGAGAAATAAAGTCGCAATTGCAAGACAAAAAGAGCATTGAGACTTTTTATCTCACAATTCTGACTTTTTTTCCTCACAATTGCGAGTTTACATCTCGCAATTCTGACTTTACACATAATTGCGAGTTATCAGGCCAATTCTAAGGGAAAAAAAAGACTAACTATTTTCCCCTCAGAATAGTTTATATCTCACAATTCTGACATTACAACAGGCAATTTCGACTTTATATCATGCATTTCTGACTTTATATCTCACAATTCTGACTTTATAACCTGCAATTACGACTTTATATAAATCAGTTCTGACTTTATATCTCACAATTCTGACTTTATAACCTGCAATTACGACTTTATATAAATCAGTTCTGACTTTATATCTCACAATTCTGACTTTATAACCTGCAATTACGACTTTATATAAATCAGTTCTGACTTTATATGAGAAATGAAACTCGCAATTGTGAGAAAAAAAAAGTCAGAATTGTGAGATAAAAAGTCACAATTACCTAGCCTGGGAAAACCCAGACAACTTCCGGCAAATTTAGATTTGCTCTGAAAGTTAGTCTGGCAAAGAGCTCATTCAAGCTCATTTCCAATCCGTCGAAATCGCGGCACCAATCAGACACGTTGGGGCGGGCTTTACATGATGACGACAGCGCTGGGATTTTGAAGCAGATTTTGTAGCCTACATTACAAAGATGGATGCCGCCGTCGAACATCACTCGTTCGAATCAGTTATCGCGTCTGTTTTAAGCGATTTGAACGTTTCCTTTTTGTTAAAAACCGAGCAAAGAAGTCCGTTGGTGACGCCCCTCTGGAAATGATTTGTCTATGCTCTTTGCCAGACCATAACTCAGTTACAACTGGGAATGGTCTGGTTTTAACCAGGCTAACAATTACCTTTTTTATTTTTCATTCTGTGGCGGAAACAAGCTTCCATACATATCTCTTTTTATTCCTTTTCTAGCTATTTTAATTTTCCTTGCTTTTATTTTGTGATTATTTTGATTCCTTTCTGTGTAAAGCACTTTGAATGGAACTTTTTTTGCCCGGGAGTGTGTGCGTGTGTCTGTGTCTCCACTCACCCATCTCCAGGTACTCGTAGAACAGGCCGAGCTGACTGAAGGTCTGGAGGTCATGATCCTGCTCCCAGCGGCTGTACAGGCTCTCTGGATGATTACGAGCACTTCTACTCACCCACCAGTTACGCAACCAGCTAAAGATATAGAAATATATAAAACACAACCCACTATCAGTAAATAAATAATGAACACTAATAAATCAATTAAAAACACTAAAAAATACATAGAGTTTAATAATTCAGATCCACTCAAGGTGGCTGTGAGTTTCTGTTTAGTCATGAAATTAAGTATTACTTTAGGTACTGTATATACCCTGGTCATGCAACAAATAATGATGGTTATGAATATAATGTGTGATTATGATGTCATGGGGACTTACGGGACGAGCGCTTCCTGTATGTTCCCCCAAACCTGTTTACCCACCATCACTATCACTAACTGAGTGGTTAACTCAATCAAACAGCCGCCTGGCTCGCACTGGAAAGACAATTATGATCATCAGAAATAAGAATCTACTAATAATTCATTAATTATAATTGTACACAATAATTTGCATTTTATAGTGCTAAAGTTACACAGACAATAATCCATGCGATTGCGAAACAACATTTTAAAAGGTGAAATAATAATGGGATTGAAAATAATTCTCATGGGATGTCAGGTCTACCTCTTCATTTCTCAACCCACTCCATTTGCCGAACATGTAGGCATAGTTGCCAGGGTAACCCACAAATTTGCCCTTGAAAAAGGCGACGTAAAAACATGAGGAATAGTAGTTGACAAACTGGAAGAGGAACATCTTCACTGTTAGCTTGTTCTCGTACTCCACATGGGTTTTGGGAACCTCTGTGGACAAAACAACAAGTGAATAAAAGTCAGTGTGCAAACCTACAAAAATATGTTTATTATGGAAATACTTTAGTAATTGTACAATTATTTATTCACCAGCATTTATGAATTGATTGGAACATATCAGAACAATCCGTTCACAAATTGGAAGTTGCAAATGACAAATAAATACAATAAATTAATAGAATAATTTTGGGGAAAAAATCTAAATGATCATAAATAACATTGATTTATAATCTTATATAAAAAGTATTTTTTATTTATTAAAAAGTTACAACATTACTTAATTTTTTAGTCCGCATAATTGAGGTTAAGAAAGAGTCTGGGAGATAAAGACTCACCCATATCAGTGATCTTGATGGCTACGCGCTCATACAGGAAGTTCAGGATCATGATGATGACGAAGTTGATGCAGGAAGCAGTTACGGATGTGGCAAACTGGGGTGTGATGAGGCTTCCAACCACATCCAGCTTATTGGTTGGGCTGTCCTTCATGATGCTGGCAAACGCCGCAAACACTGCCAGACGGTACGCTATCACACCGATTATACTGGCGATAATCAGAGAGATCTGGGTTTTGGGGCGAGAGAGGTAAACGTTACACACACAAAACAACTCATACATTGCAATTAGTATACCCTACTCAATTATTCATAAAAAAATATTGTATTTTTTTTTGTTTATTAGAACACTGTGGAAACTAGGAACTACGTCATGCCAAAACAGTAAAATGCCTCATGCTGGTAAAAACATGCATCCTCAGGCAAAATGCTGGTGATTTAACTTACTGATGTGTGATTCTGTGTCCATACAGTCCAGTGACTTATTAACATTCAATCATAAGTCTAAAGGTGATGATACACAGGGCAACTTTTTGAGCAATGTTGCTGGGCAATGTTGCCGTCAACAGGGCAACCAGATGAGACACAGGGCCCAAGACCCATCTAAATTATACAGATAGAAATTGATTGCCCATTTTCAATAGGAAAGTACCCAAGCAACAATCGCTTGGCAAGATTGCCCAGCAACATTGCTCAAAAAGTTGCCCTGTGTATCATCACCTTAACACAGATATTATGCAAATAGATATTTGCTATTTAATATTTGTATATAATAGCTCTGTTTCAAAACTACTACCAGCATAGGCAGCTTATAAGAGTATATTTATATGACAACAATGTAAAAAAAATGTTTTTGCTTTGCATTTTTTGCATACAGGCGACAACGTTGTCAAATCGATCCCGTTCACACGGATCCGCGAAAAAGACTAAAATCGCTGTATTCTGCTGCCAGGCCAGTAGTTGGCGATGTCACTTTGTAAAGAAACACACGCGCCTATAGACTGAACACGACGTCACTGTTTTCACAAATTTATGGTTTTGTAGTTTACATGAAGACAATAACGGTATCATTTTCAAAAACGTGCACTTTGAAACCCGATTTCAAAAGCTTCCGATTTCAGGCCATCAAAACGCATAAACAGTTTTCAGTTTTTGGTTGAAAACGATGTTGTGTAAACGCCACCTAACTGCTGTGAAACCTCTTAAGTTATTAATTTGGAACACTGCACAAAGGCAGTCATTGAATACAATACAATAACAATATATAATTTAATACGCAACATTAAACAAAAAGTGTTCTATATGCAAAGTTTAAGAACATAGCACATGCATATATTGAGTAAACAGTCCATTGCTAACTGACTTTTCGGTTTTAAATAACATCTTTGCACATGATGCTTTAGACCAAGAGTGCTCAATCCTGTTCCTGGAGATCTACCTACAGTACCTGCAGAGCTAGGTAGATCAACCCCGATCCAACACACCTGTGTGTAATAATCAAGAGCTCCTGGAGATCTTCATTAGCAGCTTCAGTTGTGTTGAATCAGGGTTGGATGAACTTTGCAGGAAGGCAGATCTCCAGGAGCGGGATTGGGAACCCCTGCCTGTTGTATGTAGACAGCTTACTAGCCATTGGAACAGAGCTAATATATTCAATGGGGTTCAAAAATCTGAGACCACTAGTGAAAATGTTTTTGTTTTATTTTGTTATGAGCAATTGGTTTTATTTGAAAAAGAAAAAAAAGGGGAATTTCTTAGTATTTTGCGTAAATTACAGCAGTGCTCGAGCTGAACCAAATCTGACGTTATCCAGCATGATTTGAAAATGATCCAAAGTTCCAAAGAGCATTAAACAAATTTGCTTATTGAAGAAATAGTGCAGAATCTAAAATATTTCTTGATCACCTCATCACTGTGTCCTAACGACACGGGTTTCTTTTCCAAGGTAATCAGACTTTTTGTCCTGTTCAACCATGATGGCAATACACAATGAGCGATGTGAGTTTATTTTAGAAACCGTTTCTACAACGAACATACAAAATATGATGATGATAATCTCATGTAATGATTATGTGATTAAGTGTTAGTTCACCCAAAAGTGAAAATTACCCCATGAATACTCACCCTCAAGCCATCCTATGTGTATATGACTTTCTTCTTTCATACAACAACAATCAGAGATATATTTTAAAATACCCTGGCTCTGCAGGCTTTATAATGGTAGTGAATAGAGGATGATATTTTAAAAAGCCTAAAAAAGTGCATCCATCCATCATAAAAGTAATCCTTACGGCTCCGGCGGGTTAATAAAGGCCTTCTGAAGTGAAGCCATGCATTTGTGTAAGAAAAATATCCATTTGAAAAACTTTATAAACTAAAATAACTAGCTTCCTACAGTTCGTTTGAAATAAGAAAGTCATATACACCTAGGACGGCTTAAGGGGGAGTAAATCATGGGGTAATTTTTATTTTTGGGTAACTATTCCTTTAATGTTTCATTTAATGCGAGTTTGAATATCATTTTGCGGGACCTTTATAGCCATACTAAAACCGACAATGGATCATTTACCTCTGACTTTGAAAATAAATGAAAGGAACATAAACTGTGAACAAACAAGTGCACTCTATGACAAAGATTGTTTCAGTCATTCGTGTGTATTTGTAATAATGTTAAAATTGTGAAATATTTATGTCACGCCTGGTGTGGACAGATAACTAGTGGAATCTTATCGCATCGTGTCTAGTTAGGATATGGTGTTATGTCATAACATTTATGATGTTTAAAAACCGTAAAACTTCCAAGTTTCCAAGTATCTCCAAGTTTAATTCAATTTTGAATCCCAGATTTTCAGTGTTGTCTAAGACTTTTGAACCCCACTGTATTTTTGTACGTGCTAATATAAAAAGGTGACAACATTTGTACTTTACTGTATAAGGAAAATGAAAGTCTTAGTCTGCTATAAGTAGCAGACGGTTTTGATGCTCACCCAGAAGAGGACGGTGGCCCCAGACAGCATTGAGCGAGCACACTTGCTTGTTAGAGGTAAATAGGGCTCCATCTCCTACACAGCAAGCAGGCAAAGCAGGGAACATGAGCAACCACCACCACACACCTGGGACAGAAGCCCTAATCTAGCACTGTACTGGTGCTGTCAGTGTCCACACTGCTGTCTAGAGGACTCGTCCTGTTTCTAATGAGATCGCTAGAATCAGATCAATTCTACGACTAGCTGGGATCACACGGCGAGCAGGTCGCTAATGCTATACACACACACTCACACACATCAAACCAATCTCTTTTCGTCCTGTGCCTGTCTTACCCACAAGACAACAGTGGTCCAGCACAGGATAAACCTGCCTGCTTTATCAGCTGGTGTCTGATCTAGAACCCACTCCTGTTCCTATACAGCGTGAGCAAAGTCAAACAAACACGCAATTATCTAGTTTCTCAGTCGGTTGGTGGATAAACTAACCTTGACGTCCAAACTCTGGAGTTTACCTTCAACACCTGAGGTGACTCTGTAAACTCATTTTCTGTCCATTTAACACTATTAGACAGCAGATTTTTACAAACCCAATCCAAATTGAATTGGACAGCATTTCAGATTAACTAGTTTTCTCAACATTAACAGTAGATTTTACAGCTTTGTGTGAACATACACATGTCATTCACTATGTTCAGCTAATGAAACGCTGAAAAACTTCATAAAATGTGGACTGAGACAATTAGATTTGACCAGAGACCTTAATAATGCAGAACAATATCACAATACCAATATCACTGAACCTTTTCTAACTAGCCTAGTCATCCTTTTAACTTGCCTGAGTTTGATTATGTACACATGTATGCATCACAATTATGTAAAGTTGAAAAAATACGATTAGCTAATATAAAATCTGCTGAAAGAAGAGATAAAACAATGAAGAACAGCTGCAATATAAGTTTGACACGCATTTAAATGCAGGGCAAATGGTGAAATTCAAGAAAATCTTGCACTGAACATTATTAGCAAACAATAAATTCTCTGTAGGATGAAGAAAACAATGTTAGTAGCATAACACACTGCTAAATGAATCAATCATTAAAATAAATTACAAATCCTTTAAACCATGGCTTCCTCATGGGGTCCTGGAGAGTTGTTTCGTTCCAGCCAGTTGAACTGGAGCACATCCGGATCTAAACTCTGTAGATTAGTGGCTCTCCAAGAGCAGGAATGAAGAACACCGCTCTACATGATCTAATTTTGATCACATAAAATCTCTGGGTCAAAAGGCAAATAGATGCTTACTTGTGTAACGGTGTTGAGCCGTCGACTGGTGCACTTGATCTCGTATTCGGGTCTAAGCTGCAGCTGTTGTTGCTCTTCCTCAAAGTCAACCAGATCCCACTCGTACTCCAGTCGGGCCTGACGCCGCTTCCAGAACTCCAGGAACAGAGTCACTGACACCAGAGGACAATTACAGCTTAAAATTCATAGACATTGTTCATCTGCATTCATGAAGAACTGCACATTACAGCCTGAACACGTACTAAAATATATATCCTTTAAAAAAAATTATGGTTTCCATGCAAACCAGATGTCATGACATGCTAAATACAATGTTTATTGAAAATCTGGACAGTGATGAAAACAAATTATGACTGACAACTAGTTTTAGTAGAAGAATCATCTATTACCATTAGAGTAAAAGGGAATATTAATTAAACAGGGCTGTCACCAACAAATGTTTTTGGTAATCGAGTAATCTGTCGATTATTTTGACAATTATTCGAGTAATCAGATAATTGTGGTACGTTAACAACAGCCTTTAAAATGACTTAAAATACCTATACTGTATAATAACAATGAGGCAAGTGGTTAAAATAAGGTTTTAAGAGCAAGTAATAATACAACACTGTTGAAATACATAAAGCGATATACATAATATAAACAATCAATGTTTGTACATTATGTATTATAAAAAAATGCCTGCAGAGGGCGCCAACAGCCTGGCAATTGTTTTTATTACACATTACAGCATGATCAAATCCATGTTTAACATTGGCCAAATAACATGTAATTAACATATTGATGTATTCTTCAGTGTTGGCGCGGGCATTTAAGCCATTTACATTTCAAATCTGGTGAAATGGTGCACATTGTGTTCCTAGATGGATGTTATAAGCAACCCAAACTCACAGCATACGCAGAGATGGAGTTTGTTAACCGAGCTAACACAATGAAACAAAGATTTTTTTCAATTCGAGTACTCACATTTAATCAAGGAAACGTGACAGCCCTATTTATAAACCTTAGTCAAGGTATGTGTCATTTTTATCATGATCATAATAATTAAAACTAAATTAATTCAAACTACATCTAAACATTAACACATTCTCTTAAATTATGGTCCATCTCTATTTTCATTGGCTGATCAACTGTACACAATTATGATGAGAAGCAGACAGTAGTTTCATGTAACAAATACAGAGATACAGATAGCAAAACAATTCTAGAACCAGCACATAAATGTTACAAAGAGCTAAAAAAACCCTCTTTACTCACCCCATATTCCCATGAATATTGCAAAGAACACCGTGGCTGTGTTGTCAAACAGATACGATTGCTAAAAGGCAATTAGATGGAAAAGGTATGACTTAAGTATGCAAAAAAAACATGCTCCATAAAAAAATAGTTACACCATGTCAACTTTTTCCTCACCCACGAAGAGCTGCAGGTTGTGCTGAGCTTCCAGTAGCCGCATTTCTTATCACAGAGAGGACACATGACAATCTGCCCACCAATGGTCTCGTTACAGATCTCTTTACTACAGAAGACAACAAAAACTGTTTCTGTGAACCCAAACTCAGGCCTCTATGTGTTTCTGAAATGTGTCAGAGTGATTCTTAATGCATTGCACTCTCAGCACTGCCACACGTGGTGCTAAAGCAGGCATTAGCATGAACTGTCTTCTTCTACACTCATCCTTTTCTAGCCTCATCCTCACCTCCAGACGTTGTTGTCAAAGGTGGCCACGCCATAGATGAAACAGAGTAGACCAACAACTGCGGCATAAGACAGCATCTCTGTGTAGAAACCCAGCCAAGCGAAGTAGATGCCGATCTTCTCTCCATAGTACTTCCTTTGGTACAGGAAGCAGAAATGATTCAATGAAAATGTCCATCCACTTGCTCAAGGTGTCGGCAAAAGTAACATGCATCACACTCTCTATATTTAATATTGAGTATTTTATATATTGAGTTTATTTCTTTAACAAAAGCTATGGTGCAAAGTATGCGTCAGTCTATTTGAGTAACAAAAAGTGATAAACATATATACAACTTATAAATCTGATTCAGTTAATTATTTTCATCATCTGAAAATGCTGTGTGGCATTTAACGGTAAATATTTCAGTATATACATATATGGCTGTTTATCACTTGTAATGTTATACTGGTGCATACAAATGAAAATATTTAAACATTCATCCTTGTTTTCATTTAGTAAAAAACATCTATAAAATGTCTTGATTTTAACTAGATTTCCACTGTGTGAATTTCTGCCCCCTAGTGCTACTGAACTGCAAAAACAGGTTTCATGAACACTTTGTCAAACAAGAGGGTAGTTCTGCCCCAAAACTCACACTACCTAACCTTTATATTATAGTTGTCTCTAAGCTGGGGTAGAAGAAAGCATTTCAACAAACACTAGATACAATTTTAACCTTTTTGTAAATAAAAAGATTGAATCTATTTGCCTACAACTGTCATATATGGTTTCAGAAAGACGTTCCAACACGACGTTTAATGACAAATATCCAAAGGACAGGCAAACAGGCAGGGCAACACACACTTAGGGTAATGTGATCAGACAGAGAATGAATGTGAGGGACTAACTTATATAGCAAACACAAATGAGGATGATTAATAGAACACAGCTGACATATATTAACTAATAATGAGGAGCGGGAAAGCTGAACAAAGGAACACATGATGAACATGTAGAGCTGAGCAAATATGGGCAGAACACTTCAAAAAGCCTTTTAAATGTATCCATGTGAATTAAACGTGGCACAATGGCCTTATGTTAATGCTTATCTAGTGCAAGGGATTTCATCAATATGCGGATTGAGGACTGTTGGGACACTCCAAGCACGGGACGGTTCTGTCGGGAGAGACCTCAATGACACGTCTGTACCATTTGCTTCACATGACATATGCTTTCAACTACATACTGTTTATTTACTAAACAGTATGTGTGTTCTAATATGTAATATGCCATGTTTGGTCTCATCTGACAGCTTATACACTAATATGTCTATTAAGTTCACCACCATTCATTTCAAAGTATCCTAATGTACAATCTAGGTACTATTGGTTGAACATGCATTGAGGAGAATATGTTAATGTTCTTCTCCCCCTCTTGATCACCACCCATTTGCCTCATCTTTTAGTTTCATGTCGGTCTGTTTCAGTGTTGGTATTCCACTCATGTTTAACAATGCTTTGCTCAGGGGATAAGAAGGAAAGGTAACTGTTGATCTGGGATAAAGGCTTTAACCCAGGCACACAGGTGCATAACCTCACACTCTGAGAAAGGCTTTTACGGCCTTGTTTGCACAACCGTGCATTATTTTTACAACTAAGTTTTCTATACAGTATGTTGTTCCATTCTACTGTCTGTATATTTAAACATGTAACTTAATAAATGGCTTTGCCTGCTTTAAAGGCTTTGAGAATCTTTCCTTTTATCACTGATGATGTTGAAAGCTAAAGTGATTATAACTTTTGTTATCTAAACGTTCAGGTTAAATCCTACGTTTTCCTATCAGTTCTAAGAAAGACCTTTACTGTTAAAGAATAACAACAACTTTAATGGAGTCAGATTAATAATATTGGAGTCAGGTAAATATTTGAATTATACACGTCATCCTTCAACTGCTTTTTGTTCCGATTATTGGTTCAAAATAGCAGCGTAATCTTCCAGTCTTACAAACACTAACTAAAAGTTCATGATCATGAAACCAACTGCACATAGTGTGACAACAGTGGCTGTTTAAGATGATGTTTCTTCTTGATTGAAAAATAAAAATAAATAATAATAGAAACAACAGCCTTTAAGTACATTTGAGACCAAATACATAAATAGTGATATAAATATATGTCAAGACTCAAATATGTAAAAACACTGAAAATATCAAGATACATTTTTTTGTAGCTGTTTTTCTGAGGAAGTTAAATACAAAGCAAGGCTGTGGTTGGCCTTACCGTATGAGGTTGAGCGGCTGCTCCTTGTAAAAGCGGCTGAAACGGGCCCAGTGTTTATACAGGGAATAGCGTTCGCTCTCACAGTTAGAATCACGAGACTTGGTCCAGTACCTAGACTACAAAAACACACATTGACGTTATTGTTTTTCGACGGAGCAAAACCTTTTGAATCATTGCCACCATTTCAAGTCTCCAGAGAAACACCGACTCAATAGGTTTGATGGTTTTGAGGCACATCTGCCCATGTAAGAGACCTACGTCATGCAGAGGGAAGCCAGATGTGTAGGTCCCGTTGTTCAGAAGCCTCTTAATGCCCTTCTTGTCCTTGTCATCTTTACTGTATGGAATTCGGGAAAGGATGTAATATACCTACGTGGAGAAGAAAATAAGCCAAGCCTTCGGTTACAGGGCAGTTCCTTAGTAAAAGCTAAAAAAGTCTACTTCTCTGCTCTGGAAGTTTAGAGGTTGGTATGACCACACTGTAATGGAGGTTGTTTAATAGAATGTAATATCTTTATACATCTGTAATGTATAATATTCCTATGTAATTTATACCTGTGATGGTAAAACGAATAACTTCAGTCTTCAGTGTCAAATGATCCTTCAGAAATCATTCTAATATGCTGATTTGGTCCTCAATAACCTTTTTTTTTTTTTTTTTTTTTTCAATGTTGAAAACGTTTTTTTTTGCTGCTTCATATTTTTGTGGAAACTGAAATACTTAAAGTTTGGGTTGAGCATTACTTAAAAAAAAAAATACTTTTATTCAGCAAGGACATGTTCAATTGATCAAAAGTGATTATAAGTGAGAAAAGTAAATACATTTATAATTTTACAAAAGATTTCTATTTTAAATAAATGCTGTTTATTTAGACTTTCTTTTAAAAAGGAATCCTGAAAAAATGGTTTCCACAAAAATAATAAGCAGCAAAAACTGTTTTCAACATTGATAATTATAAGAATCATTATTATTAATTGAGAACTAACAGTAACTGATTATGTTTGAGCACCAAATCAGCATATTATAATGATTTCTGAAGCATTGTGTGACACTGAGGACTAAATGTATTTTATATATAAAATAAATGTATGTCTTATTGGCATTTCTAATGCCTAATAACGTTTTTCTTACAATCCTGTTCCTCGTGGACGGAGGAAAGAAGGTTTCTTTATCTTCGATGAGGAAGAAGTCAATCTTGCTCTTGTCAAATGTGTAGGTGAAGTAATCCGGCTCAGGGTTCATCACATGATCAGGCAGACGGTAGGGCGTGAAGAGCCAGCCCATGGGCACCTCTTTTTTAGCTGGAATATCATTGGCTTTAAAAGGCACTTTGATTTTCAGAACATCTGCATATGTTGCCAGCACTTCCCATGGTACGTGGATCTTCAGGAAGTATGTCTTTCCATCTTCCGACTCCTGGAAAGACACAAACACACGTCACATATAAGAAAAGTGGGAACTTGTTTATACATTTTTTTTTTTATGCACAGTAGCAGGTAAAAATGAACATTGCATCAGCACAATCATTCATGTTTCAGGGGGAATAGATTTTTCGTAAAAAGATAAGTAAAGATAAATTTTTTCGTAGAAGATAAGAAGATAGTTTGAAGAATGTCGGTAGACAAACAGTTAATGGGCCCCATTGACTTCCATAATATTTTTTTCCTACTATGGAATTCTGGTGTTTCTATGGTTCAAAACTCAAAGGTCCCCATCCCAATTCTTTGCCAAAATGTCTCCTCATGTCCTGCTGAAGAATGAAAGTCATCAGTTTTGAACAGACAAGAGGGCAAGAAATGATGACAGAATTAAGCGTCAGTTCTGGCAGGTCACGTTAGTCAAGCTCGCATCAGCGGACTCTCAGCTGATCCTCGTCTACCTATAGAATACGACGCCTATCACTGTATACATGTATAAGCTCCTTCAGTATTATCCTCAGGAGCTCATTACCCTCCTCCATCCCCAGATCCTCCTCTCGCCAGTCAGGATTTGGGATTCTGAGTGCCCTTTGAATCAGAATAAATTCTCGAATTATGTTGTACTTAAAATCTTGAATTATTGATATGAATGAATGAATGAGGCATTTATATAGTGCTTTCATATGTACTACTGTACACCCAAAGCGCTTTACAATCATATCAGGGGGTCTCTGCAATACATTTATGTTGGTTCTGTTCTGTTTACTCTAAGGGGGGTTATCGCTGCGCTCCTGCTCTTATCCATGCTAGGCTACATGGATGCGCAGGGAGTTGCCCAGAACAGAACTATACCGCCAATACTAACTATATGCTAATGGTCAATCGTATTTGACGATAGTGGTCCTGACAGAACTTGTATGAAAGTGAAGAGACCATATTACTCCTGTATTGATTTCCTTACATTGGTTACCGATTCGATACAGGATCCAGTATAAAGTGACTCTGCAATTCTGACAGAAATTAAGATAGCCCCTTCCTTGGCCACTTTTAAGTCTCTACTAAAAACGCACTTGTTTTCCATGGCTTATATATTTTTTTAATTAGATTTTTTTATTGTTAATGAACTTTTTTTTACTGTGTTTAAGCTGTGTTGTTTGTTTACCTTTTTCCTTTCTTTTGAACCTCTGTACAACACTTCGGTCAGTCGTGCGGCTTTTGTATGTGCTAGACAAATAAACTGAACTTGAACTTGATAAAGTGTTATTATATGTTTTTGAAAGTGCTCTAGAAATAAAGTTGAGTTGAGTTGTGTGTTATCATGAAGTTCGCTGCCCTCTAATGGATACTAACTGCTAAAACAATCCTTTATATTGTATCCCAGCTAAACAAATACGTTGAAATATATTGCTAATGATCAGACATTGCGGAAATCATAATAATCTAGTGCTTATGAATTAATATATTTATTTGTGAGATACAGTGAGAACTAATCTGATGACATATCGATATCCTGAAATGGCGTTTTGATGGCATTTGTGAATTGTTTTACTCACAGATTTGTCCTCAGTCTCCAGGTCAAGTCCGGCTTTCTGTAAGTTAGCCTCAAACTCCTTCCTTCGATCCTGCATGAAAGATCAATAACACATCTGACAATCACAGAGTTGTCCTTTTGGTGCAATACATAGTACATAGTACATAGTACAGAAGGGGTTTCTGGTAACTACTTATGACAAGATTATTTCTGTCTGCAGAGCTGTATGTGTGTGAAGTGTGTGTGAAGTTTGTGTGAGTAAAGCACATAATTTATGAGTAACAAGAATGTGGAAGTACACAAGACTATGACACACACACACACACACACACAGTGGTGTGAGACTTCACAAAGTAAGGGCTGACAGCACAGTTTGGGGACAGTGCTCATCTGGAGGACAGAGTTGAAAGCTTTTTACCATTGTCTACATGTGTGATTGTAACTAATAAATTTCATATGTTTTTACTACTGATATTTTGGTGGATATAATTGTGTATTTGTGACTAATATTTCACTGTACTAAAGCTTTGTCCCTAATGATGCACTATACACTTATACTCTATGTACTCATGTATTATACTCATCCGTGTAGTGTATAAACTTGATAAGGTCATTTTGCTATTCAACATCGGAGTCTAAAAAGCTACGTATTTAAAGTTGCAACATTCCACAGTTCGTCTTTTCTGTTAATTTAGGGCACCATCCGGGTGTTTAAAGTGCGCATTTTCTTTTTGGAATTTTCAGTGTAATTTTTAACACAATGTGTGCCTTTAATAAATTACATGACCAATATTGAACTCTTTTCTTAATGCGACGTAAATTATGTACAGTAGGCTTATCAAATCAAAGATACAAGTACTAAGCACTATCACTTAAAGAGGAGAACCTGACTTTGTCTGACAACTTTTATCTTGGTGGAAGATTTACCATGAGAAAGTTTATCTAGGATGCCTTAAATGTTTATGACAGCTAGTGTTATCAGCAGTGTGAAGATATACACAGTCCGATATAGACCTCAAACAGATCTATATTGAGATTAAACCACAAAACTCATTTGACCCAAAATGTGTAACATTTACTAACATGTTTTTTCTTTAGTGGCTTGCAGAAAGTCTGACTCAGTGCTAATAATTATTTATAATGATTAGGATCAGTCATTGTTTTGTAGGATTACTATATAGTTTACAAGTTAGTAATTTGTTTAGCAAATGACCCCTACACACACACACACACACACAGGTCACAGAGGGAAGCCAAATGTTGTGGATAACAAACCTGTTTCTTTTCTCCATCCTTGTCATCGATGTAAGACAGAACAAAATCTATCCTCCGTACGCCATCTCTGAAGTACACAGAATCCTTACTCTGCTTCTGCTTATCCACCTGCACAAACACAAATAATTTTTTTTGTACATTTATGTGAAACAAAGTCAAGCTTTTATACAAAGTACTGCAGCTTTATAATGTCTTCTACATCATCACAATAAAGGATGCATAGAAACAGCTTAAACATGAGTATTAAACATGACAGAGACTATAGCAGTTTCAAAACTTCAAACCAATTCATAAGTCTGCTGTTTAACTTCACACACAAAATATCCAAGCATCCTGCTACTCACAGGCTTCATGCGTGCAATTAAAACCTGAACAAATACTTCAGCACAAGCTGCATGCTAAAGAAAAGCCAGACTTAAAGTGCAGTCACATTTACCATTGTTCTACACATTTTCGAAATCCAGTCATTTCAATTGGAATCCACACGATCTGACCTTTCTTCATACAAATTTTGCAACAGGTTTAAGTTGGTAACACGGACCAACATAAAGCTATTTGTTTTGTTTTTTAAGTGACTTCTGTCTACTACATTGACAATGGACAATATTTCCCCCTCACAAAGTCCCTGCTTGCGAGGTAGTACTTTTTCAAAGTACAGGAACTTTCAGGGGTGGGACTTGGGCCCTGAACATGCTGATTGGTTGAGTTCACACAGCGTTTTATTTCAACCACCATTTTTTAAAGTCTGTTGCGGTATGTGCAGTAACAGTTGTTTGCTATTCGAATCAACAATGGAGTTAAAAAAATATGACCGGTGGGCCGACGACGAGGTTCAGACTTTATTAAGCTTAAATTTAGAGAATGAAATCCAGCGGGAACTGGAAAGTAGCGCGCAGTCCTACGTGACCGGACTATTTGCCAAATCTTCACGGTACTCTAGACCACGGTGGAAAAGGTGGTAATTTCGGGTGGAAACGCAGTTTATGTGTTTGATTGATTGATTAATACTTTATTTATCCCGAGGGAAATTTAGGTATCCAGTAACATACAAAAACAAAAACATACATAGAAATATACATACATTAAAACCTATAAAATAGAATTAAAATACAATTACCTTATAACACCGTAGCCACAGTAAGCAGTGCAAAAACAGTAGTGCTAATGGAGTGGAGATGTAGGTAAACCATACAGATACAGATGGAAGTACAAGAAGTACAGCTGGAGGTAGAAAAATTGTCCAATTATCTATTATCCTCCCTGTTGTACAGTCTGATGGCCAGTGGGACAAAATAGTTAAGTCTGTTGGTGGAGCTAGGCTGAGACAGCAGTCTGCCACTGAACACACTCCTCTGCCTGGCGAAGATGTTGTACATAGGTGGTTGGCATTGTCCAGTATGGACAGCAGTTTGTCCAGGGTCCTTTTTTCTGCCACTATCGCCAGAGAGTCCAGCTCTGAGCCTACTACTGAGCCAGCTCTCCTTACCAGTCTGCCCAGTCGACTGACGTCTCTCTTCTTGCTGTTTCCTCCCCAACAAACTACACCATAAAAGAGGACGCTGGCCACCACAGACTGGTAGAACATCAGCAGGAGTTGTGGTACAGGCTGTAGATGTGGTTTCTTCCTTCTGAAGTCCACCACTATCTCCTTTGTTTTGGAGGGGTTCAGCTGTAGATTGTTGATCCTTTACCACCTCACGAAGTCCTCAACCAGGCTCCTGTACTCCCCCTCCTGTCCATCCTTAATACAGCCAACTATCGCAGTATCATCTGAGTATTTCTGTACGTGGCAGAGCCCGGAGTTGTATTGAAAGTCAGATGTGTACAAAGTGAAGAGGACAGGAGAGAGCACGGTCCCCTGTGGCACTCCAGTACTACTGACCACAGTGTCTGAGGTCCAGCCCTTCAGTCTGACGTACTTTGGTCTGTCTGTGAGGTAGTCCGTAATCCATGTTACCAGGAGTGGATCCACCCTCATCTCTATCAGCTTGTCACTCAACAGGAGCGGCCGTATGGTATCAAAGGCGCTGGAGAAATCAAAAAATGATATTCTCACAGCTCCCTTCTCCTTGTCCAGATGTGAGTAGGCTCTGTTAAGCAGATAGAGGATGGCGTCCTCCACCCCCTTCTTCTCCTGGTATCCAAACTGCAGTGGATCTTGTGCGTGGTGAACCTGGGGTCTGAGGACACGGAGCAGCAGCCGTTCGAAGGTCTTCATGAGGTGTGATGTCAGTGCTACTGGTCTATAGTCGCCCGTTTCCCTGGGTGTTTTTTTATTGGGAATCGGGATGAGACATGAAGTCTTCCAAAGCACTGGAACCCTCCCCAGCTGCAGGCTCAGGTTGAAGACATGCTGAAGTGGCTCCCCCAGTTCCGCAGAGCAGGCTTTAAGCATCCTTGGACACACTCCGTCCGGGCCCGCTGCTTTTCTTGGTCGTAGCCTCCTCAGCTCTCTGCTCACCTGATCTTTGGTAATGGTGATGGGGAGGGGTGTTGAGCTGTCCCTGTGTGTGGAGGGTGGTGGTGGTCTGCAGTCTGAGGTGGTAATGTACATGGTGGTGGCATTGGGGGAAGTGATGGACATGGGAGCATGAAGTGGGCTGTTGCTGGTTATGGGAGGTGGTGTATCAAACCTATTAAAAAACTGGTTCAGCTGGTTTGCTCTCCCAGCATCCCCCTCTCCTATGATACTGCCCTTCTTCTTACAGCCTGTGATGGTTTTCATGCCATCCCAGACATCCTTCATGTTATTGTGCTGCAACTTTTGTTCTATCTTCCTTCTGTAATCCTCCTTCGCTTCTCTCAAGTGGACCTTGAGTTCCCCCTGTACACGCTTCAGCTCCTCTCTGTTACCATCCTTGAATGCCCTCTTCTTCCTGTTTAGTATGTCTTTGACAATACTGGTGATCCAGGACTTGTTATTGGGGGAGCAGCGTACCGTTCTAGTGGGGACCACAACGTCCATGCAGAAGTTCAGGTAGTCAGTAGTGCAGTGTGTGACCCCCTCAATGTCCTCACCATGTACTTCCTGCAAGACGCTCCAGTCAGTACATTCAAAGCAGTCTCTCAGAGCCTCCGCTGCCTCAGGAGACCATTTCCTAAAGGAGCGTTTGGTCGTGGGCTGTCTCTGGATATGTGGTTTGTACTGTGGCGTGAGGAGGATCAGAATATGATCAGACTTTCCCAGTGGAGGCAGAGGAGTGGGGATGTAAGCTTCCCTCACGTTGGCATACAGGAGATCTAATGTCCTGTTTTTCCTTGTGGGGCAGTTTACAAACTGGTGAAAGTCTAACAGTGTGGAGTACAATGTCACGTGGTTAAAGTCCCCGGAAATGGCGATGAATGCATCCGGATGTTGTGTTTGCAGTCTCGCAATGGTGGAGTGGATTACGTCACATGCGTTCTCTGCGTGCGCACGCGGAGGAACGTAAACAACAACAGCAATGGCGTGGGAGAACTCCCTAGGCATGTAATACGGTCTGAGACCTACCGCCAGCAACTCAATATCTCTGTTGCAAACGATCTCCTTCACCGTAACGTGCCCCTGGTTGCACCATCTGTTGTTAATAAACAGTGCGAGTCCCCCTCCTTTGCTTTTGCCGCTGCGTCCACAGTCCCGGTCTGCTCTCACTGTAGTGAAACCAAATAGATCCACATTAGCATCTGGAGTGTTCTGGGTTAGCCAGGTTTCAGAGAGGCAAAGTAAACTGCATTCTCTGAACGTCTTGTTCGTTCTTACAAGGGCAGCGAGCTCATCCGTTTTGTTGGTCAGACAGTTCACATTCCCCATCACTATCGACGGAACTGCGGGCTTGTACTTCCGCTTAGCCGCTTGTCTAGCCTTCACCTTCACTCCGGCTCTGCATCCTCGGTGCCTCTTCCTCAACTCCTCAGGTATGTGGTGAAAAATGCCGGCTCGTCGCATTGTTTGGAGTGAAAGCAGCTTCTCCCTTGAATAAACAAGTTGTCCACCGCTGTATTGTCCGTAAAAAGTCATTGTATCCATAGGATATATAAGGTTTTACACAGCAAGTTTTATATAATGAGTTAAGTGCTTTAAACCACTTAAAGTATTAAAAATAACACAACACGTACGGAGCTACTGGATCTGCGTCCTGCTCGCGCTGGCGCACGGCGACACGGCGACAGTGGCGACAGTGCGACAAATCACCAGCGATTTATGTGTCTAAAGAACTTTCAAGGTCTGATAGAAATGATCCATTTACTACAAACTAAAGCCTTATAGACGGATGAGCCATTACATTATGTACAGCCTTGAGCAATCAGTGCAGAATATGTACCACCCGAGGACCGGCTTTCGGTCAGTATACTTGTTAAGTGTCAGAATGGAAAAGCTGCCGATTTATCGGAGTTTGATAAAAGACAAATTGTGATGGTACTTATAGACTGTAGTAGCCTGGGTAAACCCAGACAACTTCCGGCAAATTTAGATTTGCTCTGAAAGCTACTCTGGCAAAGAGCTCATTCAAGCCCATTTCCAATCCGTCGAAATCGCGGCACCAATCAGAAACGTTGGGGCGGGCTTTACACGATAACGACAGCGCTGGGATTTTGAAGCAGATTTTGTAGCCTACATTACAAAGATGGATGCCGCCGTCGAACATCACTCGTTCGAATCAGCTATCGCGTCTGTTTTAAGCGATTTGAACGTTTCCTTTTTGTTAAAAACCGAGCAAAGAACAACACTCGCTCTGCATACGTCATCTCCTTCATCGCTCTGATTGGTTTTAGTTCTGTCCGCGACGTCTGTTGGTGACGCCCCTCTGGAAATGATTTGTCTATGACGCTTTGCCAGACCATAACTCAGTGACAACTGAGAATGGTCTGGTTTTAACCAGGCTAAGACTGTAGTCAATACATATCAAAATTGGTGCACAGATGGCCAAACGACGAACCGTGATCCGGTCGAGTGTGTCAGCAGCTCATTGATGCCAGAGGGGAGTGGAGACTGTCGTGCATTTTTCACAGCGACTACAGGGCGACAGTGCGACAAATCACCAGCAGTTACAACAGAGGTGACCAGGTAAATGTGTGAGAGCACACAGTTCATCGCAGCCTTCTGCATATGGGCCTATCGCAGCCGACGACCCATCCGGGTCCCCATGCTAACTGTACGCCATCGCCAGCAATGCATGAAATAGGCCCAATATCATTGAGCTTGGACTGTGGATGATTGGAAAGTGGCCTGGCCTTGTGAACCAAGATTCCTGGTGCATCACGTCGGCGGCCGAGCGCGGATACGGCGATTACCAAAAGAGGCAATGGCACCCGGATGCACTTTCGGGCGGAGACAGGCCGACAGCGGCGGAGTTATGCTGTGGGCGATGTTTTCTTCCCAATAGCACAATCCCTTACCACTGTCAGGTATGTGTTAATGCCTTGGCCTCCAAATTCACCTGACATGACCCCAATGGTTCGACTTGGAAAAGCAGTTTCGCCCTACATCACCACCACCCCAATGAACGGGAACTGGAGGACCTGTTGCTGACATTATGGTACCAGATATACACCAATAGACCTATCGCCACCTCGTCAAATCAACGCCTCGCCGCATCGTCGCTGTTTTGTGGGCTAAAGGAGGTCCTAAAGGAGGATATTATGTAGGTGGTCATATTGTAATGGCTCATCGCTGTATATACCAAGCAGTGGCGGCTCGTCAAGGGAGGCACAGCCTACCCAAGATTTTGAGCATAAAATGGGAGAAGGACGATTTAATGTATACAACTCCTCAGTTGGTAAAAAAAAAAAAGCCAATAGTGTTCAATTTTACAAAAGCTATATACAGTATCTACAAATAAAAAATGAAGAATCTTTCATGCCTAAGCTGGATATATACGCTACAGCAGTCAGCTTCACTAAACGGCCCAACGAGGGATGGATGTTTGCTTCAAGTGATAGGCTAGGTGAGGAAAATGATATTTGTATTATCTTACTGTATATGTGTAATTTTCTTTACAATTTGTCTAAAATTGACCAAAAAGCCATTTAAAACAGTTAAGTAAATAATAAATATTCATCATCATTGTCGTCATCATCATCCTTGGCAGGGAATCCCCAGACATTACAATTTAGTGTCCCTCTTCTATTTTAAAACCGACGAGCTGTCACTGATACCAATAATAATATTTATGTAACAACAACACTGGTGTCCTATGGAAGCTTGTTTCCGCCACTGAATAAAACATTGTAAAAGATAATTGCGACTTTTTATCTCACAATTGCGAGTTTACATCTCGCAATTCTTACTTTACTTCTCAGAATTGCGAAATATAAAGTCAGAATTCTCACACTTCTGACTTTATAATACGCAATTGTGACTTTATAACTCGCAATTGCAACTTTATATCATGCAATTCTCACAATTGTGAGATAAAAAGTCTGAATTGTGAGATAAAAACTTGCAATTACCTTTTTATTTTTTATTCTGTGGTTACTATTACTTCCATAGTGTCCACAAACGGACAATGACATTCTGTTTATTACAGTGTAAGCGCACTGCAGTTTTGTCGTCTGACGCTTTAAATGCTTAAGCTCTTTCAAGTCAGGTGGATTGTTATAATAAACGTCCTTGGTGTGAATGGGCCTTAACATTAACCCAAACCCTGATTAAAAACACAACATTTATTTATTTGTTATATTCATTTTTCTAATCCAAAGTTTTTGTCATATTTTTGTTCATTTCTAGGGATAGCCAAATTGTACACACTTTCAATAAACCTTGTGGCCAAACCAAATTCAAATGCCAGCTCATGGTCCTTTCTGTTCACATCCCTCTCTTTCTCTCACACTTTGCTTCCTGTACACTATCCTCTATACTAATTAAGGCAAAAACACCATTGAGAAAAGATACTGTGATTATACTTAATAATTAGGTAGAATGGTAATTAGCATGACACAGCTCTCAACTGGTAACTCTCTTCCTCTCCTACAGTTCAAAGTATTGCATTATACAGCAAAGCGATTGCTGCCACCTACTGTTCAGGACAATCTGATTGTCTGATATAAAGATGTAAACACTGTGGAAGGCCTCTGCAGAGATACACAGGCAAGTGTATTAAAACCTATATTAATCTCAGTTTACGAGCTGCATGACAACACTCCAGAAGGGATCAGCCCTGAGAGGGACATTTTCAAGCTGGACTAACACTGGCATTGCCCAAAGTTATAAGACTGCATGCTGTATTTTGAGCCAGTTCTGCTCCAGCCCTGTCAGTCTGCAGCTGTTCTCCAACAACTAAAAATAACTTACATACGCTGCATAACACAAACAAATACAGCCGGTGACCACAACGGCAACCAGGCGTAAAACACCTCTACATTCTCTCACAGCCACTTCCAGAGATGTGACCAAGCCGAACGACATTTCTCTGAGGTTTAACACCGCTGATTTACTTATGTCATTCCTACAAACAAAAGCTCAGATGACTACCAGCAGTCTACGGCTAGCACATCCCTACTAGAGTACGCAAGTAATACACACCGACATGCATTAGTAAAAGCAATTACCGCTGGCTAGTAATGTCAGGACACTGCTAAACACATTCCCCAGAGATCCTCCTCCGATATTCCACAAACAGCTGGCGGAAGATGGAAGAAGGAGAGAGAAATGGAGATAAGAGAAACATTTTACCTCCAATCCATCTATCAAGTGCTCCATCTTTCACGATTCTGGGAGTCTCCAGAGGAGGAGACCACCTCCTTTCTACAACAGCAAGCAAATCGGACACATATACACACACACTGTAAAGCGGCCCTCCTTTAAAATACACACACGCCCAGTCATTAATAGACCGGAAAGGATAGAGAGATAGAGAGCAGGGGGCTCACAGAGATGACATCATTGTGCCAGCAGGGCAGTCCTGCAATGTAATCATAATGTCTAGATTTGACACATGCTGGTCACCATCATAAGGTGTGTTTAGCAAGCTGGGATCAGCATGGGATGCTGGTTGCTGGTCCTCGGCATGGGAAGTGGGATTGCTGGTGGTGGACCAGCTAAACTAGCACAATACCAGCTCTGACCAGCATAAACCAGCCTTGACCGATGAGATAAACACAACATTTAATATTTGACAGCAATTGTATAATAGAAATGTTAAACAACCGACATATAGGCTATAATTTCCGTGATTCAATGCAATTCGTAACTGTCAATGCGTCGAGACAAGAAACATTAACGAAAGTGTTTTCATCAGGCATAAGATTAATAATGAATGTGCATGCGCACTCTGAAACAAGCCCAACGTGGATGAGAAGCATGACAATGGAACAAGTGAAAGAGACGCGATGAATGAAAATGTACATGACATTCACTGTAGATGGGCTTATGGAACAGCAGAAATGCAGCTGTTACCCCGGTAACCCAGTAAACAAAGCAGCTGTAGTACTTTCTGTTTCTGAACAGCATTTACAAAATTCAAACAGCCATTCATATTTTGCTTTGGTGTTCATCACAGCACCAAATACTTAAAATGCATAGGGCCAGATTTACTAAGAGCTTGTGCCAGCGAAAACCCTCTTTTGGCGTTAAAAAAAACTGTCAGGATTTACTAAAGACACGCTGTTATGAGGGTGAGGAAGGATGAACCCAATAGCAGACAGTAGTCAAGGCAACACGATTTATTAAACAAAAAAACAGGAAAACAAAGCCCACGAGGGGGCAAAACAAGACAGGACTATGAAGACTAACTAGACTGAGACAGATAACTATAAGAACACAAATAACCTTTACAGGCAATAGCGCAACAGGACTAAAACTCTTGACAAGATACTCACAGACTCTGACCAAGGATTAACACTCAGGTAACAATCACAATGAACCGACAAAAGACAGCAGATACAAGAGGATTAAATAGGGAACACTAATGACGAGGACAGGTGAAACTGACTAGACAATAATCACAAGACGAGGATAACAAGGGGGCGGGGTAACGAGACGAGACAACACAAGCACATGGTCCAAATAACAGACCATGCGCTTGTACCAAAAAACATGATTCTGTCATGATCCTGCCTCACGACTAGGAAAATCAAGAATACTAAGGCAGAATCATGACACACGCAGTGAAGAATTAGCGCTGTAAAGTCGTGGGCAGGGTTATTTTTGCGGCTGATCTTATTGCATATGCATTTGTAGGAGTTTCCCTTTCAGACGCAAAGTTTATGGGAGGAAAATATTTAAATGAATCATGCAAGGTGATTTACTAAGGTTTGCGCTCATCAATTTACTGGTGTTTGCGCCATTATTTAACGCTCAAAAAAAGCATGTCGTAAACTAATATATGTCGCTACCTTGTAGATTGTGTTGGTCATTATGGAAATTATATTGATACTATTTAGGGTAGATAGTGTGCACATTGGGACGCAGGGACAGTCTCAAAAACGCGGCTTGAAGTCTCGAGAGATGCCAGGTATATTTTTCTGTTGATATGAAAAATTGGGTAGATTAAGCAATATAGTGGGTGTGTATGATGTATATTACGATGTTATGATAAACTATGCCTTTCTCCACTGACGTTCTGAGTTGTTCTGAGTTGTGACTTGTGTAGTTATGAAACCCTGAGCCCTGAGTGTAGACATGTTGTTTCGAGTTGCTTAGCCTTATTATTCATTTTATTCCAGTTTTAAATAAGCATTGATTTCTTTTCTTGTTCTTTGTTAATTTTTATGTTGATTATTTTAAATTATTTCAAACTTGACCTTGATTATGTAAAGCACTTTTAATTACTAGTATTGTGTACCTAACTTGCCTTGCCTTCTGTGTGGTTGCTAGGGTGATGTGGGAGGTGGTTGGTAGGGTGTTGCTATGCGGTTACTAAGGTATTTTGAGTAAGGTGGATGCTCAGGTGGTTGATTTTAGCACCTTGATATGCTGTTGCAAGGGTGTTCTGGGTGGTTGTTAGGGCATTGCTACATGGTTGCTAGAGAAGGTTGAAAGGGTGTTGCTAGGTGGCGGCTATGGCATTGCAAAGTAGATGATCAGGTGGTTGTCAGAGAGTTTGTGTGTAATTACTATAGTGTTATAGATGTTTTCAAACATGTTGCTTTCCTGTCGTGAAAGTGGTCTGGGTGGTTGTTAGGGCGTTGTTATGGTGTTCTTGCTTACTGACCAAATTTAAAAGAGTCCATCCTTAAGGCTATGATATTCTGGTCTCTATTAGACTTAAGTCCCTCCCTCAATGTACATCTAGGGAAATTATTATTATTATTTTTTTTTTATCATTTACATTGACAGATTACATGTTAAGTGGGTAAATACTGAATCCTTAAATTGTGGGTGATCTAACCCTTAAAGTATGCTGAGCTATGTAAGAGTATCCGCTGAGCAATACAATTTCCACAGTAATGTTCTCTCTGCTGTCATTTGCATGTCAAGCTAAAAACCCATTTACAGATCGTGACATTTTCAAAAAGACCAACCTCAGCGTCAGAAAGTTACAATTGCATGTAAATAATCAGGCATATCTCATGACTTTGCCATCTGATTCACTATGTCTTTTTCACATCCGTATTGTACTTTCCCAGTGTTTTTGTTTTTTCTAAATTTAATAAAGATAAATATTCTGTCATTATTTACTCACTCACATCATATTGTTCAAAATCTGTACAAAATTATTCCTGACATGGAATAAATGCTAACAATTCTTATTATTTTTTATGAACTGTCCCTTTAAGAGTGATGTAGCCTGATCCCTTTCTAAACAAATCTCACTGGCACACAGAAATACTCTTCTGTGCAAACATCATCTAATTAACATCCTGCTGTCTCTTTACTGTAAGCAGGAATATATATGTTTGACCTGGCAGAGCGACTGCTGTTCTTTCACTACAGGTCTCTCCCTCTTTCATTTACTATAATTACAAGTTGAAGATGATGCATATGAACATATGTTAGAAAAAAAAGCAGTCAATACTAACCATACACTCCTGCACTGACATATAGAGTAAGTATATGCGTGGTTAGGTAAATCAGGCCGGGAGAGAGTGAGCTTCAGCCACAAAATAACACTATCTCCAACACAGATATAATTATGAAACATCAACATGACACAATTAGAGACTCAGACGCTATAAAAAACACAGCTAATGAACATCATGATGCTTTTATGTTCACAGACATGTTACAGGGAAGGAAACTTAGTGTTTGTTTAGAAACGTAATAGTACACACTAAAAAAAACTATTTTTAAGAAAGTTGGAAAAAAAACAAGGTTCTCTCAACTGTTTTTAATAATGTGCAAAGCATATATTAACATGCAAACCATATGTTAACATCTCAACAAATGGGTTAAATAAAGATTTCTAAGTCCTCCGTCTGTGATCTCCATTTCTGTTTCTTTCCTCTGATGCTTTAAAATGCCGCTTTCAAAATCCGCACTAAACATGATTTATTGATGCTGCAATGCAAGCTCAGAGCTCACAAACCCTGAACAAATCAACAACACTGTTCAATATGAAAATGTTTGTTCGGACAACTCTAGCGTGAACAATGTTTGGGATAATATTGTGGATTTAAAATATGTGTGTAGAGTTTCAAAGTACTTCACGTGGCTCAAAAAGCTATTTTGGATAAAATCTACTTTTACTCCTTTTTTGCAGTGTTTCTGTGCAAATTAGCAAATGCAATTGGAAAAGGCACCGGGGTTGCGGTGCCACCGGCTTGGGCCCGTAATCGCTGCTCGCAGCTATATTTATTTATATATATATATATATATATATATATATATATATAAAGCCGGTGGCACCGCCACCCTGGTGCCTTTAGGGTTATTGTGCACGACGTGCAAAAACGTAACCCTGCTTTGACTGTCGAAAAGAAGTGTGCTGTAGAGCTTGTATCAGTGTGGGCTCTGCAAAAGTGTGCATTGAGGGCACATGTCAACCACAAAGTATGCGAGAGCAACCTTCTGAAAGGTCAGGTCTACATCCAGGTCTACATCTGCCGTGTGTTTACATCATAGTAGTGAAGTTTGAAGCAATCAGGTGATTTCAAAGCTTTTTGAAAGTGACAGACTTCCTGCTGCCAGTTGGTGGCGCTATAACCGGAGTGGCGGTGCCGCCGGCTTTGGCCCTTTCATCGCTGCTCGCAACTATATTTATATATATATATATATACACACACACACACACACATATATATATATATATATATATATACATAAATATATATATATTGTTTTTTTAAGAGACAAGACAGAATATTACTTGCCTGATCTGATTAGAAAAATAGTGTTTGTGTGTGTGTGTGTGTGTGTGTGTGTGTGGCGTAATTGAACAATGTAGACATAAAGACATACTCCGTCCTTTTGTTCATACAGGACATTATTCAAACTGCAAAGTGTTTACTTGTATTTGTGTACACTCGCAATAAAACACAACATTGTGCTTTTGTCAAACTATAAACTCTTGTCAAACTGTAAACTACAACTGTCACCCAACCAAAATCTCTTACACACACACACACACACACACACACACACACACACACACACACACAGTTTAAAAGCAAAAAATATCAAACAATCCTATTTAAAAACAGTCTGTGGGAGCCATCTTTTGGACATTCATCATATCGCATTGGTTTTCATTTCTTGTCATCAAACAGAGCCCTAATCTGTTTATTTTTTCAGTTACACATTCTACATTGATTAAAAAAGAAAAATCAAATGTGTTTTTATTTTATACAGAAATAAATAATCTATCATCCAGATGAGAATAAAGTTAGTGTTAGTTCAAATTTTAAGGAAAACAAATATATGATCTGAAATATAGCACATTCATTTAAAATTCATTCAGGTTCGATTACCAAACATACAATCTTAATGTAATTTAAAGCAAACAATACATTTAAAATATATGGGTTGTATGACTATTTTTTAATATAAAAAGATATATATCCAAAAAGACAAGGCCTAAAGTTTAACAAGGGTTAAACTCTTATCACTGTAACAGACACAATCACACACACACACACACACACACAAGTCAAATCACTTACATTTTAGATGCAATATTGACTTTTTTTCTGTTTCAGCAGCGAAAATAGTTAAACAAAGATCACAGCAGAACCATCGAGCATCTCACTGCAACGCGTTCTCATTACTGAATGATTCAGCATTTTGAACGAATCGGTTGACTCAAAGATTCAATGACCAATCAATCCATAAACATCTATCTCATTCATGAATGACTCAGTCGTTCAAACGAATGAATCAATGACTCGCTCATTAAGACGGTCGCCTGGCGACACCTAATGACGGTTTAGTGTTATGTTTAAAAGTATCATTCTTTCCAACGATTGTTAATTAACTCATATTTGAAACATAAGCTATATTTATATATATATACATACATATACACACACATACACAAAACTAAAATAAAAACACATTTGAAACGTGTTTTCTTACTAAATTGTGAGCTAAACGAAAGTTGCAGCAAATATCAGCAACAGGAGTCAAATTTCATTAATCACGAGAGTGAAGAGCTGACTGAAAAGATGATGACGGAATAGGCTATTTTATGTAAAAACGCCTATTTAAGCGAATCTGTCATTGTACTCTTTTATTGTTGTGTTTTCCGTGAAAAATAATAGACTATTGAACTCACAATTCAAGCAATCGGCCCCCGAAATTGCACTAATTTTAGTGACACTAAAAAGTATGCGGCTGCACTGGCATTCATAACGGTGCGCGTCCATGGCGACGAGCGAGCAGAACAGAGCGAACGTTTAGTTAATTTCTACTTCCATAGGAATTCATTCGAGCGCCACCATTTCAATGTCCGTGCGGACGTCCATATTATACTTTCGCTTTCAAGTTAGTGTTTTTAAACCCCCCAGCGGGAGGTTTACACAATTGGTTTACACAATCACACGTTTATTAACCGGTGGGAAAATATTCCCATAGTAACATCCCTAATATATAAATATATATAAATTCGATAGGCCTACCTGATTTTGAACACAAGAGGGCAGTATAGCACTATATATGATTTGGATTATTATTATTTTTGACTAAACAACCATTCTGGCTGTTTTTAAACTTAAAAATAATTCCTTAATTGAAAAAAAGGAATAAAATGGGTTTATATATATATATATATATATATATATATATATACACACATATATATACACAAAAAGAAAATAAAAACACATTTGAAGCGTGTTTGCTTACTAAATTGTGAGCGGAACGAAAGTTGCAGCAAATATCAGCAACAGGAGTCAAATTTCATTAATCACGAGAGTGAAGAGCTGACTGAAAAGATGATGACGGAATAGGCTATTTTATGTAAAAGCCCCTATATAAGCGAATCTATCATTGTACTCTTTTGTTGTTGTGTTTTCCGTGAAAAATAATAGACTATTGAACTCACAATTCAAGCAATCGGCCCCGTTATTGCACTAATTTTAAAGTAACACTAAAAAGTATGCGGCTGCACAGGCATTCATAATGGTGCGCGTCCACGGCAACGAGCGAGCAGAACAGAGCGAACGTTTTTTAGTTCATTCCTACTTCCATAGGAATTCCCTCAAGCGCTCTGCAAGCGCAACCCTTATCAATGTCCGTGTGGACGTCCGTATTTAAAAGCTCTCGGTCCTCAGTCACATTCTTGCCAAATATATGTATAAATATCATTTTGGACACAAGAGGGCAGTATGGCCCTATGTATTATTTGATATATTTATTTTTTAACTGAATAGTGCATCCTGGCTGTTTTTAAACTTGTACATTATTCTTAAATTGAAAACAAGAATAAAATGGGTTTAGTTCTGATATTTGTATAATTTTATCTAGAAATAAATGGTGTATAATTACATTTTTAGAAGATATGAGGCTTTTAGTGTTTATTTTTTTTACATGACTTTAATCCCTCGCCATAGCAAAACAATTAGAGATATTCAATAGATATTCACAATTATGCTTCTTTAATGTATTTTCATCATGTTGAAAAAGTTTGGTGGGAATAAAATAAACCACTTAAGAGGAGTGGGTAAAAATGTAGAGCCTGGTTTTGCAAAACATCCACATTAAGACCAAAATAGCCCACTTCCTGTTGGGCTGGCTTTAAGTTGTTTGGCCCGATGAGATCTATATGTCTACCGAGTTTCATAATATTACATGCAAGTGTGTTTGATTTATGGACCAAATTTTCTGACGAAGTTTATGGACCAAGTTAATTTAATTAATAAATTAATTATATAAAACTATTTTCAATGGACTACAATTCAACTGGTTATATGCCTTAACTTATTAATACAACTTATTTAAAAAATACAAGGCGTAAGACATTTATGTTCTTTTTTAATGCAGGCCAAACCACACAGCAGTCAAATGGTTAATCTAGCCCCCCTCCCCCTCCCCACACTCACTCACAGACACACACACACACACACACATAGACGTAGGCTCAGAGAGAGAGAGAGACATAAAATGACAATTTTCAAACCAAAATATCTGACTTTCTGTTGGTTGGAGCTATTGAGTGTAAATTAGAAAGTTGTCTGGCTCGAGGAGAACAATACACATACAGATTTTTATTACTGTAGATAAAATTAATCCCCCCACTTTTGACAAAAGGTGGCGCTACTGAGTCCCTCACCACGCCCGTTTCTGAAACTTTGCACATGTCTACTGGCTAATAAATGTGATGTGTCTGTCGAGTTTCATGCAATTTCAAGTATTCTAAGAGTCTCAAAAGCATAAAAAAAGAATATTAAAGTTTGATGCGTTGCCACGACAACAGTATCTAAGATATCAAGAATCCATTCACAGGTCTACATCTGCCGTGTGTTTACATTATAGTAGTGAAGTTTGAAGCAAATCGGGTTAAAATAAGAGGGTGATTTTGAAAGTGACACACTTCCTTCTGCCAGTTGGTGGCGCTATAACTTTAACTCACAAGAGTCACATCCATGTGATCGGCCTCTTACGACGAACACACTACTGAAGTTTCATCAAGATCAGTTAATGTATGAAGAAGTTACAACACACTTCCTGTTTCACGTTTCTCGCCATAGTTTTGTTTCCTCGCCACGGCCAAACCGTTCGAGATATCAAAAATCCCCTCGCAAACTTTCATCCTCAATGTCTTGACTTCATGCTGACCGAGTTTCGTGCCGTTTGTTTGAATTCTCTAGGAGGAGTATTTCACATTCCATTGCGTGTGTTTTACCAACAACCCTAAATAGCCCACTTCCTGTTGGGCTGGGGTAAAAAGTAAGAGTGTGAAGTATATATGAAACGAGGAGATCTACATGTGTACCGAGTTTCATATTATTACATGCAAGCGTGTTTGATTTATGGACCATGTTTTCGGACCCCGTTCCAGGGGGCGCTGTCGAGCCCCCCTGCCACGCCCGGGTACCATCTTCAGCCCGGCCCTGATGGCCGCGGGTTCTGACATGTGTGCAAAGTTTCAGGAGTTTTTGAGCATGTTAAGGCCTCCAAAAGTGTCCAAAAGGTAGCAGAAAAATAATAAGAAATATAGCTGCGAGCAGCGATTACGGGCCCAAGCCGGTGGCACCGCAACCCCGGTGCCTTTAGTTACCTAAAGGCACCGGAGTGGCGGTGCCGCCGGCTTTGGCCCTTCATCGCTGCTCGCAGCTATATTTATATATATATATATATATATATATATATATATATATATATATATATATATAAACAAGCCGGTGGCACCGCCACCCCGGTGCCTTTAGGGTTACTGTGCATGACGGGCAATATCGTAACTCCGCTTTGACCTTTGAGAAGATGTGTGCTGTAGAGCTTGCATTGGTGTGGGCTCTGCAAAAGTGTGCATTGAGGGCACATATCAACCACAAAGTATGCGTGAGCAACCTTCTGAAACCTAAAATGAAAAATGAATTAAGTCCCTACGGTCTCATGGACTTAATGCACACATGAAATAAGTACACAAGTTTGAAAGTTATATGAAGTGTGCCAAGACAGAATATTACTTGCCTGATCTGATTAGAAAAATAGTTGGTGTGTGTGTGTGTGTGTGTGTGTGTGTGTGTGTGTGTGTGTGTGTGTGTGTGTGTGTGAGGCGTGATTGAACAATGTAGACATAAAAACATACCCCGTCCTTTTGTTCATACAGGACATTATTCAAACTGCAAAGTGTTTACTTATATTTGTGTACAATCACAATAAAACATAGGAATTCCCTCAAGCGCTCTGCAAGCGCAACCCTTATCAATGTCCGTGTGGACGTCCGTATTTAAAAGCTCTCGGTCCTCAGTCACATGCTTGCCAAATATATGTATAAATATCATTTTGGACACAAGAGGGCAGTATGGCCCTATGTATAATTTTGTATAATAACTATCACTCGAAGAGCCCCTCCCCACACAGACACACACACACACACAGTTCGCCCGCGCCTCTCTCTCACACGCACACACACACACACACACACACACACACACACACACTCCAGCATTGCAATCTTGAGATCGCAGCTTGTTCATTATGCTGCGTTCACACCAAACTTTTATACTCTTTTGTTGTTGTGGTTTCCATGAAGAATAATAGGCTATTGAACTCACAATTCAAGCAATCGGCCCCAGAAAAGGCGCTAATTTTAAAATGAAACTAACGGCTGACCGGGCATTCATAACGGTGCGCGTCCACGGCGATGAGCGAGCAGAACTTCCATAGGAATTCCCTCGAGCGCTCTGCACGTGGCCATTATCAATGTCCCGTATTTAAAAGCTCTCGGTCCTCAGTCACATACCAAATATATGTATAATGTATATATAAATATAATTTTGGACACAAGAGGGCAGTATGGCCCTATGTATAATTTTGTGTTTAAACTAAAAGAGCCCCTCCCCCCCTCCCCACACAGACACAGACACAGACACACACGAATGGCAGGGTGCATTCTCTCTGTCAGAGGGAGAGGGAGAGAAAATTCTCAGAAACATCCACATTCAAACCAAAATATCTAACTTCCTCTTGGTCTGAGCTAATGACAGTTAATTAGAAAGTTGTCCGGCTTGATCTGAACCATATGCATACCTGTGTCTGTCGAGTTTCATGCAATTTCAAGCATGCTAAGAGTCTCAAAAGCATCAAACAAGAATATTAAAGTTTGATGTGTTGCCACGGCAACAGTATCTAAGATATCAATAATCCTTTCACAGGTCTACATCTGCCGTGTGTTTACATTATACACATAAAGTTTGAAGCAAATCGGGTAAAAATAAGAGGGTGATTTCAAAGCATTTAGGAAGTGACACACTTCCTGCTGCCAGTTGGTGGCGCTATAACTTTGACTCACAATAGTCACATCCATGTGATCGGGCTCTTACAACGAACACACTGTTGAAGTTTCATCAAGATCAGTTAATGTATGCTGAAGTTATAACACACTTCCTGTTTCACGTTTCTCGCCATAATTTTGTTTCCTCGCCACGGCCAAACCGCTCGAGATATCAAAAATCCCCTCGCAAACTTTCATCCTCAATGTCTTGACTTCATGCTGACCGAGTTTCGTGCCGTTTGTTTGAATTCTCTAGGAGGAGTATTTCACATTCCATTGCGTTTGTTTTACCAACAACCCTAAATAGCCCACTTCCTGTTGGGCTGGGGTAAAAAGTAAGAGTGTGAAGTATATATGAAACGAGGAGATCTACATGTGTACCGAGTTTCATATTATTACATGCAAGCGTGTTTGAGTTATGGACCATGTTTTCGGACCCCGTTCCAGGGGGCGCTGTCGAGCCCCCCTGCCACGCCCGGGTACCATCTTCAGCCCGGCCCTGATGGCCGCGGGTTCTGACATGTGTGCAAAGTTTCAGGAGTTTTTGAGCATGTTAAGGCCTCCAAAAGTGTCCAAAAGGTAGTAAAAAAATAATAAGAATAATAATAATAATAATAATAATAATAATAATAATAATAATAAATAATCCTAAGGAAAACAATAGGGCCTTCGCCCTTTGGGCTTGGGCCCTAAATATAGCTGCGAGCAGCGATTACGGGCCCAAGCCGGTGGCACCGCAACCCCGGTGCCTTTAGTTACCTAAAGGCACCGGAGTGGCGGTGCCGCCGGCTTTGGCCCTTCATCGCTGCTCGCAGCTATATTTATATATATATATATATATATATATATAAACAAGCCGGTGGCACCGCCACCCCGGTGCCTTTAGGGTTACTGTGCATGACGGGCAATATCGTAACTCCGCTTTGACCTTTGAGAAGATGTGTGCTGTAGAGCTTGCATTGGTGTGGGCTCTGCAAAAGTGTGCATTGAGGGCACATATCAACCACAAAGTATGCGTGAGCAACCTTCTGAAACCTAAAATGAAAAATGAGACACCCTACGGTCTCATGGACTTAATGCACACATGAAATAAGTACACAAGTTTGAAAGTTATATGAAGTGTGCCAAGACAGAATATTACTTGCCTGATCTGATTAGAAAAATAGTTGGTGTGTGTGTGTGTGTGTGTGTGTGTGTGTGTGTGTGTGAGGCGTGATTGAACAATGTAGACATAAAAACATACCCCGTCCTTTTGTTCATACAGGACATTATTCAAACTGCAAAGTGTTTACTTATATTTGTGTACAATCACAATAAAACACAACATTGTGCTTTTGTCAAACTGTAAACTACAACTGTCACCCAACCGAAATCTCTTACACACACACACACACACACACACACACACACACACACACACACACACACATAGTTTAAAAGCAAAAAAAATCTTTTGGACATTCATCATATTGCATTGGTTTTCATTTATTGTCCTCGATCAGAGCCCTAAACTGTTTATATTTTCAGTTACACATTCTACATTGATTAAAAAAGAAAAATCAAATGTGTTTTTATTTTATACATAAATAAATAATCTATCATTCAGATGAGAATAAAGTTAGTGTTAGTTCAAATTTTAAGGAAAACAAATATATGATCTGAAATATAGCACATTCATTTATAATTCATTCAGGTTCAATTACCAAACATACAAATCTCAATGTAATTTAAAGCAAACAATACATTTAAAATACATGGGTTGTATGCTATTTTTTTTTATATAAAAAGATATATATCCAAAAAGACAAGGCCTAAACTTTAACAAGGGTTAAACAATCACTGTAACAGACACAATCACACACACACACACGTCAAATCACTTACATTTTAGATGCAATATTGACTTTTTTTTCTGTTTCAGCAGCGAAAATAGTTAAACAAAGATCACAGCAGAACCATCGAGCATCTCACAGCAACGCGTTCTCATTACTGAATGATTCAGCATTTTGAACGAATCGGTTGACTCAAAGATTCAACGACCAATCCATAATCTGTCTCATTCATGAATGACTCAGCCGTTCGAACGAATCGTTTGAACGAATGAATCAATGACTCGCTCATTAAGACGGTCGCCTGGCGGCACCTAATGACGGTTTAGTGATATTAAAAGTATCATTCTTTCCAACGATTGTTAATTAACTCATATTTGAAACATAAGCTATATATATATATATATATATATATATATATATACACACATATATATACACACACATATATATATACACAAAAATAAAATAAAAACACATTTGAAGCGTGTTTGCTTACTAAATTGTGAGCGGAACGAAAGTTGCAGCAAATATCAGCAACAGGAGTCAAATTTCATTAATCACGAGAGTGAAGAGCTGACTGAAAAGATGATGACGGAATAGGCTATTTTATGTAAAAGCCCCTATTTAAGCGAATCTATCATTGTACTCTTTTGTTGTTGTGTTTTCCGTGAAAAATAATAGACTATTGAACTCACAATTCAAGCAATCGGCCCCGTTATTGCACTAATTTTAAAGTGACACTAAAAAGTATGCGGCTGCACTGGCATTCATAACGGTGCGCGTCCATGGCGACGAGCGAGCAGAACAGAGCGAACGTTTTTTAGTTCATTCCTACTTCCATAGGAATTCCCTCAAGCGCTCTGCAAGCGCAACCCTTATCAATGTCCGTGTGGACGTCCGTATTTAAAAGCTCTCGGTCCTCAGTCACATGCTTGCCAAATATATGTATAAATATCATTTTGGACACAAGAGGGCAGTATGGCCCTATGTATAATTTTGTATAATAACTATCACTCGAAGAGCCCCTCCCCACACAGACACACACACACACACAGTTCGCCCGCGCCTCTCTCTCACACGCACACACACACACACACACACACACACACACACACACACACACACACACACACACACACACTCCAGCATTGCAATCTTGAGATCGCAGCTTGTTCATTATGCTGCGTTCACACCAAACTTTTATACTCTTTTGTTGTTGTGGTTTCCATGAAGAATAATAGGCTATTGAACTCACAATTCAAGCAATCGGCCCCAGAAAAGGCGCTAATTTTAAAATGAAACTAACGGCTGACCGGGCATTCATAACGGTGCGCGTCCACGGCGATGAGCGAGCAGAACTTCCATAGGAATTCCCTCGAGCGCTCTGCACGTGGCCATTATCAATGTCCCGTATTTAAAAGCTCTCGGTCCTCAGTCACATACCAAATATATGTATAATGTATATATAAATATAATTTTGGACACAAGAGGGCAGTATGGCCCTATGTATAATTTTGTGTTTAAACTAAAAGAGCCCCTCCCCCCCTCCCCACACAGACACAGACACAGACACACACGAATGGCAGGGTGCATTCTCTCTGTCAGAGGGAGAGGGAGAGAAAATTCTCAGAAACATCCACATTCAAACCAAAATATCTAACTTCCTCTTGGTCTGAGCTAATGACAGTTAATTAGAAAGTTGTCCGGCTTGATCTGAACCATATGCATACCTGTGTCTGTCGAGTTTCATGCAATTTCAAGCATGCTAAGAGTCTCAAAAGCATCAAACAAGAATATTAAAGTTTGATGTGTTGCCACGGCAACAGTATCTAAGATATCAATAATCCTTTCACAGGTCTACATCTGCCGTGTGTTTACATTATACACATAAAGTTTGAAGCAAATCGGGTAAAAATAAGAGGGTGATTTCAAAGCATTTAGGAAGTGACACACTTCCTGCTGCCAGTTGGTGGCGCTATAACTTTGACTCACAATAGTCACATCCATGTGATCGGGCTCTTACAACGAACACACTGTTGAAGTTTCATCAAGATCAGTTAATGTATGGAGTAGTTATGACACACTTCCTGTTTCACGTTTCTCGCCATAATTTTGTTTCCTCGCCACGGCCAAACCGT
Organism: Rhinichthys osculus; assembly: GCA_029959095.1. Classification (NCBI taxonomy): domain Eukaryota; kingdom Metazoa; phylum Chordata; class Actinopteri; order Cypriniformes; family Leuciscidae; genus Rhinichthys; species Rhinichthys osculus. The sequence goes on along the minus strand of JARWKJ010000025.1, from coordinate 23,524,592 downwards.
TCGAGATATCAAAAATCCCCTCGCAAACTTTCATCCTCAATGTCTTGACTTCATGCTGACCGAGTTTCGTGCCGTTTGTTTGAATTCTCTAGGAGGAGTATTTCACATTCCATTGCGTGTGTTTTACCAACAACCCTAAATAGCCCACTTCCTGTTGGGCTGGGGTAAAAAGTAAGAGTGTGAAGTATATATGAAACGAGGAGATCTACATGTGTACCGAGTTTCATATTATTACATGCAAGCGTGTTTGATTTATGGACCATGTTTTCGGACCCCGTTCCAGGGGGCGCTGTCGAGCCCCCCTGCCACGCCCGGGTACCATCTTCAGCCCGGCCCTGATGGCCGCGGGTTCTGACATGTGTGCAAAGTTTCAGGAGTTTTTGAGCATGTTAAGGCCTCCAAAAGTGTCCAAAAGGTAGTAAAAAAATAATAATAATAATAATAATAATAATAATAATAATAAATAATCCTAAGGAAAACAATAGGGCCTTCGCCCTTTGGGCTTGGGCCCTAATAATAATAATAATAAATAATCCTAAGGAAAACAATAGGGCCTTCGCCCTTTGGGCTTGGGCCCTAAATAATACAAACAGGTTTCTCAAACATTCCTGTTATTTAAACCGATAGTCCTGCGCAAAACACACCATCATTCGAGCCAGACGTGTCAGACCACTTTTGATCACGCCATAGCATGTACATTTTTCAGAGAATTCAATATAAAATCAATTTACTTTCTGAAAAAAATTCCCTTATTTTATTGTGCACAATTCAGATTTCTAAAGAAAAGAAAAAAAAAACAGTTTTTCTAAATATTTCCTTAAAATAATATTTCTTAAAATGTTACTACATAATGCCTATGAAACTATTTTAGCTGACATGATCAAGGCTACTTAAGTCAAAGTCAAACAAATAGTGTATGATATACTGTTGTCACACCACGTGGACTTTGTTTGTGTTTTGCTCCGTTCCCGCCTTAGTTGTCATGGTTATTCATTTGATCTCATAATTATGTTCAGGTTTGTGTCTCGTTATCTCCATACTTAAGTTCAGTTCTGCTTGAGTTTTATTGTCGGTTCTCATCAGTGTGTACATTATGTTGGACTGCTTATCTGAGTTGGAATTTGCCTTGTGGATTATTCAAGCCTGCTATACTTCATTTTCTTCGTCGTGTGTTTGTCTTGCACCACACCATGCACGAGTCGGTGTGACAACTGTATAGGTTTAGCTTGTGTCCCTAGATATGGCTTGAACCCCTCCTTCAAGAATATTTCATCATCCACCAGGCAAAAACTGTTAGAAAAGTCATGGCAACACTGCAGGACGCATTACAACCCGACATTTAATACTCAAGGTATAAGTAATTCAAACAGTCCACTAAATTGTCTTTTCACAATCCAATACATACAGTTATAAAATTAGGTCCCACCCTACATTATTTCCCACTGAATATTTAGTTTTACACAACCATAAGTCACTTTATAGAAACTTTGCCATGCATTTCATGATGTTTTTCACAACACAATAATAGTCTAATATGATCAAAATGCAAGATGCTCACTTAAAGCAAACACACACACACACACACAGTTCAGCCCTCTTTACCGTGGCGTACCCTGGAGCGATACTTCAGAAATAATGCTCTCTTTCTCCAGATCTGTGGATGAATTGAGTGTGTTGTGAGGTTAATGACACTAGAATACACACAGTACAAAAGATAAAGCACACAAATGTCAACGCCTGGTCTATGTTCACACTACACAATAAACCATCCGGGCGAAAGTCCATTTGATGTTCATCTGTTACTCATTTATTTCAGAATGCTTTATTGTAATTAATGAAGTCTATAAAAAATAATCTAATAGCATGTTATCAACAGCAATATAATAATATTACTCAAATTCTGAGAATTAAGTTACAAGGACAAAGGTTCTCATATTTGCCTTTGGTTTTCCAAGCAGTGAGTGAACAGCCATCGCTATGAGGACATGCAGACACTCTGGTTGAGAGTAGAGAATACTAGCATAATATTAATAATTGCAAAAAGGAAATATGCAAGAGGCGTAAGTGCCTATCTTAGTTATGAATGTGGCTTTTAAAAAAGGGGTCATATTGTTTGTTTATTTAAACATAATGGGCCAGATTTACTAACTGCTTGCATATCCCTCATTTGGGGTTAACAAACTAGGATTTACTAAAGACACGCAGTGAAGAATTCGCGCTGTAAAGTCGTTGACAGGGTTATTTCAGGTACTTATTGCATATGCATTTGTAGGAGTTTCCCTTTAAAGGAGAACTCCAGGCAATTTTTAAGTTAATCTTGATCGTTACACCTTTGAGAGTACTGTCTATAGAAGAAAAAAAAAACGAACCGGATTGGTGCTTGCAACACGGAGCTGTTCCCGCAAATGCCCAGAGCTCCCACTCAGCTAAAACGGCAGTTATGGGGGCATAAACAAAAATAGTGTCTTTGTTCCTCTTAACAGACACAAAATGCAATTAAAATGTCTGTCCAACATGAATAGGGGCCTTACATGTGAACAAGATGCGTTTAGCAACTTAGCCATTGTTTAAATTCACCTAAATAGTGTTTTAGACAAGGGCGTAATCACCAGCCGGAAACTGAAGTCTCCCCGGGGGCCGCCATTGGCTAGCAAGCCTTCACCTGCTGTTAGCATTCCATTGACTCCCATTCATTTTGGAGTCACTTTGACAGCGAATAACTTTACATCTGAGGCGTTTAAAGACTCCATTTGTCCATTGTTTATTTCTAAAGATAGCGTAGCATCTTACGTTATGGCCCCGTAGAAGCAGTTTTTGTAAAAATAGGCTAACGATTGCGTCATAACACGCGACTCTGTCGCACAGTACAGAAATTACCATATAGACAGAAGTAGAAGCTCACAGGCAATCGGGGGGACGTGGAGACATAAACTCAAGGGAGAAGCCCATAGAGAGTTGTGAAGTTGCTCCTGCTGCGAGCTCATGGACAGCTAATACTCACGATCTCCGGCTCTGCAAGATTCAGAAGGGAATGATTCAGATTCCTCTTGGCACCGCTACTAGAAGACGTACAACTGAGAGACAGGTTTCTCACATCACATCTACGTCATCAAGCTCAGTGTGAGCCTGCGCAGTTCGCTCGGCCATCAGGAAGTGAGTGCTTATAATTGACTTCACTTTTCTCCGTTAAAGTCTATGGGGTCGCTGTGTCCATTTCTTTTACTGTCTATGGTTTTAGACGGCAAGTTGTAGTCTCGCGCTGAAGTCCCGTGGGAACTCAGTTGTAGCCGGAAAAGGTAAACAGTGTCCAGGTGGGAGGAGCGTAGTGTGTGAAGAGTGAAGGCCAATTTATACTTCTGCGTCGAGATTTATACTTCTGCGTTCTACGCACGTAGGCGATGCCGTCATGAGCATTTATACTTCTGCGTTTAGGTCTGCGTTGCTCTGCAGTACAGCGCCGAAACGCTAGTTGGCGGCGGAGGGTTTTAATGTTCCACTGTGTTTAGATTCCTCGCGGCAAGAAGAAGAAGATTCCTCGCGGCTGTTTTGAGTTTAGGTTACTACAAGCAATGGCGACTGAAAGAGAGCAGATCATGTTGGAGTTGGAGCTTATCGAGGTGGAAAAGGTAAATTTTTAGTTTTTTTAACAGTTTCGCTGTACTTAGAATTTAAAAATGGCGGGCGGTGCAGAAGAACACGCCGGAAATGCATAGGAGGAAACGCGATGCTACCAAGCCGACCAATCACAGATCTTGCGGTCCGCGTCATCGCGACGTGTAGTTACATTTTTGAGGAGGTGCGCGTCAGTTTACGGCGAAGGGTACGGCATATGGTACGTGTCTGTGCGTATGCTACGCCGTACCTACTGCGCGCACCCGACGCAGAAGTATAAATTGGCCTTGATGATCGGAGTTGCTTACAAGTGAAGAAGAAATGGTTCGTGTTTGTGCCTTTCCGAATTGTGGCAACAGAATGCGAAAATATAAAAACTTAAATTTTCATTGTCTTCCTTTCCATGACCTCGAGATTCTGCAGTTGTGGCTAGTTGTACTTCAACTTGATGTGCAAACTCCCATACAAGTACTACGCGCTAAAGATTACCGCATTTGCAGCGAACACTTTGACAAGGATGACTACACCAGACTGATCTCATGAAATGGCGTATGTATGACACGCCAATTCGTATTTCCATTTTTGGCGTGCTATTAACACGCATAATCGCTTTTCAGCGTGTTTATCAACGCCTTTGACTTAACGTTATATTACTGTATTATGTATATATAAATATATGACCTACCCCAACCCCGTCCCTAAACCTACCCGTCACTGGGGTTAATACCATTTATGAGTCTTCTCCTACCATCCTAGGAAAAGAAATATCGCTCCACAGATGTAGATATAGATTTTGCTTCGTTTCGCTCGGACATTTAACGGCGTACACATACACGCGGAATCACTCGGACATTTAATGGCGTAGACATACACGCAAAAGATTTCGGCGTGGACATACACGCGGATAGCTCAAAATGCGTATAGATAGCACGCCACTTGAATTGAAAGTGGCGTGTATGTTTACGCAAAGTCATGATGTCATGTTGACTACACAGACACAACACAGCGGGGACGGTTGAAGAAAAAAGCCATTCCGTGGACGAAGACGGGTGCAACCACTGCGGAGGTAATGTAAACTTTATTTATCCTTCCAGTTGGGCACACGCGGCTTGAGGAGAGATTGTGCAGTAATGTTTTTGTAGACTTATTTGCAAAACTTTAATTATTTCACTAGCTTCTATGACTTGAATTATATTCTCCATAGTTACGTTACTACAAGCTTCTTCACTTGTAAGCAACTCCGATCATGCTCTTTGCGCTCCTCCCACCTGGACACTGTTTACCTTTTCCGGCTACAACTGAGTTCCCACGGGACTTCAGCGCGAGACAACAGCTTGCCGTCTAAAACACTATTTAGGTGAATTTAAACAATGGCTAAGTTGCTAAACGCTTCTTGTTCACATGTAAGGCCCCTGTTCATGTTGGACAGACATTTTAATTGCATTTTGTGTCTGTTAAGAGGTACAAAGACACTCTTTTTGTTTATGCCCCCATAACTGCCGTTTTAGCTGAGTGGGAGCTCTGGGAATTTACGGGAACAGCTCCGTGTTGCAAGCACCGATCCGGTTAATTTTTTTTTTCTATAGACAGTACTCACAAAGGTGTAACGATCGAAATTAACTTAAAAATTGCCCGGAGTTCTCCTTTAAGACACAAAACTTACAGGAGAAGAATATTTAAATGAATCATGCAAGGTGATTTACTAAGGTTTGCGTGAGTCAATTTACTGGTGTTTGCGCCATTTATTTACCGCCCAAAAAAAGCATGTTTTAAGCCAGACGCTTATTTGCGCTGCTTTTGGTAGATTGTGTTGGTGATTAGGGAAATGATCCCACTGAGTCTGTGTTCTTTAATTTTTGTATAAATTAACTTTCCAGAACTTTCCACTCCCATCTGCGCTTCTTTGGAATTGCGCTCTCATGCTAACTTGCCCTGTTTAGTAAATCTGGCCCAAAGAAATCAAATGAATGATATTCTGATTAATTGCATGCAATTAAATGAATTTATCAGCCCTTGATGAGAAAAGCCCTGCATAGTGGATAATTCCTTCATTGATACATGTACATTATATTGTGGAATATGCATAAAGTATTAAATATACATGATAAAAAGAAATTTGACTTTAGATGTTTTCATATCATTGAACACTCAACTATCACTGGCCTACAGTCCACGATTTCACAATCAAGTTTTGCGAACTGCTCTTTTATTCCATCAATGTTCTTTGTATGTTTATTTTCTTCATAGTTCTTTATAGTGTTATTAATTTATAATTAATTCTGCTAAGTTATTATGATGACTTGATAGCCTATTCAATATATATGAAATATTTGATGTTTAACTATATGATAAAAAATGTGTTTTCCATGATGGCCCCTTTAAGTCACACTTCAAACTCACACACAACACAAACACACTCCCTTCTTACCCCCTTAAAGCTGGAGAGGTGCTGCTGTGGTTCAGTGTGTTCTCGCTCACACTGTTCACATTCAACCACTGAAGAATGACTTGAGCAAACAGACACAGTGCTTGTGCATTCAGAGACAACACTCACCATGGACTACACAGACAGGAAGAGAATCAGAACAGAGAGAAGAGAAGAGAAAGGGCGGCAGTCACATATGAGCAACAGAGTGTGCTTATCTTGATTCAGTCTAAGGAAAAGAAAACCATAAAAAGCCAAGAAAAATATAGAGAAGGGTGGTGGACAGATAACAGCGAAGATAAAGTGAACTTCAGTATTTTTTATATTTTCAGAAATCAGCAAAACTCAAAGTATTTCATCAGAGTCTGAGGGGAAATGAGAAGGGGGAACAATTCGGCTAACAATTAGTTTACCCAAATATGAAAATTCTGTTATTTAAAACACCCTAATTTCATTCAAAACCTGTATGCTTTTATTTCTTCCGTGGAAGAACACAAATGAAGACATTTTCAAGAATGTTCACTCAACTCCTAGCAATAAAAGTGATTAGAAACTAGGGGTCAGTAAACTCCCCAACCCCTGCCCAATTTTTTTTTTAAGCATTATACATATCTTGGAAAATTTGTCTATTTGACTAATATTCCAAGTCTTCTGACGTTTAAGATAACTTTGTGGGAAACTGACTAAAATTTAAATATTTAATCATGTTAATTCAATGAAAATCTCCTTCATGAATGCGCCTATTCAAAATCAACGTGTCATGATGAGTTACGAGACATTAGTATGACCGGCCACTTTTCCACAGTCAGCCAGTGCGAGCCAGGGCTAACAACGGGGCAATAGCAACTCGAGCCGCGAAGACCGAATCAAGCTGTGTTTCCACTGTCATGCCAGCAGTCCCAACAACAGCCCTACCCTAAAACCCGCTTTAACACACCAGAGCGACGTCACACAACCCCACTACTTCACCAGCATGGGGAAGCTAGCTGACTGAAAACTAGCTAGAGCGCAAAAAAATAACATAAAATTTGGTCTTTACTTATCTTAAGACTCCATAATCTATATTTGACCAATGATAGACAAATTACTGTAGCATTTTTTATTGTTAAAGTTCTTCAAGCAGTCTCTGGTGTTTTCCATTATATGTGTAATTATTATCAATGGTTAGCATAAGTAGCCTTTAGCATCGTATATAAATATATTTATATATTGCCTCATACTGTGATCAGAATCCCTATCGGATTGCATTCGGAAGTTATTTAGGACACTCGCTGGTGTCTGATAATGAGTTTCGAGTTGAGAATTGTTTTAAATGTCTTAAATGTTGAGTTTAGCTGGTAGCCTGATGTAATAAAATGGGAAATGAGCAGCGGTGTTGACCCTCTCCTGACTTTGTACATGACCACTGCTCAAGCCCCAGTTGGCTCGCTTTGGGCCAAGGTATTCGGCAGGTCATAACCCCTGGCTGTTGGCACAGAGGAAGCCCTGAGAAGGCCCAACCAAGCCCAGAAGTGACAGTGGAAACGTGACTGGCACACACTAGTGCACTCGCTTTTGGCCCGACAGTGGAAACACGGCTACTGAGAACAAATCTGACACAACATGCTAAATACATACTAAATACTGTTCAGTTTTTTGCATGGCTACAGTGGTATGGACTTTAAGATACTTTTGTGGTGCTGTTTTGTCATTTTTGAGTCCCAGTCCCCATTCACTGTATGCATTATGAACACTCTGTGAAACTTCATTGGCCTACGGGTCTGAAACAACATGCTGGTGAACAAATGATGACAGAATTTTCATCTTTGGATTAGAGCTGCGCGATTATTCGTTAAAACATCGCGATTTTGATTCAAACACTCATGAGATCTTATTCCTAAATGATAACGATTCGGCTATGTCTATTAAACCTTTGAGAAGTACGATCACAGCGAACATCCAAATCTGCGTTGGCCCTGCCTGCTATGAAACAGCTTCACAAACAGACTTTTTAACCACACAGTGACATTATTTCTTACATCAATTCAAATTATCACAGAAGTACTGGAATAAAAGTTTACAGTTCGGACATAAACACTTATGTCTATGGTAGCGATCGGTAATTTGACGCTTCAAATAAAGATTGTATCCACCTTATTCCAACGCCCCATGACGCTTTGCGCGAATTATGGGTGTAACTTCCGTTAAGCTGTAAACAATCAGTTAAAGGATCGCTCTATGAACGCAATACGTTAAAAAAAGTGGCACAATCAGATGACATTAATCGACTCACCCATCAACCATCGAACATTAAAATGAAATTTAAAAGTTTAAAAGAATCAGCAAGGTTTTCAACAGACCAAATATCACTGTAGTAGGCAAATATATTGTATAACAAGCCTTAATCAAAAATGTTCATTAACTTCAGCATTACGTGACAATATATCAAAGTGATTTCCGTCATTTTGACAGATTATAAATTGCATTTACCTGTGAAAACAAAACCTGGAAAGAGAGGTGAGGATTTGAGGAGAATAACGAGATTCTTCCTGCATTCCAGTGAATTATTTTCGTAAGTTAAATTCGGGAGAACAGACCACAAATGTGCCGTAATGTTGTACTTTTTCATACTTTTACAGCGGATTGCAAAAAAAAAAAAAAAAAAATCATCACGAGGAAAAGAAAGCAGCGACTGAAAAGAGCTCTTGCCATAGATATTCTTGTTATAACATGTCACGTTAAAATACCAAGTATAACGTTATTCTCATGATGTCTGAAAATAAATCATGAAGGAAAATTGACAGATCATCCAGTCAAACTGACGGATAAGCTTTATTTGTAGGACAACCTTATGATTTGAGATGATTCGTTTCAGCCTTTTTGAATGGAAGTTCCCCAAACCGGAAGTGCCACCCACGCAGTAAGGTCGTCAGGAATAAGGTGGATTGATTACATTGTTACACTAGGTGGCGACAAGTGACTGTTAAAACATGTATTTGTCATTACATCATTCATTCACGAGATTAGTTAAATGCTAATAATTCATCTAGTAATGAAACAAGTGAAGAGTGAGTCATTGAATCATTCATTCAAACAGATTAAATATTTTTATGTAGACTGCAGCAATTACTATTTTGTAAGAACCTTTAGTAATTTACATCATGTTATTTTGTTTAGTTGTCTATTCAGAATTATGGGAGAATCGTGATCTCTATTTATTTTTCAATCGTGATTATCAATTTATCTGTAATCGTGCAACTCTAATCCATCAAGTGCTATCTGTTTCTCAAGTCCACAATAGAGTTTCTCAAAACAAACTTGTTTTACTGGTAAAACTGCGCCACAATGAACAATCCTGAAAACCAAAACAAAGACTAAGAAAACTGCAAACACACTGGAAGTTGTTTTGGAACAAGTTATTTTTCATATGCAAACTTAATGGATGTGCATGGGCAAAGGTGAATTTGAATGAATGTGTCATGATGGAAGCAAGGACACCTGTCTAGGCAAACACTACCTGACCATTGAGCATTAATATGAGCTAATAAATTATATGTGGATAATCTGTTTCCCTGCATTGTGTTCTTAATGAACATAAACATCTCTTTATTAATGCATTTCTTTGAAAACCTATCTATTGAGTCACAGCATGTCTATTTATCTCAACAAAGGATGTTTTTTTTTTAATAATTTGTTTTAATAACGCTTAACTAACTAATGCAATAACCTGCTATTTGACACCTGCTTCTGATTTCTATAGTTGGCTGAACAATGAATGCACTGAAAGTGAAAACCCTAAAAAAAATGATTAAAAAATGATTAAAATAAACAATCCGTGTTTTGGGTGGTTGCCGAGGGCTGTTAGCTTGTTGCTATCCGGTTACTAGGGGTTCCTTACTGGACAAAATCTCAAGTATCTCTTTAAGATATGACATTTTTTTTCACCTGCTAGTGAGATATGGTTACACCATAAAGCCTTGAAGGATTTCCCTGCTGAAAACATCAATATTTGTTGTGTTTTAGATGCTGATGTTCCCAACAGGCTTAAACCAGCACTAAACCACCACGAACCAGCATAAATCAGCCTGGACCAGCATGGAAATTCATTCTGGTCTACGCAGATCTTTACAACAGGTTTGTGACTAGTGTTGGCACTATCAAATGATTTGACGTAGAAACTGAAGATCAGGAGGACTTAAACTGGTGTCTGAATGTATAAGAATGTTTACCGCAGCATTTTCAAGTTGAAACGACTCCTTATCCGAACTGGTATGGAAGCCGTTGTTTTCTTCTGGAGAGAAAAAAGACAAAATAAGGGATGTTAATAGATGTTCAAATGACTTCCTTTTTCCAAAAATCTTCAAAAATGAGCTGTTGTGAAATCAATGTAAATTCCTTCTGATAAAACAATTTGTAACACTGTCAAACTTTTGGGGATAAAAATGAGGTGAAAGGTCTTGGTCGAACAGATATGCTGAACATACAAGAAACCCTTGTTTTGCTGCTCCTCACATTGAACCAAAAAATATGGACATACTTGAACAGAAAAGCACACAGATACACAAACACACTGGCCATACTAACACAGAAGCACAATAAGGTGCAGACATTAACAATTTTTAAATTCCAGACACAAATACAAATTATGTTTAGGCCTACTTCTCCAAAAGCTTAAGTCACTTGTCCAACTTACTGAAGGGAAATAACCAAGACTGTACCTATTACCATTCATCTTCATTTGCGAACAAGTCATAGAACATTTTGTTTCTGGAACCTTTCCATCTGAATATTTTATTGTTGTAACATTTATTATATTGCTTTATATTGTATCATGAGTTTCTGACCGCAACACAGTGTGAGTGTCCTGAAATGCTGAACAGTTTAGAACAACAAAAGGAAATCTTTGAAGATACAATGCAAATCTTGATATTAATCATCTGTATGAGTGTAACTATGGAGCATTAGTAGCAAGTATAGGAGCTGACTTTGGTTATATATCAATAAAAATATATATATATATATGTACTTCAGTCTGCTGTTGTATGTCAACAGGACAATTTGGTTGTCACGCCTGATAGTAAATACGGCTGTCGTCAGTCCCAAACACTGACTGTATATGAAGCCACATAGTCCAAAACCAGCTCCTAAATCTAAATACAGCTGGAAGACTAGAAGGTTTCTTATCAGATCAGGCGAAATTTCCTGCAGGCCAAGCTCATGTATAACACCTACCAGAGGAGAATTGCTCCAGAGCTCATAGCATGCAGCACTTTCTAAACATAGACATCTGAGTAGATATTTGAGTATCTTTTCTGTAGAATTCTTGAAGAATCTTCTTAAGGTCTAGTCACAGGCTAAAAATGCATGTTTGAGCCGTTTTAACTGAAAGCAACTTTCACTGACATATCTTAAAAAGTCAGTGCCGTTGTTTTGTCTCAAAAAGATGCACACCAATAATGTTTTTTTGTTTTTTTCTAAAGGCACATTTATAAAAGCTATAAATGTCCTTATTTAACAAAGGGCTAATCCTGGCTTAATCTAAGCCCTGTTTGTTAAACCAGGTCTATGTCTGCAAATTGTTTGTCTTTGTAAGATGATATTTAAATGCTTAGTTTTATGATTAAAGTGCTGTAGTTTTTATTTTGGAGGGCAAAACATTGCAATGCAAAACAGTGATGATTTATAGATGCAGGCTACAATTAAACATTCTTCAAAAGCCTGATGTATCATATTTTAACATGTATTTTCTAAAATAAAATAAAAATAGGTATGGATAATCAAGTAAACCTAAGTTGCTTCAGTCAAGTGTTCATCTTAAAATAATATTAACAATATAAATGTTATCCTTATGTTTACAAATCATTAAAGATTTCACAGCTAAAAAAAACCAAACATGTGAACCACGCGCTGAAACGAGACGTTTTTAGAATTATACTAGACTTTTTACTTTCTAAAAAAGTATAGGCTAAACTATCAATCAGGCGACAGAAGGCATGTAGATTGTGATGGTTTCATTCCTGTTGATAACTTATGACACAGTTCATTTAATATTTTCCCTCACTTCTCAAATGAATCTCAAGCACAAAAGACACGAAGGTGAGTGAATGATGAGAGAATTGTCATGTTTGTGTGAACTTGTTTCTATCTCTGACTCGAAGAAAGGCAGCTTTGACAAAACCCATAAAATCATGCAATAGTGTGTTATCAAACCAATGATTTTCAGATGAACAATCTCTGCTGTTAGATAACATTTTATCATTTTATTGTGTGTGTATAGCCTATCCATGTTACAGTGGTCTTTCGAACAAGCCAGGATTCATTTAAAAAGGATTCAATTAATATTTCTTTTCATTGCATGCAGATGTAGTCTGATTTTTGATTGACATTCACCATTATTTTACATTTACTCATAATATACCTTCAATGTATTGTACGTTTCTTTATCTGTATGCATGACTTTAGTTTTGCTAGCATTCTTTATTGTTTGAGCAACAGGATCTAAATCAGTCTTGTCCTAATATATTGGAGGATGATAGATCTCTAGCGAACAGAACAGATCAATCTTTGTCCTGAAATATGCAAAGTTAAGCTCCCATCCTAATCAAACCTGAACCAATGGATACGATCTTCATGAACACTTGACCGCTGAAAGCAATGCAACTTGGTGTGAAACTGGAAGTGAGAATGGTTGCTATGCTTACAGGAAAATAAACAAAGCACATGAGAGCTATCTTGTGGTTAATTGACATGCAGCATAAAACCATGATGTCAAAATGGTATTAGTTACAGTTATTTTGAGTGGAATACTTTTACGGTTTAAGTGGCAGTGAATTAGTGTGTGTAGTCACTCACAGTGTGTTAACTCAAGACAAAGTTGAAAACATAAATGTTGCAGATGAGTTTATAGAGGCCTTTATCAGTTTATCAGGGAACTCCTCTAATGCTGCACATCATGCAGGGATAAGTGAAGACAAACTGAAGTCAGCAACATTCAAACAAGTCTGACAATGGCAGCAATATCCATTGTGTCTTGATTCATATCAAGTGGTTGCATTAGTAAATCAGAAGTCATTTGGATTAACTATCAATTGTTCTATGATTTTTTTTTTTTTTTTTTTTTTTTTTTTTTTTTTTTTACAAACACTGAAACTGTTAAATCATTATCAAGCTACTTTTTAAAAACCTATTTTACACTATTTTATATGGTACACTATACCCTATGACCATAGCCCAGATTATGGGGAATGTACAGTGTTTTTGAGCTGTTCAGTGAGTCTGTTAGTCAGAATCTTCCCTTAACTGCAATGAGTTTAATAGAAACTGCTTTGGCTGTTGGCATGTAGACTACACTGATGACAAAGAGAAGGAAAAAGTACATGACCATTTTAAGGTAAAAACACAATCAAGGATTTTAAAGGGGAAGTTTATGAGTATCTCAGCCTATTCTGTTTAACTATACAGTCACAACTAATCCATGAGAGTTTATCCCTGTCACTGTGTGCACCCACTGTATTGCACAGTATACTTTTTCATCTTTATACTATGTTAGAGAGTACAACTGTATTATCAACATGTAGTATAAACTTTTTGGTGTTTACAAGAAAAGTGCTAGAAAAATATTTTAAAGCTATTTGCCCTTACTGAAATTCATTGACTGTAGGAAAATGCAATGTAAATGTGACTATACCTTTAGGCTATATAATAATACATCCAGATACAATAAAGAGTGGTTTAAAGTTTTTTTTTAAAACTTTATTTTAAACTATTATAATCATTTTATAAGTTTAAAGCTGTTGTCTCATGTTACTGTCGCGCACAATTTGGACGGAACGGATGTGCGCATTTGTAAAATACTCTTCAGGCCATTAACTCTAAAAAGACCATTTGAATAAGATAAATGAACTAACACAAGTGGTAGCTAACTTCAGAATAAAGCACAAACGGTATTTATTATTATTATTATTATTTTTTAAACATTCCTATGTGTGAAAACGAGTAAAGGCGTGTTCCGGACACTTACCGCCGCTGGACCAAGCAGTTCGGTTCATTTCTATAAGCGTCTCATCACTCGACTTTCCCGATCCGCGATTCATGTTTATTTAGTGTCCTGGTGTATTCTAAATGTGAATCTGATATAAATCACAGATCTTTCCGCCAGGGCTCCGTGTGAGCCCACGCCCCGTGATCCGACCTCAGCTCTGCCCGAGGAATGACCGTTCACTTCACGCTCAGCGGATCAGATTTGCCCACTCGGGTTTGTCTTGGGTCTCAGTCGGCGAATTACGATCCCTACTATGGCAAGAGCTCCTCTCTTAATATGCATGAGCAATTTCTTCACTATTGGAGGGTTAACTAACAACGTTAACATGGACTAATTCATATTCAAGAACAGGTCTTTGCATTGGGAGGCTGCAAAGCCACGTCATTGGGGTCTATTTAAAATGCATGAGTTAAACCTTCCACATAGTTGGATTGGTAAATTCGCTCACTCTTGAGCGCTCACTTGATTTAAAGGGGAGTGACATAAAATGACCGCAATTTTGTCGGCACACTACAAATATATGTCCATAATTCTTAACCCTAGATTCACTTAGCTTGAAAAACAGCCTTTCTGGGAAATTTCTTTAGCCTGAGGCTGAGTGAATTCATGGTCTACTTCAAAGAAATTCAGTGGAATATTATAATGCAGGTATAATTTCATTAATAAAATATTACTTTGCTATCTGGGCAAAAGTTTGTGAACTTTGATGTTGGCTTGAGAAGCCTGAACCTCGACTCCAAATCTATTTTGTCTAGGTTGTTACTTCTTTAGGATTTCTGCACGTTCTAAATCAGATACAGATGAAGTCGAACAATAAGATATCAGTCTGTGCAGCATCTCTAGTGAAAATGTAGGCAACTTCAGAAATATGTTATACCTTTTCAGTTTCTGGGTGATTCTTAGACTATTGGTACTTTTATTTGGTCATATTTCTTTTCTCTTCTTTCTTTGTCAAACTAACAATAAAACCACCTTAACTTTTTGCCACCTTTCTATTATGATTTTTTCACACTTTTCAACCTCCTCATAGGTGTCAAAATCACTGTTTTCTCCTTGTCGCACACCCAGACTTTTTAACTTCAACAATGAAAATACAGTTAAAAAATATGACTTATCTGGTTAATATACCTAAATTCAGCACTAGTAAAATAATTAAAATACATTATGGATTTAATGTGAGACCACTATTACTTGTTATAAAAAATATAGCTGTTGCACAGTATTGGTGTCATTTCCACCACAACACTGTAATGTCCCTTTAAAAAGTTTGTGTGAATGATTGTTTAGGTGGTTTCTTTGGAAATGTTCAGTGACATCAGAACACATGATATGGAGGGAATTTAAATTTTCATCAAGAACAAAAGTAAATAAATCAAGGTAAATATTGCTTGTTATGTTTTTTCTACGTCGTTTCCAAACATGCTGTACCTTCAAGGGTGTTTTTAAAAAGTTACAATTTTTAAGTTAAATAAGAGTATTTTGCATACATGAAATGCTAAGTATTAATTCAAAGCTAATCAGTAAAGCTGTTTTTCATTTTTTTCACAAAAAACTACAGAAATGTAATTTCCACCAGTCATTTCCACCACATGCCCTCTGTGGTGGAAATGACAGCATGTGGTGGGAATGACATTTCTGGTTACAAAGTACAATTGATATGGATTGCAAGAAGATTTGTGTAGCACTTTTTATATTATAATGTATTATATGACTGTTTATATTTATATTATGATATTATATAAATATCCCCCTCCTTGAACCTTATCGTGGTGGAGGGGTTTGAGTACCCAAATGATCCTAGGAGCTATGTTGTCCTGGGCTATTTGCCCCTGTAAGGAGTTCAGTGAAGCCATGGAGAAGGACTTTCGGTTGGCCTCGAAGTGATTCTGGCAAACCGTCCGGCGCCTCAGGAGGGGGGAAGCAGTGCCTTACCAACACTGTTTACAGTGGAGGTGGGCAGCTGTTGACCTCAACTGGGGATATCGTCGGACGGTGGAAGGAATACTTCGAGGATCTCATCAATCCCACCGACACGTCATCCATTGAGGAAGCAGAGGCTGAGGGCTCGGAGGTGGACTCGTCCATCACCCAAGCTGAAGTCACTGAGGTAGTCAAGAAACTCCTCGGTGGCAAGGCACCGGGGGTAGATGAGATCCGCCCTGAGTACCTCAAGTTTCTGGATGTTTTGGGGCTGTCTTGGCTGACATGCCTCTGCAACATCGCGTGGAGGTTGGGGACAGTACCTCTGGACTTGAAGACCGGGGTGGTGGTCCCTCTTTTCAAGAAGGGGAACCAGAGGGTGTGTTCCAACTACAGGGGGATGTATGGATGTAAAGCCTATGCAGTGTTGGGAAAGCTACTCTGAAACTGTAGTTTGACAAGCTACAAGCTACTCGCAAGTTAAAGTAGTTAAACTACAGTCAAGCTACACTTTTGCAAAAGTAGTTAGCTACACTACAAGTTACTATCAAAAAGTAGCTAGCTACATTGAAACTACTTTTGCTTTTTTTGAACAACCTATATATTAAATAAATAACTGAATAAGTGTCTAAGGAATGTTTTAAGTAAAATATGTAGTTTTCAAAACAATTCGCTCTGAAATCAGTCACAACAAATCTATACAGCGATTTAATTAGATCAAAGCCTTTGTCGTCCGATAAACAAACTAAGATTAAATTTTTTGTTCAACTGACAAATACGATGGCGCAAACGTTAGTGGTCTTTTATGTTCATTACCAAACTGGCGGACAGATCATAACGGGTCATGGTAATTAAATCAGAAATAGAAATTTGATGTAACATAGAGAGCAATAAAGCAGGATAATTAATACATTTAAAATGGCCATTACTGTATGTGCGTCCTTAAATTTGTGCTTGATGTCTTCGACGTAGACGGTTTAAACTTTGGTTTGCAAAGATTGCATACAAAAGTGTAACCATTACTTGTCGTTTCTTTGAGAGACATGAACTTGGACAAATAAGGCCATGGGTAATTAACATTAGTTGTTTCTCCATCCTCCAAATCTGCCGACACGTCTAGCTCCATCATGGGCTGTGTCAACCCACTTCTGTACTTCAGTGAACCGTTAGCCGCAAGATGCGTGATTAAACAACAGGTGGCGGTAATGGCAAAAAAAATTTTTTTAATCTAACAAGAAGAAGAATATCCTTGCATCGCGCTGATTCGCGCAGGCTCGACAAAACGCAATGTAGCTTGTGCTCGCGCTACACCGCTACTTGCTGCAAAAAGTAGTTAGCTACTGGAAAAGCTACACTGTTTAAAAAGCAACTGAGCTACAGCCAAGCAGGGGCGCAACTACCCCGTGTCAGAGGGTTATGCAGCAACAATTTTTGCGCCCCCCCCCCCCCCCCCCCATAAAAAATAAATAAATAAATAAGTGTGCCATGTAATAAGTGAGTAGGAACGAGTGAGAGCTAACAGATAAAAGTGCAAAATTGTCATTTATTAATAAAATTAAACTATAGCTACTCCACCGTGATGAACCCCCCTAAAAAAACTATAAGCTCAATTGGAACAGCAATACCAGTGTTTCTCACAGGATTTTAGGTAAAACTGTGGTAGGTGGACCTCTGTTTCTAGGGGGGTTCGGGCAGTGGTGTAGTCTAGTTTTTTGTAGTGAGTATACTGTGAGTTTGTGAGTGTGTGTATATGATACGAATGAATGACGATAGTTTTATCAAATGAAATGGTAAAATTCTTGTGATGTGACTAGTCTCATAAAAGCTCTGCGATGAAGTTCAAATGTGTGCATGTCCTCCTCATAGACGCTGAAAACACAACGCGTCACGTGTCACGCGCGCTTCAGTGTAGTAGAGCACACATTGAGCGCTCATTCACAGAAACACGCAGAACATGTTTTAATATGCATAGACACTTAGTGCATATCGAGATTTGATTCATTGTATCATTACTTTTGATTTGTTCATTCAAAAATGGCCAAATTGCGTGACGTTCCGCTTTACAGCTAAGTTACATTTGTTGCTGGATTCCGCGATTCGATGCGCAAACACAGACGTCACGGCGGGCGGGCGGCGGGGTGAATTTATGAATGAAAGTTATTTCACAAAACGATCTTGTTACGAATCCTCACGCTTTTTAAAGAGGGTATACGGAGATCTTTGACATTTCCTAGTGGGCATACGGATATCGTTGACATTTTCTAGTGGGTAGCCTATACGGCGTATACCTGCGTATCACGTAGACTACTACTGTTCGGGGACATGCCCCCCGTAAGAAAATTTTGAGTTCTAATGTTAAATTCAGCAGTCTGGTGCACTTTGAGAGTTCAAAATTAAAAGCTCAAATATTTAGGGTGCAAAATAAACAAAGAAAAATTCAAACCTCTTTTAGTTAGTGTCTGTCTACATTACACTCCTACATGATAATAGTTATAATATTAATACCCATGATAGTAGCCTAATAGCCATGTATTTGTTTTACCTATTGTAAAACAAATGCACTGAAAAATAAAGGAAACTTTCATAATTAGTTTTGTACTAATTTCTATACTTGAAAGATATAAGCAAATGATGACATGTTTCATGGGCCGGTGTGTCAGAAAAAAAACTAACGCTGACTTTTTTTGACCAATGCATTACACCGGCACTAACCCAGCGCCACCAATTAAGCAAAAAAAAAAAAAAAAAAAAAAAAAAAACGAATGGGCCGCCGATGTAGGCTAGTCCCGGTAGTCCCGATGGCTACAGAGATAGCCTACATGCCTGGATGTCACACTTTAAATCCTACCTGTTGGCTTTCAGCATGCACTTATTTAGCTGCTGTCGCATCAGTTGACATGCCATCTCCTTTTCCCGCTTTCTTTTTCTATTTTTAGCCCCACAGCATTTTGTTTTATCCATCTTTTTCGACGACAACTCACTACTCGTACTTGCCCGCTCGCGATATCACCCCGCCCCCCTTCTCCATGAGGGCGCCTACTCTAGCCTGTTAGTCCTCTAAAATTTTATATAACGTTGAAGAAATGCAGAAATGATTTAAAAAACGCACAACAGCAGATAGGCTACATATAGAAAATACAATATATATATATATATATTTTTTTTTTAATGACATTTTTTATTTTATTTTTTATTTACCATCGCGTTGGCGCCCCCCGTGGTGCTGCGCCCCTATGCGCCGCATATAGCGCATACCCACTTTTTGCGCCACTGCTGCCAAGCTACTGAAAAATGTAGTTAAGTTAGTAGCGTCGCTACTTGTAGTTAACTACTCCCCAACACTGAGCCTATGCTAGGGTACTAGAGAGGAGAATTTGGCCGATAGCAGAACCTCGGATTCACCAGGAACAGTGTTTTTTTTTTTTTTTTGTCCCAGTCGTGGATCACTGGGCCAGCTCTATACCCTCTCCAGGGTGCTGAAGGGTGCATGGGAGTTTGCCCAACCAATCCACATGTGCTTTGTGGATTTGGAGAAGGCATTCAACTGTGTACCTCCGCGGCATCCTGTGGAGGGTGCTCTGGGAGTAGGGGGTCCGTGGCCCTCTGCTCTGTTAAGAGCTGTCCGGTCCCTGTACGACCAGAGCAGAAGCTTGGTTCATATTGCCGGCAATAAGTCAGACTTGTTCCCGGGGCATGTTGGACTCTTGTAGGGCTGCCCTTTGTCACCGGTTCTGTTCATAATTTTTATGGACAGAATTTCTAGGCGCAGCCAGGGGACGGAGGGTGTCCGGATTGGGGACCACGCGATTTCGTCTCTGCTTTTTGCGGATGATGTTGTTGTGTTGGCCTCATCATACCAGGACCTTCAGCATGCACTGGGATGGTTTGCAGCCGAGTGTGAAGCGGCTAGGATGAGAATCAGCACCTCCAAGGCTGAGGCCATGGTTTTCAGTCGGAAAAGGGTGGTTTGCCCACTTAAGGTTGTTGGAGAGTTCCTGCCTCAAGTGAAGGAGTTCAAGTATCTTGGGGTTTTGTTCACGAGTGAGGGAATGATAGAACGGGAGATTAACAGACAGATCGGTGCAGCTTCTGCAGGAATGCAGTCGATTTACCAGTCTGTTGTGGTGAAGAAGGATCTGAGCTGCAAGGCGAAGCTCTCGATTTACCAGACCTATGGTCATGAGCTGTGGGTCATAACCGAAAGGACAAGATCCCGGATACAGGCGGCCGAAATGAGCTTCCTCCGCAGGGTGGCTGGGCGCTCCCTTAGAGATACTGTAGGGTGAGGAGCTCGGTCACTCTGGAGGAGATCTGAGTAGAGCCGCTGCTCCTCCACATCGAGAGGGGCCAGCTGAGGTGGCTCGGGCACCTGTTCCGGATGCCTCCTGGACGCCTTCTCAGGGAGGTGTTCATGGCGTGTCCCACCGGGAGGAGACCCCGGGGAAGACCTAGGACATGCTGGAGGGATTATGTCGCCCGGCTGGCCTGGGAACGCCTCAGTTTTCCCCCCGGAAGAGCTGGAGAAAGTGTATTGGGAGAGGGAAGTCTGGGCGTCTCTGCTTAGACTGCTGCCCCCGCGACCCGGCCCCAGATGGATGGATTATGATATAATTTTTTTATTTCTAAATTATATTACTTTAATATTAATTGATTTCATTTTTATCTATTTTTATTTTAGTATGCACTGTAACCGTTCATCTGTGAGACAAATCAGTTGTATACATCAAACTCAGCAATACACTAAAAACAGGTGTGGTTATGTTTACTGTCACCGTCCCACAGGTGGGACATTTGCCATTATATTTTTAAAAATCTTAGTAAAAACCTCAAGTAATATTGACAAGCTATATATCATTTGAAAGCTTACAATCTCTAGTTTCCATATTTGGAGACTGATTTTCGAAATAAATTAGAGGAGCCGTAATTTATCAATTTGCAACAAGAATATTTTCATACTCCTAAGGCGTGTTCAGACCTTTATTTTGAAATAGCAATGAACATGAAAAATCATGAAAAAATGGTAGAAACCTCAGTTTGTTTTCATGCCAAGAGTTCAAAAGATAGCATCCATTCAATTATTTAAAAAAAAAAAAGGTCTGAAAATGTCTTAAATATAAAGAAAAAAATAATGAATTCACCATACGAGCTACAACGCACATGCGTGTTCTTTGTATGTGTTTCTTAGAGGTTGAATTCATATCAAAATCTGCCAAACTTCCCATACTTCTGAATAGGATGTCTACTTCATAAATTGTATGAAAAATTTGGAAATAATGGTTCCGATCACTCAAAACACATATGGAAATGAAGGCGCCCTTATATGGGCAGTAATAGAGTCTGCTTGTGACCTAGTGAAAAAGTTTGGTACTGCGCCTAAACAAAATCTTACTAAAAGCTATTTTTTTGAGATATCAACCTAAAATTTGAAACACAACTTGTTCAGATTTTTGGCTTTGATTTTTCTGCAGTTTTAGAGTAGCCCAGGTTTTGAAAATATATATTTTATATAAAATATGAATAATTAATTTTTTTACATTGTACATTTCCATAAACTCAAACTTCTATAACTTTTTTTCTGTTTCACTTTCTTAATTTATTTCACTTCTACAAAAATCTGCCAAATATCTTCCTTAAAACAAGACCAATTCGTATGTCTATATTCCAAAGCATTCTTGAATTACAACCATTTAAAGGCACACTGCGGAACTTTTGGCCACTAGTGGCGCTCGACCTGTAACTTTCACGTCTAGCGTCCCTAGAGGCCACAAGCTCCGCAGCACTGTCGCAAAAGTCAACAAACAGTCAACCGGTCCGCCTATAGACAGTGGGTCAGCTTCCCGTGTCTTTAGATTATGTGTGCTTGCAGTGTTTGAGGCGGGCAGCCTGGCCGCGCTCGATTCCCTTATAGCAGTCTGCTGAGAGAGAGCGAGCGGGGCGAGCCCCGTGGGGCTTAGTGCTAACATGTCTGTGAGTGAATGTGGGCGCGGGACGGCGGGCCGGGCACATTTAACTTACTGCACTAAAAACACCGTCGGCCTGAGCTGACTGTAAGTTATGTGTGTTGGTTTCGTTTTACAGAAACCGTGGGACATGTTGTCTGTAGTGTTTGTGGGCACTGAGTCGTGGGAACGTTCACTACATTTGACATGAGTCGATTTTATTTGTTCGAGCCCTGCACTGTGGCGGGCTGTGTTTGTGTGTAGAAATGAACAATGGGCTGTGGGCATTTTATTACACTCATAACACCATCGGCTGTGGCCGGAATACCAGACAATACTACACTGCTTATATGATTTATCTGTGTCACCTTGGAAACGGCATTTGTGTGCAGTCAAGCGTTAGCATCGGTCGGGCACCCATCCTCCTCCTGTAGCTCACGCCAGCGAGCGAACGCTGGACCAATGGTGATCCTCGTCCTGGCTTTTCATTTGTCACTATGCCTTTTTCTTTTATTTTAGTGTCCTCTGACAAAACCTTTGCCTTCTTCCTTGTAGCTGTTGGTTCGGCCATGACGAAAACATACAGACGGCAATCAAACGCGAGTTGAGCACTCACGTCAGAATCTGAGGAAGTGGTGGGGGAAGTGACGTATGCCGTAAAGCGGTCGAATTTTGTAGTTCTTTTTGTGCTCGGGTTCCTACCCGAAACCCCGAAGTTACATAGTGCTAGGAAAAGCGATACAGACACCTTCAGGCTACGGCAGACGTGTCATTCAACCTATTTTAAGTCGATGTACCATCTCAATGGGTTTTGGTAATATATTATAAAGGTTGAAAAGTTCCACAGTGTGCCTTTAAGTTCGAAATGTGCATTTTCATTTCTATTCAAAAAAAGGGGGGTGACACTTAAGAGGTTAATGATGTTGTGAATTGAGTTCAATGAGTGTGGTGAGATTAAAAATGTTTCTAATAAATATCTCTTCTGTTCCTATACAGTCACGTTAATTCATTGTCATTTCCACAACACCCTGTCATTTCCACCACCACCCTGTCATTTCCATCACCACACACATTTTTTAAAAATATTTAAAAAGGTCACATCACACATTAAAAATGTATCTACAATTTATGAGATCATGCTCTACTTAATATAAAAATTCAAGTTATTTATTTTCTAATAAGCTCTTGCCCAAACCAATATTTAATTTCAGAGTGTGACAGGTGTACAGTTCAGCATTTGGTCCTAATGTTGATTTATCTAATTGACAAATGTATAATTATTGTACATTGTGGAACAATTGATAAAACTAGTTACAAAAATTATCTTAGACAATTCTTGAGTGGCATAAGTTATTCTATTTTTTAAATAACAGCTGTATTTGATGTGGTGGAAATGACATTTGTTCATTGCAGGTCGGAATTTTTTTTAAATATTAACAATTTCTCTTGTAATAAGTTTGTCCTCTTACAGACCTTAAAACTAGACAAATTATTTAAACTTATGAGACTGTGTTAAAGGTTCTCTAAGCGATCCTGGGTGACGTCACCTCTTGTTGATGTTCGAACTGTTGTCAAACAAAACGGAGGCTAGCTAGACCCTCCCTCCTCCTCATCCGCACACTAACCCCCCAAACCACACCCCCAAACCCTTCTTGTCGGTCATTGGCTGGAACAGTTTGTTATGTTTCGGGGAGCGGGTCGCTGCAGTTTGTTTTTGTTGCTGTTTGTGGAGCCTGGGCTGTCTACAGAGATCGCGTTTCTTTACAGTGTGTTCAGAGGACAGGCAGCCAGCGGTTAGTGAGGAGATGTTTGCTGTATGTGACAAAAAATGTTTTGGCCTAAAAAACGCGTGACATCGCTTAGAGCACCTTTAAGTGACTTTTGAACAAGTTTTTTTTATTCAACTTCACAAGGCTAAAAGTGCCCCTAGTTGAAGAAACGCCCTTCTAAGTAATTATTGATAGATCACAGAACAGCATTGACAATAAGTTCCCTTTCAGTTCGGTCTCCTGGTGCTGGTGGTTCTACAGTGTGAGTACAGCAGTTATCGGCAGCTTCTTAGCTCACAACTGCTGTTCTATTCTTTGTGTGTTTGTTCTGACGGATGATTAGAGGGCGAAGAAGTGAGTACTTCACTGTTACAGGCTGCACCATCCCCTGTCAATGTCGCCGAGGTCATTCTCTTGTGTGCTCCGGCACTCCGGCACTTGAATAAGATGCCATTCCACCCGTGCGTTTCTGGATGAGGTCGTTCCCTGTGCCCAGCTGATGGTCACAATCGCTGCATCATGTGCTTGGGCATTCAGCACGCTGAAGCAGCTTTTGTGGATGGTTCATGTTCTTACTGCGGGAACTTGGCTTTCTCTGCGTTGAGATCTAGACTCGCCTTCATCCGTGAAGGTGGAGTCCCAATTCCCATGCCCTGCTGTAAGCTCCCCTTCTGGCCAACCCCAGAAGAGAGCTACTACGCTGTGTGGAATAGGTGATCTGAGGATCACAGTGAGGGCTTCCCCACCCGGTAAACAGTCCCGTGGGTCCCTCACTCTTCTGTCACACCACAGCCATTGGAGCTCCCGACTTAACACGCTGGTCCCTCTATAGTAGACCGACCAGTAATCTTATTCGGGGCTCCTCCTGAGGACAGGATGTTGATCGCTGCATCGGAAGGGGAGCTGAACTCCGGAGATGACGACTCTGCAGCGCTACCTCTTTCTCGTAGATTAGCGTTGCCCGAGCCGGATCCAAAAATGTCAGCAATGCTGAAAGGGGCCGCCGAGACAGTCGGGCTCGCGTGGAACCCTTCACCGTGTCCCAAACCGTCTCGGTTGGATGATTGGTATCTCGCGGCAGGCCGTTCTGGTCCTCAGCGTGCCGCCCCAGTGGCTTTCTTTCCTGAAGTGCATGAGGAGGTTACGAGGTTGTGGACAGCACCTTTTTCTGCCCTAAAACGGCTGAGTACCTCCTCTCCCCTCACTTCCCTTGATGGAGGAACGGCTAAGGGCTATGTGGCTATCCCTCCAGTGGAGCGGTCCGTTGCGATGCAGTTGTGTCCGGCGACCGCTACCTCTTAGAAGGGTGATCCACGTCTCCCCTCAAAGGCCTGTAAGTTCTCGTCTGTTCTCACGGGCAAGGCTTACAGAGCCTGTGGGAAAGCCGCTTCCTCCCTGTGTGCCATGGTGTTGCTGCAGGTCCACCAGGCCAAGGCACTCATGGACATGCACAAGGGTAGTCCAGACCGTGAGCTTATGAGTGAGCTCCGCACCGCAACCGACCTTTGGGCTCTATGGCGACGTGGTGGAGAACTTCACCCAACAATTCTTCGCCGCCCAGAAGCACAGAAGCCCCAGCGGCCCGCTGCTGCCTCCACCCGTCCGCCGGTGGCAGATCCTCCGCCTGCTCGTCGCCGAGGGCGTCCCCCTGCCGCCGCTCCGCTCCCGCTAGGCCACAGCAACAGCCTTCAACCAGGGCTCAGAGTGGACCCGGCTGCAGGCAGGCCACCCAGCCCGTCTTAGCCGCTGTTAGGACAGGTGGCAAGCACAAGCACAAGCACAAGCGGCCCTGAGACGGGCCACCCAGGGATGGAGGAATGAGCTCTTCGGGAGATGGTGACCAAAGCACTCCCTCCCCCGGAGGAGGGCCAGGTGAAGAATCTTTGTTTTGTTCAGCGGCACCCACATTTAAAAAAAAAAAAGTCCAAAGAGGGCCAGACTGGCGGTGTGTTACCCTGCAAAGCCTTGCCACCCTCAGCCCCCTCTAGTATCGCCAGCCGTCAGCCAGGTGCGGTTCGAGGAGCCGATTACGCCTTCTCACGCACCCCCTGCTGACCTGTGGAGACAGGTAAGTGTTGCACCGCACACTCAGACCATGCTTCGGGCCACCTCCAGGCCTTCCGAGACGGGTCCCTTTCTTCCACTTAGCTGCCCCACACCGGGTATTTCTGTGGTGCCCCTGATCCCCCTGGCTCAGTTTGTGGAAGCCTGGAAAGTGCTTCCCAATCTGTCCAGTTGGCTCCTCCGTACCATCAGACTCGGCTATACGATTAAGTTCTTCCGGCACCCGCCCAGGTAAAGGTGCGTTCACTTCACTTCGGTGCTGAGCGTACGTGCCCCTGTCAGTCCGCATCCCGGGGGGAATTAGGGGATTTTATGATTTTCTTTATGCCATGGAAAATTACGGTAACCTTAGATATCAATTGTTTTCATACACACCAACTATAAAATATTTAGCTTTTTATGACAAATATTGTCATTTAAATGTGTAAATCACATCTACTGAAGAGTTAAAATAATTTATCCAAATAAAAACTGGATTAATAATTAAAAAAAATCATTGCTGCGGTAAGGACACAATGTTAATGACATGTTAATAATGTTAACTATAGGAAACTGAAACAGAAGCTAAAGGTATTGCAGTAAAGGTTCAAACTGATTTTCATGTTTCAAAAACTAATACATTTATGAATTTCTATTGCAACATCAAACTAATTTGAGGCCTTCAGTATTTTGTTTTGTCCCCTGGTTTCTTTTGTTTATCCTCCACTATCTTCTTTTCTGATTTGTCAGTTGGGAGACACTCTTTATCTGCTAATTTTCCTCTTTTTTGTGCTCTTTTTCCATAGCTCTTCATATCTGTCTGGGTCTTCTGGGTCCTCTCTGCATTTCTGTCATCTTATTGTAGATGAATTTGGTATCATCAAGGGTTGCAAAAATGGCATGTTCATATTTAGTTTACAATAGACTTAATTTTGCAATATACTGATAAGCCATTGAAACCCTAAACACTAAAGCTGCTGCGGTGAAGACGTGTTGCAGAAATGACATTTTTGCTAATATAGCAGATAACTAGCAGCTAGCTAGGTGTGATACATCCGTTTTGACTTTTAGAACATAATATATTCAACAGTAATACAATTTTTTTTTTAAATGTAGTTGAAATTTAAATTTACTAAGCTGTAAGGACACAGAATAAATACTGATCTTTAAGATAAAGATGATCTTTATCTTATTTTTCTAGATCTTGCGAGTGACCTAATGGGAGTGACTAATTTCTGTTTCCATAAATTTGTTTAGCTTTGAACAAATGTCATACTGAAAGTCTTTTTCAGTGTTGCGAAAAAAGACTAGTGTATTGTGGGACAGGTGTATTTAGATGGAAAAAATCATATAAATGATCAGTAAACACAACAAGAACTTTAAGATGGTGTAAAGGATTATTTATATAAAAAATTGTAAAAAGTAAAAGAATTAGCTAATTTTACTCAGGATTGAGACCTTGTGGGACATGAGCAAAAATGGTGTTTAGACCTTGTGGCAAGCAGGGCGGGGCCGAGAGCCGCGAGAACGGTGCAAGCAGTGGCGATTGATAATGAGTGTCATCTGTGTGACGGTATATCTGAGATATATCTCTCACGGAGGAGCGGAAGCATAAAAGGAGGAGCGACGACAGTGAAGGACGAGAGAGGACCAGGCTTGGACTACGTTATGTTTTGTTTATGCTTTTACTTTCGCTTTGTGTTTGTTTATTTTGATTTATTAAAGTGTGTTAAACGGTAGCCGGTTTTTGCTTTGTGTTTGTTTATTTTGATTTATTAAAGTGTGTTAAACGGTTGCCGGTTCCCGCCTCCTTCTTTCCTGATCCTTTTATTTCAAGGTGTGTAATAAGACAGACACAGACACAGACACAGACACACACAACAGAAAGAGAAAAAGCTGTTTCTGAAGCAGCTTCCTAAGATTTTTCCACATCTTGCTGGCTTGTTCCAGCACCACCAGGAGTGTAACTAAAGGAGCCCGTGTAGCCCAATATAGACTCTTCTGGCCGGGGCCACCCTTCAAGTGGTTACCACGGCCCTTCACTCTAGCAATTACACATGGAGTTCTGTCTGGGTGTGGCAGCGGGACAGAAACATAGCTGCCTATTTCCCAAACCTTCAATTCTACAATCTGGGTTTCATAATTCCACAGCCATTTGGGGTGGGAGCCTCCTTTCCGAGGGCTATGGTCCTCCTTATGGGTGGGACCAAAGTAATAATAGTATAGGACAAAAGTGTTTAATCTGGTTTATAAGATTATAGAGGAGATTCAGATTTTTATCATTTGAACTCCCATATTGAATTTAAAGTCAAACCGTAGCTTGTGAGTTTTAAGACATTTCTGTGAAGTTGATTGGAACAAAATATAAAACGATGGTACCAAAAGATCAGACCACCCCTGCAGACACTGCAAATAAAATGTAAAGGGTATTTGGATGTAAGAAAGCATAGGATATACATATTTAGCAATTCCATCTTTGTAAAGAATGCATGAATCAAGCCGTGTTTATCCTGAACAAAACTTGCTTCTGCTCTGACAATGCATGTATTGTGTTGTTCTAAAAATTAATAAACTTTTATTTTTATTTTTTTATTTTTATTCAATGTCTGGACTGGAAACATGGCAAAGCATCCTTGGCAAAGCATTGTTATTTTGACCAATTGTAATTTTCTTCAAAAATGCTCAATATGACAATATTTTTTATTTGAATATAATATATCAAAAAATCTAACTCAAACATATAACTATATTAAACATTTTCCAGTGGTCTTTAAGTTTTTAACACATACATATACATGCAGAATGCAGTTCAGTTCCGACTCCTGCAGTAGTGGCCGCACAAACTTTCTTTTTATACAGTAATAGATCTCGTGCCTCCACCTAGTGGCAGAAGCGCAGGTTTACTCACATTATGGGTTTGATTTACAATAAACATACAGTCAGATAATAGCCAAAAGATACTCGCAAGCGCTAACATACAGTCTACATAAACCTTTACAGTCCACCTTTGATTAAAAAAAAAAAGCTCCCAAAATACATTATACTGCCAATAAACTAGGCTATTATTATTATTAGCCAGGCCTAGTATTATTATTATTTTTAGACTTTGCAGGGTGTGTCATGCGATTTATATAGGCTAGCCTATTACTAAATCAAAGAGATCTAAGAATATTTTTAGCAAAAGTGTTGGCTACTTTTCTTACAGGTTGTTGTTTTTTGGCAATGTGTATTTTTATAGCCCAATATTCTATATTCTGTATTCTAAATAAGAAGTGAAAGAGAAAAAGTGCTACATGTTGCCTATGTTTTGGTAAATGTGTTGCTATTATTCATTTTAAATAGCCTATTGTGAATTGTGTAGATGTTTATATTTATTATAAAGGTCTATAGTCTAGATTTCAATTCTTTCTTTTTTTTTTCCTGTGACATGTAATTATTGTTGAACGTTTTAATATAAATGATAAACGGGAACTATATTAGATTTTAGACGTATGTTTGGGTTAGTATGCTCTTGTGACGCAGTTGTTTGGGTTATTGTGCTCCTATGACGAGTTTTGTTATCAGACGTGAGCGCGCTCGTGACATCACTACCGAGAGTAATCCGGCGACATTCCACAGCGGCTGTCTCTCAAGTCAAGCCAACAACACATGTCAAGTTCCTCGTAGCAGCACGGAAGTGTAGGCTACACGAGTTTCTGATGAGTCTTTTGTGCTTACTCTTTGGTTTGTAATGGCGAATTTGTAAAGGTTCCCTTTAACTGACAAGTGTCTGTGATTCCGTATTAAACCAGCAGCACAGCTGTCATGGACTGGAGCCCTGGATCTCTCATGATGAAGCGGAAACTACACCGGAGGCAGGTGAGATGAACTTAAACTGCCTTACCCAACAGCGATGTTAACGGCACTGTTTGGTTAGTTTTTGCCTCTCTTAGAGTTAACTTAGTGGGCTATCTTACAGTTTCTTAGTGATTCACTTAAAACATGAAAATAATGCAATTGTTAATTGAGAGCCAACAGAATTCATGAATCACAGGCAGATTTGTGTCTGATTCAAAGATGTAGGCTACTTGCAGAATAAACCAGAAATTAAGGATCAGGAATAATGTCTGATCTAAAACTAAACAGCTAGCCCTTTTAAATTGAATGTGCCTGCCAAATTACTTTTATATCTATCTACATTGTTCTAACTTTGACAGTGGTTCCTTGATCTTGATAACATTGATTCAATAGAATGTCTTCAAAATTATTTTTTTTGCTCTCTCAAAAGATCGAAAAAGATTACAGAAATGTTATACACACAAATCATTATGAGCCATGGCAGAAGTTACAAGCACAGATACACTGAGGTTTGATAAAAGCTGATGTCTTTGAACAGGTGTTTCTTCAGAGGAACACCAGCAGAGAAAGTTTCAGAGCACATCGCACCCCGATTGAGGTCTTATTATATAGTGTGTTGTGAATGTAAGGGAAGTAATTCAGAAATATAAAACCAAACCAAGAGGAAAGACTTCCTCTAAGCCATGAAAAGGTTGAACGCCAAGATTTAATGGTTTGATTGTCTGTGTGAAACTGAAGTTAAGTTGTCTACTGCAGCTGTCAATGAGAAGCATCAATAGACACAGTATCTGTGATACGACCTGTGTTTGGGGTCATGCCATAAGCAACACAAAAAGTTCCCTTATCAATCAAAACATTTGCTACGGTTGCAATACCTCTGCTTCTCTTGGTGTGGGACGTTCTGAGCTATTCAGACTGTTTTAGGGGAAAACAAACATTGATAGTTATCTAGTGTAGAATCAGATACTAAACTACAACTAAAGCAATTAAAAAATGCAGAAACAACATTCCAACCCTCATGACTTGATAACTGAGTCACCATGATGTTATTTCTAGTATTCACAGGCATTTGGAGGGTTTCTTGTTTCAAAATGAACTATAAGATTAGTCAGTAGTATGAAAGTAGAACTTGGTGGTAGAAAAGAACTTTCCGAAATGCTTTCACTTGTATTTTAGTTTAGAGTATAATGTGCATGCATCTGTGTCATTATTATACTATTTTGCAATAGAGTAAGCATAGGGACAGAACTGATTGGAAAGTACATGGAGGTAGTTGATATTGATCTGTGCTCTTGCCAGAAATAGCCTAAATCCAGAGTTTGTAAACTCATCTTACATATCTCATTCTTTATCTTATTGTACAATATATATATATATATATATTATTGCACTCATGTATGTTAAGAACATACTGACAGTACATTTCCACCTTTTTCCCTTCTTGTAAATGGGGTTATTATTCTGAACTGTTTATATTGTGTTGTTGTTGTAGGGGAGCATTGACCTTTTAGAAACCATTGGAGTTGTAAATGAGAATGGCAATGAGATCCCATCTATGCCACCAGTGGTAAGGCCTACAGCACATCACAGCTCATAATAGGTTTCAAAGTGAGACCACTAGTGGAAATGCTTCTATTTTGAATTGAATACATTTTTTTCATTACAAATTATATTATCAGTGTAATAGTCTGAGTGAAACAATGAATTGCACATACAACATAATACAGGTTTCAAAGTGAGGATGCTAAATTTAATATAAAATGTTACAACAACTTACTGTATATTATCAGTGTAATAGAAAGATGGCAGCATGCATTAGGCTGACATAAACAAAACCTGATAATTCGTGTTTTCCAGCCTGATTTGAGTATGTTCCAAAGAGCATCTTTTGTGCGTTATAATAAATCAAAATGAAATTTTAAATGGGGTGAGAAATTTCAGATTTTCAACATAGTCTCACTTTTTGACCCCACTGTACATGTTTAAATTATTTATAGCTTATACACACAAAGGAAAGTCACTAGAATGATATGAAAGTTTGCATAGGATGTATTTATGTAACTAAGTGGGAAGGTTCTCATAATAATTTATTAGCACTGCTTTCTTTCTTTTTAATCTCAGCAACCTCCCCTGACCTACGATTTTGTCCTTGTGGCAAAAATATCAGAAGAAGAGGAAAATAACCAATGCAACAGAAAACAGAAAGCTTTTATTGAAACTTTGAAAGCTAAGAAATTAAATGTTCATGTAAGTGAGTTTTTGCATTTTTGAGATCTGGTTTAAGAAGTCTCTTGACATATGAAGGGGAAATTCCTTTTTGCATATGAAAGTGTAACTAAAAATGGCAAGAGTTGCGTAATTGCTGACACAACAATTGAGTGCAAAACTGCAGTTCTATTTTGCCCAATTTCATTGCTCAAATAGTGTGTCTTTTTTCTGTGTCTGTATAATATGTACAAGTCAATGATACAATATGCTGTTAAATTAACAAGACTGATGTGAACCATATTATTATGACTTTATAATTATTAGTTTTAGTTCAACACTATATAATGGCACTGCATTATTATATTGTTAATGTATTGTATTATAATATTATATTATATTGTTGATAATGGTACTAATAATGAAATGTTGTCAAATATATGCTTTACTCGTTTTATTTGGTGTATGTTTCTTTTTGCAGAAATTTAGAGATGATGATAAAGTATTTTATTGCATTAGAGCACCAGAAAGGGTTTTTGAGACATACCGGTATCTCTTAAAAGTGTCTGATGCCTGTAACTGGAGTTGTGAGCAGCAGGGTACTATACCTCAGTCAACCAGGTAACACAGTCTCAAAAAACTCTCTAGCCATTTTTATGACTGTTATTCAAACACATTTGTTTAAAGGCCACAGGATGAAAATGATAGTGTTTTTAATACGTGATTGGCATTACTTTGATCATTGTTCAGTATCGACTAACTAACAGATTCCTATTTTTGCCTAACTTGCTCAGTGATAGTAAATTTTTCCTATGAATAGAGATTAGAATAGAGAATAGAGATGAATAGAGATTTTCTCCAATTAAACGGCTAGCAAACAAAATGCTACTTCTCTTACTCATGGTAATCTGAGTAATCCCTATTCTCTATGGTGCAGTGGAGAAAGGTGACATTGTCACGATTGATGTATTGTGAAAAAAACTGTTGTACACAAATAAAGAAGGCACTTTAACAGAAGGGCTTTGATCTGATTGTGGCTCTGTTTCAGGATTCGTATTGTTGATTTCATTCTGCATCACACATGCATCGATTCTGAGGGTGAGTAACAGTTTCCCTAGATTGCACATTCATATTACTTTGTATTACATCACTGTATTATTTCAACCTTCATATGATTCATCTAGAACTGTCGATTCCATAATACATTCTCTCGCTCTACCTCTCTTAGGTGTTTCAGAATATCTGCCCGATCTCATGAAAAAAAAAGTTTTCGAGACTCACTTCTGCTTACATGAGGTATGATTTTAATATTTTATTTCCTCTTGCTCACAGCATTTTGTACACATGTAGTACAGAGTCCACACTGCAGAATCATTATGCAAATGTGTTGATAAGGAAGTAAATCCCATGTCTGTACCATACCGTCCAGCCCAAGAGGAGCTGTGTGAGTGAGGGAGTGTTGTCTCTAGAGATGCAAACAGATCTACTTCTGCTTGGCCAAACTTCTCCCTCAGGAGCTTCACCACCTCGGGCTTTCACAGGCCTCGGCCCCTGCCTTGACAGGATGTCTGCCCCCTGATTTAGATACCCCTGAATGTAAACCGCTCTCAGAGAGCGCAGCTTCCCCTGGGCCCACAGGAGGATCTGGTGAGCCAGGTTGAATAAGTGACGTGACCGCAGACCCCCCTGATGGTTTATGTAAGAGACCATCAATGTGTTGTCTGTACGAACAAGCACATGACGGCCTCTTAGGTCTGGGAGGAAGTGATTCAATGCCTAAAACACAGCCAGCATCTCCAGGCAATTTATGTGCCACGAGAGATGATGGTCCTGCCACAGACCTTGAGCCAAACGACCACTCATGATCGCCCCCCAGCCCATAGCCCCCTGCATAGTCGTCGAATCCCATATTACACACAGAAAAGTGGTCCTCTGAGCTAGAGAAAGCACACTCTTCTTGGCGTTCATCCTCAAACCCAAATTTCTCATGTGGGCGGAAACGACATCTCGATGTCGAACTGCCAGATGCTCTGATTGAGCTACAATCACCCAATCGTCTTTGTAATTTAGTATGTGAATGTCCTAGAGTCGCAGAGGAGCCTGTGCTTCCTGTGTTGTGGAAGGATGGATACGAGTACTTGAGATCTATTGCGACAAACCAGTCCTCTGACATGATTTCTGACACGTAATTATCTTGAATTTAATCTAGCCTACAGAGCGATTTGGTTGGCGCAGATCTAGAATCAGACACAACCCCCCATCCTTTTTAGGACCAATAAAGAACTGGCTGTAGAACCCGGACTCCCACCATGGCCAGCAGGGACTTCCTCCCCTATGACTAGAGCCTGCTGTGGCACTTTTTTTTAGGGCGGACGTTCGGATAAGCATTCACTGGTAACCCCTGCGCCCTGAGACACACAAGATGGCGGGGTTGGCAGAACGGCCCCCTGAGGGCACTGATGGCATCAGGAATTCTTCTTCGGCGAAACCCTCTTAGGCCTGACCTGCTGGCGAATACGCTTTACCCGCCAATGTAGCTCTCAGTGGTTTGGTGGGTAATGTCAGGGCTTTGAGGGATGATGCTTATTTAGGGGAGAGATGGCTCGCAAGCGTCTCAGCCCTGGGAATTGCCCCATAACTGTGTTTTTTAAGCCCATGGATGTTTAAATATGTTGATTTTTGTGGACTAAATACATGGTATGAAACTGGTCTCTTCCTCTTCCTCAGTGTGGACAGTTCAGTGTCTACTGTCTCAATACTGATAACATCCAGCTCCTCGGAAATGGAAAGTTGCAGTATCGGTGCTTCACTTGTGGTGGAAGTAACCGCAGAGCGTGCTTCCAAACCCTGAGATGAAACACTGGACCTAGCAGGTGAAGGCAGAGGAAGGGCCAGGCCTGTCTCTAACCCCTCTGCCAGATCCATTTGCGAACCCCACGAAAATGCTCGCAATCAGCCCCCTCAAGGACTGACTAAGTGTGCTGCGCTCCCAGACAAACAACACACAGTACATGTGTATCCCCACCCGTAATATAACGTGGGCAGGGATGAACACACTTCCTGAAATGGTGTTCGCTCACCATTTTAATGCTTTTTTTTTACAAGGTGAAAACTCCTGTCTAACAATGCTCTTGATTTACTGAGACAGACAAAAGCACCAAGGACAAACTATTTCACAAAGAGCACTTGCTGAAGGCACACTGTTTGGTTTGGGTGTGTTTTATAATTTCCTGGTCGATGACGTCACCCGCCTATGACGTTCCCTCACACCATTGGATTGATTTTCATACGTGCTTCGCGACGCAATCACACAGAGGCGTTACCACAGCGTTTCGATGCAGTGCGAGTTCCCTTGAAAGGGAACCAGGACAACTAAACCTACAGGGTCTCTAGGGTGACTGTGTTTTCTATTGCAGTCCAAATAAATGAGATTTCATGGTTTTGTAGTAATTGTAACAACAACAAAACAACAACAACAACAACAACTTTGCCCTTTGTCCACTTTTATTCCTAGAAAAGGGAGCAGAAAGAACTGAAGCAGAGCTGGGCTCGATGGTCCGCTTGTTTTCGGGGGCAACCCATAACTAACGTCAGGTTCTCTTTTTTTATTTTGTGGTTTTACTCATCTCTCTGTTCATTATATTATTTCAATTCTGCTACCAATAGAAAGTATCCTTGAAGGTTTCTTGATGATGCATTTATTGTATGTGTTGTCAGAAACTACCTTGGCGAGAAGGTGGCTCTTTATTTCCTGTGGCTGGGCTGGTACACATTTCTCTTGATTCCTGCTTCTGTAATTGGTCTCATAGTATTCCTGTATGGCCTGGCTTTCTACAGCACAAGTCCTCTCATGTGAGTAACCTAATATTAATAAACTTCAATGTTTGATTTTTAAATACATCTTTGTTTTTCGATAAACAATTATGGTACTGTGTAAGGTCACCACTTGCTGTCTAATGTAAAATAAGGGTCCTGAAGCCAAATCAACCTGTGTGTGTGCTTGTGTGTGTGTACACAGACAAGAGGTGTGCCAGTCGAACGTTATTATGTGCCCTCTATGCGATATTAGTTGCAAAGTGTGGGAGCTTTCCGACACCTGCATGTATGCAAAGGTACAGTATTTTTTATGCAGAGAATTGTGCACTGACAAGTAAGTGCACTCTTACTTTGTTTTTTTACATATACACACATATGCACTATATCACGACTCAATCACCCACTTACAGTATAAGAAGCACTCAAGGCCCTTTAGATAACTCATATCATATTTTAATGATTCAGTAAATCTGTTAGGCTAACTGTGATTTTGGTATGGAGATAATTGAAGATATATTTTTTTCTGTAGTAGTCTTAAGTCTGGAATACACTACAGGACTTTTAAAATCTGAACAGATTATGCATCATACACTTGCCAACTTTGTAAATGGTTACAGGGTAAAATTGGTTTCATACACTACCAAACTTTAAAATCATTCCGAACACAACAAACACACACAAGAAACACGCTCCTCTTTGCTAGGAGAGTTGTATGACAGTTGATGATCACAGTAGTTGTCACAACAGAAAGAAAATGAGACAAGTGAATTTGGATTAAGATGGAGATGAGTAGCACAATCAGTTGTTTTATCTGTACTGATGAGTCAAAAAATGTAGGCTTATTTTACGCATGTTCTGTTAATTTACTTTTGTTTTGTTATTGTATTTGTGTTGTATTTTTTTGCAACACTGATAGATAGAGGACAGCTTCTGTTTCAGTAACGTTTTAAAATTGGCTCAAAATATTAAATATGTTTTGATATCCTCCGACTGGATGGAATCATTGTCTGAACCTAAAATTTCAGAGTCTGTGCCCATCATAAACTATGCGATTTTATGTGAAGTCTGTCAAATCCGTCTGTCCAAATCTGCACTTGTCGACTCATCTAGACAGCAAATCAGGGCAAATATCGGAGCAGAATTTGTGTATTGTATTCCAGCCTATTATCAACACTATCATCCCTTACATGTGTTTAATTTAACTAAATACATCATAATCAGCTAAAACGCATGTGCACCTGAGTCCGTGCCAACCGTGCCCATTCCATACTAAACTGCCAGTGTGAGAGCACCCTTAGAGTGCAATTGATTTGGTATTCAACTGGTATACCTAGAAAACAAGTTCCAGTCCCCCAGCTATATATATATATATATATATATATATATATACAGTATTTGTGGTGGGAGGAGCAAACGACAGACATAGTGGTGTCAGGCCTCGGAGAGGGATTTATTAAAGTAAATAAACAAAATGTCCAAAAATGGGGGAAATAAAGTGTTAAAACAAAAGGGGATCTGGTGTCCTCGTTGTGCCAGGGAATCTTGAAGGATCGGTAGTGAAGAGATGGGATGGGTCCAGGTAAGGGGGCGGTGTCCGGCGGTGGCACGCCAGCATGCATGCACGGGGAAGAGACCGGTCTCAAGAGGAGAGGCGTGCTCAGCATTTAACAGCTGCGGTGATGAGGCTTCATATTCTTCAGGTGTGCCTCATCACACACCGCCAATTCTCCTCTTCAGTTACAAAAACGTTATTTCAGAATCTTCTCTTAATGTCCAGTTTGTTTATGCAAACATTAGGGAAAACATTAAGAGAACATTTCATTTAATCATTTTGCACAAATTATGAGAATGTTAGTTTCTCTGAGCATTCTGAAACAAATAGTAAGTAACGTTTAAAAAACATTAGACAAACATCCAAATAAAACTTTTTTTTTAAAAAATAGATACTTTCCAGCAATGATGTATTAATAATGTTTTTATCTGTGCTAAAATTTTGAGAATGTTATTACAGACCAGGTAACTTTATAGAAAAATTATATTAACATTACTGGTAGAAAGTTTGTTCAAAACTTTCAGAGAAGCTTGCCAGAACATTGGCCACATTTTTGAGAATGTTCTCTATTAGCTGGGGCCTTTTTTTAAATAAAGGTTAAGTAAGGAATAATTGACGACAGGCCGTTGAATTATTAGAAAAATAACGGTCACGACGCGAAGCGGAGTGGCCGTTACACCTCGGTGTGCATTATTTTTCTAATAATTCAACGGCCTGTCGTCAATCTAATCCCATGCCTCCGTTGCTAATTCCAAAACGTCATTTTAGAGTTAGTAACGGAGGTTTGAGCCACTAATGATGGGGACACACTTACGACTTGCTGAAACATTCGAAGACTGACTGTTTCCATCGACTGTAGCAGCTGTTAAAGGTGCAATGTGTAAAAAATTTGAGTATCTATTAACAGAAATGCAATATGACATCCATAACTATGTGTTCAGTGGTGTATAAAGAACTTACTTAATAAACGGTAATGTTTTTATTACCTTAGAATGAGGCATTTATATCTACATAGGCGCGGGAATCCCCTTCTATGAAGGTCGCCATATTGTGACGTCATGTTTCTACCGTAGCCGAACGCGAACAAACAGTGCTACAGAGCGCGTTTCATCACTACATTGAAAAAGAAGCCGCAGGAAGCTAGAAGAAGCTAGTCATAAACACCGTGAGTAGTGACTTTTCCCTTGTCAGTGGTGTAAATATGTAGTTGGATTGTTTCATGTAACTTAATTCTTCTCCCTCGCTGTGTTATGGCTTTGCTATGTGGGGATAAATGTACTGGTTAAGTTCGTGAGACAGCTGATTAGTAGGCTACTCTTGTCATTGACCGTAAAACAGTTACAGGAATCACCAACCCGTCGATCTTGGAAGCATTTTAAGTCGACCGAGTTTCCAAAATCAGAGAAAAAAGCCTTTGTGTGTAGTAGTGGTGTCTAGGGGATGCGGAGGCGCGCGCGCTGTCACAATCACGTCATTTTTGCCGCACGCACCTTTGGGCTCATGCGGACGCGTCGAGTTTAAACAAGGCTTAACGCTTTAACCAGCTCAGCCACAGTAACAGCTCATATTAGCCAGCTAAACTCTTACTACCCTGTTAGAAAAAATATATTGTTGCATAGTTTCATGTGGTTCTTCTCCCTCGCTGTATTATGGGTTTGCTTTGTGGGGAGAATGTGCTGGTTACGTTCGTGAGACAATCAGCTGATTACTATTATTATATTATGTAAGGTGCATTGTGTAATATTTCTGAGGATATATTGACAGAAATGCAATATAAAATCCATAACTATGTTTTCAGTGGTGTATAAAGACCTTACTTAATTAACCGTTATGTTTTTATTACCTTAATGAGACATTTATATCTACATAGACGCGGGAATCCCCTTCTATGAAGGTCTGAAGGTATGTTACTACCGTAGCCGAAAGCAAACAAACAGCGCTAAAGAAACCTCATTGCTTGACTTACTACTCTCTGCTGCTGACTCAGACTCAGACGACGACATATTTTGTCTTACGTCGGCCACCGTAGCTTCTCATTCGAATTTGAAAACCGAGGGATAGGCCGCGAGTGACTTGCTGTTTGCAATTTGCAATTCTCACCACTAGATGCCGCTAAAAATCCCACACTGCACCTTTAAACACAGACTGTGAACAGACTGAACCGCTGAACACATGTTTGGGCATGTAATAAGTATCAAATTACATTAATAACTGGCCTTATAATCAGTGTGTCCCGGCTTTATGCAGTTATTAATGCCGTTTTTAGAGAGAGAGAGAGAGAGAGAGAGAGAGAGAGAGATGTTGCAATAATGAGACAGAAAAGCATGTGCGTCAATATTATTATTTATTTATTAATTAAATTTGTTTGAATTAATTCGTTCATTCTTGTTTTCTATAATTGACAGTAGATAACCCAATAAATGAAACACACAAAGCCCTTTTAACAAGTAGGCCTATCAATAATTATTTATTTGTTATAT
This sequence comes from Rhinichthys osculus, assembly GCA_029959095.1. Taxonomy (NCBI): domain Eukaryota; kingdom Metazoa; phylum Chordata; class Actinopteri; order Cypriniformes; family Leuciscidae; genus Rhinichthys; species Rhinichthys osculus. The sequence goes on along the minus strand of JARWKJ010000025.1, from coordinate 23,484,974 downwards.
TATCTGGAATAATTACGGAAACCCAGCAGGACTATCAATTTATTTATATAGCCTATTCAATTTAATTTTCTATTTAGCCTATAGATAGGACTACATACTTTATTTATTAAAATTAAACTGTATGTGTCCATTGATTGTGAAGTTAGACATAGAAAATTGCAGATCAAGTGCATGGGGCTGCATGTTTTTTCTTGTTATGAATTGTATCCTATTTTCCGTTATTACGCGCAGTGATATGGAACTGTAATGCGGTCAAACCTGCCTGGAACTACTTTAGCCGTGCGTTTCCCTGAAAATAATTGCACACCTTAGAACGTTCTCAACCAATCAGAATCAAGCATTCAACAGCCCTGTAGTATAAAATGTTTTAATATGTGCTGACACTGTGTCTTTTGGGTCACATGTGCAGGTGAGCCTTCTGTTTGATAATGAGGGAACAGTAGCATTCGCCATGTTCATGGCTGTGTGGGGTAAGTTCAACAACAGCTCTAACCTCATTTAAGTTGGATTGATTCAATGTTATGACAGATGTTATTGTCTTCTTTACAGCCACTGTGTTTCTGGAGTTTTGGAAGCGTCACAGTTCGTCTTATGTGTGCGCATGGAAGGTCTTTGACTGGTGTGAGGAAGAGGTATTACACAGTAACCATCTCTATAACAAAAATACATCATACAGTATTAGACCTTTGAGTTAGCGACTGGGAATTTTATACGAGCTACAAAGTACTGATAACTTTAAATAATATGGTCAAGCTACCCTCTTGAAAAAGCAGCTGGCTACTCTAATAAAACATATTAAACTACATTAAAGGGATAGTTAACCCAAAAATTTCAATAGCTGGGTTTCAGTCACGTGATTATGATGACGCGCGAAATTCAGATGGAGGGCAGGGAGTGAAGAGCGCAATGGACGAGATGGAGGAAAATCCGTACTGTACTACTTTACACGCTATTACAAGAGAAAGATATAAACAAAAAATCAAACATATGTTGGACGTGATCCTTACGTTATGAAGAGGAGCGATTTTCAACTGAATTGAAAGATTTTCCTGCCATCGAGGCGGTAGATATCAGCAACTACCTCATCTTACAGACATACTTTGACTTTACAAAGTTCGGAAACGTTACACATTACAAAAACATAGCCACTTAAGTTGTATTAACTCACATTTGATGAAGTGATCACTGCACACACGGGCATTTTCCCATTCGGCTCCTCCCGACCGCAGACGTAGGTTTGCAAGCCGTTTTCCGGTCAATTTCTTGCATTTTCCCCCTTATGAACAACAACTTTTGGTACACGATAAAACCTCCTCGTGGTTTGATCGATTTAAGTAACCATAAACGACGCAAGACATGCATTTTGAGTTTGTTATAGTGCTTTCTAAATACAGCAAATCACTTCCTGCCCTCCATTTCCATTTCGCGCCATGGCAACGCAGTGGCGTGACGTCATATGAAAACAAGCTATTACCCCATGATTTACTCACCCTCAAGCAGAGATGCTCACAAGTCTCTGAACTAGAGTCCAAGTCAAGTCTCAAGTCTCTGAACTAGAGTCCAAGTCAAGTCTCAAGTCTCTGAACTAGAGTCCAAGTCAAGTCTGAAGTCTCTTGTGGTTATAATAAGTGTTGCATCACGTACAGCGACCCATCCAGGCTGCTTAGAACACTTCATAGCTATATATAAGGAATTCAAAGCATGTAATGTTATTATGACTCCTTTATCTATTAGCATACAGTATCAGCTTTGATTTAGGTAAATAATCAGTGTAAACAGGCTATTTCAACATGACAAAAACACCAAGAATGCTTTACTTTTAAGTTAATATCTGTATCTGTACAAATTGAGGTTCTGAAGAAAAAGGACTCTCATGTCTGTTGCTGAATTATAATTAAAGGCCTTGGCTCCTATTGTGCTGGCTCTGTGGAGCCATAAGACGAAATATAGAAAATGTTATAGCCTACCTCACAGCACTAAAATTGACATAGTGCAAAACATCCCAGTGTAGCTAAATGCAAAACACTATTGGAACCAAATGATGTGAAATACATGGTTCCCCATACGTTCATATATTTGTGGCGGCCCGCCACAATATCAACACTGGCTGACCGCCACACATTGATTTTCGATTTTTTATTTTATTTTTACTAAGCCTATTTAAAACCGCACTACCTCTCGCACGTCCCTCTCTCTCTCTCTCTCTCGTTCACCCATACCTCTCGCGCTCTCTCTACCTCATGGAACACCATGAGGTGCACGCGCGCAGATACCGCATATTTTGCATTGAGCGCTTCTTTTATTTGGCCCGTCTTGTTTGAAGTTTTTAAACCCAAAGCTTACGATGAATGGCACAGCAGCGGCCGGTGCAGTCGACATGTTTGTTTGTTGTCCTCTCATGTGTGGCCACGCGCACGTAGTACGTGTTATGTAGGCAGGTTTTAGGTAACGGGTCGGAGGGAGGGGAATAACAGAGAGCTCATCAGACGTTTCCTAAAAATAAACATTGTTCACGAGTCCCGCAGCTTGAGTCCGAGTCGAGTCCGAAGTCTTTCGAGGACGAGTCTCAAGTCGAGTCTGAAGTCACTGTGTGTGCGACTTAAGTCTCGACTCGAGTTAACTCGAGTCCCCATCTCTGCCCTCAAGCCATCCTAGGTGTATATGACATTCTTCTTTCAGATAAATACAATCGGAGTTATTCAAAAATGTCCTTGCTCTTCCAAGCTTTATAATGGCAGTGAATGGCCGGTTTCTGTTTTGAAGTCCATAAAAGTGCATCTGTTACAAAGGTAGCGCAAAGGCGCCATCTAGTGGCCATTAGCGGATGCGCTGGAAGTGATTGCGCACGAGAAATGCGCGTGAGAAATGCGCGTGATGCAACAGCTGGATTCTCCACAGCAAGACTGTTCAAGAAGTCGCGGTGCAGTGTTTGTGTTGAACATTAATAACTGTGTACGTCCTTATGAGGAAAGTGAGTTTTATTTATCCTTTACTTGTTTAGGATCGATTATATATGTGAATATCTAGAAAGACTCTCGGGTCGTAAATCCACTCGAGAGAAATGACGAGTCATGCTGTGTAGTTAGCAAATAATGAACGTCATTGTAGAATGCTTATGCATGTTGTTAGTAACTGATTTAAGTGTTGTGTTTGTATTATTCAAATAGATAGGCTATATCATTACATTTACATTATTTGTTCTGTACAGATTACGTTAAGGAATGGTGACTCACGAGTTATTAGTCACCTGGTTTAGCTGGTGTATTGTGCTAGATATAACGCTGATAGACTTCATCAATAATGTTAGTTTATACAGTATATGTAACATTTATTACTGTTTTGTTTATTTTCAGCTACACACATATACTCAAGTACATAATGTCAACCTACCATTTACATTAACATAACCTGAGAGGCAACTACAGTTAAATCTGCACCTGTAATCACTGTCTAATGTATGTCTGTGCTGCCAAAGAAAGTTGAGTAAAATGTTCAATCTGATTCCTGCCTCCTGCCCTGCGTTCTGACCGACGCTCCAGGGCGAGAACTATAGCCTCCTAAGCACCTGTGGTCCTTTCTATCAAATATTGGTCCTTTGAGCCGGATATCAGTGCTTACCTTGGTTAAGGATGGCTACTTCTAAAGAAATGAGTGAAGCCCTTTCAGAATCTGTGCAGCCAAAACGGCAAGTCAGACTGCCAACCTATTTGTCAGACTACCAAGTGAATATAACCGGCCACAAAGAGCTGACTTCCTCTTATACAGAAGATACTGCAGCACAGACTACATTTAGACTCGAAAAGGAGTACGATGCAGAGAGTGATGAAACTGCTAGAATGATGTACTCAGCGGGACCAGCACCGGCCAGATCTGGAAGTCGGTATGTAGCAAGAGATGAGTGGGGAGCCTTTTATACTGAATTAGAGGACATTCAAGCTCAGCTTGGCCAAGACACTAAGCTCATACAAAGTTTACGCGATCGAGTGCGCCAGCATGTATTATCTAAATGCCGTGGGACTTTGGAGGAAACCCCTAGTGTAGATACTCACCAATTACTGGAAGACGGCCGAGCCTTTTTTCCTGTAACAAGGCAGCCACTTTCACACCCTGCTCACTTATCATCACCAGTTTCCTTCGCTGTATCATCGCAAGTCTCACCACTCCGGTCCCAAGTATCACCGGTGTCCTTGGTTGAGTCCCATTCAGTTACCCGCCTAACACCACAGAGACTTATAACGACAGTAGAAGGTCCTCAGGAGGATGAGTCATGGCCTGAACCACCACCTCCGGTATGTGATGATGTCCCTTACATAGCTAGGAAAGAGCGTGAATTCCCAGTCACTTACGCTACTTCTGTTAGTTATTCGAACCCAGTGAAACTAGCCGCCGAGAGAGCAGTAGCACAGCCCTACTATGGACGGTATGCTCCAGTCAGTGGAAACTCATTTCATAATCACTCATTCAGGCCTCACAGAGGGGATATCAGGTCAAGCCTCATGCCGCACAATACACAGGGTCAGGGCAGTTCACCGTATCATTCCCTCACCTGCCCTCCAACCCATGCTCCATATTTAATGCCTCATTCTGCACCCTGGCTGGTCGTTCCTTCGCCACCTCAGCAACAATCCGTTTATGTTCCACAATCAATGAAACAGACTGAACCATGGCTTACACACCCAGAAATGCCATACAAGCAGCCACAACCCTCAACTTATGAGATCTTTCCCTCATCGCTTCCAGCACAGGAGAAAGTCTATCTAGGCTCTAAGCCACGAATTCCCATGTTGATTCATCGAGACCCTGCGGAATTTGCCAGGCTGAAGATGTCATTGGAGAACCTACTGCCATCAGGTGCTACCGAGCTCTTCAAATACCAAATATTGGTCGACCATCTTAAATTAGAGGAAGCCTCCCTTATCGCTGACTCTTACCTGAACTCTACCACTCCATACTCTGACACAATGACAGCCTTAAATGAGAGGTTTGGTCAGCCGCATCAGTTAGCACTTAAAAGAATAGCACAGGTCATGGATGCTCCTGACATCAAGCGAGGGGATCATGAGGCATTTCAAAGGTTCGCCCTGCAGATCAGAGCACTTGTTGGGATGCTGGAAACCCTTGGCGTAGAGGGAGAAGTGGAATTAAAATGTGGCTCCCACGTCGCCAGACTGCTGGGTAAACTACCTCCAGAGTTGTGTGCAGACTTCCGCAGACACCTATATTATCAGTCTGATTCAGTGTATACACTACCTGAATTCTCTAAGTGGCTCCAGTACGAAGCATGGTGCCAGGGTCATACTGAACCACCCAACAAACGAAATCCTGAGAGCCGGGCAAAGCCAACACGCTTCACCCGACCAGCCACTATCCTTCATGGTGCCAAAGCTGCCTCACAGATGAAGAGCACAGAACCAGGACCTAAAGCGTTCACCTCAGGCAAGAAAAGAGGTAAAGTGCAACCATATTGTCCATATTGTGAAAGCTCTGAACATTTCTTAAGTCAGTGCGCTACTTTCCAGACTTTCACTCCTGAGCAGATCCGTAAGTGGATTATTGAGAACAATAGGTGCATAAAATGTGGTCGTGCTCATGCTGTTACAGACTGCACTCTCAAGAAACCCTGCTGCATTTGCCAAAACAAACACCTCCAGATACTGCATGGAGTAAATTCTAAGGAAAATAAAGAGGGCATATGTATGTTGAGCTCCGCAGTTGGCACTGCTTATCTAAATCGACCTACAGACTGCAGCCGGGTATTGCTGAAGGTGGTAAAGGTTCGTCTGCAGTATCGTGAACAAGCTCTGGAGACTTATCCTGTACTCGACGATGGTTCGGAGAGGACCATACTCCTCTGCGAGGCAGCAAATAAGCTTGGCCTGCGTGGAATTCCTGAGGAACTGGCCTTGAGAACAATAAGGCAAGAAACCCAAGTACTCCAAGGAGCATCTGTCTCTTTTAGTGTTTCCCTTGCCTCGCAGCCTAAACGGAATTACCACATTAGTGGAGCATTCACTGCTCAGAATCTGGGACTGGCTGATCATTCCTACCAACTACCCATCTTACAGAAAAGGTACAAGCACCTCAGAGGTTTGCCACTTGAGTCCTTTGATCAAGTTCACCCTCTTCTTCTCATTGGAGCTGACCAGCCCCATTTGATCACTCCAACCGAACCAGTGCTTTATGGGCCACCAGGAGGACCGGTCGCTATACGGACCAGGTTAGGGTGGACATTACAGGGCCCAGCTAGGGGTCTACCACAGCATCCTAGATCTCAGCACTGTAACCTGACCTCAGTAAACTCTGAAACAGCTGAACTTCTGAGAAATGTGGAGAAGTTGTGGCAGGTGGACACGCTACCATTCAAATCAGAGAAACAGGTAACTCGATCCCGAGAGGATCAAGAGGCACTGTCACTTCTGGAAAGTAAGACGATCCGTGTTGAGCATAACAAGATTCAGCACTATGCAACCCCTCTGCTACGGAAGATGAATACTTTCTCTTTCCATGCAACCAAAGATGCTGTCATGCCAAGCCTCCGAGGTACAGAGAAGCGACTTGCTAAAGATGAGGACAAAGCCTCAGCATACATCACAGAAATGAGCAAGCTTGAACTGGCAGGCTCAGTACGTAAACTGACTGAGGAAGAGGCTGCACGAAGTGAGGAATCATGGTTCATTCCTCATCATCTGGTACAACATAATGGGAAGAATCGTCTAGTATTCAATTGTTCTTACCAATTCCAGGGATGCAACCTCAACGAATCTCTCCTTCCTGGGCCTACCCTTGGCCCATCACTCCTGGGGGTCTTGCTTCGCTTTCGAGAGCATGCCGTCGCAATAAGCGGGGACATAAAGGCAATGTTTCACCAGGTCTGGCTTTTGCCTGAGGACAAGCCCCTTCTTCGGTTTGTGTGGCGAAATCTCTGCCGTGATGTGCCTCCTGTGGTCTATGAGTGGCAGGTTCTGCCGTTTGGTACCACATGTTCTCCTTGTTGTGCCACATTTGCCCTCCAAAAACACGTGCACGACCACAGCACCGAGGGAGAAGATGTCAGGAATTCAGTAGACAGGTGTTTCTATGTAGACAACTGTTTACAGAGTCTATCATCAAAAGCTGATGCCAAAGATTTACTTGACAAATTACGTGTCCTGTTGGCATCAGGGGGCTTCGAGATCCGCCAGTGGGCCAGCAACGCCCCTGACATTCTTAGCCATCTTCCTCAAGAAGCTCGCTCAGATAACGCTGAATTGTGGCTCACCCAAAATTCCTCTGATGTTCAAGAGTCTACCCTAGGTCTAAGATGGCATTGCCCTACAGATACCATCGGTTATAAACATCGACTGGACGATTACGGCCCAACCACAATGCGCACTGTGTACCGTACATTGGCCAGACAGTATGACCCGTTGGGGCTAATACTACCATATACAACTCGGGCTAAGGTGATTGTACAGCGACTCTGGGATAAACAACGAGAATGGGATGACCCATTACTACCTGAGGAGCTGCTCCAAGCCTGGAATACATGGGTAGCAGAACTGCCTGAATTATCTCGCATCACCTTACCTCGCTGCTATGTTCCAACCACTATGGATCAGCCAGACGTGATACGAGATGTCCATGTGTTCTGTGATGCATCTGAGAGAGCATATGGATCAGTGGCCTACTTACGCTCAGAAGATGCTGAAGGTGGTGTTCACTTGGCATTCCTGCTGGCCAGATCTCGAGTTGCGCCAATAGACAACAGTCCATGCCAAGACTGGAGCTTTGTGCAGCGGTCACTGGAGCCCAACTTGCAAAGTTGATAATCAGTGAGCTCACCTTACCAATCAGAAATACCATCTTGTGGTCTGACTCGACCACAGTCCTGACATGGCTCCAGTCAATCTCGTGTCGATTCAAGGTCTTTGTGGGAACCAGGGTTGCTGAAATCCAAGAGCTCACAGATCAGCGGTCATGGAGGTACGTGAGATCAACACTTAACCCGGCAGATGATCTGACCAGGGGTAAATCATTGGTGGAACTAGCACAACCAAATAGGTGGTGTCAAGGTCCATCTTTTCTTTTATGGCCACCTGATGAGTGGCCAGAAGCTCCAGCAGGGTCCGGTGAAGAAGATCCTACCGAGCTACGACGTTCCTTGTTCTGCCATTACATCTCAAGTTCTGATAGGTCTGTCCCTGATTCCAGCAGATATGCTACTTGGAGTGAACTGGTGGAGGCCACAGCAAGCACCCTTCAGCCTGAGGAAGCAGGGCAAGCTACTCCATCTAGTGCAGGAACTTATCAGCAGGCAGTCTCCCTCCTCCTTAAACAGTCCCAGCTGGAAAGTTTCCTAGAGGAATATAACCTTCTCATAGCCAATAAATCAGTTCCTTCCAGTAGCCGCCTTCTTGTTCTGGCTCCTGAGTTTGATGCAACAAATGAGGTCATTCGAGTTGGTGGACGCCTCCGAAGAGCAGAGGATTTGGATCCCAACTTCAAACACCCTATTGTGCTGGATCCAAGCCACTGCATCACCAAACTGTTAATCCAGGATTTTGACCAGAGATTATGCCATCCTGGACCAGAGCGAGTCTTCGCTGAACTCCGACGTTCGTACTGGATATTGAGAGGGCGTGAGGCTGTTCGGAAGCATCAATATGTTTGTCTGGAGTGTCGGAAGTTGAGATCCAAACCTGTTCCACCGAAGATGGCTGACTTGCCTCCTGCTCGACTTCGTTTGTTCAAGCCAGCATTCTATTCCACTGGGATGGACTGCTTTGGGCCATTCCATGTGAAGATTGGCAGGCGTACAGAAAAGAGATGGGGCATCATATTCAAATGTCTTACCACTCGAGCAGTGCATCTTGATGTACTTACCTCTATCGACACAGATGCCTTCCTTATGGCAGTACGGAGGTTCACCGCACGTCGTGGTACCCCTGCTGAACTTCACTCCGATCAGGGGACAAATTTCAGAGGGGCAGAGAGAGAGTTGAGAGAGGCTTTCGCTGCCATGAGTACTAACCTGCAAGGGTTGCTAGCGAAACATCAAATCAACTTCCATTTTAATCCCCCAGCAGCTCCACACTTTGGAGGAGTGTGGGAGCGAGAGATTCGCTCTGTAAAAGCAGCACTTAGCACCACAATTGGAGCACAAAGCGTTCCTGAGGAAGTACTCAGAACAGTTTTAATTGAAGTGGAGGCTATTTTGAATTCCAAACCGTTGGGGTATGTGTCAGCTAACATTGCAGATGTTGACCCAATAACACCAAATCATCTTTTGATGGGGCGGCCCAGTAGTTCATTGCCGCAAGTTGTCTATCAAGATTCTGAACGCCTAAGTCGTAGACGGTGGAGACAAAGTCAGATACTGGTGGATCATTTCTGGGCCAAGTTCATAAGCTACTACTTACCAGGTCTTCAGTTGAGGCAAAAATGGCAAAGGACTACTGAGGACCTTACTGAGGGGTCTGTTGTAATGATGGTTGACTCCCAATTACCAAGGGCTTTATGGTTAGTAGGCAAAGTGGTAAAGGTGTTTCCAAGCGCTGATGGACATGTGAGAGCAGCTGAAGTAAAAGTCAATGACAAGAGCTTCACCAGACCTGTGGTAAAGCTAATTCAGCTGCCTGAATTACCTACGGAGGATTAACATTCAATTGGAGCACATTTACATAGCAAATGTGGGGGCGGCTGTTACAAAGGTAGCGCAAAGGCGCCATCTAGTGGCCATTAGCGGATGCGCTGTAAGTGATTGCGCACGAGAAATGCGCGTGAGAAATGCGTGTGATGCAACAGCTGGATTCTCCACAGCAAGACTGTTCAAGAAGTCGCGGTGCAGTGTTTGTGTTGAACATTAATAACTGTGTACGTCCTTATGAGGAAAGTGAGTTTTATTTATCCTTTACTTGTTTAGGATCGATTATATATGTGAATATCTAGAAATACTCGAGTATTTGCGCTCCTCTGTACTGTACTACTTTACACGCTATTACAAGAGAAAGATATAAACAAAAAATCAAACATATGTTGGACGTGATCCTTACGTTATGAAGAGGAGCGATTTTCAACTGAATTGAAAGATTTTCCTGCCATCGAGGCGGTAGATATCAGCAACTACCTCATCTTACAGACATACTTTGACTTTACAAAGTTCGGAAACGTTACACATTACACAAACATAGCCACTTAAGTTGTATTAACTCACATTTGATGAAGTGATCACTGCACACACGGGAATTTTCCCATTCGGCTCCTCCCGACCGCAGACGTAGGTTTGCAAGCCGTTTTCCGGTCAATTTCTTGCATTTTCCCCCTTATGAACAACAACTTTTGGTACACGATAAAACCTCCTCGTGGTTTGATCGATTTAAGTAACCATAAACGACGCAAGACATGCATTTTGAGTTTGTTATAGTGCTTTCTAAATACAGCAAATCACTTCCTGCCCTCCATTTCCATTTCGCGCCATGGCAACGCAGTGGCGTGACGTCATATGAAAACAAGCTATTACCCCATGATTTACTCACCCTCAAGCAGAGATGCTCACAAGTCTCTGAACTAGAGTCCAAGTCAAGTCTCAAGTCTCTGAACTAGAGTCCAAGTCAAGTCTCAAGTCTCTGAACTAGAGTCCAAGTCAAGTCTGAAGTCTCTTGTGGTTATAATAAGTGTTGCATCACGTACAGCGACCCATCCAGGCTGCTTAGAACACTTCATAGCTATATATAAGGAATTCAAAGCATGTAATGTTATTATGACTCCTTTATCTATTAGCATACAGTATCAGCTTTGATTTAGGTAAATAATCAGTGTAAACAGGCTATTTCAACATGACAAAAACACCAAGAATGCTTTACTTTTAAGTTAATATCTGTATCTGTACAAATTGAGGTTCTGAAGAAAAAGGACTCTCATGTCTGTTGCTGAATTATAATTAAAGGCCTTGGCTCCTATTGTGCTGGCTCTGTGGAGCCATAAGACGAAATATAGAAAATGTTATAGCCTACCTCACAGCACTAAAATTGACATAGTGCAAAACATCCCAGTGTAGCTAAATGCAAAACACTATTGGAACCAAATGATGTGAAATACATGGTTCCCCATACGTTCATATATTTGTGGCGGCCCGCCACAATATCAACACTGGCTGACCGCCACACATTGATTTTCGATTTTTTATTTTATTTTTACTAAGCCTATTTAAAACCGCACTACCTCTCGCACGTCCCTCTCTCTCTCTCTCTCTCGTTCACCCATACCTCTCGCGCTCTCTCTACCTCATGGAACACCATGAGGTGCACGCGCGCAGATACCGCATATTTTGCATTGAGCGCTTCTTTTATTTGGCCCGTCTTGTTTGAAGTTTTTAAACCCAAAGCTTACGATGAATGGCACAGCAGCGGCCGGTGCAGTCGACATGTTTGTTTGTTGTCCTCTCATGTGTGGCCACGCGCACGTAGTACGTGTTATGTAGGCAGGTTTTAGGTAACGGGTCGGAGGGAGGGGAATAACAGAGAGCTCATCAGACGTTTCCTAAAAATAAACATTGTTCACGAGTCCCGCAGCTTGAGTCCGAGTCGAGTCCGAAGTCTTTCGAGGACGAGTCTCAAGTCGAGTCTGAAGTCACTGTGTGTGCGACTTAAGTCTCGACTCGAGTTAACTCGAGTCCCCATCTCTGCCCTCAAGCCATCCTAGGTGTATATGACATTCTTCTTTCAGATAAATACAATCAGAGTTATTCAAAAATGTCCTTGCTCTTCCATGCTTTATAATGGCAGTGAATGGCCGGTTTCTGTTTTGAAGTCCATAAAAGTGCATCTGTTACAAAGGTAGCGCAAAGGCGCCATCTAGTGGCCATTAGCGGATGCGCTGGAAGTGATTGCGCACGAGAAATGCGCGTGATGCAACAGCTGGATTCTCCACAGCAAGACTGTTCAAGAAGTCGCGGTGCAGTGTTTGTGTTGAACATTAATATAAATGAATGTCTTCTGAAGTGATGCTTTCTCGTAAGAAAGATATCCATGTTTAAAACTTTATCAACTAAAATAACTAGCTTTCGGCAGACGGCCTATGCAAAAGAGTAACACTTGACGATGCATGACGTAGGATGTAGAAGTAGCGTAAGCTTTGACGTGTCTCGCGGTTCAAACAAACAGCGCTGGGCATCAAACTCAAGCTCCTCCGACATTTCTCTCTAAAAAATATCGTTGTAGACTTCTAATTTGTGAATTGTTTTGTTTTGCTTTATCCTCTGCGCTTCCGCGTTCATCAATGCATCATGCATCAGGTCAAAGGTTACTCTTTCGCCGTAAATCGATGCGTAGGGCCGTCTTTTGGAAGCTAGTTATTTTAGTCGATAAAGTTTTAAATATGGATATTTTTCTTACACGAACGCATCGCTTCGCTTCAGAAGACCTTTATTACTAATATATTTCTAGAAAAAAATTTATGAGGGTCACAGAACTAATGACTGGTGTAAAGTACAATTTTAACATACAATTAGTCATTCTCCGTTCCGGTAAACTCTCAAAATCAATTGCAACCAATTGTTTCCCAGTTTTTGATGCACATCCACTGCTGCAATGCTAACACTTTCAGTGTAACTTCAAAAAACTGCATCATTGTTACATCATGGTGAAGAACTACAAATATATAAAGCTTAGGGTGGTTGGGTATAACATGTAATTTTGTATGCACTTGTACCATGCAGGAGGAGTTGATTCTGGAGATTGTAAATAATGCAAACTGTGAACACAAGATGCCCATGCACTCTTATCTACGGTCCACTATAGTAATGGTTTTAGCCACACTCATGGTAAGAAACCCATGTTGATTTTGCGAAGATGCATTTACTCTCATAAAAAAATATAATTCATATATGTACGGCTAACGCTTTTCGTTGGTGTCTGTGGTTTATGTGTTATCAGATGCTGATCATCATTGGTTTGACCCATGTCCTGGTTGTGTTTCGAGTGATTGCTACTGTACTGTTGGCTGAAAACAGTTCTTGGCCGGTCATTACGGACAATTCCCAAACAGTTGCCCTGATGCTCGGAGCTGTGCTACACTACATCACCATCACCGTCATGACTCGGGTAAGCTCTACATACTTTTCAGAGAACTGATAGTTGTCTTATTTTTTTTTTCCTGTGTTCATGTATTTCATATTGAAACAAGAAGTTTGGACAGAACATAATGAAAAGCTCATATTTTTATATAACCAACAATCTTTGGTTCATGAAAAACCTATGAATCATGATTTGCTACTTGCTATTGATAATCAGAGTCAGGTGATATTAAGTGGACATTCTCATTCTTGAGAGCATTTTATTAGTCAAAAACTGTATATGCCCCTGATTGCAAGATGATGTCATCAATATTTTTGATAGGTTTTCCTGGAAGACAATCTTCAAATATGCATATCTGCTAAAAATTATTTTATTTTAATTTTAATTTTAGGAGTACACAAGCATAAAGACCTCAAAGTTAAATTTCAATTTCTTGTAGTCTTTAAGCTTAATTAATACGTAATTTACCGGTAAGTCTTAATCATTTGATATCAAATATCTAACACCATTTTGAACTTTCAATCTCAAATCATTGATTCTATCATTGGGGTAGTTTTAGAGGTATATGGCAATGTTCCAAAATGTATTAGTTACATGTATAACCTGGTTTCCTGAGAAGGGAACAAAACGCTGTGTCAGGAGCTGACGCTATGGGAAAACACCTTCGGTGTGGCGGTGTCTGAAGCATGTGTGCAATCATGGCAATTTTATTGGCAGATGAAGAGTTTATGTGACATAGCAGGCTGCATTACAGAGACCATAAAAGGGCATCTGCACAATCATGACCCAAGATTATGTTTCTTTGAAGGAAGATTCACAGGGATGCCTGAAGAATGGAAAAGAGACGCAGCGTTTCTTTCCCTTTTCAGAGGGAGTTCGAAGGAACTCTACTTGGCATCAGGAGTTGACGCCATGGGGAACAGCATACCAACTAGCCATACTGAAAAATGCTTGCCCAACAAAACTGTGAAAAAGAAACGCTTAGCACAGGTTTGCGAGCAAAGAAATAACGAATTAACCCAAAGAGCCTGGGATTGAATCCTGGTCCAAACTGTAGAATATTATGAATGTTGTTGTGGAAAAAGTCTTCACTCTTTGCAAACAAAAAAAAAAGAAAAAAAGTAAAAAGGTCCCAGATGCCAAAGATCAGACTTTATTGGTCCAGTGAAAGATGCCCAAGCCGAGATGCCAACTGAACATCTAACAATCTAATTCGCAACTCTCTCTTTTATAGAGTTTCTCCCAACCTGTTTAACCAATGAGCGTACATTTGGGTACATTGTACTTTCCAATTTTTTTTTATTAGCCATTTTTTCCTTCGCCTGCCACAATTAATTCCTAATCTTTCTGCCTTCTACTTAAAAGTGGCGTGTCGCCAACTAGTATATATATATATATATATATATATATATATATATTAAATCATCAAGAGAACATATTAAAAACCATTTATCAAGAAAGTGTACACAACATGTAAATCAAAAATAGAAATGTAATATCATTGTACCACTTAAGGACTGGTGTAGGCTAGCCCACTGATTGTTTTCTTTGTAGAGGGAGCTCTAGCTTTTAAAAGGGTCTCTACAACATTGGTTGAGAGACCAAGTTCTATGAGTGGGTTCCCTTCCGGGGCCCAACCCACATTTTCCGTATCTCAGGTCAGGGCTGCCAAATTGCGCCCCACACCTGAGACAGAATTTCGCTCCTGGTCTGAATCTCCAAAGGAGAGCCTTTCAAGAGACATTCTAGGTCCGAGATCCATATTCTGGCTGGCCAAAACAGAGGTATGAGCAACAGGCATACTCCGTCCTGCCAAACCCTCTCTAGAACTGTCGAGAGCAGAACTATCGGTGGAAACGCATAAAGACGCAGCTTCGGCCATGTTTTCACCTTAGCATCCAGCCCCAAAGGTGCTAGAGGTGTGAGGGAGAACCAAAGGGGGCAGTGGGTCAACTCGATTAAAGCATACAGGTCGACTTCTACTTGGCCAAACTTCTGTTACATTAACTCTACCACCTGTGGATGAAGTCTCCATTCTGTGGGCCTCCATTCTGTGGGCCTCAGCTCCTGCCTAAGAAGGATGTCTGCTCCTGTGTTGCGATATACCAGAATATGAACTGTCCTCAGTGAGGGTTGTTTGTACTTGGCTGTATTCGAAGACCGCAACCCAGCCTGTAAGAGAGGCATTCATTGAAATGGTTTTCTGATGGAACACACCGAGTGAGACACCCTGAGTTAAAAAATTGGGTCGTCTCCACAGAAGAAGGGTACGAAGACACTTGTACGTAACTCTTTACGACTTGCAGAGGGTGGCATCAAAAGTGAAAACCCCTGCATTTGAGCCACCGTTAAAATGGTCTTATATAGAGCACGCCTAATGGAATAACCCGGGCGGCTGTTGCCATAAGAGCCAGAAGCCTTTGGAATAGGCTGACTGGAGTACCCTGGCCCAGCCTGATGCTGCCAACACAAGCAAGGATCAACTCCACAAAGAAGGAGATAAATTCGCCTGCCTGGTTGAATCCCATTCTACTCCTAAAATCGTTGTCCTCTGTTTTAGAGAAAGCACACTTTTCTTGAGGTTCAGATCTAGGCACTTTAAGTGAGCGAGAACAACACCTTGATGGTGAACCCGACTCTAAGGTAACCTTTTCTATGGCCCCCTTGTCCAAAAGAGATTGTACTTCTTGTTCTAGAAACAAGGCCTCTTTTACACTTACTAGCACGAGGAGGACACTGTTGAAGTGAGGTGGAAACATGAAAAAAGCTTTTTCTATGGTCCAAAAAACCCAAAGTGACACATTTGCAGAAGTCACCATGCTGAAAATTCTCTGAAAGCAGCATCATATGTTCATTGTCAATTACCCTACTGATACTTTGAGAAAAGAGGAGAAAACTGCTCTTTTCGGCACCCTAAAACCTCTAACTGGCGAGGAACAACTGAACATCTTGAACAAGGCACTTATTGAAAAAGGGAGGACCTTAATTTCTAAGGGGAGCAGACGACCCTAACAACATTTTTATGCCCCTATAACCTCAGAGGAGGGAGCTGGTGACAACGCCAAGCAGAGACTGGGCAGAATCCTGCTGGGGAATGCTGCTTCCGAAAACACAGAACAAAACACAAACCCTAAACTTAGCATGGGAAACTAAAATGACCCAAAGACAGGAAGAAACAAACTTTTTGACAAGGGAACTGATTGAAAAATGTGGTTCTCGGTATTTTCTGGGGGGCAACACTGCCCTCACAATCTTTGAGAGCCTCACAATCTGGAAGTGACGCTGTCGTGGGTTTAGAAATGCAGCCCCTTGAGGGCATGGAAGCCCTCATCGAAATATATTTTAAAAAAGGCTTGGTACGCTTGCCTAACAGAGGTTACAAAAACTGTACTTAAGTAAAAGTACAAGTACTTATAGAAATATTTACTCAAAGTAAAAGTAATAATCT
This sequence comes from Rhinichthys osculus, assembly GCA_029959095.1. Lineage (NCBI taxonomy): Eukaryota > Metazoa > Chordata > Actinopteri > Cypriniformes > Leuciscidae > Rhinichthys > Rhinichthys osculus. The sequence goes on along the minus strand of JARWKJ010000025.1, from coordinate 23,468,474 downwards.
TAATAGTTATTTGAATAAGAGTAAAAAAGTACCCAATAAAATAACTACTCAAGTAGCTAGTTAGTTACTTCAGATCATATACAGTGCTGCTTGAAAGTTTGTGAACCCCTTGCAGAATCTGTTAAAAATGTGAAGGAAAAAACGAAGGAAACACAATGCATTAAGAACCAGGTTGAAGTTGTCCAAAAATTTCTTAGTTTGTTTAAATATATATATTTTTTCATGTAGTACTGTCCTTCGGAAGCAACAGAAGATACTTACGTTTCCTGGAACACAAATTAAGTACAATTTACCTTGATCTTCAAATTCAAAACATTTTCACCCCCCGGCTCTTAAAGGTGCACTATGCAGGAATTCCGTTTTTGTCAAACAGCGACCCCTAGAGTCGTTGTGGAGTACTTGTACTGTCGTAAATAGCATTCACGCGTAGATGGCTCTGCACTCATGTCCTGATCCCCTCCCCCTGTACACCGGTACCTGTTCAGTAGGATGGAAGCTGTAACGAGTTGAAATAAGGTGTGGCCCCTTTAAGAGTTGCGCGCCCTGTTTAACTATCGGCAGTCTGTATTGTATGTGCGCCTCGAACACCACATGTAGGCTATACGGCGCCGGGTTATTTCTGTTTGATGCTTATTTTATCAGATCTTTTTTGCCATAAAGCAATTAGTTACATCGCGAGACCTGATATCACGCGACACTTCCTGATGCTGCGGCCGGCGGCCCGCCGGCTCAAAGTTGCAAGTGTGTTTTTTCCGCTCACATGCGATAGGGGGGTGCGAAACGACCACCATTCAACCCGAAAAGAGTAATATAACCATTCCAATGACTCCGAAGCTGTTCGGTTGAGGTAAAAAACCTGCATAGTTCACCTTTAATGCATTGTGTTTCCTTCTGAACATTTGACAGTTTAACTGCTCAGGCCAAACAAGGGACTCAAGAACAACGATAAACCCCCCCCCCCCCCCCCCCCCCCAAAAAAAAACCCAGTCCTGGATCATCCAGGTAACATCTAGTATTAAAGGAGTAGTTCACTTTAAAATGAAAATTACTCCATGATTTACTCACCCTCAAGCCATCCTAGGTGTATATGACTTTCTTCTTTCAGACGAATACAATCGGAGTTATATAAATAATAGGGGTGTAACGATACACGTATTCGTATTGAACCGTTCGGTACGAGGCTTTCAGTTTGGTTTTCGGTACGCATGTTTAAACCGAACGGTTCGTTGGACCATTTTTCCTGCCGACCCAAATTTTGTTATTTCAAATTTAGGTGCGTCACGCGTGGCAAGCGCGCTCATAATGTAAGAGATGCTGGCATGACCACAACATTGCCCAACATCAAATGGCAAATGTAATGTAAGCGGAACGAAACTGAAGTACTCGTTATTGTGTGGTTGACGGACCGTTTATCAGTTTGGACCAATGCAGCACGAGCCGATCTTAATCAAGCAGCACTGTTACTAACTGTTACACAGCGAAATCCAGTAAAGAAAAAATTTGAATTCGCCACTGAAGTAATAACATCGCTGCAAGATCTAGTGAGAAACATTCACATTTCTCCATTATTAATGGATCAAGCAGCGCTGACGTGGAAACCAGGAAGAAACATTGTGCCATGAATGAACTATTCAGTGTCCACAGATCAGCAACATTCACCATGGATTTACTGTAGTAACACTACTAACAGAATAGTAGGCTATAATGCTTTCAAGTAACATTACGTCGGTTCTCTTACGAGAGTACTCTCGTGTCACATAAGCTAGCTTACGCTACGGGAAAACCTCTTTTCTCGAGAATACTGAAGCCAAAAATTATCCTTATAATTTGTATTAATCTAAAACGCATTTGCTGCAGCGAGCAGACCTAGGCGAGGCAGCTCGCGCGCCTATTGGCTGCTCTGCGGCAACTGCTGCAACCTATCAAGGCACTGCTCGTGACGTAAGCACCAATGAGGGCGCTGCTTGATTTTCATCTCTTCAGCGAAGCCTTCGGCTGTTCTCTTCTCGGGGAGTGAAGAGTGCCCTTCTCTTCAGGAGTCCAGTGGGATTAGAGCCAGCGTCGACGCCGAGCTTCTCTGCCTCCTCACGAAGGCCGTGGAGGACCTCGGCCTGGATTGGTCGCTGCCCGATGAGCCCACGCCCAACAGACTCGACGGCTGCTTTCTCCCTGGTCTCCGCGCAGTGCCTCCCACGAGGCCCGCCCCATTTCTCCCCGAACTGCATGAGGAGCTGTCGAATTCCTGGAAGGCTCCTTTTTCGGCTAGGCTGCGATTATCTGTCTCTCCGACGCTCTCCGTTGTGGACGCCGCAAAGGACAAAGGATTTGTTTCCATTCCTCCGGTCGAGGAAGCGATCGCAACGCACCTTTGCCCGCCCTCCGCTGGATGGCATTCTAAGGCCGCTTTGCCTTCTAAAGCCTGCCGAACTACTTCCGCCTTCGTCAGCCGCGCTTACACCGCCGCTGGCCAGGCCGCCTCAGCACTCCACACGATGGCAGTGCTGCAGATTTACCAAGCCAACCTTCTCCGTTCCTTGGACAAGGCGGGCACGGACCCTGACAGCTTTACTGACTTGAGGAGCGCCACAGACCTAGCTCTGCGAGCCACCAAGTCCGCCGCCCAGGCCATCGGGAGGAACATGGCGTCCCTTACCGTTGTCAAGAGATATTGTGGCTGACGCTGTCGGATATGAAGGACGCTGACAGAGCCTCCTTCCTTGACGCGCATGTGTCTCCTTCTGGGCTTTTCGGGCAAGCTGTTGATGGGTTTGTGGAGCGTTTTTTTACAGAGGTCCAGAAGACGTTGCAGGCTATGCAGCACTTCATCCCTCGACGCTCGAGTTCCGCGTCAGGACGCTCTAGGAAACAGCCTGCAGCGTCAGCTACCGAAAGAGCGCCAACGCTCGAGTTCGGCTGGCCGTCGCAGACAGCCTCCTCCTCGGGGACCCAGGCCCAAGATGACGATGGATCCTGTGCCACCGAAATCTTCCTGACTCTAGGAACACGGCGAAGGTCGAGTCCCGCTGCGGCCGGACCGCCTTTGAAAGCAGCACGTGTCGCTCACAGTTTCCACGGCCGCGGTGACTGGAGATGTGTATTCTACAGCCAACGAGCCAGTTGCACAACTAGCTCGCCTGTACCCAAACGCCGTTTTCACGGTGATCCAGATAAATCTCAAAAAGAACATTATGTCTGTTTATCCGGCTCTCGCCGAAGGGGTTTTAAATGTAGGAAATGTGCCCACGTCCCAGTGTACACCCCTACACATAAATGTGCCCACTCAGTTTGTTGACATTGAAGGACATCCATAGCCGCGTAACCACAACATTTTTTGGGTGAACTATCCCTTTAATTAAGTTGCCTGTTTTGAATCAGCCTTTGCATTGAGTTGCCTGTAATGCAATACAATTTGGAACAGAGCTTATTTCTTTTTTTGGCTTATGATAACAATAGTTGTAACCTTGTAATTATTTCATTCAGGTCAATTGTACAGTAGCCATGAAGCTGAGTGAAATAGGTCAGTGAAACACAGTTTGTGGCTTTAATTGTCAGACCTTTGTATTGTTAACCCTATTTGTTTGATATAAAACACTTCTCAAGACTATACTGTTTTTTGTTGTTGTTGTTGTTGCTTGCAGAGAATAAGCACTCCCATTCTGCCATTGAAAGGAGTTTTACAGTGAAGATGTTCACATTCCAGTTCTTTACAATGTTCTCCTCTCTCATGTACACAGCGTTCTTTCTGGGAAGGTAGCCTTGACAATTAATAGTTTCTATTATATTGTATTTTCTATGATATTATACTAATTACTATAAATTAATTGCTCTGTTTGCAGAGTAATCCCATTGTTATAGTACTTATGAATGTATTTGTAAAATTAATGTCAGCCTTTACCAGATACATCATTCATGAATTTGTCAGTATTAGTTTTGTGTAGCCCTGTCATATGCTTTGACTGATTGGTTATATTGTACAGTGCAGTTGAGAGGTGTTTTTACCAGGGCATAACCCATTTCCTCTAAAATTAATACAATTTTACTGTAATCAAAATGTACTGTAAGCAACAACAAAAAAGTAATGCACTTAAAAAACTTTTTTTTTTTTAAAGAATTAATGGTCACCCTGGAGGATATACAAGAATATCTGGCAGATGGAGACTGGAGGAGGTGTGGCAATTATAATGTTCTCTACAGTGTGCTATAAATAAACAATGCTGTACTATATTTTATTTTTTAACTTATTTGTTTACACAATTTTTTATGCAATATTACATTCTTTTCAATTCAGTGTCACCCAAGTGGCTGTCTCACAGATTTGTTCATTCAGATGTCTATTATCATGGTACTTAAACAGACCTTCAACAATATCTTTGAATATTCTGGTCCGTAAGTGGAACATTTTTATTGTCTTTGTGTGGTCTGTGCTTTTTATCATTTAACACTGGTGTTGGAAATCAAGATCTTTTTCAGAACCAGTTCCATATAATATAAAATACTGACAACCAAACATTTTTATGACGTAAGATTCCGCTACTACACATCTTTTCTATTGTGTGTTCTATGTTGACTTAAAATGTTACCGAAAGTAGTATTTCAGTCATATGCTATTATGTAGTTAAGACCATTTCTTCGCCAAGTTTAAAAAATAATAGTTAAGGAACCGGAATCATTACATTTCTTATAATCCTGATCCCTATTTTACACTGCTTTGTGTACTTTGTATAATATACAGTAAATGTATAAGAGATAACAAACACCTATTTATACCCTCTAACCCAAACACCTATTTATACCCCCTTACCCTCATACAGCTGGTTTAGAAGGTGGTTGAACAGGAAAAAGACCCAGAAGCTGCGGAGAAGATGTGTCAAATGCTATAAGAAGGAGTGTATGAGCGCCAAGGAAGGATCCGAACTCTGTGAAAACTGCAAACGCGAAGACCTCCACAGAAACTATGGCCTGATTAAAACTGATAGCTTCAGCCTCTTTAATGAGTTCTTGGAAATGGGTACAGATCTTGAAAATATGCTTGAAGATGTAATCGTCATTTTGTGTGTGTGTTTGTTCCCAGAACCGGTTACTAGTGGTGTTTGCTAAGACAATAATCACTACTATTGTTCATTCTTATAATTAGGGATATAACTCAAATCCCTAACCATAAGTATTACATTTTGGTCAGTAACTCGTCCTACACATTTTATCATGATTGAGATCTCATACCATAGAGATTTGGAGTAGGCTTCTTTGATTTGGGCCAGTAGTAACCCCAACACATAGTAAAATACTAATAACCACTTAGAACGCCTTCGCAATCACATAGTAACAGCCTGGTAGCCTCCCATACACCTCAGCATTGTTGCAGCAAGTTTTGCAGTTTTGGGTCTTCAAAACTCTTCTAGTGTTCTTTTAAGAGGATACATTAGAAAGCGTATGTTTTCTTTGAAACACAGATGTCTAAAATTAGCATTTTTTGTTTGTTTTACCTCCCCAGTGATGCAGTTCAGTTTTACTACTATCTTCGTAGCAGCATTTCCTTTGGCTCCATTGTTGGCTCTTCTAAACAACATCATTGAGATCCGATTGGATGCCATTAAGATGGTCAGTCTTGAACGCAGACTAGTACCAACAAAGGCCAACAATATTGGTGAGGGAAAAAAAGGTTCATGGCATTATAAACAGAATATTCATATCATGAGAAATCATTTGATATCAAAGAGCTTATGGAACTATGTAAACACTGTAACTTGCAGAACTCAAAACTTCCTATGCAGTTCAAACTGACCATTTATATTAACAAACTAAAATTGAAGTGTTGTCTGAAAGAATCGTTCTGAGCTCCAGTCACTGTGAGGAAATACAACAGTTATTCCTAAATATTAGAACAATTATAGATGAGGGTAAAATGTGGCTTTGTTTATTGCCTACAACTCTGAATATCCTTCTGAAGCAACTAAACAGGATCCCTCATCATTTCAGTCTTGTTTTACCAGTTTGAGTAGCACAATTCTTTGCAGATTATTTTATGAATCTGTCACAAAATAATGCAGCTTTGCGAAGAAACTTGACAATAAAAGATTGCAATAAAAATAGAGAATGGAAAATGATCATGAAAAAATATGTGGACCTCAAACAATGTTCAACTTTTTTTCTCATTTCAGGTGTTTGGACAGAAGTGCTGGAGGCCATTAGTGTGCTTGCGGTCATTGCTAATGGACTGGTCATTGGTATATCCTCTGATTTCATTCCTCGTCTGGTTTACAAGTACTACTATGGGCCTTGTGCCAGCGGCAGTGCTACAGGCATTGAGTGAGTTGGACTTGAAATTTCACACCTGCTTAATCAATATATTTGGAGCACCACAAATGTGTCTTTCAATCTTCTTTGTTTAATTTCAGTTGTATGGTTGGATACATAAACAACACACTTTCCATTGCTTATATAAGTGATAAGAGAGTTAGTGAAGATTTCACACATCATCAGATGGTCACTTACAGTGGCATAAATGTGACACACTGCAGGTAATTATCTATCTATCTATCTATCTATCTATCTATCTATCTATCTATCTATCTATCTATCTATCTATCTATCTATCTATCTATCTATCTATCTATCTATCTATCTATCTATCTATCTATCTATCTATCTATCCTAAACACCTTATGGACTTAGCAACCTCTCATAACACTCAAGCAACCAAGATCATTTCATTTGTCCATTAGACAACAGTCCTGTTTAAGTGGGTGGTTCTTAGCAATAATACGCTTGAATGAACACACAAAATTTAATTCATTTTCACTTATTAATTTGTATGCATGTGCACATTTGATTATGGTCATAATCAAACCTGTGCTGTTTATGTACTGTTTATTTACTGTACTGTTAATTTTCAGCTACAGAGATTACAGAAGTAATGAAGACTATAGTTTAACTAATCAGTTTTGGGTCATTCTGGCAGCACGATTAGTCTTCATCATTCTGTTTGAGGTAATCTGATACATACATAAGAACAGGATTCCAGATACACAGTAATTACACTAAGAATAATAATGAATTTTATTGCTCACTCACTATTTTGATCTATCTCTCTGTGACCAGCATGTAGTTGTGATCTTTAAGTGTGTAGCAAGCTGGTTTGTCCCTACTTCCCCCCTGGATGTGAGAAATGAAAGACTGTATGATAAACTCAAAAGGCTGAAAGAAGAATTGAGGTCAGTAACAAGAGCTAATAAAACAACATTTTAATACAATTATATATATATATATATATATATATATATATATATATATATATATATATTTGGGGTTTGGGGGGTGGAGTGGGTTTTAAGAGTCTCAATGATTATGGTTAAACATGATCAAGTTGATGATTATTGCGCTGTTCATTTTTAAAAAATGTAGGGCGGTACTGGATTTTATTCATTGCAATGTATTGGAAAGTGAGGCAGGATGTCATTCACCTGAAAAAAAAAATATATATATACAGTTGTAATCAAAATTATTCAATCCCTGCAAATCAGGGTTATTGGCAAAATGTACAGACTTTCAGCTGTTTGCACTGAACAAATCGAACAAAAGTAATTGAAATAGCTCAACACAACAAATGTTTCAAGTTGTTTCCCCAAATTCAACTGAAAATGCAACTTTTAATGACTTCTGCAGTCACAAAATTATTCAACCCCCTGAATAGAATCCCTCACAACAGCACAAATCTGCAAAACAGGTGTTGTCTCAAACACACATGGTGCAACTAATCAAGGCCTTCATTAGTTCCACCAGCTGTGCTTGAGCTAGAACACATGAAATATCTGAACTTATATATACAGTATATATAAAGAGAGAGAGTATTCTTAATGTGCATAAATAATGTGAAGATAATTAATATTTTAATGAACTTTAAAAATGTATATATGTGTGTTGGTTCATGTTATTGATTTATTTCTCTAATTAAAATAATCTTTTTTTTTTCCTAGAGTTCAAAGAGCACAACCGGACACTTTGACCAAACTAAAGGAGAATGGTAATGTGAAAAGAACATCTAAACAGAAAAAGGCAAACAAGCTAAATAGTATGTGAGACAAATGAGCTAAAACAAGGTGCCCCCACATAACAATCTTATTTTTGTGTAATCTCAAGAATATTTGGCTGGATGAGTGTATATGTCTTTGATACATTGGTCAAAGCATTGATACAGTTGCATGAATTGTATATAATTTTGTATTTTTTAGCATGGAAACCCATTAGTTGCATTTTTTATAAGATGTATATATAAAACAAATATGTGACCTATTATACTCATGATAAATGGCATGGTTATATAATTCAGTTATTTTCTGAAATAATGTATAAAAATAGAGCCAATGAAAGTGCTGTGGTTTGTGTTCCTGTCAACATGTAATTGAATAAAATTAATAAATTTGATGTCTTGACCTCTCAGAATTGATTCCACCAACATTTGCACTAAATGGATCAGAAACTCAAAGAAATGAATATAACCTTATAGGCTAATTTGAAAAAGATATGCTATGTCAGTTCCCTTTCGAAAGGGAACTCGCACTGCGTCGATGACGCTTTGGGGAACGCCTCAGGCGTGACAGGTGTCTGAAATCACGGCAATCACATTGACCGGCGACAGCCCGTGAATCATTAGCGTGAATGATTAACTTTTGACCTGGAAGTATAAAAGTTGACCTGGAAGTATAAAAGTATACCGTGGAGCTGGCCTTCTTCTCCTGTGGAGCGTGTTTTGTCATCTTTTGACCCATCTCCCGGTGCACGGTGAAACGTTGCAATACACACGGGAATTTCTTCTCCTGCTTCACAATGCCAGGGTTGGCTCTGTGAATCCAAATGTGGTCTTCCCCGAGGAGATCATTCAACCGCTGGCTTCCACGCCTGGGGCCCAGAGCTGGATACCGCCACGGGCAAGGAGGAAGAGAAGGCAGACATGGAGGTGTACGGCAAAGGCTCAAAAGACTTGGTCACCGTAGAATCCCCCTTCCCTCTATAATGTTAGCAAATCTGCAGTCCCTACGCAATAAAGTGGATGAAGTCCAAGCACACGTGAGGTTTCTGGAGGAGTATCGGGACGCGTGCATCCTCGCCGTCACAGAAACATTGCTTATGGCTCGTTTCCACTGAGCGGTACGCTACGGTCCGGTACAGTACAGTACGGTTCGGGTCGGTAAACCATGATCCGGCTAGCGTTTCCACCGCCAACAGTACTCTTACTTGATAGGCATGGTGTTTGCCGGAAAGAAGCGATCGACGTCATTTTCGCGCGAAGATAGCGACATAGTATACAACAATGGATGACATACTGCAGATCTTGTTATTGCTTCTCGGTATGTTTGTCACTAGAAACAAGCGCCAGCATTAGGCGTTTCCACCGCCAACAGTACCCTTACTTGATAGGAGTGGTGTTTGCCGGAAAGAAGCGATCGACGTCATTTTCGCGCGAAGAAAGCGACATAGTATACAACAATGGATGACATACTGCAGATCTTGTTATTGCTTCTCCGCAATGTTCCCTCTAAGCTGCGCGCGTTCTGATGCCTCGGCCGCGCACTTCTGAAGCGGCGGCCGCGCAGAAAAGAATAAAATGACACGCAGAGGACTGACGCGAAACGTGTGGGGAAATCCATTTGATTGTAGTTTAAGTGAGAAATAATTTCAGTGCTCTGGTCAACCGCTATAGAGAGAAAACTGGTGAATGCAGTTTACAGGTTTCATAGAAAGAGAACGATGTGAGCGCGTGTGATTGGCAGTGAGTCGTGTGTGCGGACCAAATAGCTCAATACGAGAGGCAACGAGAAACACAAAGACATGTGAAATAAAATCACATCATAATGTTTTAAAGAAGAGTGGTTTGATTAAAGTGGTGGAAATAACGGTTGTTGGACACAGAACGGTAACAATTACACACCCACCTGCTTGCAAACTCAAAATACATCATTAGTTTAAATAGACGTTTTTGTGTGTGGGGGAGTTTCAGGGATGGTTAGGTTATAAAAGATTAGATTATATTCACTTTTCTTGAAAATATTTAGCTATTAGATCTATTTAAATGCTTTGTTTTCATATTATAATAATATAATATGTAAACAAATTTAAGCATTTAAACTGATATATTATATCACTTCAAACACTTCAATTCGTTTTTTTTTTATATTATATTATGCCTATATTTTATTATATTATAAGCCTAAATATAGAATCTCACAAGGGTATTGTTTAGGGCTCCTTGCCATTAAAAAGTTTGAAACCCCCTGCTAAAGAAAATATTGGAAATTCATAAGCAATAAACAATCATTTAACTTTGATGGTTTAATACTTCCTGTACACAATTAATTGACTGTACAAAAACACTTTATGGTTTTCCCAAACCATCTCAGTGTAACAGCTTACTTTTCTTTCATAATATATTCTATTATTGTAAAGAATTGAACTGTCCTGCAGAAGATTTTGTAAATTATTATTCATAGTATTTCTTGGTAAAGACTGTACAGTTAACAGCACTGTAAAAAAAATCAGGTAACCTAAAATGTGCTTCATTTAGTGATTAAGCTTGTTTTTCGAAAATATGATTTAATACCAATAAGTTACATCAAGGGTCAAATAAAATAGAAATGGGAAATGGCACATTCAAGTTAAAAGTTACAACTGAATGTTGAAACCATTGTGTTTCTACGTATGCTGTACAGGTCAGGTATAAAGAATATTTTTGCTCAGGTGGCGAAAAATGTCCGCCCAATAGAAAAAAGTTTTGCTCAGCAAGAAAAAAAATTAGAGGGAACATTGCTTCTCGGTATGTTTGTCACTAGAAACAAGCGCCGGCATTAGGCGTTTCCACCGCCAACAGTACCCTTACTTGATAGGTGTGGTGTTTGCCTGAAAGAAGCGATCGACGTCATTTTCGTGCGAAGAAATCGACATAGTATACAACAATGGATGAAATACTGCAGATCTTGTTATTGCTTCTTGGTATGTTTGTCACTAGAAACAAGCGCCGGCATTACGCGTTTCCACCGCCAACAGTACCCTTACTTGATAGGCGTGGTGTTTGCCGGAAAGAAGCGATCGACGTCATTTTCGCGCGAAGAAAGCGACATAGTATACAACAATGGATTGCATACTGCAGATCTTGTTATTGCTTCTCGGCATGTTTGTCACAAGCGCCGGCATTCGGCGTTTCTCAATACCAAGTAGCCTACGCAAAGTCCGACTCAGGAGAAAGACTCCCGAGGACGCGAGTCCAGTAATTCTGCTAATGGAACAGCACGTTCTTGAAAGCGCCACTCAGCTCTCTCTGCTACTCCGGTTATCTCTGTATGTACATTTTAGGCAACAATAAAACAAAATATGTTATAAAACACCACTCTGCTTCTTTTCGATTTCATTTAAATACATTTTTAACATTATAAGCACACAAATGTGGTTCAGGCAACGCATAGCCTATTGATTATATTCACTGCATGTATGTAGCCTATATATTATACTATTTATAACAAAACTAAATATAAAACACAACCCTGCCTCTTTTCGTTTAAATTTAAAAATATTAAACATATTCCAGGCAATATGTGCATTGGTACAAATGTTGCAATAAACAACATTAAAGATGGTCTTGTAATAAAATAAAAAATGATAAAACTCAACCCTATCTCTTTTGTTAAATTTCAGTTTTATCAATAATAGCCATTATAAAAGTATAAGTAAAAGGTACAAAAAGCTATACAGTAAAGCGCTGTTATGTTATTAAATAACATAAAGCAAACAATTCAGTCAAATATACAAATTCAGCGCTCAAATATATGAAACTTCACTTAGCCTTCTGCCAAAACTATTGGCCAGGGAACGAATTATAGATTCACGAGACCAAAGATCGCCTGTTAGGTCTATACAAGACGAATTATATCTCATGTTTAACCACTACAGACAGAGACGTCAGAGTCAGCGGCAAACATCAGAACGACTAGCCGAGGAAAGACTGTTCCAGGTGGGGGCCCAGCTCTTAGATTCCGGTCTCTCAACCGAGGTTGTTGAGACCATCCTTCACTCCAGAGCTCCATCCACGAGGAAGCTATATGCCTTTGAAGTGAAAACTTTAACTCTGGGCGGGGGTGAAATATCATGCCGCCCGCCTGAGAGAGTAGATCCCTCCTGTCCGGAAGCTCCAAAGGAGAGCCGTCCAGGAGAGAAACCAGGTCCGCAAAACATACTCTGGCCGGCCAGAACGGGGCTACTAATAGTAGGCTGACCCCGTCCCGGCGAACCCTCTCCAGAACTCCTGGTAGCAGAGCAATCGGGGGAAAAGCGTACAGACGTGACCTCGGCCACGGCTGCACCATAGCGTCCAACCCCAGAGGGGCTGGATGACTGATGGAGAACCACAGACGACAGTGCGATATCTCCTTGGAAGCGAATAGGTCTGCCTCGGCGCGACCGAAACTCAACCAAAGGAGCTCCACCACCTCGGGGGTGGAGTCTCCATTCCCCTGGCCTCGGCCCCTGCCTCGACAGAGAGTCCGCTACCAAATTCAAATACCCAGGAAGATACATTGCTAGTGATAGTAACTTCCCTAGGGACCACAGGAGGACCTGACGGGCCAACTTGTAAAGCCGGCAAGACCGCAGGCCCCCCTGACGATTTATATAAGAGACCACCGACGTGTTGTCTGACTGAACTAGCACATGATGACCTCTCAGGTCTGCCAGGAAGTGTTTCAGAGCCTGAAACACTGCCAACATCTCTAGACAATTTATATGCCATGATAGATG